>NC_051165.1:119869458-120604634 GCF_013339725.1 Rhipicephalus microplus
CTGCAGGAGTTCTGGTCGCAGAGCTGAAGGCACCGCAAGGAGGTACTTGGCTCGAAGCAGTGAAACGTTTTCTTTTGGAGAAGACGGTTTCGCAGGAAGAACGACGCAAGTGCGCGCTTGAATACCTTCGGGAGCTCGGTGGCCCTGCCTTCGAGGTATTTTATTAGGGCTTTAAGTTCCGGGTCGGCCCGCTCTCATTCAGCGAAGTCGTCGGTAGTTATTGTTCCCAAGAAGTAGTCGTCATCCGGGTCGTCGGGTGGTGGTTGGTCGACAGGCGCACGAGAGAGACAGTCGGCGTCGGAGTGTTTCTTGCCGGACTTGTAAACGACGGTAATGTCATATTCTTGAAGTCTCAGGCTCCATCGTGCGAGGCGACCTGAAGGGTCCTTCAAGGTGGCTAGCCAGCACAAGGCGTGGTGGTCGCTCACAACTTTGAAGGGCCTGCCGTAGAGGTAGAGGCGAAATTTCGACGTAGCCCAGATGATGACGAGGCACTCCTTTTCTGTTGTGGAATAATTTGCTTCTGATTTGGATAGCGATCGGCTGGCGTAACTAATAACCCTTTCAATTCCGTCAGCCCTCTGCAGAAGAACGGCGCCAAGACCTACGCTTCTTGCGTCAGTATGTATTTCTGTCTCGGCGAATTCGTCGAAATGGGCAAGTAACGGAGGCGTCTGGAGGCGATGTTTAAGCTCCTGGAAAGCTTGTTCCTGTGGTGTTTCCCACTTCAACTCCACGTCGGCCTTGGTAAGGTTAGTGAGAGGATCGGCGATGCGGGCGAAGTTTTTCACGAACCGCCTATAATAGGCGCACAGGCCCAGAAATCGGCGCACGGCTTTCTTGTCAGTGGGCGGCGGGAAGTCGGCGATGGCGGCTGTTTTCCGTGGATCGGGACGAACTCCAGACTTGCTGATAACGTGCCCCAGAAACAAGAGCTCCTCATACGCAAATCTGCACTTTCCTGGTTTCAGTGTGAGTCCGGAAGTCTTGATGGCTTGAAGTACAGCTTCAAGGCGCCGAAGATGCTCGTCGAAACTCGAGGAAAGCACGACGACGTCGTCCAAGTACACAAGGCAAGTCTGCCACTTCAATCCTGCCAGTACTGTATGCATAACGCGTTGAAAAGTTGCAGGCGCTGAGCAAAGGCCGAAGGGCATCACCTTAAACTCGAAGAGGCCGTCTGGTGTTATAAACGCCGTCTTCTCTCGGTCTCTTTCGTCGACTTCGATTTGCCAATAGCCAGTCTTGAGGTCCATTGACGAAAAAAAACTTGGCATTATGGAGCCGATCAAGTGCGTCGTCTATTCGTGGGAGAGGATACACGTCCTTTCTTGTGATTTTGTTCAGGCGGCGATAATCGACGCAGAAACGTAGGGTCCCATCCTTTTTCTTCACTAACACCACGGGGGATGCCCATGGACTCTTGGACGGCTGGATAATGTCATCCCGCAGCATTTCATCAACTTGTTCCTTCATGGCTTCACGTTCTCGCGTCGAAACCCTGTACGGACTCTGACGGAGTGGTCTGGCATTTTCTTCAGTTATGATGCGATGCTTCGTGATTGGGGTCTGCCGAATTTTCGATGACGACGAAAAGCAATCTTCGTATTGCAGGAGCAGGGCCTTGAGCTGTTCTTGCTTATCGTTCGGAAGTCTGGGATTGATGTCGAAAGCTATGGGAGGGGCTTGGTTCCTCTGAGCAGGTTCCGCAGAATCGGCAAGGGCGAAAGCACTGGTTGCTTCGACAATTTCTTCGATGTATGCGACCGTTGTTCCTTTGTTCACATGTTTGTACTCATTGCTGAAATTTGTGAGCATAACCATTGCTTTGCCTCCCCGCAGCTCTGCAATTCCTCTTGCGACGCAAATATTTCGGGTGACTGGCAGATGCTGACTGCCTTCAACGACGCCTTCCAAGTCAGGTGATTTAGGAGCGCCGACTGAAATAATGACGCTTGAGCGAGGCGGAATGGTGACTTGCTCTTCCAGCTCATTCAAGGCATGGTGTCCTGACGGCGTGCGTGGCGGTAGTGCTTGTTCTGTGGATAACGTTATCGACTTTGTTTTTAGGTTGATGACAGCACCATGGAGGCATAAGAAGTCCATGCCAAGGATAACATCTCTCGAGCAACGCTGTAGGACTACGAAGTCTGTAGGATAAATACGGCCGTTAATGGTGACTCTCGCTGTGCAGATTCCTGCAGGCGTTACGAGATGACCTCCGGCTGTGCGGATTTCAGGGCCTTTCCAAGCTGTCCTAACTTTCTTTAACTTCGCGGCGAACGACCCACTGATGACAGAATAGTCGGCTCCAGTATCGACGAGAGCGGTCACACTGTGGCCGTCGATAAGAACGTCGAGGTCACTAGTTCGCCGTCTCGCATTACAGTTAGGGCGTGGCGTCGGGTCACGGCTGCGTCGGCTTGTTCCGCTGCTTCCATGTTGCGTCGTCAGGCCACCTTCGGTAAGTGAGCTTTCGCCGTCAGGGCTTTGCCTGTTTGGCGTTGTGTTCGGAAAGCTCCGTCGCGGCGTCGTCGTCGTCGGAGGATCTTCGGTAGTTCGTCGCACAGCAACCGCACCTCCACCGGTTGCTGCCCTTAGTTTCCCGGATATGGGCTAGGAGACCGGCCCCACGTTGAGCCAGAGTAGTGCCGGTGGTGCGGTGACGTGCGGCGGCTAGCGACGGTGAACGCGAAGGGCTTCGTGGTGTCCACCGAGTTCCTGTCAGGTAGTCGGCGATGTCACGTGGTCGTTCTCCTGGCTGTGGACGCGGTGCATTGACGGCGAAGCCACGCAGCCCCATCTGTCGGTACTGGCAACGGCGGTATGTGTGTCCGGCCTCGCCGCAGTGGTAGCAGAGCGGGCGATGGTCAGGGGTGCGCCAGACGTCAGTCTTCCTCGGTGCACTGCGCTGGGCCGCTGGCGAACGGTATGACGTCGGTGGGGGTGGTGGCGGCGGTGGCGTCTGTCGACGGAAGTGCGATGGGGCGGCGTTTTGGCGTGGACGGGGAGGAGCGTTGTGGCGCAGTGCAGCGGCGTAGCTCATAGCTTCCGGCTCGGGCAGCGGTGCGTGGGGAATTTGAAGCGATTGCCGAACTTCTTCTCGCACAATGTCGGCGATTGAATCCACTTGAGGCTGCGCTGAAGGCAACAGCTTGCGCAGCTCTTTCCGCACGATCGCTCGGATCGTTTCACGCAGGTCTCCGGAGTTACTGGCTTGAGCAGCAGCGCAGTCTGCGGTCAGGCGACGATTATACTGTCTGGTGCGCATGTCGAGGGTCTTTTCGATAGTGGTCGCTTCGGCTACAAATTCTGGGACGGTTTTCGGTGGGTTTCTCATCAGTCCCGCGAAGAGCTCCTGTTTGACCCCTCGCATGAGGAAACGAACTTTTTTCTCCTCAGGCATGTCTGGGTCAGCGTGACGGAATAGTCGGGTCATTTCTTCTGTGAAAATGGCGACATTTTCATTTGGTAGCTGAACCCGGGTCTCTAGTAATGCAACGGCCCTCTCTTTGCGAGCGACGCTCGCGAACGTTTGCAGGAATGCGCCGCAGAAAACATCCCACGTTCGGAGCGTGGACTCCCGATTTTCGAGCCAGGTCCTTGCGGTGTCTTCCAAATAGAAGAACACACGACGCAGCTTTTCGTCATGGTCCCAATGGTTGAGGGCGGCCACACGGTCGTATGTTTCTAGCCAGGACTCCGGGTTTTCGAACGATGACTCATGGAAAATTGGTAGTTCCCTGGGTGGGTGCATGACCATCGTGGGCTGGGACGCTGCGGTTGTCATTGTCGCTGCAGTCGCGGTAATGGCCTTGGTCTTCCGCGCCTTGTCTTGTAGAAGCCCGTACTCCGGTGGTAGCCCTTGCTGTCGGCGGCTTGTTCGCTGCTCCTGGTTGGCGTCGGTGTCTTCTCCACGACGTGGGCTGGGTTCACGGCTTGACGGGGGCGTCCGGTACATGAGCGAAGCAGCACCTCCACCAGATGTTACGGGGTCGTGATGTGGCAGAAGACAGGAGACTTCGTGTCGGGATTTAACTGTTTATTTGGCGAACCTGTGCCCGGTAAACAGAAAGTCCAATTACAGCTGCAGTCTCGCACAGATAGCAGTCTCGGACTGATAGCGGCGAACGGAGCGTCGGCCTTCGATCAACAACTGACAAGCGGCGAAGTGCGTCGACATTTATACTCTTGCCGTCAAATGTTCTAGCGTTATCACTGGCGGTGGCGTAGGTTCCAGAACAATCTGTACCGTTCGCGCAGTGGGCGTGATCTTATCGAAATGATCTACTACAGTCCGGAACCTTCTCGAAAACTGCAGGCGTGGTTTGCGCTGAGGATCGTGTGGTGTTTTGGGACGATAACAAAAACTTGGGAAATGGGACGTGGCAATATGATTTTCAGAGACGCCGTAGTGAAGGGCTTGTTGTTGTTGTGTGAGGTTTAACGTCCCAAAACCACCATATCATTATGAGAGACGCCGTAGTGAAGGGCTTCAGAAGTTTTGACCACCTGGGGTTTTTAACGTGCGCCCAACTCTGACCAATCACCTTCTGTTACTTTTCAACAAGGTACTAACAGATGATATATTGATATGTGGGGTTTAACGTCCCAAAACCACTTCATGATTATGAGAGACGCCGTAGGGGAGGGCTCCGGAAATTTCGACCACCTGGGGTTTTTTAACGTGCACCCAAATCTGAGCACACGGGCCTACAACATTTCCGCCTCCATCGGAAATGCAGCCGCCGCAGCCGGGATTCGA
The DNA here is from genome assembly GCF_013339725.1 of Rhipicephalus microplus. Classification (NCBI taxonomy): domain Eukaryota; kingdom Metazoa; phylum Arthropoda; class Arachnida; order Ixodida; family Ixodidae; genus Rhipicephalus; species Rhipicephalus microplus. The sequence goes on from NC_051165.1 coordinate 119,874,224, forward strand.
ACCCGCGCCATGCGGGTCAGCAGCCGAGTACCTTAGCCACTAGACCACCGCGGCGGGGCCTACTAACAGATGGCCATTCATCGGCTTTCTGGTCGTCATCGTCGCCGTCGCCGTCGTCATCGTCATCATCATCATCATCATCATCATCATCATCATCACACCACCACCACCATCATCATCATCATCGTCGTCGTCGTCGTCGTCATCGTTGTTGTTGTTGATGTTGTTGTTGTTGTTGTTGTTGTTGTTGTTGTTGTTGTTGTTGTTGTTGTTGCTGCTGCTGCTTCTGCTGGTAGTGTTGTTGTAGCGTTCATAAAATTCCAAGCGAGCGATCACCTATGATGTGGCCACTAGAAAGCAAGACCCCTCAGTGTAGTTTATAATAGTTTATAATCTGATACCACTGAGGAAGTCCTTATTGTTATGGTTCCTGCGGAACTAGTGGTGAAAACAGCAAAACACGTAGAACACAATGGAAGTTGTTGTATGATGAGGGGGGTGCGGCAAGAAACGTTTCCAGAAAAACGTGAAAGTCTAGAACGGCGCCCGTCATTCCGCTCAAGCTTGATGAGTCCTTCACTGTCGCCATATTGGTATAAGATGAAAGAAACTTAGGGTTGGTTTCCGATGAAGCAGGCCGACAGGGTGGACAAAGAATAACATAGCGAACCCTAGCACAGCAGAGCACAGCATAACACAGCATAACGCAGCATCGCACAGCGTGGCACAACTTGGAACAACATGTTATGCCACGCTCGGTATAATCTCGGATATTTGTCAAGCACCACAGCTCGTTACCTACCAGGGATCTTCATCGGCAGCAGCATCAGTTCCCGAGGCTGCCTTTATCTATCGGCCACAAGATTTCCAATTCAGTTCGCAACGGAGCAACGTAGACAGCATGACTTACGCTTGGCCTGTCTGCGCTTCGCAGGTGTGTAAACGATATTCATTGCAAGCTAAGAAAAGTGACATCCCCTATTTGCTGTTGCTTCCTTGCCCACAAGTATGTTATGAAATTGCCTGCGACTGTTTTGACCGCTTTTGTTGTTATTTTTGCTGCTGTGTTCAGGTGTGTAGACACAAACCTCAGGCCTGATACACGTTCCGCACCATTACTTACCATGAAAAAATGGCCTGATGATCCCGAGAAACGTATGTAGGCTATTGTTCATTTGCTTAAGGTTCTGCATTATTGTTCTGTACTCAGAAAAACAGTCAAACCAAGCTGTATGCTCATATAAAAGCCATAAAAACAGCCAGAAAATATCGAAGCGAAAATTGGCAACATTTACAAGAGACTGGATGAACTGGAAGAAAAACAACTGTCAACTTCGACAGCGTGTCTGAAGAATTAAGCAGCCTGAACTATGAACAGGAAATCACTTCAGCTCATTACGCCTCATTAGAAACTCGTGTGGTTGATTTAGAAGACAGATCGCGCAATGATAATTCAATCTTCCATGGTATACCTGACACTGTTGAATCATAAGATCAGTCCGAAACACGTGTGAAATCTGCTCTTGTAGGCGTGTTTGGAGATTTTCTCGATAATGCTATGAATCGGGCGCATCGTATCGGATCTTTCGCGCTGAACAAGTGTCGACCAATTGTCGTGAAAGTTTCAGGCCACAAAGTAAAAAAAAATGTTGACTGCTCGCAAACAGTTGAAAGAAAGTAACATCACTCTGAGTGAGAATTTTTCACCGGAAATGCGTCGCATACGCCGTAAACTTCCTGACTTTGCCAAAACTCAATCGGAGTCTGAGCCATATCAGCTTCGGTAGAAAACCCTCGCCATGAACAGAAAGCACTACGAGTATAACCTAGAAACAGACAGCGTCGCTCAACGTGAACCCTCTATGTCATTTTGCGACCGCCGCGAAAATTCAAAGGAAGCTAGAGGTACGTCAAGTTAGAGGTGCGCCTGGTCTTGTCGGTAGTAGAAATCGCACGTATCTGCACTTTTCACTAATGTCCGAAGTCTTACTAACAAACGTGATCGTTTAAGCTCTCCTAAAGGTCTTGCAGCACACAGGTGCTCGCACTAAGAGAAACCTGGCTTAGACTGGATGTAATGGATGAGGAACTTTTTTCTCCTGGTAATAATTTTTCTGTCTATCGTCGTGATTGAGGATCACGAATAGGTGGTGGTGTATTGCTTGCCATTTCTAAGCAACTTCCGTCTCGCCGCATTAACATTGCAAGTGTATTGGAAACCGTTCGAGCTGTTGTTGAGTTTCCTAAACATAAAATAATTTTGGGTGTCTGCTATCGTCCTCTTCCTTACAGTCATACTTTTGTTAAGGACTTGCACGAGGTGATCAACTTCGTAGTGTCACAATACCCGAGGTTACCACTTTTCCTGATGGCCAATTTCATCATGTTTCGTGGATGTTGGAGCCAGCTGTGCTGGATCCACCCTATTTACTTGCGAAAGAATTTCTGGATTTGTGCGCTCTATTTTCTCTAACACAATTGGCGAAACAACCAACTACAATAGTCGAATAAACAGCCTTTAGATCTTTTACTAACAACACACTCTGAATACGTTTCTGATGTTGCACACATACCAGGTATGAGCGACCATTGCATTGTGCAATTCCGCTTTAATATTTGACGCTTTGAACGCAAGAACACAAAAAAGTGATTCACAATTATAAAAACACCAATTCCGAAATGCTCAATGAACAACTTTGTCTTTTTCTTGATGGCTATTTGGATGGTATCGAAGATCGAACCGTACAATTCAACTGGGATTTATTCTTGTGCAAGGTTAAAGAACGAACAAAAAGTACATACCCACTCGTACGATAATCTCAAATGGTAATATGCCGTGGTACAACCGTTTGTAGTTCGTCGAAAAAAAAACGCGCGTTCAGCGAAGCAGTTTTCAGGTTTTCGTTGTTGGGCAGTCTACGAGCAAGCTTCCGCCAGATATAGTGCAGCCATAAAGAATGCTAAAGATATATTTTTTAATTAACACGCTACCTTCAATACTAATGTCAGATCCAAAATATTCTGGCGCATCATCACTCCCGCATGCGACAACATAATCATTCTTGTTGATTCTATAGGAAATGCCTTACCTGATGTACAGTGCAAAAGTGCGTGAAATGAAGTTTTTGTGCAAAACTTTTCAAAAACTACTGACAAACCTACTATTTACAATAAACCTTTTGATTTCATTCCGATATATCCCGTAGCTATTGATTACGATGGCGTGGTGAGAGCTATCAATAACCTAAAAGCATCCACCTCCCCTGGGTGCGATTTCATTACTCCGCGGTTTCTCATAAACACATCCTGCTATTCATCAATAATTTTAACAAAACTTTTTCAGCAATGCATTGAGAAGAGCTCTCTTCTCACTGACTGGAAGACTGCAAGGGTGGTTCCTCTTCACTAGTCTGGTAACAAGCACTCGCCTCTAAATTATCGTCCCCTTTCTTTTACTAGTGTTCCATGTAAAGTCATGGAGCATATTTTGTTTTCGAATCTAGATTCCTTTCTTGAATGAAACTCTTTTTTTTTCATCTTTACAACATGATTCCCGCAAGACGTACTCGTGTGGAACGTCCCTTGTGTGTTTTACTCATCATCTTCTAGCAGTACTCGATCGTTCATCTCTAAGTGATTGTATATATTTAGATTTTTCAAAAGCCTGTGACAAAGTGTCCCATAACGTGCTTTTGTATAAATTACAGTTACTAAATTTGGGTTCTAAGCTTCTTGCATGGCTTGAATGTTTTTTATCGAATCGGTCTCACTTCGTCTCTGCTAACAATACTGACTCTCCTTCGAGTCCTGTTTTCTCAGGTGTGCCACAAGGATCGGTACTCGGCCCTCTCCTCTTTTTAATCTACACTAATGATTTATTTTCTTGTGTCTCGTATTAACTTGTCCACAGATGACTGTTTATTATTTCGCGAAATAACCAGCCCTCATGACTCCTGTATAGTACAACCAAATTTGGACGCAGTATTTCAATGGTGCAAATATTGGTTCATAGAATAAAACACTAAAAATTCAAGGTCATGCGCGTAACTTGATCTACTAACATAGCAGTGTCATATGTTCTTGACAACTTTCCCTTAAAGCAGTATCATCTTATAGACATTTCTGTGTAACTGTATCATCGAAACCAACGTGGAAGGAACACATTAAACCCAAAATTTATAGCGCTAAAAAAACACTCGGTTACCTTAGAAGAAATTTTCCCGTGCTCCTCTAGCTATCAAACTTTTCTTGAAAACTTTTCTTGTACAAAACACTAATTCACTCAAAGCTTGAATACGCCCCCTCTGTGTGGGACCCATTCCATGATAACCTTATTTACTCACTTGAAAGGATTCAATATAGTTCAACACAATTCATTATTTCTAACTATGCACGAACCGCAAGTGTTACTAACATGAAGGCAAACCTTGAACTACGATCATTATCATCCCGCCGTAACATTGTCCGTTTGTGTCTCTTTTATCGCATATTTCATCATCGTTCATTACTCAATGACTTCATCTTACCTCCTCAGTGGTGTATATCGTCACGCAATGATCACTGACATAAGGTTGCTGTTTCTTTCCGCTGAATATCCACTTTCCGTAATTCACTTATTCCTAGTACTGGCGAGGACTGGAACCACCTTCCTGCTTTCACCGCAGTCATTACTAACCATCAAATTTTTCGGACGCTTTTAACTAAGATAATTAATTAGGTTGGCTGATGTATGTTCTGTTGTTGTTCATGAGTTTTGGTATATTACTGTTTGTATCGCATATGTTTTGCTGTTCATTATTATTTTTCTATATTATTGTTTTTAACCACTCCCTTCTGTAACGCTTCGGTCCTCAGGCTACAATAAATGAAATAAAATGACGTCAAATAACACAGCATGGCACAGCATGACAAAGCATAGTGCAGCATAACACAGCATGACACAGTACGACACAACATATCACAACATAGCATAGCAAAAGAGAGCATAGCACAACATAGAATAACAAAGGGCTAGTGCTATCTCTTTTGTCACAATGGTAGTGCTCACGAAACTCAAAATTATTGTTTTTGAGACGTTTCGAACGCTGGAAACATAGCACTTTCTCTGGCGCTATAGTTGTGAAGTAAGCCAATGGGTTGTAAACGGCATTTGTATGTCTTTCTACAGTGTTTCAGCATGTACTAAACTAATAAATAAATAAATAAATAAATAAATAAATAAATAAATAAATAAATAAACAAATAAATAAATAAATAAATAAATAAATAACAAATAAATAAATAAATAAGAAAACAGAAAAGCAACCTACTATGTACTTTATTCATGTTCTAGTTGATGTAATATAGACGTGTACGTTCTGAAAGGCTGCAGCGAGCAATAGCAGTACTATCAATGATGTCCTACAAGCAAACCATATAGAAGAACTGAGATTCTTTTATTAAGGCTGCTTTGCCAGTTGAGTAAAAACTGCCTCTTCCTTTTTACTGCCCTTAGTTTTATGACAGCCCTTCCAGCCACCATGCCACGCGACACTCGCAAAATAGCATGTCAGGTTCAGTGTTTTTTGTACGCCTGCTTTGTCCTCTGTTTCTCTCTTGTTTCTTTCTCTCCAACTCTCTTTTCGCTGTATGTTTCTCTGCACGCTTGTTTTGAGGCACGCATGAGAAAGAATAACAGCGCACATTTTAATGCCTCGAAATATACAGTCATCTGCGTCGAGTAGTGACAACAAAAATTTTCTCGTAAAGTGTCTCTCGATAGAAACGCCTGCGACTAACTGGCGCCAGCGCGCCTTGCGAACGATCAGGCGCAAAAGCAAAGTGAATGGAAGAAACGAACGCTTATGTCTGTCCTGCTTCTGGCTCAGCGGTTTTTGACTTATTGCATGTTTGGACGTGTTTCTTTTCCTGACATAGTAAAATATGGTGAGGACAAATTTGTTCCCACACGACTCAAACGTACAAAGCGGAGAAACTCATGGATTACGCGCGATGCGGTCCACCTGAAAAGAATGCTGCAAAAAATGGAAAGAAAAACCGTAATCTTGATGTTATTCGCCGACTTTCCGATGAGCTAAGGGCATCTATTAGAAACTTAAGAAATGTTTTCTTTTCAACGACGCTAACGAATTTCATGACCCAGAATCTGCAAAAGTTTTGGCGCTATCTATCCAAGCCCGAGGACCACGTTACTCAGATCGATGTAAACAAGACTATGACAGATGGAGCTCACACTATCGCTAACACGTTTAACGGGTACTTTAAATCCGTTTTCACACATACTCGTGAGTTTACAGAGAGTTAATCAGTGCCAGAGTCTGCGCTATCAATGCGCTAGTCATAACCAGAGAAGGAATACTTAACATAGTGCTACAGATGGACGTTAAAAAATCTCCAGGCCCTGAAAATCTTCCAAATGCTTTTCGTCGGCGTTACGCAGAACTACTAACCCCTTTCATACATGCGATTTTGGTAGCGTCACTTCAAACAGCCTCATTGCCGATAGACTGGCTTTGTGTCAAGATCTTTCCTATTCATAAAGGGGGCGACAGGCTACCTGTGAACAACTACAGGCCCATCTCGCTGACTAGTTCTTGTTGTGTAAAATGATGAAGCATATTATCAACAAGGCGATCTTCACCTACTTAGAAGACAACAACCTAATTTTCTCCAAACAACTCGGATTTCATTAAGGTCTTTCTACCGTAACTCAACTTCTCTGACTTTGCTACAGTAATTAACTCGAGACTTTAATCTGATACACTATTTAAAGACTTCTCTAAAGCATTCGACAAGGTACCCTATCATAAACTAAGTTACAAACTGACGGCTATCAGGATCGGAACCAGTATAGTACACTGGATAGCCGCATACCTTCCAAACCGCAGCCAGTACGCTAAAATAAATTATGCTGAATTTGGGGAGTTGGACGTTCACTCGAGTGTTCCGCAGAAGTCTGTGCTAGGCCTCATTTCATTTCTGATTTTCGTTAACGACATTAATTCTTACGTTGAACCTGATGTAATGGTGAAACTCTTCGCTGATGACTGTGTCAATTATACCACAGTACGAACAATAAAGACCAAATATGGCTAAATGCCTCTCTCGCTAACATTTTGAGATGATGTCATGAGGGGGAATGAAAAAAAAAAATATAGGGAAAACTTCGTACATGCATATTACCCTAAAGAGGACAATCTTGAAATTTGTGTATCAGCTAATGAGACTACACGTACTTAGGCCGCTTCATTAAAATATTTGGCAATTACCATCACGAAGACATTAAAATGGGACGACCACATTAACCATACGTGCATAAAAGCATACAAGCAGTTGGGTTATCTTCGCAGAAAACTTGCTCTAGCGCCTGCCTAAGTCAGACTAACAAGTTACGAAGCCCTTGTACGGCCAAACCTTGAAAATGGCAGTATTGTCTCGAACCCACACAAAATTTACCTTCCTAAGCAACTGGAGGGGATTTAAAATGAAGCACTTTGATTTGTGTATTCCCAGTATTCACGCAGTGTTAGGGTATCCGCTCTACGCAATAGGGCAGGCATTCAGACTTTGGCAATTCTGCGTCGCATGGCTGCCTTAAAACTTCTCTATCAACTTTATAATGACGGCATCAATACGAAGAAGCACGAATACCTCATGGCTGCCTTAAAATTTCTCTAGCTCCTTTATTACGACGGCATCAATATAAAGAAGCACGAGTACCTAAAACCAGCACATCAGCGCCCAGCAAGAACAAACCGCAACAAGAGTATCAGTCCTTTTATCCCCCGTTGCAATACATTTAAGTACTCCTACTTTGCATCGGTCATTGAACTATGAAATAACCTCCCACGCGGTTTAGTGTCCTCAGAATATGCTCACTCATTCGCTGCCGATCTTGAGAGTAGCGACGCCGTACATAACAGCGCATCTGTTCGCGGAATGCACTTCTTTGATTGTATGCCATGCGCAGTTTTCATTCGTAGAGTCGTCAAATATGTGCTTCCCGCTGTTCGTCTCTGGTGTGCGTTTTTTTTTTTCAATATGTGGTCCCATCTAGTCGCCTGTGTAGTTAACCTTTCTTGTTTTGATTTTTACTACCATTTGTTATTAATATTAATCTTGTTTTTCGGTGGATGTGTACATATCTATAACCATACTGTATCCTTTTGGACCCACTCCTGTAAGAGCCTGTTGAGGCTTTCAGTATAAATAAATAAATAAATAAATAAATAAATAAATAAATAAATAAATAAATAAATAAATAAATAAATAAACAGTATTATTGTTACGCTGTGAATGGAAATGCGTCTACGAAGTGAAGAACTGCCGGCTGTCGCAAAGTGAAGAATCGTCAGCTCTGCGTGTGTGACTTGCAAGCACGAACGACGCTTTGACAGCCCGGAGAATGGAGGGACGGCCTCAATACTAATGATGTCCAACGGGGGATACAAAAACGAGCGTGCAAAAAAAGGGGGGGGGGGGCAATTAAGTTTGTATGAACAGCCAGCCGAAGGGATTAAAAAGTAGTGGCTCGGACCAAATCGCGATGTTTAAGAATCACAAGCCCCTCTGGGCTACTGATATTTGGCAATAACATCTCTGGTAACGGGACTGGTTGAAACAGTGTCTTGCACGAAGTATCCTAGTGTGAGGAGGTTTCTTTAAGCGAAGTTTCTTGTGGGCCAGAGGCTTTGGGGCCGGCGTCGTCGTACAGAAAAACGCGGTGCTGGCAAATGCACACACTAAGCCTGGCGTGCAGACGCAAAGTTTGTATAGAAAAAAAGTGTTTAACAATTTATAGTACTTGGTACTCTACTATGGGAAAGTATAAAGTTGTCCCAGTTTATTTCCTGATAGAACAAGGGCTCCTCAAGTTTTGTTGAATACTGGTACTGTCTATTGTGAAGAAAACAGGCCAACGCAGAGGCGTAGCCCCAAGTAAGAAAGGGAGCCTCTGATAAGAGCGCGTGGTCCGTCGACGAGCACCAACTCCGGCCGACGGGGGCGCCACCTTGAAATGCCAATTCCTTTAAAAAAAAGGAAGAAGTCATTTCTGTATTGAGAAGCAACCTTCGGTGTGCGTTGAAAGGCGAATAGGAAGGATCCACTTCAGCATCGCAGTTGCTTGGTGGTGTCGCTCAGACAAGAAGAAAAGCAGACAGTACGGAAGGTGCCTCGTGAAAGGGTGTTTTCGCTACGGAGCAGGATGTCGGCGAGCGTTTTAAGTAACTCTCCCTGTACAAGAGCGGTATTATGGCATTTATGCGCTGTGTGGGAAGGGGTGTACTAGGATATAAGCGTAGGGTTTAGTTAAGGCCACCACCATTCTCGTCTGGGCAGTTACGATTTTCTTTCGATGAGTAAGTGGTCTTTGGCTAAGTCACCGAAAGAACTCACTAGGGGTTACGTGTGGGTGAGTGTGAAGCCGCCCGAAGATAGTGCAAAAAAAGAGAAAGCAGTCGACAAAAATTATTTCGCATGGCTCATTGGTTCATTCGGCTGATATGACGTGAAGCATTCATTAATCGTCATTTTTGTATTCCTTCCCGTTCGGTTGCATTGAGTCATCCACGTGGCTAAGCGGCTCGGTTTACTAACGACGTGGCGACTAACGACGGGGCCTAAGTGACTCGGTTTTTGATAGGGAATTTGTTCCGTCTGGCTGCAGCGCATACAGAAATGATCGGGCTAGCAAAGGCGGCGGCGTTTGTGTACTTAAAAAAAAAATACCTTAAAATACGTAGAATGGGAGATATGCCAGTAGTAAGAAGGTATTTTTTAAAAAAGTAAGGCTCAGTCACAACTATGTCCGTTACATTATAGGAGGTGTTACAGGCCCCGAAACGCTCTAGTTGACTTACTGAACCAATTGAAAAACTATTTGAGAACTGAATATTAAGCATGATGACCGCATTATAATGAGAGGTTATTATAATTTACCTAATGTAGATTGGAAAAAATTGCCCTGAAGCAGTGCGACCCTTCGCGTGAAGCCATGCTTGATATTTGCTACAGTTTTGACCTCATTCAGCTAGTCTAAGGCTACACGAGAATTCAAGGGAACGCTCAGTCAACCCTACTGAAACTTTTCTTCGTTAAACAGGCAATCACACCTAAAGCAACGACTGATATATATCCTGGAATTTCCGATCATCGTGCACTGCTATTTACTCTAAGTGACATAGTGTTCGATACGACATTGCCTTGTTTATCTTCCCCCAATTTTCATCGTGCAGATGATACTGATATTATAGATCTCCTTTCATGCAACTTTGATAACTTTGCGAATAATAAAACTGATATACATAATTTATGGAACTGGTTTAAGGACATTGTCAAAGAATGCATTGAATCATTTGTGCCTCTGGTAATTAAAAATCGAAGCGAAAGAACCCGTGGATTTCTCGAATAACACTGGGGTTAAGATGGCAAATGAAGCGTCTAAAGAAAAAAACGAATTCTAAACGTAGCGTATTCAGAACAAATAGCTAAGCTTTCAGTAAAACTGAAAAATCATACTCAAACAAATAAGCAGCGTTATTTTGGGGAATACTTGACGAATTACTTGACCTCGTGTCCCGAGAAATTTTGGAGGAGCATTTCGCCCGCGTAGAAAGAGTGTGACGTCTTTAACGTCGATGGTATTCTTACGTACGATAATGCTCGAATTGCAAATGCTTTCAACGATCACTTCAAATCGGTTTTTTTTTGTGACAACTCTGTATTACCGATCTTTGAAACTCTTTAGCCACGAATGCCCGATATTATTGTTAGTGAACAGGGCATATTGAACATGCTTGTGAACCTTAATATCAGAAAGTCCTCTGGACTGGACAATACCCCTAACGCGTTCTTAAAGAGATACTCTGAATGGATGTTGAAATAGCTCCATGTTATTTTTACAAAATCGCTGCGTGAGGGCCAAGTTCCAGACGACTGGAAAACAGCTAGAGTCAAGCCTATCCATAAATCAGGCAACAAGCAGAGTGTCAGAAATTATCAGCCCTGTCTTGCTAACTTCAACCGTTTGTAAACTTCTGGAACGCATTATCCACAATAGTATTTCATGTTTTCTGGACGAGCATAGTATCTTAACTCAACATTAGCATTGATTCCGAAATGAATTTTGAACAACGAAACAATTGGTATCAACAATACACGACTTCGCTATTTCAATTATTAATGGAAAACAAACAGATGCAATTTGATGGCTTTTTTAAAAGCTTTTTACAAGGTTTCGCACAATAAATTAGTATACAAATTAGAAAAAATTTTTGGGAACGGTCAACTTAAAAATGGATATCTTCCTACTAGAAAAACGGAGAACAGTTTGTAGTTTTTAACAATCATTAATATCACACGGTTTCCGTTGACTCTGGCGTCCCCCAAGGGTCGGTTCGGGGTCCCCTTTTATTTAGTATATATATTAACGACATAGTAAATAGTATACCTGTATATATTAGGCTCTACGAGGACGATTGCGTTATTTATTCTGAAATAGAATTCTCGAAGGACCAAGTTTTGTTAAACGAGTCGTTTAACAAGGTTGTTTCCTGGTGCGAGACTTGTCAAATGTCAATTATTTGGAAAAAAAGACAGTGTACATGTCCATTTCTCATAGGAAAAATACATTAAATTTTCAATACTTTACGAACAGTGCCATTCTTTCCGATGTTCAATCCTGCAATTATCTTAGGTTATTGATATCAAGCGATCTTAACTGGACAAAACACATTGACATAGGAACTTCCAAGGCTAATCAGAAGCTGTTATTTTTACGAAGGACTTAGAAACTCTCCCCTCCATCTGTCCGTGTTATTACTAAAAAATCGATAGTACTCCCCATACTTGATTATGCTGTGGTGATCTGGAATTCATTTACTCAAACTAACACTCATAAAGTTGAAAAAGTACAAAGAAGAGCCGTTCGCATCGTATATAACAGTTACGGATGAACCTCGGTAAATAAACTGTTAGTAAGAGCTAACTTACCTTCACTTTCAGAAAGAAACCGCATATTCCGATTAAAATATTTATATCAAATAAATAATGGGCATTACAAGATAGATATTGGAAAAATATTTCATTTTCTTCAGGTTACGCCACTAGACAATGCCATGATCATACAATAACTCCCTTCCGTACTTGCAATTACTGCTTCAAACATTCTTTTTTCCCCAGAATTGTACAGGATTGGAATAGTTCAAATAACCATCAAGTCACAACACAGGGTTTAACATCCTTTGCCGCTAGTCTGGAAAAAACAAAGAAAACGATTTCACTTGTGTGCTAGTTTTGTTTTCTTTTCTTAAAATGAGAGTGATGTGCAATTGGTAAAACTTTGTTACGTTTGTTTACGTTGTAAAACGCAAGTGATAGTTATTTGTTTGCTTTGTGTCATTTGGCTGCCTATTATGTACGTCATTTTCGTAATCATCAGTGTTTCTAGGACTGTTGCCGATGTTTTTGCACTATTGCTAGGTTGTAGTTACTGCTATAATAGTTATTTTTGTATTTCACCTTCACATACTGTAACTCACTTTTCTAGTATGTATTTTGCTGCCATATTCATAAGTAGAACTGCATTTTCTATTATATTCATTATTTGCCTATGTATGTGTAGATATTACGTATATGTATTTTTCTAACATATTATCTGTACCGCCCCCCTTACACAATGCCCCTCGAGGGCTCTGTAAGGTACTGTAAATAAATAAATAAATAAAATAAATAAATAAAATGTGATAGGCTGTTCCATCTGTTTGCCTTGTGTTACGTGCTGATGTTTAAGTCTTTTGTACCCACCTGCTAAAATTCCTCCAGGGGATGGCAGTGCCAATAAATAAACAAATAAATAAATAAATAGGTAAATAAGTAAATAAATAAATAAATGAATAAATAAATCCACCTTTAAGAACTTTCGAAGCCGAACGTCGTTTCTTCCCGCGTCCGGAATCAGAGGTATTACGAGTTTCCTGCAGTTCTCGTGCCTCCGCGATCAGCCCACGCATTACCAAGGAACGATGTCATGTGATGACGCCGCCATGCGGCTTTAGCTATACGTTAATTATGAAACGTCAAGTGACGTCCCTGCGACGTCCAAATTTCAGTGATCTGTGACGTCATAGTGGCACCATATCGTGACGTCATTGCATGACGATATTCCGCATCGCTCTGGTTGGCACTGAGGCCTACGGTCCCTTCTTATTTTCAAAGAGGCCGATAAAGTTTTCACCATAGTGAATTAGACCGGTGTACAATTGCCGGAAGACGGGGTGCCCCCAAGGCTACCACGTTTGCTGCTCTTACTGCCACAAGTCATTTTAGTAGCTTATGGGGGCTGGTGTTGCATAACAATAGTGAAGGTCTGCTGGATGGATTAAATAAAGCACGTTACTTATTTCTGTGCATGGTGTACACGTTCTTGCTTTAGTAGTACTCACTGCTGCGACTGTTCGTGCGTGTTTTTGCATCAAGTTTTGCAATTTATTGCTTTAATAATAAACTTGGCCTCAGATGCACGACCACGCATGGGCACAAGATGACATATACTTTCTTTTTTTCAAAATACACAGCGAGGGTGAAGCAAGGTGTCTGGAGAACTTGTTGTTGGGCTAGTTCGTATAACATTTCAAAAAAATAATTTGAGCGCAAACACACTACATATTCACGCACACACACCCAGGCATCTGTGCATGTTTGATGCCTGTGTGTGTGTGTGCGTGAATGTGTAGTGTGTTTGCGCTCAAATTAATTTTTTGAAAGGTGTCTGGAGGCCTTCTTCAGCTGTATTTGCGCTTCAAAAAGGTAAAGAATGTGGGGAATCGTTAGTCATTGGGTCGGTCGGTAGGGTTTCTCTGGCGCCCCGCCGCGGTGGTCTAGTGGCTAAGGTACTCGGCTGCTGACCCGCAGGTCGCGGGTTCGAATCCCGGCTGCGGCGGCTGCATTTCCGATGGAGGCGGAAATGTTGTAGGCCCGTGTGCTCAGATTTGGGTGCACGTTAAAGAACCCCAGGTGGTCGAAATTTCCGGAGCCTTCCACTACGGCGTCTCTCATAATCATATGGTGGTTTTGGGACGGTAAACCCCACATAACATCAGGGTTTCTCTGGCCATGCAAGGTGACTTATGATCGGTATGATGCTAAGTTTAAAGGTCATTGTTATGATCCACCCAAAGCTATTTCGAAAAATTCACGTAATTACCACATTACAGAAAAAAAATACTGAACACCCACGCAAGAGAACATCATAGCGTTTTTTATTTATAATGTTGTTTAATGATCATTTAAGCATAATGATCGCTACCTGTATAAAACCTGAAGCTCAGTTTTCGACTACCACGTCGTCATGTAAGTAACGTTTGAAAAATAGGTAGTTGCTCATTGTAATGATATCAAGCAAGGTTGCGCCATCAACAGACCTTCAGCACGCCCAGATGTGGAAGGCTGAATTTCACTCCCTAGCTGTAACGACAGCTAGCGCATGCTCACAAAAGGACAGCCTGAGAATGAATGCCCATCGAACAACGCTTCAAAGGCGTTGGCATAAAGGCTTCGAGATAAATAGGCAAATAAAGGAACGAACTTCATAGAGATTGCCCATCAATGCGTCTTTTGTTGATGGAGCATGCGAAACGTAAGTGGGATAGAAAGCTCATTGGCGTTGGTTTGTTGTGCGGCCTGCACAGATTTACTACTGCGGGTACTTTCGGGGAGACTAAAATACGGTAATCGACAACAGTGCACTTCGACTTGAGTCAAAAAGAAAAGAGCTGTTTACGCTTTCAACATTTATATGGTCTTAGTAACAGAGATCCGGTTATGCTGTTGCACGCAGCAGAAAATGACTGACGGCGAATACTAAGCCTTAAATGCGTCATGAAATGCGAAAACTGACCGGCGACCCGCCACGGTGGCGTCGACGCGAGTGAGACAAAAAAAAAAAAGCAAAACGAACATCGTGCGATTGCTTCACCGTATGACGTTATCATCAACGTCAGAGAGCACCAAACGGTTATTGTGAGATCATTGTGTCATTAAGGCGTCATCGTGAAATCAGAGTGGCATCACGTTACATTACGTCACATGATGAACTCATCGCTTGACATCGCAGCTTGGTCAATCGTGGGCCGATCCAGGCGGTAGGTCTCACGGCTTCCATGAGCCTTTCATAAATATTGATTATCCGCAAGATAGTGCTTTCCTTTCGTCGTGTAAAGATATATGTACTGTTTGTTTTCTAGGCACGTGCTGTACCAAGTTGGCAAGCTATGTTATGAGTTTGTTCTTCCCTGTTTAATGCAGAGCATAGACAAACTAAAGTCATTGTGTGCACATTTTTCAGTGGCATCGAAAAACAACGAACTATAGGCCTTGTTTATTCGGCCTCATATCCTTGGGGCTTCACATTTCTGCATAAATTCAACCGTTGTGCTCGGCATATAGCACTGCTTTTTGGGCCCTTACCGGGACCCAATATATAAGCAAGTAAATACACAAATATTCTCTTCGAAATGCGCCATGTAACCATACACTCAATACTGGAGGTTTTATTCCTGTGATGAAAAATCCTTCGAGCTAAGACTTTAGTCTTGATGTGGAACCCTTTATTCATCCTACGGGCTTCAAATAGCTTGCCCACTCCCATTACCTAATGTGACCACTCACGTGGTTGCCCGAGACAGATAGATACAAAACATACTGCCGCAATCATCACCAAGTTTCGTTATCACCTTGTTGGAGTGTCAGTAATTATCAGCGCGAACCACGCCTACAGTGTTGGAGAAGCTTCGGGGCAGTAGTAGATTATCCTGTTGTGATTACGGCGAAAATTACAGATTATTCTGGACCCTACGTGGCTGCTGGCGACAACACTAGAATATTCGACAGCACGTGTATATATGCCGACGTGTTTCACCGCTTATCGTTTGATCGACGGCCGACGCTCTATTCACCGCTATCAGTGGTGTGTGTATCGCTGTATCCTGACTTTTCGTTGACCGGCCACAGGCTCGGCCGAATTAACAGTTTCATCGTCGACGTACGGTCTGCTCCCTTCGTCGGCGGGCGTCATGGCCCCGTGACAATATCAACAAGTGCTACATATTGGCCCTTATTTGGGTGCACGTTAAAGAACCCCAGGTTGTCAAAATTTCGGGAGCCCTCCACTACGGCGTCTCTCATAATCATATGGTGGTTTTGAGACGTTAAACCCCACAAATCAATCAACATATTGGTCCTTGTTGCAGTATCTGAGTCCACCCTCGTGATAGCGAGTGAAAATGAATAAATCTGGAGCGGTATATAGCACACATAAAAAAAAATCCCTCCTTCAGAACGGCAATCGGTTCGCCAGACGGATATATAGATTCTTATCGATGAGTTACCTGTTTGTGTGAAGAGCACGCGAGCGCCATTGACTTGCGTTCGCGTTAGTTCTTTTCTCTCTCTTTCCCCCTCATCATTTCATGCAAACGAGAAACAAAGCACACGAGTGTAGTTTAGGAGAACTGAAGAGAAGTAGGTGGAAGCAAAGACACTTCTGTCCTGACTAGAGAGGCGAAATTTCCGAAAAGTTTGAGCAGTCGAAGAAAAAAAGTTTTTTCCCGTTTTTTCCGAAACTATGAAAAAAAATAATAACGAATTTTCTTTAAGATATGGCAAAAATGTTACTTGTGAAACGGGGTTTATTGGCACAAGTAGTACTTGCACAGCAGGCCTATTGATGAAGAAAGCGGGCGGCAGCAACGGACCCAGGAATCACAGCCCTCGGGGGAAACGCTCGCGCTTGGCTCCTCTCGCTAAAGACGTGGCCCACTGCGGCACATATTCTTCTTCCTCTCTACAATACCCCGGCGACGAAGACGAGCCATCCTGGCAAGTCAAGGTGATGAAAGTAGGAGTGGGTCGTGATAGGGCTTGAGACGACTCACGTGGACAGTCTCACGACCAAGGCGTCGCCTGTCTGTAGATGGCGTGAGCGGCTCGATCAGGTATGTTACATGAGATCGACGTTGGATCACGCGATAAGGACCGTGAAACTTGGGGCCAAACTTAGAGGACAGACCTGGGGAGTGGAAGGGCAGTCGGAGCCAAACGAGCGAGCCCACGGCAAAAGTCTCGACTTGCTGGTCGCGGTCGTGGCGGTTTTTTTTGAGTGCTTGCTTCTCCGAGGTGAATGATCGGGCCAACTGACGACACTCTTCAGCGTGGTTTACAATTTCAGAGAGAGGGTTGAACTCTGAGACGTCGCGACGATACGGAAAAATGGTGTCAAGGGTGGAGCATGGCTCAAGCCCATATAAAAGAAAGAAAGGCGAGAAGCCTGTGGTTGACTGCATCGCGGTCTTGTACGCCTAAGTCACAAATGGAAGAATAACATCCCAGTTCGATTGGTCGGAATTGACATACATGGCGAGCATGTCTCCTAGCGTTCGGTTGAAGCGCTAAGTTAGACCGTTGGTCTGCGGGTGGAAGGCTGTTGAGGTGCGGTGCACCATGCGGCACGCCCGAAGGAGTTGTTGTACAACTTCGGTTAAAAAGACGCGCCCTCGATCACTTAGTAGTTCACGTGGTGCCCCATGACGCAGTACGAAGCGTCGCAAGACGAAATTGGCTACGTCACGTGCACCAGCCGTAGGTAGTGGAGCTGTTTCAGCATATCTCGTCAGATGGTCGACCGCGACAATGATCCATCGATTTCCAGTGGCAGTGTATAGAAGGGGACCATATAAATCGATTCTAACGCGGTCGAAAGGGCGCGCCAGACACGGTAGAGGCTGTAATAATCCGGGTGAATGGGCCGCTGTCTTTCGTCGTTGGCATAATGAACAGGACCAAATGTATTTTTGTACAAAGGTGTACACACGACGCCAGTAGTAACGCTGGCGGATCGGGTGATATGTTTTTAACACACCAGCGTGAGCATGTTGTGGGTCGGCATGAAAATACGCTCAGATATCAAATCGCATGTGGCATGGTATAACCAAGAGCCATTTACAGCCATCCGCATGGTAGTTTCTGCGGTATAGTTGCGCATCCCGTATCTCGAAATGTGTGGCTTGGCGGCGAAGAGCGCGTGGGTACGCAGACGATGAGGAGTCGGAAAGAATGTTGAGGAGAGATTTTACCCATGGGTCTTTCCACTGTTCAGACGACATGCTTGAGACGGAAATGGGAGCGATGGGAAAGTTGGCGTCCGAATGCAGGTCTGTGCTGGATCTCACTGGTGATCGTGAGAGAGCGTCCGCATCAGAGTGTTTTCGTCCTGAGCGGTAGACGACAGGAATGTCGAACTCTTGTAGGCGAAGAGCCCAACGTCGAAGGCGACCTGAAGGATCTTTTAGCGACGCCAACCAACAAAGTGCGTGGTGGTCTGTCACAACGTCGAAACTCTGTCCGTACAAGTAAGGACGAAACTTGCTCAATGCCCAAACGATTGCGAGGCACTCTTTTTCAGTTACGGAGTAGTACATTTCCGCTTTCGTGAGTGCGCGACTTGCATATGCGACGACGTACTCTGGAATACCGGGCTTTCGTTGCGCGAGTACGGTTCCCAGACCAACGCCACTGGCGTCTGTGTGCACTTCAGTGGGGGCACTTATATCGTAATGGCGTAGAATGGGTGGCGACGTAAGTAGGCGGCGCAGTGTAAGGAAGGCTTCGTCACATGCCGGGGTCCAGTTAGAAAGATTAGCTGGACCATTCAGTAGTTGCGTAAGTGGGGCTATTATTGATGCAAAGTTGTGGACGAAACGGCGAAAATACGAGCACAAGCCGATGAAGCACCTAAGTTCTCTGAGTGAAGTCGGCTTCGGAAAGTTGACTACGGCTGGAAGTTTGTCCGGGTCGGGGCAAATTCCATCCTTTGACACAACGTGACCAAGTATAGTAAGTTGGCGAGCCCCGAAGCGGCACTTCTTTAGGTTAAGCTGGAGGTTTGCCTTAGTAAGGCACTGAAGAATTGTGCGCAGGCGGTCGACGTGGGTAGGGAAATTAGGAGAAAATACGATAACATCATCAAGGTAGCATAAGCATATCTGCCATTTAAGGCCGCGTAAAACGCTGTCCATCATTCGTTCAAACGTTGCAGGTGCATGGCACAGACCGAATGGCATAACCGTGAATTTGTATAGGCCACCCGGCGTAATGAACGCTATTTTGGGACGGTCACACTCTGCCATCGGAGCCTGCCAATAAGGTGAACGTAATTCCAGCGAAGAAAAGAATTCGGCCCCTTGTAGGCAATCGATAGCGTCGTTGATGCGGGGAAGAGGGTACACATCTTTCCATGTAATTTTGTTCAGTCGCCGGTAGTCGACACAAAATCTAATCGAACCGTCTTTTTTCTCCATTAGCACAACAGGTGAAGACCAGGGGCTAGAAGATGGCTTGATGACACCGCGCTGAAGCATATCGTCCACTACTCTGCAATTACACTTCGTTCCTTGGGTGATACGCGGTAGGGGCGTTGCCGCAAAGGAGGGTGCGTTCCAGTGTAGATTGTGTGAGCGACGGTGTTAATTTGACTCAGTGCCTTTTGAGGAAGGTCAAATGAATCACGGAATTCATGCATAAGGGTTATGAGCTGGTTCCATTGATCCAGAGGAAGCTTGCTGTCGATGGAACGATCGAAGATATCTGAGGAGTAGTCATCCCGCGTAAAAGGAGCAGTAAGAGCGTTCAGTTGAAGTTGCTGGCCAGTGTCGTGGGACTCAATAGGCACAATAACGTTGTCATCAACAGGAAGAACATAGCCCAGTGTTTCGTGAGCTCTTAAGGTCTGAGGGCATGAGCTAGGATTGCAAACGACAATTCCGGAAGTATCTTGGTGAGGTGGCAGAACGGCGTATGGCAGAGACGTACCGTGGCGGCGACTGAAAACGTCAGATGGGGAGAACACAACGGTAGAGCCGGACAATTCAGTGCGATTGACGGGGATAACGATGGCACTAAGAGGAGGAACATCAACGTCGGAAGCAACAAGAATCTTGCCAAGGTGAGTGCGCTCATAGTCGGTAGATGGCGCATCTGAAAACACAGAAAATTCCACCTGCGTTCGAGCGCAGTCAATTACGGCATGGTGGCGTGACAAAAAATCCCATCCAAGTATCACGTCGTGGGCACGAGTGGCCAACACGAGAAACTCGATGTGGTACAGGACGTTCTGAATGATTACTCTCGCTGTACATTCTCCGACTGGTCGAATGGGTTGCGTGCTCGCGGTATTCAGCAATACGTCGGAAGGCGGCGTCGTTACTTTTCGTATCGAACGGCAGAGTTTTTGACTCATCACAGATACGGCGGCACCCCTTTCAACAAGCGCAAGAGTTCGTAGACCTTCAACAAACAGTTCCAGAACGTTTGTGGGGGACGAGCGAGGACTTCTACAATGCGACGACTTCGCAGCTCGTGCCTCCGGAGCTGCGGCAGTCAGTTTTCCGTCTCTACGGGGTTTGGTTGGCGACGCAGCGGGGACGGAGAATGGTAGCGGCGTGGTGAGGATGAGCGACGGGGACCGAATGGTCGGTAGTTGGCAGCAGGGTGGTGGTCTAGTTCGGATGGGGACGGGTCGCGTTGCACTGATTGACGGTCGTATTGACGGGGCATTTCTCGTTGCGCGTTCTAAGGGGCCGGAAAAGAGTCGTCAGAGTACCTCGGAGCTGCAGCCGGGCCCGTTGCGAAGCGTCGGTGACAGAAGCGCGCCACGTGACCTGGATATCCGCATGCATAACAGATTGGATGATTGTCAACTGTGCGCCAAGGATTTCCGTTAGAGCGCTGCTGTGTTGCTGGAACTGGCGTCGTTGGTACTCGTAGAGGCTGGGGAGTCCGCCGAAGTGGAGGTCGTGGTGGAGTAGCAGCAACAGCAGCGTAAGTCAATGGCGTGGTGACAGGTGTTGTCTGAGAGACGGGCGGCAGTGCCTCAGAGACCTGCGCCTGTATTACCTGTCTGATGGCGGGCGCGAGACGCTCAGAAGAGGGTTCCGATGCCGGTTGATACGACAGACATGAAAGTTGTCGGGCCACCTCCTCACGCACATATAGTTATTTCCGACATGATTGTGTTGTGGTCTCCACCTAGGGTCAATGCCGCGAGAGTTTCGTCGGTAGCCGCTGGCCGCCGTGACATGACCCGTTGTTTGCGCAATTCCTCGAAGCTCTGGCAAAGAGTGGCGAATTCAGGCACGGTACGGGGGCCCTTGGCCAGCAGCATCTGAAAGGCGTCGTCGTCTATCCCCTTCAAGATGTGTTTGATCTTGTCCGCCTCGATCACTGAAGGGTCAAGACGCTTGCACAAGTCGAGCACATCCTCGATGTAGCTTGTGAAGCCTTCCCCCTGAAGCTGTGCGTGTCCCCGTAGACGCTGTTCGGCACGGAGCTTGCGTACCTCGGGGCGACCGAATACATAGGTAATGCGTAGCTTAAAAGCACCCCAAGTGGCGAATTCTGAGTGGTGGTTGTTAAACCAGACTCTCACTACCTCTTTCAGGTAGAAGGGTACATATTGCAGCTTCAATGTGTCGTCCCAGTTGTTGCTTGCGCCTACCTTTTCAAATGTCGACAGCCAATCTTCTACGTCTTGCTCATCAGTACCGTCGAAAAAAGGTGGATCGGGCACGCGTAGCGCAGTGGGCACGATGACCATCGGAGACTGGGTCTTACCTTGCTGGGTGTTTTCTTCAGCCATGTCTTGGATGGCAGGTAGTTTCCTGTTGCGGAGTTCGAGGTTGAAATACCCAGCACCCCCACCACTCTGAAATGGGGTTTATTGGCACAAGTAGTGCTTGCACAGCAGGTCTATTGTTGAAGAAAGCGGGCGGCAGCAACGGACTCGGGAATCACAGCCCTCGGGGGAAACGCTCGCGCTTGGCTCCTCTCGCTAAAGGCGTGGCCCACTGCGGCACATAATCTTCTTCCTCTCTACACTTGTTTTTTTTTTTCAAGTGTCAAAAGCAATAAGTTTCACAATGCAAATTACACCTATAAAATTCTTTCTCTCCTTTCACAAGCGAATACAGCATTTAGCAGATCAGTAGCAGGCCAGAAGCATCACCGCGAACTCATTTAGCACTTCGTGGACAGGTGCGGCTTGTTAAAATTGTTAAGGGAGGTAGAAAAAACAACCCAGAAATGTCTATTTCGCCGTGACTTCGGTTGTGGAAACATTAATTGAGATGGCAAAAAGATGAAGTCCAAATCCTTAAATTCCGCATCACTCGCTTCATCTGTAGCTTTCTTCACCGGGTTAAGATGTCGCATTGGCAAAAACGTAGATGCTGTTGCAGTGGTTACAGACAGCGGGTCCCCGCTTCCCGCCACCGGTATATTCGACAGTAAAGTACATCCACATCAGAAATTAGCCCTATCATTGCCTAATCTGCTTGCATACTCCTTTTTAAGCAGACGTCCATCGCAGGTTGCAGAAGGGTACGAGGGAAACTTCAAGATGAACGACAACGGGTACCAGAACATCATCAACCTCGCCCTACCTGGCCACACCCGAACGACTAAACTACGTTAAGTTGGCGCTGAAGCCTACTTTATGTGGTGTCGATGGAAAGTGGCCAGCCATCATTTGGTGTTTTGGTAGATATAAACTGTCAATCACCTGTGGCCCATATTCGCATACCTGTGGCACATACTCGCCCACGGGTATGTACCACACGTCTGACAGAAAGGATTTGATGACGTTGGTTACAGGAGTTTCACACTATTCATACCATGACCAGCGAGTCATATTCGTAAAACCATCATCTTACCCTCTCATGCTTCTTTTGGTTTACCCCAAGTTAAGGAGAGGGGGGGGGGGGATCACTAGAGCGTCCAGACATTGGCGGCGATCTATCTATCTATCTATCTATCTATCTATCTATCTATCTATCTATCTATCTATCTATCTATCTATCTATCTATCTATCTATCTATCTAGCTATCTATCATCTATCTATCTATCTATCTATCTATCTATCTATCTATCTAGCTTCTGTCTGTCTGTCTGGTCTGTCTGTCTGTCTGTCTGTTGTCTGTCTGTCTGTCTGTCTGGTCTATCTTCTATCGATCTGATCTATCTTCTATCTATCTAGCTATCATCTATCTATCTATCTATCTATCTATCTATCTATCTATCTTACTATCTATCGCTATCTCTTCTAGATAGATAGATAGATAGATAGATAGATAGATAGATAGATAGATAGATAGATAGATAGATAGATAGATAGATAGATAGATGCGCACGAATTACTCTATCGTGCACTTCAAAATAATCGTGTAGGCAATTGAGTGACACCCTCAGTCACTCTCGCGTTCTAAGAAAAATATTGTTTGCTACGCCGTGGTCAGACTGCAGATCAACATGTATTTTCTGCACTCATACTTCACAACATGGCGATGGGCGAGAACCGGAGACTTCGCGCGCTCATCTCCATCCACTTGTTGTTGCGAGCCGTCCATCATAGTGGATCAGGGGCTTAGGTTCTCGGCTGCTGACCCGAAGGTAACAGGTTTGATCCCGGCCTCGGTGGTCGCATTTCGGTGAAGGCGAAGTGGTTGAGGCCCTTATGCTGTGCGAGGTAAGTGCGCATTAAGGAATACCACATGGCCAAATTTCTGGAGCTCTCCACTACGGCGTCTTTCATAATCATATTGCGGTTTTGGAACGTAAAACCCTAGAGGTTTTGATTATTTTCTTTTCGAGCCTACGCAGGGAGGGAAGTAGAGGCTACACACGTAAGGACGCTGCCAATCTCATAGTATCTTTGCTGCAGAACCCTATTTTACCAATAGTAAAAAGCAAACGCTGACGGGTGATGTCTCAGTGGTTGGCACGTTCGGCCCCCAATGGCAGCTGAAACATAGCACAGGCCGAGGAAGAATACGTCTCGTAGTAATGTCCCCTAAAGGCTCATTGGTCCATTGGCTCTGCTAGCTCCTGCAATGGTGAAACTGGACGTGACGAAGTTCCCCGATGTCAGCATAATAGCAATAACAGGTTTGTCGATTACGGCTGTGGTCGGCGTTAACCTAATGAAATGCATGAACGGGACTGGACGCAAGGCAGACTTAATTCCGAAAGAATGGCTGCTTTTGCAGCATAACGTTTATGATACCGAACAAATGGACTAAAAGCAAATACGCTGGTATGCTAAAAAGAATGCCCTCTTAGGAAACACTAACGCTAAATGTATGAATGTTCTGTAAACCAGGCGATGGCAAACCATTTTATTGTGAAATCTTTATATGGCTACGCGAAAAGAACACGCAAAAAAACAAAAAAAAAACTCGAATGATTGTTAGCAGTACTTGTCACAGTAATCGGGCAAATTCGATTAACAATGCCAGGAAAAAGCAAACGGATAAATAAATAAATCCACTACTCCTTGATATTGCACTATAATGAGGAAGATGAAATTAAGAACGATGAATAATTGAGCATCAAACACCTGTTAAGATTCCCGGAGAGATGTTACCAATTATTCTGAAAGACTAATGAACACTCGGGATTGAGTCATTGATAAACACCACTGAAACATATTTCAGTTTGGCTGGTTAATCATCTGTATGTAGCTATTGCGCGTTGACATTGTTTTTTATATCCGGCGTTCGTGATATCAAAACGCTGTCATATCTAACAACACGGGCCACTGTTATCGCTACAGCAAAAGCGGCGGCTATATCGCTAACGGCTAGGTCATCGCGCGAAGGTCATTACCCTTCACCCGGACGAGTTAGATCTCGCGGCTCGTGCCTAACTTGTATTGATTGCCGCATGAGCCACCCCACAACCCACGCGTGCGAAGATACGGGTGGAGGAACGGCTAGGGTAAATATCTCATCTGGTGACTGAAGTGACAAATACGGTCGTGGGCGATGGCCGCCGGGAGTCGGCATCGCCTTCATATAACGCTGAACTTTTCCATGTGTACACAAACTTCTGAGGCTTATGAAGTAGAAATTTGTTCCCGAACGCAAAATAACGGCACTGCCTTCACATAAACAAATAAATATTGAAGGGGTGATGGGAATAATGTTTGTGAGTCGCCTATAGGCTCGCGCTCTTCATTTTTATTGTTGAATGTGACGTCAATATGTGTAGGGATTTGTTTATGTTATGATAAAGACAACAGACAGATGAAAACAATGAAGGAAAAAATCGAAGTCTCCCTTGAATAAGCTGGGTTAAAAGAGCTTGTCAATTCTGGACGTGTGCAAGCGCAACGTCGTGGCAACGTTAATAAGACGAAATCAACAGGCCTGCACTTACACGTTCACTCCTTTGGTATGCAGCGCTGCCAAGAGGGTATACGCTCAGGCCGCTTTGAATATATGAAAAACGAGTTTGGGTTTCTCTGAAATTTCGACAACAGAACGACATGCCGACGACAGTGCGTACTTCCGCCATACCAACTGGATGAGATTTTGAAGGGGCCGTAAGACACTCTTCGGGCTTGGTGAGAAAAAAAACATTTCGGAAGATGTGCGGGAACAGAGCGGACACCGCTATGAACAGCTAAGCCGAACCTTAAAGCGATGCTCGGGAGAGACAATTGATGCGGTGCGCGAATGCGACGTTCCTTAGCTGTGCAAAAACTTCCCATTAGCGTTGCCACCACCTTTATCACTGTTTCTCTGTTCGTATGTTTCCTTTCACTAATTTAAACAATTTGGATATTATCAGAATAAGCATTCTAAACCAAATCCGGAATCTGCATATCGGTTCACTAGGTTAATACCTTGTCTTTGCTCCAATTTATTTAAAACAGCTCTTTACGAATACAGTAAGGTCGCAATGAAGGCAAGAAGTATTGACGAGATGCCTAAATTTGCATACATGTAATGAGAGATATGTGACATGCGGGATTTAACGTCCCAAAACCACCATATTATTATAAGAGACGCCGCAGTGAAAGGTTCCGGAAATTCCGATCACCTGGTGTTCTTTAACGGGCACCAAAAGTCTGAGCACACGCACCTACAGCATTCTCGCCTCCATACAAAATGCAGCCGCCGCAGCCGGTATTTGATCCCGCGAACCTGCGGGTCAGCAGCGAAGTACCTTAGCATTCGCATACATATACTTTTGCGAGTACCTTTGCATACATATAGCCCGATTGCTGACATCAGTATTCCAAAGCGAATAATCTTTAATTGAATATAAGCACAACGATCTCGATGTCACTCAATGCGATCTGTTTATTTTTGCGATGATATGTAGCTTGAAAATATGTTTCTTTAATTGTTACTCTTTCAAATTAAAATAGCTGTCGTCTTGATACATTCAGTAACGCACACCATTTCATTTGTAGAGAATAAAGACACTTGTAGTTTTTACGGTTCTTATATTTATGACACCGACAGACTAAACTCATTCTCTTGGGAAGTTTTTTGGTCAGGCGAGCAGGCATTTTGCATGCCTTTTGGAAGGGCCAATGCGCTGGACCAGTGTTATTTCATTCGAGGTAGTTATAACTTCTCTACATCGATTGTGTTTCTGTTGTAGCGTTCTATGCTCAACTGAGGCCTGAAAAGTCATTCACACCGGTGACTGGCACTGGTCATAAAGTGACCATATTAAGAGGTCGTTTTAGCCGAAAACCAACTGTTGGAGCTCATTCGCTCGCCACTCAATTTTTCAACTGCGCGATTGCAGTCCCAAAGATCCTGAACCAGAACCAATCTTTCGCGCAAGATTATTAACCTCCTTACTTTTACGGTATAATGACATGCAGGTAAGGCGTGAATTTGGTGTAAACAGGTACGCATCATGCAGTTTACGCGGTGTTAGCATCAGTCGCCTCTAGTCCTTGCGTGTGCAGTCTCCGGTAGCAAATGGTCGATACATCTTGTCGATACATTTCTTGCATGACTGTGGAGCCATGTTATAAGCAGGGGAACAAATACACAGTCGGGCAAACAGCCTTACAAGTATATTGGAAATTTCAATAAACACTTGAAATAGCAGTCGACATGTTTCAATAATGCATCATCTTACAACAATGAACTATCGTGAATTTTCCTCGAACTTTACCGCTGTGAAGAAGAAAACGCATCGTTGGCAAGCAACATCGCCACCGCCTGGGTACTGGGTGCTGGGCTTCTCTCGCTCGGCTCGTGCTGATCATCGCCGGCATCTGCTTGACCGTTGCTCTTTCCCCATCGTGTTTTCATCGTAGGGCTACCGTCGCAACAGTCGCCAATAAACCCCTTTTCAATTGGTGGAGGGTGCTGACATTCCCCGTCGCCTGAACCTGGGTGCTGCTATTCGCCGTCGCCTAAACCTGGAGCTGCGCAACCGAACGCTACCTGCCATCATGGCCACCAACAACGCGCAACCTGGCTCTTCCACTCCATCCCCCAGCAACCCCGGCGTTCCTCGTTTGCGAGAGCCCAAGGTCTTTGGCGGAGCTGATGAGACCGACGTGGAAGACTGGTTCGCTAACTACGAACTGGTGAGCGCAAACAACAAGTGCGATGACGCGGACAAGTTGACTAACGTCATCTTTTACCTTACTGACGTGGCCAAAATGTGGTATAACAACCACAAGAACGACATTACTACGTGGTCCATCTTCAAAACGTCGTTTTTTGACGTTTTCGGCCGACCCGCTGTCCGCAAGTTCAGAGCCGATCAACGCTTGCGGACTCGAGCACAGAAGCCATCTGAATCGTTCACCAGTTACATCGAAGACATTATTGGTCTTTGCAACCGTGTGAACACCGCCATGCCCGTGTCGGAGAAGATTCAACACATCCTCAAAGGGATAAATGACGGCGCATTTCAGATGCTCCTGGCGCGCAATCCTGTTACCGTTGCGGAACTTGTGACTTTATGTCAAAGTTTCGACGAATTGAGGAAGCAGCGCGCCCTGACTCGGCCATTTTCCTCACACGCCGACTCACTATCTAGTCTTACTTCTGTTCCTGATTACTCACCAACCCTGCAAGAGATCAAAGACTTTGTGCGTAAAGAAGTAGCTCGGCTGTCGTTGATTCCCTTCACGCAGCAGCCGCCGTCCTCTCGTCTGCCCTCACCACTCAACGACGTTATTGCCGAAGTGGTAGCTCAGGCTGTTCCGGTCACTGCCCACCAGCAGCCTGTGGCCATGCCTGTTTCCCATGCGCCGGCTATGCAGCCCGTGGCCGTGCCTCTTACTTATGCCCAGGTGGTTCGCAGCAGACCCCGCCAGCAGCGTTTGCCACCCATGTCTGCACTTGCTCCCCACTCTACCCCTCTTTCAACACCTTTGGCCACACCCCGAGTCAGAAATTCCTGGCGCACTGCTGACAATCGACCAATCTGCTACGCCTGCGGTACTCCAGGATACGTGGCACGATATTGTCGTCGTCGCTTCCAATCGCAACACAACGCTACTTGGCCGTTACCGTATGACCCGCAGCCCACGCACCTACCTGCTCCCTACCCCTCACCGCAGTATGGCTACACTAACCTTCCCGAGACTCAGTCACCCCAGCCCCCATCTCCGACTCACTCTCCCCGCTCGCCGTCTCCTCGCAGGCGATCTCTGTCCCCAATGCGTCCTCGACCCGCTTCCTCCAACCAGGAACACTGAACGCCGCAGTTCCAGAGACAAGAACTGCGCCGTCGTCGAAATACCCAAGTCCTCGCACTTCACCTGCTAACGTCGTCGCCATATATGTCAATGGTGTTTCTACCTTCGCCCTCATCGACACAGGTGCTGCCGTTTCTGTGATAGCCGCCCAGCTCTGCCGCTCCCTACGCAAAGTGACTACGCCGCTCTCTGGACTATCGCTTCGTACGGCTAGCGCACAACCAGTTCGACATCTCGGCACCTGTACAGCCCGCAGATTCATCCAAGGCTCTATGTACGTTATAGAGTTCATCGTCCTTTTGGTGTGCTCGCATGACGTTATCCTCGGGTGGGACTTCCTGTCACATCATCATGCCGTCATCCTTAGCACGCGCTGAAGTTCAATTTTCGCACCTGTGTGACGAACCTTTGCACGAAACCCTTAAGCGGTCGCCAAAACTCGCCGTGCGTGAGGACACTGAAATTTCGCCAGCCTCTCATGCCGTTGTCCCTGTTTGCTGCGATGACCATAACGATGCTACGGTAATGTTTACACCTTCCAACATTTTCATGAGCCGCAGAGCCGTTTCTTTGCCTTTCGCTACACTTGACGTCACTGCTGGCCGAAGCAATATTTTCGTCCACAATCCCCTTTCTACACCGCTTACACTACTTGCCGGCAAATGTCTTGGTCGAGTGGAGTACCTTGATTCTTCTTTAT
The DNA here is from genome assembly GCF_013339725.1 of Rhipicephalus microplus. Lineage (NCBI taxonomy): Eukaryota > Metazoa > Arthropoda > Arachnida > Ixodida > Ixodidae > Rhipicephalus > Rhipicephalus microplus. Next base: position 119,903,495 of record NC_051165.1, read on the forward strand.
TCTTTAACATGCCAGACGAATCGTGCAGTATCGCCTCGACCGAACTTCATGCCTCGGCCGAACTTCATGCATTCCAGTGGGGACACTGGAATGCTCGTCGAGTGACATCTCGAGTTCTATCGCCGACACCTTAAGTGCTCAAAAACGCGCCGAGCTTCTTAATCTCCTCCGGCACTTCGCGAATTCATTCGACGTTTCTCAGCCACAATTGGGTCGTACTTCCGCAGTGCACCACAACACTGACACCGGTTCGCACCAGCCATTGCGTCAAAGACCGTACCGTGTCTCTGCAGAAGAACGTCACGTCACCAATGACCAGGTCGAAGAGATGCTACGCCGTGGCGTTATTTAACCATGGCACAGTCCTTGGGCTTCTCCTGTCGTTCTAATTCAAAAAAAGGATGAATCGTTTCGATTTTGCATCGACTACAGGCGATTAAACAAGGTGACGTGGAAAGACGTCTATCTACTACCACGCATCGACGATGCCCTTGACAGCCTCCAAGGAGCCGAATTCTTCTCCTCCTTAGACTTACGATCTGAATACTGGCAGGTTCCTATGGCAGAAGCTGATCTCCAGAAAACTGCGTTCATTACACCAGATAGCCCGTATGAATTTACGTAATGCCATTAAGGCTTTGTAATGCTCCTGCCACGTTTGAACGGCTCATGGGCAATACGCTGCGTGGACTGAAGTGGTCTGTGTGTCTATGCTACCTCGACGACAATGTCGTTTTCTCTCCCAATTTTCCTACACATCCGCTTCGGCTCCAACTGGTTCTGACGTGTTTAACCAACGCTGGGCTCCAACTGAACCTTAAAAAATGATGCTTCGCCGCGCGAGAGCTGTCCATCTTAGGGAACATCGTCTCCAAGCATGATGTTCTACCCGACCCTGCAAAACTGCGAGCAGTCGCTGAGTTCCCGAAACCTACTACACTGAATAAATTACGCAGTTTTTTTGGACTATGCTCGTACATCCGGCGCTTCGTGCGAAATTTTGCGTCGATCATGTCACAACTGACCAACCTCCTACGCGGTGAAGCAGACCTTTCATGCTGGTCTCCTTACTGCGACGTTGCGTTTGCCACGCTGCGTAGTCTACTAACATCTCCAATTCTTCGGCATTTCGACCCAACAGCTGCAACGGAAGTTCACACAGACGCTAGCGGGGTTGGTCTTGGTGCTTTCCTCGCCCAACGTGAGCCGGGCTACTCCGAATACGTCATCGCTTATGCGAGTCGCACGCTTACTAAAGCTGAGGCCAATTACAGCGTCACTGAAAAGGAGTGCTTGGCGCTAGTGTGGGCGCTTCGCAAGTTGCGCCCTTATTTGTACGGTCGCTCATTCGACCTGGTAACGGACTACCATGCACTTTGTTGGCTCGCCACATTGAAGGATCTTTCTGGCTGCCTAGCTCGGTGGGCACTACAAATCCAGGAGTACGACATTCACGTCATCTATCGCAGCGGACGCAAGCATTCTGACGCCGACGCTCTGTCGCATTCGCCTTTACCTCCCGACTCGGCCTGCGAAACCACTGGTACAAACTCTGTCGCATCTCTCGACTTCCACTCCTTTGCCAGTGAACAACACAAAGACCCGTGGATCTCATCTCTTCCCTTTTTGACTGTCTTTCTGGATCGTCAACCACTGCGGTACCACGATCTCTCCGACGTCAAGCTGCACATTTCGCCATTCGTGATCGGCTGCTACACCGACGCAACTACGCCCCCGAAGGTCGTAAGTGGCTCTTGGTTGTCCCACGCAGCTTGCGATCACAAATCTGCGCCTCCTTTCACGATGATCCCCAATGTGGTCATGCCGGAGTTTCCAAAACTTACGAACGCATTCGCCATCGCTTCTACTGGCGCGGAATGTATAATTTTGTTTGAAAATTTGTTACGGGCTGCCCTGACTGCAACGCCGCAAATCACCGCCTTTCCGCTCGTCCGGTGCGCTTCAATCGCTTCCTTGCCCTGCCAAACCTTTCAATCGGATCGGAATTGATCTCTATGGCCCTCTACTGACAACATCAGATGAAAATCGGTGGATCACAGTGGCTGTGGACTATTTAACACGCTACACTGAGACCGCCACCCTTCCAAGTGCCACTGCGCGGGACGTAGCATCCTTCGTCCTTCATCGCTTCATACTACGACATGGTGCACCTCGAGAACTACTAAGTGACCGAGGTCGAGCCTTCCTATCGGAAGTGGTCACGTCTTTGCTTTTTGAATGCCATGATGTTCATCGCAAGACCACGGCATACCACCCGCAGACTAACGGGCTCACGGAGAGATTTAACCGCACCCTTGGCGATAAGCTCGCGATGTATGTGGCATCCGATCATACTAACTGGGATCGCATTCTTCCATTCATCACGTGCGCAAACAACACCGCTACACAGTCTACCACTGTATTTTCACCTTTCATTCTTCTTTATGGACGCAAACCATCCTACACCATCGACACTCTCCTTCCGTACCGTCCTGACGCATCCGAATGCCCATCTGTGTCCGAAGCTGCCCGAAATGCGGAAGAGTGCCGTGAACTCGCACGCACCTTTACGTCACAAGAACCGCAGCGCCAGAAAGGAAACAACGCCGATTCTTCACAAAGCCACAGCTATTCCCTGGGATCACTTGTATGGCTGGCTGTTCCTTACCAAACCCCCGGCCTTTCCCCAAAACTCGTTCCAAAGTACAAGGGCCCATACCGCGTTTCGGAGCAAACCTCGCCGGTGAATTTTCTCATTGAGCCACTTTCCCCATCTGACGACATGCGCTGGCGTGGACGTGACATCGTCCACGTCGCCCGCCTTAAGCCATATCATAGCCCTCTGCCTCCAGAATCTTAGGTCGCCAGGATGGCTTTTTTTCGGTGGGGGCAAATTGTGAAGAAGAAAACGCATCGTTGGCAAGCAACATCGCCACCGCTTGGGTACTGGGTGCTGGGCTTCTCTCGCTTGGCTCGTGCTGATCATCGCCGGCATCTGCTTGACCGTTGCTCTTTCCCGATCGTGTTTTCATCGTAGGGCCACCGTCGCAACAGTCACCAATAAACCCCTTTTCAACGCCATATAAAGAAAAATTTTGACCTCGACTTGTCCGCCCGTTACATTTGGCTAAGAACCACTGTAGATGATCGGTCAAAAATGAGTAGTTTATCAATTTTACAAAACATAAAAAGACTGTAAATGATAGAGTACAAAATTTGCGAAAATATACAGAAATCTTGGTGCATGATAAAAGGTATTCTCACCGGTCGGTTTCCTCATATGCGTTATTTTTTGTTTAGAGGTTTTTTTGCCAACCTAATAGACAATTTCATATTGAAGAATTTGGTATAAAGGCATAATGTAGATGTGTACAGTTTTTTTTCTTTCACGATTGTCCCTAGACATTGACCGAAGCATTGACCAAGACATTTATAGGCGCAAGACTTCCTGCACAAAGACGGGACGTACAGAAACTAAAATGATAGAGACACTGTGCGTCATTGGCCCATAACAGCAGCAGTGAGGGTTCTGTAAATTTTTACACCCTCCAGGAATAAAAAAAAATTGGACATAGCCATAACAATACAAAGTACACAACCCAATTTCTCTGCTTTTATTTCGCTAAACTAACACATTGACAGTGTCCTACCATGAACACCAAGACAAAGCTGTCCTAGAAACTCATTCATCTAAAAACAGGTACAGTTCTCACCCACAGGTATCAACAGGAGTATCTGGCTTTATTTTTCATGACAGCAGTTATGCAATATATGAAGGAACCCAGATATCTTTGGCCGCGTTACAGTCAGTGATATCTTGCGCAACAGAACACGGTTGACCAACTCTATCCTTCAGAGAAACAATGGGCAAAATCTGAAATAGAGCAGGTCTGTGCCACCGAGGTGTAAAAGCAGAAAAACGCGATAAATTGAGTCTCCAAATAACAATAAGGTTTTGGCAACAGGGTCTACAGTTTATTAGCATGAACCCCAAGAAGTACTTTTGTAATATTCCGTGCCCGTCATAGAGCGTTGTTACGGTTTACATATACTGTAGTCTCTACAAATAATGAGTTCGCATTGACGAGTTTCCATGAATCACCACGCCGGGATCCCGTATACAATAGCCTATCATCAGACAAGAACTTGTTCATTTGCATAAGATCCTACATGATTCTGTGAGATCAGTGCGTGGACATGTTATGCGAGCGTGTGTTATATGAAAGCTACATGAGCGTACGTACTGAGTCACAACATACTGTATTTCATTTGCGCAGTAACGCGATAACGCGTAACAACCAGCTTGGCACGGGCATCAGTGATGGAAGTGATGTCTTTGTTCCTGCTGTCGTGGACACATGGTAAGAGCCAACCAGTTTTTAATAAATTTTTCCTTTAAATGCACGCTCCTCTCCTATTTATTAAAAGCGAGCAGCACGCTGTCTTGTATTTGTTCTATTTCTTTGCATTGAGTGTCACAAATATTCAGTCGTCACAGGAGGAAACTTTTTATCAGGTCGGAAGGTGCGAAGCTATCAGAAATTGAAGTGCAAAAAGGGACGAGTGCAAAATAGTCATTATGTAATAATTTTTTCATTAGGAGGTCTGCCGATGAACACGAATTTTAAATCTATTAGATATTTGCAAATAAATAGAATCTCCCTGAAAAGAAAATACTATCACCTGTAAGGATAATTACACAGTTCCTTCAATAGGAAGTTAGCCATTTCTTTCCAGAGCGTCCTTGCCTTGGGACTAGACTTGATGAGATCTTCACTTTTCTGAACTGGTTGCTCAGCGATATCGTAGCTGACCAGAACAACAGGACATATTATAGCTGAGCAGACTTTATGTTATCGCAGTGCAAGTAAAGTTACGGGTGAATAAGAAAGCAGGGATGAGATTAATGAACACGAAAGATCATCGCACACACAAGTAAGAGAATTCTTCTGGGACCTAATTGTGTACAACTCAGTGACTGTGGATTCCTCTGTATACAGAAGAATACAGTCACTGAGTTTTGACCTGAGTTTGGTCTTCTGGTTAGTTGAGATCTTTGAGCGAATCCACCTGAATGGCATATGCCCCGTATACGATCCTCTTACCAAGATACTGACAGTCCCTTTGAGCCTTTCAGTGCAAGGGACAACACAAGGAAAACACGGTAACCTACAAACACACGCCCCCGTTTTATGAGCATATCACATTGTTCTTGCATTGTTCATGCACTACCGATCGAATGGAAGCTATTCCATGACAAACCTATTTATTTGACTTTAAGTTTCACGCTACACTTTAGTAGGTATTTTGTTCCTTGCAAGGAGCTAATTCAACGTTGCAGATTTCACCTCAAACGGAATAGGAGACAAATGTGGGTGAGTTGTGCTTCACCTAAACTAGTTTACCAAGAAAGAATCTATCGTTTGCGGTTGTGTAAAAATAAATACACTGAAAAAAAAAGATTTAAAAATCGAAATGACCTGTACTGTGGACCTGGGCGCACAGAAACTGTGTTCGACCATATGGCATATAAACACGTATGACGCAGTGATATAACACTTCCGTGCAGATAGGCCTGTGCAATAGCACAGCTCCTAAGTAACTAACATGTTAATCATTGCAGAGCAAAGGATATGCACTGTGGCAATCGGTAATACAAGGAGTACCGCAGAAATGAGCCATACACTTCAATCAACGAAGTGGTTCGACCACTATAATTTAGCGGTGGTCTGAGTATTTCAAAAAACCTAAATGCCACATCTACGACACCGACGTTGTTAAACGGCACAAAATTCTGTTATAACCTGGTCAGTAGCCTGTAAAGAGGTGGTACCAACTAATGCTACAATATTGACGAAGTGTTTTTGACAAGAGAAAAGCAGTGGCATAATAAAATGACAGGCAAGTACAAACACATTTTTTTTCTTATGTGGCTACGTTCCTGTTGCATTATATGCCGTTGTTCAACTGAGACATGACAGTTACGTAAAGCGGTGATAGAATGGCTTATTCTTGGCTTATTCTTGAGGTTTCACTCACACTTGCAATTACCATTCTGCGTCAATGGCAAACTGTTTCACTTTGTGACTACACCATCCCACAATTGACGGGTGAATAGAATTCAATAATGAATTTAGTGCGTACTCAAATAGCAAAAACGAAATGAACCTTTGGCATAAAGGTCTGTCTGCATAAATTTTTGAGAACGGGGCTGTAATTTTCAGGGTTACGCTTCTCTTTTTTCATACCCGCTTCATTGGATGAACTTAGGCGTCGCCGTCGAGGCTAATGGAAAACGTCTACAGAGATTAGTTCGACAGAATCAACGGGACATCTGCCACTGCGTTCGAGATCGAAACGTTTATTAGCACTATACGGCTCAGTTATATAGCGAATTTTCTACACAGACTTCCAGAAAAGTTTTACCTGCTTAATAAAGCTTGTGCTAAATTTCTATTTTCATTTGGGACGCAAGAGACTACAAAACGACGCTGAGTTTGAGGAGGTCCCGTTGTATACGCACATGTAATGCGCACCAACAAGCCCAACAACAAGTTTACTAATGTATATCAAAGATAACTCGAGTGTCTCCGTGCTTCTTCCAGGTATTTTACGCTGAAACCTTCGCATGCACTTAATCGAGTAACGTCTTACGAAGTAATCAGCACTATAAAACGTCGGCGTTGTTTATGAAAGTTGTCTAAATATTCCTGCCGCCCTAGACATCCACTATCCTAAACTACGTCACAAATATTTGTGCGATAGCTCTCGTTAACTTCACTCCTGACTTTTGGTGGAGCATAACAAAGCAGGGGATGATGCAGGAAACTGAAAACTCTATGCCATGTTTTCGAAGCCTCGTTTCTATTGAGAACATTCCTGTAATGTAGTTTACCAGTTGCGTATCATCTATAAAAGGTCATTTTCCTGCACAATCTTCGCAAACTTGAAGCATCGGAATCGAAGGATCGCCATCAGATTCCACAATAACCGTTTGCTTGTGAACATATTTGAATTCGGCGTTTGATTTTTTTTCCAGGACCCCGTACGAAACTTCTCTCAGACAATAAATAAGATGTAGGATGTATAACATCATACGTTACAGAACAATACGCGTCGTGGGAATCTGCTTCATTCAACGGCACATTTCAGATTACAACCTAAGCGAGAAATACATGTGCTGTCTAGTTGCTCTTCCTCCCAGGTATAATGATCCCGCTTTCACATTTTCGAGATGTGAATACGCTTTTACGCGTTTAATGAATCTAAGTTCTTTACACGAAAATACGTTTGCAAAGTGATTTAATTTCATAAACTTGAACATATTAGCAAAGTTTATGAGACCACTGCTGATCATTCTAGCGATTATCAAAGGTAATGTTTTAGGTAGCAACAAGTTTCATTTCGCCTTGTGGAGAATGCTTTCACCCGCTGAGAAAGAATGCACTTTGAACGGAAAACAGCAAGTCGAACTATTTTACACCGTCGAATGGCAGACACGCCACTGCAATGTGGATAGATCTTGCATTTCTCTGAGGTGGAAACCAGCTGTTTTAACTGCAGTGAAAACGACAGCATGTGTGATTGAAATTCAAGCTAGCTACAGCTCACGAGACGCTGACTCCATTCTTGCAGACAAAACGGATGGCCCAGCTCTCATTGCCTGCTTGCCATATTTCACCACAGACCAATAACCTGAGTAAGTTTCAGTAAGCAGGAGAATCCGGAAATATCTGTCGCATCATTCGCGTCCACGCAATCTCTCCTCCTAGCGGCTGCACACGTAGCATTAAACAACCTACGGCACAACGAAACTAAATCGACGCATCGATTATTGCACACAAGAGATACACGGAAAGGGTGAAAGCTAACCGCTCGTGTAGTCTTGACGACGACAAAACTTCCCTACAGAAATCAACAAGTACGGACTGCTGTCTTTTTCACTAAGATGCAAGTCACGATTCAGTGTCCCTAGACTTTCAAGACACGACTGTCGTGACCATAAAGACTGAAGTGTTGAGCCACTGCAGCTGCACAGCCTGCGTCCATTAACTATCATGTTCACGCACACCGATTCCCTGTGTGCAGGAATCCAAAGTCACAGTAGATCGTGATGAGCAGGTTGACAGGAGTAGAGTAGTGTGTGTAGTGCTGTTTGTAGTTGCCAATTGGGGGAATTGCTTATGAGTATGTCGCACCTTCGCAAAAGCAGGCGTCGATACCACCAACATAAACCAGTGTTAGTAGTACCTTAGTGCTTAGTGAGAATGTTTTCGTCGTGTCTTTTCAGTTTTTCTTCCCTCATAACAAAGAAAATTAGACACCGGCTTATTTTATACATACCTCCCGGTGACATTAGTTACTGGTGCTTCTTTTGCAATAAAAATTCGAGAACACTTCGCTTTCCTGGCCCTGGCTACAGAGAAGTAAAACTGATCCCTGCCCCCAAGTTCGGTCTTTCATCGCAGCGAAGGGTATTCGTGGCCTGCAAGCAATGTTTGCTCGTTCACACCAACGCCGATCGCCGGCGTCATAGGATGCGACAGCGGTCCCTTCGACCCTGGTCGCCGGCTCCCCACGCACCGAGTCCTCCCCCATCGTCCAGGGCTCGCACAATCTCTCGGAAGAGCAGACCAACGTGCCAGTTGTACTTGGCCGAGCACTCGACGTAGCCGCATCGCCAGTGCTTCTTGACGAGGCCGGCCACTTCGCGGTGCTCGCGGGGTTCGCCCAGGTCGTGCTTGTTGCCGACCACAAAGACGGGCACGCCCTGCATGTTGCGCGACTCGACGATCTGCTCGCGCATGTTCTTCACGTACTGGAAGGTCTCCGGCGCATTCAGATCGAACACGAGGACGTAGGCGGACGCGCTGCGCAGGCCGCAGTAGCGGAAGTCGCTCCACTCGTAGAACGAGTTGGCCGGGAAGTACGGCACCACGGGAAGGTCCGTCACCTGCGACAGCGAAGTGGAGATGAACTTGACGGTAATGAAAACGACCGATTGATAACTGTACCAGTACGCATTTAAGGAGCCCCTAAGAAGGTCATAATAACGTGAAAGATAAATACCATCTGTCAGCCCAAAAACCACAGAGATAGAGACAAGGAAATAAGAACTCGGAATATATTGTTGTGATACTGAAGCCTTAATAACGTGATAGACGTCTCTATCTCTCATCTTCACTGCTTTCAAGGATATGTGCATTAGGCCATCTGCTTTTTAGTGGTTTGACATAGTTCATTCAGAAAACAAAAAAGTGCTTTATTTAGTGCTCCTGATTATGAATTCACTACCCCCTCAACGAACTTCGTTAAGCAATGCTGAGAAGGCCGATATTGCATGTCGGTTTACCTGCAAGTCGTAGAGGCGTCCGTTCACCACCACCGACGGGTGGTAAGTGCGTCGGCTCTCGGTGGGCACGTATGTTTCGCTGAACTCGCTCCACACAAACTGGTGGATGATGGATGTCTTGCCCACCGCCGGCGCGCCCAGCACCACCACCTTCACCAGGCTCATCCGGCATGCACCACCGTGCACTGACACCAGAGGCGACCGTACACCTCAAGGGCTGCGTTGCAAGTAAGCAAAATAAGACAGAAAAAAAGTTTATGAATCCACTGCCCCACTGGCTTTAGCCGCCCGTTGAACCGCGATTTAGTGTTTATCTTCATGGAAATGGAAAAGATTATACGCCATGTTCCCGACGTACTCTTGAGGTTCCTGACCTCGGTACGGAAGAAGTCAATACACTGTACCGCAGTAAAATCACAGCATCCGCCATACCCGACACACATAGAACTGGCACCAAAGCACAACGGCAGGCTCGGCTAGCTATAAGTTGGTCCACCAGCGATTGCCGATAGACAAAAAAAGCGAATGCGCTGCGTTCTTACTTTAAAATAATGTATTTCCATTCTCCGAGCGAAAAAAATACCTATGTGCATTTCATAGCTGATTGTCTGGCTTTAGTCGCGTGTACCGAGACGGTGATTGTTACACCTAGATGCGGCTTTGTGAGACCTGTTGAGGTATTTGAGCAAGGGAAAAGAACATCGGGTTATGTGGTTTGCGAAGCACCTTCACAAAACGAGCTTTCATCGGGAGTTTTAGGCGAATCGTTTCCAGACATTACTACCTTGATGATGTGGCTTTTTTGTAGACATCTACCTATACCGTAGTATAATACTGTGTATCATACTATTGTAGTATTACGCTATGTTTAACCATGAGCAAGTACGCGTGATGAGGAGGAGGAATAAATGAGGAAAAACAGGGAGGTTAGCCAGTTCTCAGATCGGCTGGCTACCCTGTACTGGGGAAGAGGGTAAGGGGGATAAAGGATGAGGGAAAAGAGACGTTAAAAAAAGAGAGAGAAGGTCATCAGACGATCCACGACGCTGTTTACAGTCTGTCTCTAAGACCACTTGCCCGCAGAAAGCGCAACAACGCTCTCAATGCCTTGCGTGCAGAGGACGGTCTCGGCCAGTGTCCTAACACCCTTTCTTCCGACAATTGGCGATTGTCTATTCTATCTAAAGCTTTCGGCAGTTATTTTCTTGGCACGCTGAAGCGAGGACACTCGCAGAGAAGATGGGAGGAAGTCTCTGCGCAGCCACAGTTGTCACATGTCGGGCTGCTGGCCATTCCGATCCGAAAGGAATAAGCATTCGTAAAGGCCACCCCAATACACAGACAGCACAAAAGTGTCTCCTCTGCTCTGGTTATTCCTGATGGAAGACGGAGCTGTAGGTGTGGGTCCAAATTATGAAGGCGGACGTTGGTGAGTGCCGGTGAATTCCACTGAGCGAGTGTCAGTTCTCATGCAAGTGATGGAAGCCTTGCAGCGGCGTCCGTTCTTGATAATGGTATAGCTACACAAGGGGCATCATCATGAGCAGTTCGGGCTGCTTCCTCTGCATGGTCGTTTCCATCAATGCTGCAGTGGCCTGGTATCCATTGATACGCTATGTCATGTTGTTTCTCTATAGCCCGGTAATGAAGCAATCGTATTTCAGCAATTAGCTGTTCGTTTGGTTCATGACGATATGGCTAGGCAATGCCCTGGAGAGCTGCTTTGGGGTCGGAGAATATTGACCATGTCTGTTGCGGTTCTTCAACTAGGAACTCCAGAGCGCCACGAATGGCGGCGAGTTCTGCCGCCGTGGATGATGTCAGATGCGAGGCCCTGAACTTTATCGTAATAGATTTCTCCGAAATTGCCACTGCGCCTGTTGAACTTGTTGAAGTGACCGACCCATCCGTGTAAATGTGTATGCGTCCACTTTGTTTCTCATGCAGAAACAGTAATGTTGTTTGTTTTAGGGCCAAATTTGACACATTTTACTTCTTTTGCATTCCGGGGATGGTTATCAGAGTTTCCAATGGATGTAGACACCACAATGGTAACGACGGTCTTGCTGCGTGCGTGAAGTTCGTGGGAATCACCATGCTATGTGGGGCAATAATAGAGCAGAACGAAGAGCGTGGCCTGGAAGTTGGAAGGGAGGCGAGGTGATGCGATTGAATCCGGGTGGCATGTCTTATGTGCGTTCTTAAAGCATCGACACGAATGTGGGTTGTGATAGGGTGTCTATGAGCGACTGTGGCAGTCGCTGCTAAGGATGCGCATCTCGGCAGCCCGAGACATATTCTCAGTGCTTGAGCGCTTGTAATGACTGGAGGACGTGTACGTTTGTTATGCGGGCTTTGCCAAGCACAGGTAGGCTGTAGCGTATGAAGCCAAGAAAAAGTGCAGCATACAGTTGAAGCATGGCTCATACCGATGCACCCCATGATTTTCTAGCAAGAAACCTTAGGACGTGGGTGATCATGGTCAGTTTCTTCTTCATGTGAGCGATATGAGGGCTCCAAGACAAATCACGATCTATTATTACTCCCAGGAAACGGTGAGTCTTTTGATAGCTGATCGTGTGTCCATTAATTCTGATGCGGTATGGCGTCACTGTCTTGCGCGTAAATGCAACCAGTGAGAATTTCTCAGGTGACAGCTCCAGTCCTCGTCCTTGAAGGTAGTTTGACGTCAGGGTAGCCGCTGTCTGAAGCCTGGCTCGTACGTGTGGACGCGTGAACCCTGATGCCCAGATGCAGATGTCGTCCACGTATATCGACAGATATACGGTGTGTGGCAGGACGTCAACGAGGCCGAGGAGCGCAAGGTTGAAAAGTATGGGGCTTAGGACCCCACCTTGAGGTACGCCGCGATAAGTATGATGTTGCCTTGTTGCGCCATATTCTGTCTGAACGAAGAAGGTTCTGTCCGTCAAATAGCTGTAGATTCATTGGTAAACGCGGCCTCCCAATCCAATGCTGCCCAAGGCGTCAGGATGGTTTCATGTAGTACATTGTCGTATGCAGCCTTAATATCCAAGAAAAGTGCCGCTGATAATCTCTTTTGGTTTTTCTGCTGTTGTGCAGACGTGACAAGATAAACAACATTGTCTATGAAAGACCGTCCACGTCGAAAACCGGTCAAAGCATCGGGGTATATATTGTTAAGTTCCAAGTACCACTCCAGGCGAGTCAGCACCATTCTCTCCATAACCTTTCCAAAACACCTGGCAAGCGCGATGGGGCGATAGGAGGCCATGTCCAGAGGCGATTTGCCTGGTTTGAGCAGGGGCACAAGGCGGCTGCACTTCCACGAAGGAGGAACTCTACGAGTCATTGTATACAGCTAGAAGGGCCCGCCGAGCTGTTCGTCCTAGGTTAGCAAGGGCCATGTAAGTGACTCTATCGGGTCCAGGAGATGACGAGCGCTTGCATGCTGCCAATTCTGCCTGAAGCTCCTCTAGAGAAAACATATTGTCCATCCGAGTGGCTCTGGACACCGGCGCGTTTCGTAGCTTACTCATGTTGATCCCGGACTCCTTGTTTGCAACACTGCCACAGAAGTCTTCCGCTACATCGATTTCACGCCGGCTTTGGTGGAGAGCAAGGCATTTGAACGGACGATGCTGTTTTGGCAATGTTCGTAGGCCGCGGATTATTCTCCATATTTGCGAAAGAGGTTTGTGGGGATCGAGCGACTCGCATAGTGGCTTCCATCGTAGCGACTGTAGTGCATTGATTCGACGTTGAATCTTCTTTTGTAGACGTCTCGCTTCCCTCAAGTCGTAAATGGATTGCGTGCGCCTATAACGTCGTTCGGTGCGACGACGGATTGCGCGAAGTCGCTCCAACTCCACCTCATATTTGCGAAAATCTGGCAAAGGTCCACAATTAAACGTTGCCTCTTGGATAGCGGCCTTCATTATACCTTATAGGCTTTCAAGAGAACCTTCTTGGTTTCTCTCGCATTGCTTCTCTGTGGATGATCTGTACTTTGACCAGTCTATCCGTGAAGCGGGTGCGATTTGCGACTTGCTTAGCCCCTTAATCTTTAATATAGGTAGGGATGTGGTCACTGCCATGTGTTTCATTGTCCGCAAACCACTGCACCTTGGTACTTAGGCTACTTGACACAAAAGTTAGGTCGGGACAGCTACTATATGTCAGACCCCGTAAAAACGTGGGAGTGCCATCATTTAAACAATATAGTTGGTGGTCAGATACAAAGGAGGACACATTTCTTCCCCGACGGTCCATCTTTTGGCTTCCCCACAGGGGGTGATGAGCGTAAAAATCACCGGTAATAATCCATGGCCCAGGTGTCGCTGATATAATGGCCCTTAATATTGCTGTGTCGAAGCGGCCTGAAGGCGAAATATATACTGCCACTAGCGTGAAGTTCACGTTCTTACGCTTAACTGTCAGGCACAGGTATTGGTTGCTGTCGTCCGGTGTTACTGGGTGCTCAATATATGTGAGTTCGCACCTGATGTAAACAATGACCTTACTGGTTTTGTTACGGGTTGCAGATCTGAAAGCCTCGTATTTAGAAAGTCGTATAGCATTGTGAAGACGTGGTTCACAAATTACGATAATTGGAAACTTATTCTTGAAAACATATGGCCGAAAATCCGAAATGCGGGGTTTAAGACCTCGGGCATTCCATTGGAAAACTGATGCCTCTTTCACTTGTTTACGGAAGGGCTGCAGAGAAAGAGCCATGGTGCTTCTCTAGATTTGATAGCACCGGATTCAAAGCGTCCAATATTTGAAGAGAGCTGTGGGCAGCCGAAGTCTGAATATTATTCAGGAGCACTCGAATTGTCTTCATGAGGGTCTTAATCACGTCTATCATTTCGTTATCTTGACTTTCATGACTTACTCGCTCTGAAGCAGTTTTCAGCGGGCGATGCTGCGGCTCTACTGGCGGTGTAACTGACAGCAGCGCTGGCCACGCGTCAGGGTCAATGTTTCTTGCGTCTTTCTGAGGATGCTTGTTGTTGGCACTTGTTGATGCTTGTGGTGGTGAGTGCGTGATATGGGGTAGCGGTGTGTGCCTGGCCTTGGCAGAGGATGTCCTAGGAGTTTTCCTATGGCGCGAACGCCAACGTCGCACTTTGGCAGCAGCCTCCCTGCGGGTGGAACTGTCTCTGGCCATCTGCCTCAGCACTTGCATCTCCTTCTTCACATTTGGGCACTGCTTTGATGACGCCTCGTGAGGACCTTGGCAATTGCCGCATTTGCGATGTTCTGCCTGGCAGGCTTCCGTGTTGTGCGACTCCGAGTATCGGGAGCACACAGCAGAACTTGTGCAAACATCACTCACGTGTCCTATTTTACAGCACTTATGAGACTGACGAGGTTTCGGCACGAACGGCCGTACTGTGTGTCGAAAATGACCAACTCTTACTTGAGTTGGGAGGCTGTCACCCTTGAAAACTATAGTTTCACTCATCGTGAGTTCCCGAGACGGCGGGCTTGCAAGATTATAGTAGCTTCCATCACTGGTTTGATTAGACTGGGAAAATCAATATCGTTGATAGATGTGTCGACGTCGTAGATAACGCCTGCCCTAGAGTCCTTGCCATCTGGTTTGAAAGAACGTACGTTGATGTTCCCCAGCACATTCACCTTGGTCAATACGTCGAGAGCAGTACGTTGCGTAACGTCTATATATCGCCAGAACGTTCTTGCGGTCATTGATTCTCACGTCTGTTATTTGTCCCGGAACGAGCGCCTTAAGTGACATAGACGTGACCTGGCGATTAAGTCGGTTCATGCTGTCAGCGGCATTCAGCGGGACAAACAAAATAGTGTGAACCGGTGGCTCTTGAATATTCGTGGTGGCCTTACTTTGGGAAGGCGTGATGAGGTGATGAGCATAAAGAGCCACCACCCCAGGGGATACAAGGGATGACAGTTGAGGGTGTGCTTGCGGTTTCTACGATCTGTTGCGTTGCCGCGATAGCAACTATTAGATGAATTGGGCTTTCTGGCCTGGTGTATCCCCTCTGGCCGTAAAAAGTGTCCCCGAACGCAGCGTCTTACGTGAAGTGTTTCAATAGGCCCCTTGTTTGTGCATGCGGGCAGTGTAAAATAGGTGAATATTATTCCAACTCGTCCCGGCTTATACCCCTGCATGGCTAAGTATTGAAGAATTTTGCGAATATTAGCCTGCATCAATATGTAATTATGACATCCAGTCTCACTGTCGATACGGCAAGTGTTAGCTACCATAGCATTGAGGAAAAAACGTCAGAGAAATCTTGCTTAAGCATATACAGAGACAATAACACCCGATCAGCAAAAAAAAAAAAAAGAAAACCATGGGCTTAGTGGCAGTGGCGTTATTCATAGCTCTGCAAAGCACCTAATGATTAACACAATTTGAACCCTCGGGCTTCATCCTCCTTGTACTACTGAGAATTATATTTTGAACGTATTACCATGCATATCTGTGAAATCATAGATTGTATTGCAACTTTCTAGGCTACAGGCTATATCAAGGTTGTGCAGTCTACTGTGCATGTGGATAACTACTATAATGTAATATCGCGAAAAGAGATACATTTGACAACGATTTACAGACAATGCACGTTTCGCAAAGTAAGTGTGAGCGGATGCATGCCGACTTGCATACTGAAATGAGGTAAGTTAAATAACGTGGGCAATGAATGCTTGCTACAGCCTACAGTCGAAGGATTGATGTTCACTGGGGGCGAGAACCATAGCCCTCACAAAAAGGGTTCTTTTCTTTTGACATAATATCCATTGGCTAAATTGCAGGAACCTCGACGCGTAAGTGAACGTGCTGCAATGCCATTATTGACAGAATACCCATGCTATACACTGCTTTGCAATTAGGTAACCGCCTGCTTGCCCCATTAAAGCTGCACCACCCGAGATAGTAGTTTCGTACACAACGCCAGTCAGGCAACGAGGGCTCATCAAAGGCACTTCCAACGCATAACAAAGCCACAGCTCTTCATTCATCAAGATGTACCACTGTAATTAGCCAACTTAAGTACAACCTCTCTAGGCAATCAACCTGCCAAGAGGGGCCGTACCTGCCTGCCTTGTTCACGTGCTTTAGTGGTTAGGATGCTCGAGCGTTGACCTGACGGTCGCAGGATCAAATTTCGGCAACGGCGGCCACCCTTTGCTGGAGGGTAACTGTTCATAGACCGTTTATCGAGATTTATGCGCGCTTTAACGAACCGCAAAAGGTAAACATTACTGGAGCATTCTACTACGGCGTCTCACAATCACATCATTGTTTTGGGGCGCAAAACCTCAACAATCACTATGAACCACGTAGGCGAGAAAAAAAAAAGCTGTGATATTCTCGCTTGCTGAGGAAAATGTTATATGCGCAAACTCTGTGTCCATTAGGTGTGCATTGGGATGCTCAGCTGAAGAAAAAAACGCGTTCGTCCAGGCGTTGCTGAGGGTTGCATGGTGACGTCGCAAGCACTTACCGTGTGTCATGACTCCTGCAGCTGAAGAACCGATATGATTGCAGAGCTGATGCCTGTGAAGTGCGCCTCAGTTTGTCGCCACTTGTCTGTGTGTGACCTGCGTATGCGATAAAAAAAATTAAGTAAAACACTTAATAATAATAAAATAGTAAAACCACTCTTTCTTTTTTATTGCCTGTAGCTGCATTGCATCAAACTCAACTTCTGGTACGAGTTCGAAATAAGCGTAATCGCTCACTGTCAGGCTTGGTGTGAGGGCGTATTAGAGCTTGTGTGGGCGGGCTTCTGCTTTACGCCTCACAATGACGCAATTAAAAACGGCATCTCGGCGATAATGCATGATTTGTGGAGGTGCCATTTCGACTAATCTCTGCGCAGAACAGCACTCGTGGGAAAGTTTTTGTTCGAGTTTATAGTGAAAGTAATCACATCGCGAAGACTCTCACGCCCTGAAATATTCGGGCCAAGATGTGTCAGGGGACTGCCGCTGAGATTAAATTTTTGAAGCTTCCCCACGAACCAATTCCGGACTTCAGGAGGGTGCTTACGTAACAAAAGAGGTGTGCAAGTTTCCGAAATGATGGATGAGGGTGCGTGAGATTAAAAGTGCTTTACGATGGGAAACGTGGCACACACAAATAAAAAAAATAACAATCCTTGAATTCTCGAGAGATTGGTGGGCACGAAAACATTTAATAGTAGCGAGCCTTTTCACATTTATTATTAAACAAGCACACCGAGATCGCGGCTTTTCTTATAGGGCTGCCCCGACATGTCATAGAGTGAGAAGAGAAAAGTTATTCGATGGATGAAACATACAGAAAATAAAGAAAAAAATTCGGCAGATCCTACGTACGTGATGGCCATGTTGTAATATTTTTATTGAGCGACGCGCACTAAAATGACGCCATATGTATGAGTGTATAACTGTTGCACGCACACACGGATATAAAAGACTTGCGAATTAATTTAACGAATTGTTTCCACTTGCACAACGATACCAACAGCGAAATGAGTATTTGCAACATGCAGAAGCGATAAGCTGATATGAAGCGCTGGTGCTCGCGAGGATGGTAACACTGGACACTGCTACGAAAAATCAACCTCAGCGCGTCGCACCTAACTGCAATTGACGTTAACCTGATGTGACGGCTGTATTATTCATAATACATTATTTTTCATAAAATTGGATAGACAGCACTGCAATAACAACTGAAGTTTTACGAGCATTACGGCCTATTTGTTAAGTAAATTCGAGACCTGACGTGGCTTTGTGGTAGAATACTTGATCGCCACTTAGAATGCTTGGGTTTGATTTCTTCTGGTACTCTGACATTTATTTTTTGCATTCGTCGGGTCAACGCTGCTGATTTCAGATTTTTGTTAACGTTAATTATTTAAAATTGCCAATTTATGTTCTCGTCGTTTCTCGGTGGATAATATGTGTCGATTATATGCGGTACATACTCGCATTCTACTGGCACATACCCGCCAGCGGGTATGCACCACTGTTTGGCGAGAAGTGTATGACGATGCACGTGACGGGATTGTGACATGTCTTGACCAGCGCGTCAAGACATACCGGTTTACGCCAAGTTTATACACTGTGATACACTGTGTGTAATGACAGCTGTATACTTTCGGTAGATAGGTTGATTCCTGCAATTGCCCGTTCATGTAAGGAGTTAGCCTATCTATGGAAATATATCTGAATTTGCAAACTTCGCGTGGGATCATGATGATTGAAAAGCGATGTTGCTATATATATATGATTGCCTTTTTCTCAAATAAACATCGTGGCAAGTCGCGCCTGTCCCGTCTTCATCTGTCGGTGTGTTCTTTCGTGCGCTATAAAACTGCAGTGAATTGGACACGACCTCGGTGGCGTAAACGAGTTTAACGGCTGACGAGCGTATTCGACAAAAACTATAACACGTATGTGCAGACAAAATTGAATTCTCGTACGCAGTAACATTCACCTTTGACACTGTGTGTGCAGCTCGAGCGAATCACGACTTTCTACGCTCGTTGGCGCGATGCCGCTGAGAATTAACTCTTTGCGAGAGACCACGATTGACCTGTTTGAATACTGGCGGCTACCGCGAAAGTTGTACGCGTAAGAAAGAAAGAAAGAAAGAAAGAAAGAAAGAAAGAAAGAAAGAAAGAAAGAAAGAAAGAAAGAAAGAAAGAAAGAAAGAAAGAAAGAAAGAAAGAAAGAAAGAAAGAAAGACGATCTTATTGTGGGCGATCTAGTTTATTCATTGTATAGGCAGCTCACAAAGGAACAAAGAAACTAAAGTTTGGTATGTGAGGTGGAAAAGGAGCGTAATCGGTTCACATGTCACAGACTAAAAAAAAGTA
Organism: Rhipicephalus microplus; assembly: GCF_013339725.1. Lineage (NCBI taxonomy): Eukaryota > Metazoa > Arthropoda > Arachnida > Ixodida > Ixodidae > Rhipicephalus > Rhipicephalus microplus. Next base: position 119,922,683 of record NC_051165.1, read on the forward strand.
AGGCGATGCAACGTGCATTGCTTTAATAAAGGCCAAGGACGGGTACAGCTTTCATTACAAGACGTCCTATCGTCTGTATTGGTTGCGCTTGTTTTGTCTTTCCTCGATGGAGACAGCAAGAAAGTGATCGACGCTATAAAAAAAAAGGAACCTGCCCATAGCTGAGTCCGAAAGCACTCCCTCGCGTGGTCTCGGCTTAGCAATCTCGCCTCGACTCCGGGTAGATTGCCGGGTGGCGGCTGGTCTCACTGCGAGGCAGTAATCTCGTGCTGTCGTCGGGATATGTGTGTATGTGTCCACGAAGGAGGACGAGTGCAGGAATGGACAGGGAAGCTTCACTGATTCATTACGCTGCCGTTTTCATCAAACAGTCTCACAACAACGATATTGTGAAGCCAAGGTCGATGTAACGAGAACAAAATGAGACCGCAGTAAGGAGAGCAATAACGTGACTATATCTTTCTATAAGTGCATAGCAAGCGTGTGTAGGATATTGTGTGCGTTTTCTCTTTGTGTGCGTTTGTGTACGCTTGTGTGCGTGTACGTATGGGTGGGATAATGTTGCTTGTGTGCCCCCCCCCCCGCGGTGGTCTAGTGGCTAAGGTACTCGGCTGCTGACCCGCAGGTTGCGGGATCTAATCCTAGCTGCGGCGGCTGCTTTTCCGATGGAGGCGGAAATGTTGTACGCCTGTGTGCTCAGATTTGGGTGCACGTTAAAGAACCGCAGGTGGTCGAAATTTCCGGAGCCCTCCACTACGGCGTTTCTCATAATCATATGGTGGTTTTGGGACGTTAAACCCACATATCAATAATAATAATAATAATAATAATAATAATAATAATAATAATAATAATAATAATAATAATAATAATAATAATAATAATAATAATAATAATAATAATAATAATATAATCAATTCAGTGTTGTTTGTGCATCATCGTGTAGGGGGTCCCAGTTCATGTGTGCTAGTGCGCACGTACGGGAGTGTGTGTGTTTGGGTGTAGCTGTACGCATGCCACGTAGTGGGTGCTTACACGCATGTGTTGGTGAGTGTTAAATTGTGCTCGTTTGTATTTGCGGGGTGAACGTGTGTTTCTGTGCATGTGCGTGCGTGTCACCTAGCGTGTGTTCATAAACAGAAATCGCTGCTTGTCTCGACAGCAAAATCCTTAACGGGAAAAAAGAAGCCCGGCCCGATAACTTTTAGCAGCTTTCCCGGAGGTCAGATACGGCGACATCTTGATGGAAACGGTTGCCGGGACGCTCCGTTGAGACCGCTAATCGCCGCACGTGACTCATCGTACCCCTTTACAATATAGTAGTACGTGACACCCAATGAACTCTTCCACGTGTGTCCTCGTTTTCATGCTTTTAGAGTAGCCCACCATCTTAAAGGGACACTAAAGGCAACTATTAAGTCGACGTTGATTGATGAAATGGTGGTCCAGAAACCTCGCAGTGTTAATTCTGGGCCAAGGAAAAAACCTATTTTGAGGTGAAATCACGTTCCAGAGGTCCGCATCGGGTTAGCACACTTCAAGCTACCCCCCTCAAGAAGCGAACCAACCGGACCGACTCACGTCACTGTTGCCGCGCACAATGTGCCCTAGGTTTATGGCGCTAGTAGCAGCAGACCGAAAGCAGCGGGAGCCACAGCAACGACAATGGTTACTGAAGAATTCTGCCCCCCCCCCCCCCCAATGGGCTCTGGGATTGCAGGCGCATTTCGGTTAACTAGGCCCCGCTAGATGGCATCACCTGTCCAGTTTGACCACGCAAAAATTGAATTTTGAACCACTCGTGCCGTTCCCCGTTAGTAATGTTCAGCGGTTCTGTTTTCCCATTAATCAAACAGAAAAACGATCAAGCACCATTTTATTGCATCTCTTGATCCACGAATTAAGGCTCTAAATTTATTTAGCGCAGCTAGATCAATTACTAGTGTTTAATTGTAGGCGGTTCGTCTAATGTGAATTGATATGTGGGGCTCAACGTCCCAAAACCACCATATGATTATGAGAGACGCCGTAGTGAAGGGCTCCGGAAATTTAGACCACCTGGAATTCATTGACGTGCCCCCAAATCTGAGCACATGGGCCTACAGCATTTCCGCCTCCATCGGAAATGCAGCCGCCACAGCCGGGATTTGATCCCGCGACCTGCGGGTCAGCAGTTGAGTACTTTACCCACTAGACCACCGCGGCGGGGTAGGTTCGTCGGATGTCAGAGAATCATTTTGAGAAGGTCCTACTGCAGCGCATGTGTTCTTTTGCACTTACCTTAATTTCTCGGTCGTTTTAGATGTTGTCATACATTGAACTTTCACTCTGACGTTAATTATAATTTGACCTTAGTGTCCCTTTAAGGTTTATGATAGCACTACCTTCGAAACGCGCACACACAGGAAGACAGAAAGATAGAAAAGACAACACGATGGCTGTGTTGTCTTTACTTTCTTATGTCTTCGCGTATATGCGCAGTTTTAAGGAGAACTTTTAGCAACTTACTACACTAGTTATATCAGTGGCTCTGTCTGCACGTGTGTATGTTTTTACACAACTTGAAATCGAGAAAAGGCCTTGCAGATTATTTTTCGCTACGCTGGAACGCACAGGTAACCTGTCAAAAAAAAAAATGGAGCAGACCTATAGCGCTCGCGGAATGCTCTATACTCAATATATGCGCGGCATTCTGACAGCAATCCTCACGTCACCGAGGTTTCCATGGAAACTGAGAATGCTCTTCGCTCTTCCCGAGGGAATGCCGATCCAAAACGCATCGATAAGACAGCCTAGGTAAACGACGGCACGTGCACAACTTCGAAAGGTCACACTGAGCCACTTCTTTGTGAAATTTTCAAGGGTAGCGACTGTGACAAATATCGCGTCCTCTTTCAAAAAAAATATACGATGACATGCGCGAGGTTCATTACCTCGTAGTGCAAGGCAAGTCATCTCGGGAAGCAGTTGTAATAATGCATCCGCTATAGCTGCGGACAACTACTGGGATTGACATCACACGGAGTCAGCGAAAGTTTTTTTTTATTCTGTGTATGTGCGGTTAATATGATAGAGTAAAAGACGTTCCGTAATCGGCTGTGATGCTGATCACTTGAGGGTTTGGAAAATTTGTGATGCTTGAACTATTGTGTGCAACGTGAGCACAAGTATCCTACATAAGGAAGAAGAATCACGGCTCGTTCAAGGGCCTGCGCCTGGCTCTTGTTCGTGCGATGGAGGCAGAAATGTTGTAGGCCCGTGTGCTCAGATTTCGGCGCACGTTAAAGAACGTCAGGTGGTTCAAATTTCCGGAACCCCCCACTACGGCGTCTCTCATAATCATATGGTGGTTTTGGGACGTTAAACCCCACATAATAATAATAATAATAATAATAATAATAATAATAATAATAATAATAATAATAATAATAATAATAATAATAATAATAATAATAATAATAATAATAATAATAATAATAATATAAAATCTGTATTGTTTAATTTAAACGTTTCGTTAATAATCATATTTGAATAGGGAAGGAATCAAAGCAAGGATTGAGAAAAGACTACTTAGCGAATGAAGTAATGAGCAAAGCAACAAAAGGAAATTGATACGTACTGGTGGGCCGTTCTCACGCCAGATTGACTTGATATGTTTACTCATCATCACATTGTACACGAAACTTTACTTTGGCCAATATGTCCTTCACATATTTTGTTCTATGCTGGCATCTCGAATTTGCAGCAGCGCCTGCCTCGACCAGATATGCGACCTTGTCATTCATACCGCAACTTCAATCTTCATAAGTGCTCAGAGGGAAGAGCAGCATGAGCAACAAGTAAATGGGCCACAGAGTTCTCACGGACAACACCAGCAGCACAGAAGACATAGTCCGGTGCGCTTGGTATAGTCCCTAAATTCTCATTGCGAAACGAGACTGCTCGAAAGCAGAAGCAGGGACGAGGAGTTCCAGAATCACTCGGCACGAAGGGGACCCTGGGGCCTCGCTTTGCGAGCTTCTTTCTCGTACTTATCTTTTTGAATCTTACCCCTTTTTCAGTACGAAAGAGCCGGCTGACGATCTGGCAATCTTGCCAATTCGTTTTTTAACTCCCCTCTCGCTCTGTTTCAGCATGCCATTTCCGACAACAGGCCTGCAGCAACAACGCGCGTCATTTCATGTTTTCATTCCAGTTTTATAACACACTCTGTCATTCCCGGAACGAGCAGCGATAGTGCATCTTCGCGCAACTGCAGCGACGGCGACTCGCGTTTAACAACTCTTCAGACTCGTCACCCAGAACGAGGGCCATCACAACAAAGGAAGGTCTCCGCTCTTCGCCCTCAACTCAGTGTCTCAGCGCTGCGCTCAACGGACCGAGCAGGGATTAAGAAGGAGCGAGGGACACGAGGAAGGAAAACAAAAATGCAAGCGTACCGTAGACGGCATTGTCCCAAGCACTCGCTGATAATTCTTTTTTTCCCCCTTTTTCTAGGCCATCAATCGCAGGCGAGAGACCATGCCCTGGCTGCTTCTTTTACGGCTCCTGGAGCGGCGATTACGACTGCTAGCTGACCACCCGCAGTCTGCTCTGCCATGTTCTGCGCCAGACAGAAAAAATCACGCGACTAACTTTCTTTTCTCTTGGGGTCTCTCTATCTCGCTCTCACGACCTTATGCTTTTTGTTCACTTTTTTTGCAGAGCTTTGTATAATTGTTTTTTCCCCTCTCCAGTCCACCACCACTGTTATTCTGTTGGGGTGTAATGTTAGCTTCAAGCGACAAGTCCATCTCCCGAAATGAATGACGTTAAGAGGCTCGGACATGTACGCTCAAGTTAGCCTTAACATACTTATTGCGTAAGAGACCATTCACTTGACTAACAAAGTCTAGAATCCCCCGACTTGTGCTTTTTGAAGGAAAGAGAGACGAAATGTGCAAAAAAGAAAAAACATACCCACTTGTGTATATATAACAATTAGAGAAGAATAAAAAAACAGGGGACCATCGCTGTGGAGAATTGTATGCGCCGATAATGAGAGACGTCCCTGGCCAACTTATTCGGCTTTGCGCAAAAAGAGGACCCGGAGAGACAGGCAAAGATTAGCGTAAGGCTTTTCAAGGCAACAACACTTGGTTGGTTGTCCACTCTTAGGGAATGGTAGAGTGTAAAAGAAGAAGATACGATAAAAAATGGTCTCCTTCCTTTCTGCGCTTTGTCGCATAGCATCGCTGATAATCAGTGAAATTATCACACTCTTCTTTAGCCCGTTTTCTGATGTAGTTTCTGTATTCCAAAATCTTTTTCCCGAGAGACCGAGGTTAGACTCCCTGATGCAAAAAAAGAAAAAGAAAAATTAAACATTTAGGCGAGCAAGCGTGAGGAGTGTGGATCTATCTATCTATCTATCTATCTATCTATCTATCTATCTATCTATCTATCTATCTATCTATCTATCTATCTATCTATCTATCTATCTATCTATCTATCTATCTATCTATCTATCTATCTATCTATCTATCTATCTATCTATCTACTTATCTATCTATCTATCTATCTATCTATCTATCTATCTATCTATCTATCTATCTATCTATCTATCTATCTATCTATCTATCTATCTATCTATCTATCTATCTATCTACTTATCTATCTATCTATCTATCTATCTATCTATCTATCTATCTATCTATCTATCTATCTATCTTTCTGTCTGTCTGTCTGTCTGTCTGTCTGTCTGTCTGTCTGTCTGTCTGTCTGTCTGTCTGTCTGTCTGTCTGACATTGCATTGCTGAGTAACTCAGGGGATGAATTGCAACTCATGATTACGGAGTTAGACAAGCAGAGCAGAAAGGTGGGTCTTAAAATGAATCTGCAGAAAACGAAAGTAATGTACAACAACCTCGGAAAAGAGCAGCGCTTCAAGATAGGTAATAGTGCACTTCAAGTTGTAAAAGACTATGTCTACTTAGGGCAGGTAATAACCGCGGAGCCGAATCATGAGATTGAAGTAACTAGAAGAATAAGAATGGGGTGGAGCACATTTGGCAAGCACTCTCAAATTATGACAGGTAGACTGCCAGTATCCCTCAAAAGGAAAGTATATAACAGCTGTATCTTGCCGGTACTTAGCTACGCAGCAGAAACCTGGAGACTTACAAAGAGGGTTCAGCTTAAATTGAGGACGACGCCGCGAGAAATGGAAAGAAAAATGGTAGGTGTAACTTTAAGAGACAAGAAGAGAGCAGAGTGGATTAGGGAACAAACGGGGGTTAAGGATATCATAGCTGAAATGAAGAGGAGGAAATGGACATGGGCCGGGCATGTAGCGCGTAGACGGGATAACCGCTGGTCGTTAAGGGTAACTAGCTGGATTCCCAGAGAAAGCAAGCGGGTTAGGGTGAGACAGAAGGTTAGGTGGGCAGATGAGATTAAGAAGTTTGCGGGTATAAATTGGCAGCAGCAAGCACAGGACCGGGATAACTGGTGGAACATGGGAGAGGCCTTTGTCCTGCAGTGGGCGTAGTCAGGCTGATGATGATGATGATGATCATTATCATCATCATCATCATCATCATCATCATCATCTATCTATCTATCTATCTATCTATCTATCTATCTATCTATCTATCTATCTATCTATCTATCCGCCTGTGACTCTGTCTGTCTGTCTGTCTGTCTGTCTGTCTGTCTGTGTTTTGGTTGAATCGCTTCATTCAATGAAATTTGTATATATTTAAGCAAATATGTACTATGACAGGAGTATATATGCTGTAAACGGCTCAAATAAGAGCATTCCGTCATCATTGCACTTTAGTCGTTTCATTACATTGACATATACCAGAGTACACATACGAAAACGTGCGTGCGTGTTTTTATTGTTATGATATATAAGAGTGTGTTGGCGCACAATAAAGACAGTGGCTATTCCTTTGCCCATGAGTGAATATTGCGCATATATCTTTAGGAGGGAACAACAAAGAGCAGTACATGTAATAAAGAACACACGAGCACACATACGTAAGAACACACTCACACGCACTTATTGCGCAACACTGTCGCAACGTAAAAGAAAATGTCCGAATAACAATGAATAATATCTCTGACGATGTTTCTAGTCCCCATTGAATCTAACCGGAACAACATAGCAATTAACACGTCTTGTCCTTATGGGGAGAAGTCTACTCATGTGAACTTAAAGAATGACATGATGCCGTTAGTAGTACAAATTTCACGAGGCTATATCAGCCGACTACCCACAGCAACCGAATCCTGATTCGTAGTAAGAATTACATGTATTTACGATGTACAATAAAAGTTGTGACAAACTTGTGCAGGCATGAATCAGATAATGAGGCTATCGATGTTGTTCTTTTAATGAAGCTATGAGGAAGGAAGGAAAATAGGAGGAAAAGAACGGCATGGAGGTTAACTAGCCTACATGCAGCCAGTTTGCTACCCTGCGCATGGGAAGGGGATGGGGGAGATGAAAGATAGAGAGCAGAGATGGAAGATAGATAAACACAGCACATTCGGCAGCACACGCGCGCACACTCAGTCATAGTTCAGTCTTGTCTTTCGCGGTGTGTGACATTGCTGTTACAGCCGCTTGTTCAAGTCCGTGTCGCGTAGGAATGAAGCTATAAGAGTGTATAGCTGTGTACCTACACGTGCGCCATACTATGAATAATGTGTAAAGGCATCAATTGAATTATGGCCATGTAATGCCATGAAAGAGGAATAAACTACAGGGAGTCATGTTCGTGCTAACGTCGCAGTGAAATGTTAAATCACCGAGTTATATGGGCATTTCTTTTTTATTCTACACATGTAGTGGATGTATAGAGCCAAAGTGCCGCCAGTTTGAACCGTGCGGCAAGTGAAGGACTTATCAATGCTGCTCTAAACATCGCGCATCTTTACTAACGACGCAGTATGTTTAAACTATTGCTGAATTTTGTTTTTCAGTTTAACGAAAATTCTCAGCGTTAGTTGTAAGCTGTTTTCTGTATCAATCTTTTGCATCTCCTTTAGTGGATGCATTTGCACTCTTATTACCGAAAAATATTTAACGTGATCGCTTATCATCAGTATATTAGGGAATCAGACATGAAGAAAAGTACGCGTATGGTCGTATTCATTGAGGCATTTTAGACAGTACTTGGTCTTCACTGCCCCCCCCCCCTCCCAAAAAAAAAAAAAGCGTAATCCATCAATCATGTACTGGCACGCTTCGGTTGCCACTCCTGTCAGCTGAAACACAACGGCGTATCAAATTCAGTGATAAATAATGCTCCAGACACATTGGTTTTTCAAGCTGAAGACTTTAGTTTTCATAACCTAGAAATCAAGTTCCTGGCCCGTCCATAACAGCTGAAAGAACATGCACTGCAACGAGCTGAAGCAATCATATCGTTTAGACTTTCTCATCTGGTATAGCACCGACAAAAATACATTTAACGGTTGGAAGCCTGAAACATGTAGGTCCATAAATTACTACTAAACATGCAATATTGCCAAAAAAGAAGAAAAAATGGCAGCATATCTACGGGGTGAATGATGGAGAGTGGGGCGAAGCATCCGTCCGTCCATTCGTTCTTGCTCCCGTCCGCCTATGCGTCCGTCTGTGCGACCGTCCATGCGTCCACCCGCCCGGCCGTGCGTGCGTCTGTTCGTGCGTCCGCACGTGCATCCATGCGTCCGTCCCAGCGTCCGTCCCAGCGTCCGTCTATGCGTCCATTCGTCCGTGCAGCCATTCAAGCGTCCGTTCATACATCTGTCTGTGTGTCCGTTAGTCCACCTAGTCAACACTCCTAGTACCACCATCTCGCATCGTTTCATCATATATTCCGCATAAAGAAGCACCGCCATCCAGCGGGCATTGCAAGGACTAAACGAGAGTTGGCACACGCACACTTTCTTACGGCTTGCGCTTCGTGTCTACTTCATACCTTTAACCGCCTCGAGTTCATGGTATATACTAGTTCACTGTATTCATGGCACTGCGGCTCAACGCTCGCTAAACCTTTCTAAAACCAAGGAGGTTACACCCAGTGAGTATAACGTAGCAACCTTTTCATGTCAGATAGTGCTCAATGTACATGCCAATGGCTGCTAGTGGGGAATGAGAAACAGGTGAATTCGGCTTTTACTTAACGCGCACGCTGCGAATTTTTTATTGTTCAACAACGCACAGGAAAAATCTCCCACCGGCATCACCTTGCAGGTGAAAGCGTCAGACAAGTTACGTACTACGACGAGAGACGAACGGGTGCCGCTTTGAGGAGCTTCGCCCCTAAAAAAAAAAAAAAAGGGCAGATTTTACGTACAGTAGAAATCGTTGATATGGGAAGCATGGATGGGGAAGGGTGATATGTCACATTCAAATCAGCACAACGCTACGACGTGTAGGTAAATGATGCCGTACATGACTTCTGTGTCATGATTATCTTGTTTGGATGTGCCGTTTACCTTCGTCATCTATTCACGTCACGTGATACCAAATTTAGTACATGTGGAGCTAGCGCAATGGCCACGAGCATGCTATTAGCGTGGTGTGTTGTCATGTTCTTACATGACACGGGTGTCAAGATTATCATGTTTGCACCAGTCATATATTTCGTCATCTATTGACGTCACGTAACACGTAATTCGGTATATGAGGAGCTAGAAAAACGGTCATGAGGGCATCATAACAAACCCAAAACACTCCAGTGCAGCGTTGACGCGCACGCATGCTGCGCACAGCGACGCTACGTTAGCAAAACGTGAGTACTCTATAGTCTGACACCAGGTGCAACCAGCGTTCGTCAGCGCGGCACGACGGCAACCGGCACGAAGTGCAACATGCTCAATTTCGCGCCGATGCGTTACCCAGACCACACTGCGTCTCCCTCTTTTCGTGACGGAGGGATGCCGGACACGCTGAAACCCGCATGCGTTAAAGCAACGCAGTGCGGCGTGCGCCTGCGAGTAATGGCAGGACAGGCGCCTCGCGTGGCAACGCCGGCGTTGATTGATTGATGATTGATTGATTGATTGATATGTGGGGTTTAACTTCTCAAAATCACTGTATGATTACGAGAGATGCCGTAGTGGAGGACTTCGAAAATTTCGACCAGCTGGGGTTCTTTAACGTGCACCCAAATCTGAGCACACGGGCCTACAACGTTTCCGCCTCCATCCTAACTGCAGCCGCCACAACCAGGATTCGATCCCACGACCTGTGGATCAGCAGCCGAGTACCTTAGCCACCCGACCACCACGGCGGGGCCAACGCCGGCGTGTCGCGACAAAATGAACGCCGGCAAGCGCGCGCGCCGCGTCACGTTGAAGTGTATTGGCGCCTTGACTGTGTCATGTAGTCATGTTCTCATATGACACGCATCTCATGATTATCATGTTTGGACCAGTATCATACCTTCTTCATCCATTCACGTCCCGTAATACCGAATTCGGTATAAGTGAAGCTAGCGAAACAGCCGTGAGCGCATCATGAGCGTGGCATGTAGTCATATTGTTACATGACACGCATGTCATAATTTTCATGTTAGGGTCTGTCATTTGTGTTCACAATGCAATCATGTCATACCATGCCAGTTTTGCAACATGCCATGTGAACGAAACCACCGCAAGAGCTGCAGGACCATGAATTGTAATTCATGACATTCATGTCAAACATGTCATGATTTTCATGTTATGACTAGTAAAATATGTTCTTTATACAGTCATGTTATGCCATACCAAGTTTGGTATTGATACCATAATTGAAACGGCCGGGAGAGCTAAAAGTCGTAGGCAGCTAGATAGATAGATAGATAGATAGATAGATAGATAGATAGATAGATAGATAGATAGATAGATAGATAGATAGATAGATAGATAGATAGATAGATAGATAGATAGATAGATAGATAGATAGATAGATAGATAGATAGATAGATACGCTCAAAGTCGCCGAAGTTCGCTGAGAAATGTTTAATATTGTGGTGAAGGGGCCCGTAGTGCAGGTTTTCGTTAGCCACGCCAGCGTGAAACTTGAGTAGGGACGACTCATGCAGTTTGCGCCGGCGTTTCCTACGCCAAAGCATTTGCTTTTCACTGCTTTACTCGCCTCCGGTTTACTACCACACCATGACGTTGCAGACATGTTTCAAGAAGTGGTGTTTCAAATGGATCACTTCACTGTAGATACGCACGTTTGCGTCTCTGTCTGAAGATAAGAAAGTTGAGCGTCTTGGTAAATCGTTCAGGCGATTCTGACAACTCTGCTGAGCCAGACAATGTTTTAGTCAGTAGCAATGCACCTTTAACTCATAATGTGCATTGTATGTACCGATGCCAAACAGTTAGGTTCACTCAAATTTTTGCGGCGCAAACCCTTTTTACGATGGACCGTGACGACGACATCACACGGTGACAAGTAGAGATCCTAAGGTGTTTCGCCCCCTGAAACATGACTCAAGCTCGGCTGAATTACATGGTGGTACTTCCTCCTATAAGACTGTTGCTGGTGGGTGCTATTCGTCTTGGAGTGTCACCACGACATTTGAGATAGATTGGTTCGCGCAACAGCAAGTGCAATAATCTACACAGGTCTATGGGAAACAAATACGAGCAAGAAAAAAGAAACTTATTTTTATTTGTACGAGCAATCTCTAGCCGACGTCCAGTCGCTCCGCATTGCGAATGTGGGGGGAGGTGTTTGCTTGACAGCTGTTTCCCAGAAAGGCGAGACAGAAGAGACCCGGCAGACAAAGGAAATTCGGGGAAAGAATAGCGAAACTGAGATGAGGGGATTCCAGTGCGAAGAAACTGCAATAAAAAGATGTAAACCTAACAAAAGAACCAATCAGAAGGACGACTGACGAGCGAGCAAAAGAGAAAGTGCTGGAAAAGAAGCAACAAGCATATGCACTATTCCCTTCCTTCAGAATGGGGGGACAAAGGACGAGTGGCCCCAGTCCTTCTATCCATCCATCCTTCGGGAAGGTTAGCTGGGCACGTGTGCCTAGACGATAAAACAGAAGAAAAAAAAAACGGTCGTTGCTGTTGTTCCGTCTGGAGGAACGAGTTATATACGACGTGATCGCAGTCACCGGGGACTAGGGTTAGAAGGGAGAGGAAGAAATAAGAATCGGCTATGCAGTCGGACATCTAGAGGATGTTGCCCGGATATATATAGTCGGGATGACGACGCGTCCCTCGGTCCATTTGTCACGGTATATGTTGACGCCCCGCTTTTCCGGAGTTCCACCTGTTTTGCGTTTTGCGTCAACCATAGCTATGGTATGGCCGAAACCAGGCGAGAAAAGGAAATACAGGCATTGCTTCAGAAACGTTGTCGTTCCTGCTTCGCTTCCTTCCCAGTGGTTAGAAAGCCGATAAGTACAGGGACGTTAGTCGAAGAGACTGGCCTCACTGCTTTGGAAATGTACGTTGACAGCATCCCCTCGGAGTATACAATATACGTATCTTTGAATTCAGTTTGTAACGTGAGATGCATGCTGTAACTCGCCGCGTATACCTATATGCAGCGACATTACTTTCCGCCTTCAGATTTGCCAATCAATATTTGTGAATATCTTCCATGATGGTCAAATGACCCTCATTCACTTTATACAACATTTTTGTTACCAAAATACCACGCTACGCATACAACAAGCGCATACAACAGGGCGCCTTCACTGCACAACATAGCGACCTTTGGTGGCACGTAAATCGCCAGCGACTTCGGTGGTATCAAAAGTAGTGTCGGAGAGAGAACAAGGAGCTTGAAAGACAGCCGATATGAACAAAAAGTGTTCCAGTATTGCTGCGGCAGTATTGCTGCGTAAAGAGCGCGGCCTTACAGTTGAAAAAAAAAAAAAACCTAGGTGAATCCTCAGCAAGTGTACAGCTGGCTGTTCAATATACATGGTAACAAAGAGCATTAGAGGAAATATCACACAGGCAGAAAAGATCTATTGTGTAGCTTAGATGAAAAAAAAAACGTCTTTCAGTAACTAACAAAAGGGTAAGTAAGAAGTAAGCAATTATACATTTGGCAATGTGAAGCAATTTGCTTTTTTAAGTGAGGTCGTGGGTAGCCTTAAAACACAAAGTTATAAAGCAAAGTTCAATAAAGAAAAGAAATGTATCTGGCATAAAAGATGTTTTGTGTAGCAATGGTACAAAGAAAATCCCCTGTCAGTATCAAAAGGATAAATAAAAAGTAAGCACGTACACATTTCGCAATGTGAAACGCTTTGCTATTTTAAGTGACGTCGTAAATTGCCTTAGAACACAAAGTTCCAAAGCGAAATTTGATAAGGAGAAACGCACGTGGAAACGTAAGAAAGCGATGCAGCACGTTTTATTTTAATATCAAGATATACCATTCGCGTGTATGTTACGTCATTGGCCTGCATGAAGCCTTGGGTTTAAGGGACAATATTAGAAAGGTAGACATGTCACTCATTGAAACTAGCACATCTGGAGGACTGGTGATGTAAATTAAGGAGAAATCAAAGAACGCAGGAAAATTAGGGTTAATCTGAGGTATGGCCCGAGATTTTGGGCTGTATATGTATATTGTTTTAATTGGAAAAAGCGTTATTCAACTGCAAAAGATTTCGCTGCAGTGCAATAACAACAACAATGACGACGACGACGACAACAACAACGAAATTTTGAGCTTGGTGGAGGGCAAGTTCAGTTCCCACCTGTTTAGAACGGACGCTTTTTATCAAGCCATCCAGTGCCATTGAACAAATCCGCATAGCATTCGCCTAAGATTATTTTGAGGCGAAATCAATTTTCTTCCTCTCAGTCTATTGTATCGATGCCCCCGGACTTGGTTCATGGTTCAGCGCTGCCTCCGGGGTACGGAGGTATCGCGAGCATTGTGCTGTCTTCGTGCCTCCGGTATAGGCCCTTATATGACCAAGTGACGATTTAGTATGATGAAATCTTCATTTCACGTTACATTGTGAGGTTACAGTTATGTCACCATGACTTCATGATTATGTCACAAATTCTGGCGATCTGTAATGCCAGATGACGTAGCGATGTAACGTCGTTGTACAACGGTTATTTCTTGCATCACTCGTGTTGTCAACGTGTGTCACTTTTCGTGTTTAATGAGACCATTTCTCCTTTCGCCGTAACAACTGAAACTGACCGCAATCGCGAGATTCTAATGCCCGTCCTCGCCACGAACGAATGTTAGATGACGGAGTGGAAAAATTCATTCAAGGTAAAAAAACGCAATGCTCGTACAGGGATGTGTGACAAATTATCCTTTATCTCTCCCCTATGTAGGTGACATGCGATATAAGCGAGTCCTAATTAAAAATGTTTTGATCTCTTTAGGAATGTTGCCCTCGGATATGTCACGTCTACATTTTTCACTGGCCGATAAAGAGCAGAATGTCGAAATAACCCTACGTCTCATAAGAAAAAGGCATTGCCGCCTTACTACTTCACACTGGCTCAAACATTCCGAAAATCTCTTACAAGTTGTGTAATTACCGAATGGTTGGAAACTCTCTCCGGCTCAAAAGTGTGGGATATACATTATGATAGTATAACTTGAAATAGAGGCAGGTCATGCTAGTTGGTGATTCATAACTACGCTTAAAGCGCACCAAAGGAACGTGATACAAAGTTAGGACACGCTCTTTGCGCATTTCCCATTTGCGCTGTGTTCCACTGGTGCGCCGTAGACGTTGAAATGCGCATTGGTATGGTTATGTTTTTCCGACAGGAGACACTGTACAGAGCACATGAACAGCAAATTGAAGTTACGCAGACATGTATGCACTGTGCAAGGTGCAATAACTTTATCAGTGACTCTGCAAACATCTTGCCTTATAACCCACACGTTGTAGCAGTATAGAGGTAGGACCATTTTCAGGCCACCCTTTCCCGAAACGCAGCGGTGGCTACATGGTTAGAGCATGCGCTTCCAATGCGGAATGCACCGGGTTCCAATCCCAGGGCCAACTGGGAGCCCACCGGTTTTAGGGGCGCAGCTCCTTATAGCGGCACCTGTTCATCCCTCGTAGCCGTTGTAGTGTGTAACAAGTATAACATTTTGACCTCCAAGGTGGTGCCGGTGAGAAATTTCTTCTATACGTTGATGTACAATAAAAGATATTGCTCAATGTACATGCCGATGGCTGCTAAGGGGGAATGAGAGACAGGAACATTCGGCTTTTAGTTAACGCGCACGCTGCGATCCCCATTAGCAGCCATTGGCACGTACATTGAGCACTATCTGACAAGAAAGGGTTGCTACGTTATACTCGCTGGGTGTAACCTCCTTAGCTTTAGAAAGGTATAGCGAGCGTTGAGCCGCAGTGACATGAATACAATTAACTTGTATATACCATGAATGAACTCGAGGTGGTTAAAAATGGGAAGTAGATACGAAGCGCAAGCCTTAAGAAAGTAAAAGCCGAATTCTCCGCCTCTCATTTCCCGTTAGCAGCCATTGGCATGTACATTGAGCACTATCTGACTGAAAAAGTTTGCTACGTCATACTCGCTGGGCGTAACCTCCTTGGTTTTCGAAAGATGCAGCCCGCTCAGCCCATGAAGAAACCCGTGTAGTCCCGATTCCTCTATCAAGGAATGATGCAGCAAGACAACTTTACCTGCTGGCTCGAGATCTCACACGCACGTTCTGGTCGTCTACCAGCTTCCAAAGGTGTCAATTTTATGAACTGGATCCTTCGCTCAAGCTAAAGCTACCATCACAACTTTCCCGCTCCGATGCGACACTGTTATGCCGCCTTTGGTTGGGTGTTGCATTTACAAAGGTGTACTCCTTTCGCATTGGTATGGTAGACACTCCTACATGCGACTACTGCGGAGCTGAAGAGACCATCGAACACGTCCTGTGCAGCTGTGCTTGCTACGACACACAGCGATGCCAGCTCCGGATGGTTTTGAATCGACTTGACCCCGGACCATTTTGTGTGCAGAAGATACTAGGACCTTGGGCATCTGCCTCAGTTGCGCAGAAAGCAACTAAAGCACTGCTACTTTACCTTAAGTCAACAAACCTGAGCGACCGCCTGTAGACTGTGCGTGCTCCCCGAGTGTGCTCGTGATTGTGTGTACCTTCTCATCTTTCTGCAACCTCTTTTCTCCCCTTTATCCTTTCCCCAGTGCAGGGTAGCAAACCGGATGTGCGTCTGGTTAACCTCCCTGCTTTCCTTGCATCTTTATCTCTCTCTCTCTAGTGAGCGTTGGGCCGCAGTGCCATGAATACAGTGAACTAGTATATACCATGAACTCGAGGTGGTTAAAGGTGGGAAGTGGACCCGAAGCGCAAGCCGTAAGAAAGTGTGCGTGTGCCACCTCTCATTCATTCCTTGGAATGTCCGCTGGATGGCGGTGCTTCTATATGGGGAATATATGATGAAAAGATGCGAGATGGTGGTACTTGGAGTGTTGAATAGATGGACAAATGGACAAACAGACAGATGCATGGATGGACGCATGAACGGACGCAGGGGCGGATGCATGGACGAACGCAGGGACGGACGCACAAAGAGACTCACGCACGGACAGGCGGACGGACGCATGGACGGACGTAAGCAAGAACGAATGAGCGGACGAATGCTTCACCCCACTCTCCATCATTCACTCCGTGGATATGCTGCCATTTTTTTCCCAATGGGTAGAGGAACTCGGTTGCTCACAGGTAAGCATCTCGAAAAGTGGCTCCATAAAGCTCTGCGAAGGCCATGTGCACACCTCAATATACTTCACCCTTGGTGAAATATTTGAGCATCCGCCACTGCTGTGGGAGGCAGAGGATTGATACCACCGATTCCTACCAGTAAAATAGGTACAAGAGCACTTTCGGCCTCGTGCTCTGCAGAACGAGTTCATTCTCCCTCGGGAAGGCACTCACCCTGTAGGAAATTGGAATTTAGTGGCAGGGGACTGCCAGGCCTAAAATTAAGGTCGTCATTTTTTCCAGAAATTGTCATGCCCCAGAGAGTGAATATTTAATGCGGCCACCTAGATATGACGTTGCTACAGATGTCACTTGGAGCAGTTCGACTGGTGTGCCTTTCGGTGACTTCCACGCTTCATTTACATTATGATGTGGATGTGCTGTGTATAAGACCGCACAAAAATAACTGAATTGTCTGCACAACTGCGTTCCATGATTACAAAAGCCAAAAATAGATATTACAAAGAAACACTGACAGAGTTCATGACAAAGTCTCCTGATAAGTTTTGGCGCCACATGTTGAAAAAAGATAACGAGTCACTTAGCATTGTAGTGGATAACACAGTGGTTACTGATCCTGCAGTAATCGCTTCTTCTTACAACGAATTTTTCAGCCGGTGTTTTCTACTCCGTCACAATCCGGTGTTGAATCCACTCCCTCTCCATTGCTTCGCTCGGAAAAAATGCCAGATGTTGAAGTCTCTTATGAGGGAATTGTGGTCCAACTAATGAATATTGACGTAAAAAAGTCAGTAGGCCCTGATGAAATACCGAATGCATTTCTTCACAGGTATGCGGAATGGGTTGCTCATGACTTAAAGATTATATTTGACACATCTCTCGCAGACTGCCGAATCACTGATGATTGGCTTACGGCAAAGGTCATACCTGTGCACAAATCTGGTGATAAGCAATTCATTGAAAACTATCGTCCAATAGCGCTGACCTGCGTTTGCTGCAAGCTCCTAGAACACATTGTGTCAATTTACACGTATATTGAAAATGGCAACAAATTTTTTTCCCAACCAACATGGATTCCGACAGCGCCTTTCCACAGCAACACAGCTTCATGAAACAATTAATGACTTTGCCATGACGTTAAACAAAAAGAAACAGATAGATGCCATCTGTCTTGATCTGTCGAAAGCATTTGACAGAGTGCTACATGCAGAACTGCTTCTGAAACTGGCAGTTATGGGAATAAACGAAGAAATAGTAAAATGGATAACCACGTACCTTCGGGGCAGAACGCAGTACGTAGAAGTAGAGCACATTAAATCAAAACCATTGAACGTAACGTTAGGTGTTCCCCTGGGGTCTGTGTTAGGCCCAGTGCTATTCCTTGTCTATATTAATGATATCGCCTCTGAAATTGACGAAAGGATCACTGTCTGGCTTTTCGCTGATGACTGTCTATTGTACAAAGGAATTGATAGCCCGGTTGATCAGGAGTTAGTGACGCTCTTAGGACAGTAGAAGAATGGTGTGACAAATGGAAAATGGAAATAAATGAGAATAAAACTGTTTTATTGCGCGTAACAAATAAACTAAATAACGTCTTCTACTTTAATTACACAGTGAATTCCTCGGTGCTTTCTACGGTTGACGTGCTGAAATACTTAGGCGTAAATATATCCACGAATTTAAGCTGGTCTTACCATGTTGGCAAAATATGCGAAACTGCGGAAAACAAGCTCTGGTTCTTGCGACGGAAATTGTAATTACCCTCACAGTCAGTAAAACTAAAAGCTTATTTGACCTACGTTCGGCCCACGCTAGAGTATGTCAGTATAATCTGGGACCCTCATCAGTCAGGGTTAATTGAGAGACTGGAAAGAGTTAAACGACGAGCAGCAAGGTTTATTCTAGCGCGATGCTCTCGTACAGATTCCGTCACCGAAATGCTCGGTTTGCTAAACTTGCCTACGCTTGCTGAACGCAGGCGCATAGCAAGACTAAAAATTTTCAACATTTTCTCTAAAAACGAATTCAGCATCAATAGCAGTCAGTACTTGTTAGCACGACAAGGTAGAGCATTGTGAAGAATCAACGATGGTACTTTCGAAATACCTCAGATGCACATTAACAGTTACGCGTTTTCTTTCTTCCCAAGAACCGTTAAAGAATGGAATCAATTGCCACAACAAACGCGAGAAAGTAATAGTGTAGAAAAGTTTGAAAATAACCTAGTAGATCATTAAGGACGCACGCCTTTACGCATGCTGTCTATTTAGTGGTTGTCCGAGTTCAGTTGTTGCATTGTGTTGTTAGCTTTGTATTGTTTGATCGGTGTATGTACAGAATATTTCGCATGTACTGCTGTGCGTTTTTGTACGGTAATGGTCGGTTATATTTCCAAACATCGCTTGTTAACTGTGCATTTATTATGTCGTATAATTAGATCATGTATACAGGAACTATTTCGCTTATGTACGTTTATGTTTTCTTGTGTGTGGTATCTTATGTACGGTTTCTTAGGTAGTATGGTTTCTTTCTTTGTTATGTACGCTTGTGTTTTTTTCTTATGTAATATGGATTCTTATTTTTTTTCATCTCAAGTCACACAATGTTGATCATGCAAATGTCCCGCTTTGACCCACCCTGTAACGGTCGACAGGTCAACAGTATGAGTAAATATAAAAAATTCTTTTTAAATACTGACCTTCGCCTATCAGAGTTGTACTGGAAAGAGCAATTTAAGCAGCACATCTTCAGATACATCGAAATCATTGTACAATTTTCGTAAAGTGTGTGTGCATGTTTGTGTGTGTGCATGAGTGCGTGCGTTCTTTTCGCTATTCTGATCCACCACCATGGGGCTTTGAAGCTAAGTGACCGTGGCAAAGGTCGTCGGCGGAGTCTGCAAGGCGAGGATTCGCTAAGCCAATTTGCAGCCTGCCGCCTGAGGTGCTTTCAGATGATTCGACGCGTTGCTCTGGCAACGCCGGGGGCCCACGTGTTGTCACCGTCGATGCAAGCGCTTGCAGTCCAGTCCACCCTTGTCACCGCCATCCCCGGTACTAACGCAATTCGTTCCACGACGATGGCCGTGCAATGCATGTAATGACTTTGTCAGGCACAGAGCTTCCCCCGAAACAGCCCAAATAAATATAAAAATAAATATCGACACATCGGAAACTAACGGCCTTTTCAGTGCCGTTCCAACACTTTCTGTTGCTTTTCAGAAAGGCACACTCAGACATGCATTGGTTAGGTTGTTGTTGTGGTTAGTGGTGGTAATGGTGATGGTGGTGGTGGTGGTGGTGGCGGCGGTGGCGGATGTAGTGTTCATGATGGTGGTGGCAAAATGTTTATTAAATGCGAAGCGGGCGATAATCTTCTGCCGTGGTAACTTTTAAGCAAGGCTGGTTGGTTTAGGTAGTTTTCCAATTTGACTGAACAAGACATTAACTTTTCGTGGGGCGCCCGCGGTCACAGCCTGAAGGCATGCTGCCAGAACACAATGAAAGTTTTTGGACGAGGCTGTGTGCACTGTAAAAAAAAAGAGCGAGTAAAAAGGGGGTCTTTTTGTACCACAACAATAATCGTCATCTATAATGTGTTCCATCCTTGCACTATCACCCCGCGCCAGGTATACATTCCGGTCATGATCGACATGCCCATTATCAGGGTTACACTGCATTCTCGATAGGAAAGTGGCCAGCGCCGAGTTTTCAAGAAAGGAAGCGCACGCAAGCTTGGTGACGATTATTGTTGTGGGACAGAAAGACACCCTTTTTACTCGATATTTTTTTGGAGTGTGCGTGACAACTGACGTCTAGGAAAAACGATAAATTCTGCCATACATGACTCGTGATTCAGCTCCAGATTGACGACGCCTTTTACCGTCGCAATATCGGTGGCAGCTACCATAAAATTGAACCAGCGTGTGCTTGGAAATACCCCTGAATCTGGCAGAGAGTGGCCAACGTTGCAGTGCATAGCGCAAAAAGGCTACTATTGTCTGTATCCACACATTGGCAGCGCCCATGAAATTCAAATGTTTTAGTTCTAAAAGTAAGACAACGCACATAAACGGTGCCTAAGTTTTTAGGGACGAAACTCCTTATAACGACACCCGTTCGTCTCCTGTAGTATGTAACAAGTATAACATCTTGACTTCCAAGGTGGTGCCGGTGAGAGACTTCTTCTGTGCGTTGTTGAACAATAAAAAAATAGTGCTCAATATACATGTCAATGGCTGCTAATGGAGAATGAGAGCCAGGAGCATTCGGCTTTTAGTTAACGCGCAGGCTGCGATCACCATTAGCGGCCATTTGCATGTACATTGAGCACTATCTGACTGAAAAAGTTTGCTACGTCATACTCGCTGGGCGTAACCTCCTTGGTTTTCGAAAGGTTTAGCGAGCGTTCGGCCGCCGTGTCATGAATACAGTGAGCTAGTATATACCATGAACTCGAGGTGGTTAAAGGTGGGAAGTAGACCCGCAGCGCAAGCCGTAAGAAAGTGTGCGTGTGCCACCTCTCGTTTAGTCCTTGGAATGTCCGCTGGATGGCGGTGCTTCTATCTGGGGAATATATGATGAAAATATGCGAGATGGTGGTACTTGGACTGTTGAATAGATGGACGAACGGACACATAGACAGATGCATGGATGGACGCATGAACGGACGCAGGGTGGCTGCATGGACGAACGCAGGGACGGACGCACGAACAGACGCACGCACGGACGGGCTGATGTACGCATGGACGGTCAAACTGACGGACGCATGGACGGACGGAAGCAAGAACGAATGGACGGACGAATTCTTCGCCCCACTCTCCATCATTCATTCCGTGGATATGCTGCCATTTGTTTCGACAGAATGTGAGCACGTAAGGCAAAGCAAAAAAAAAAAAAGAAAGAAAAAAAGGAAACTGTTTAGCATCATGTCGCTGTTTTTCTTTTGCTGTTGTAAGGGATGAAGGTTTTGCCATACTTTTCATACATACAGAAGTACTGCGGGGAACAGTTAACGCATCACCAGCCCTCTCATGCGAGAGGACAATAATGAAACTCTGAGATCATTTCATTCACGCTACTCTGTATAATAAATGCACGTTGCCTATTTCAATCATCGGCCATTAGTCATTTGATTTCCTTTCTTCTTCCCCACACTACAGTTGCAATAAAACGGGTCAACTTGGGCGCTGTTTGAACGCCTGATTCGTTTTTTCCCTGTTTTGTTTTGCTATCTCCCTCTTTTTCTCTCTTTCTGCACGGTTTGTGTGCGGAGCGTGGTTGTCTTAAAGCACGCGTAAAAAGTACAAAAGCGCATATATCAATATTTTAAAGTGTGATGTCAGCTGTATTGAATGGCCCCGATGAAAAGTTTCGAGCAACTTAAAAAAGTAAAACAAACAAAAAACGAAGGCGACTGGATGGCCCCTGTATGCTGTTCGAACAGTCGGGTGCAAAGGCAATCAGAAAATAAAACGGAAGAAGCGGACGCTTACGTCTCTCCCACATCTGTCGCAACGTGTTTTTTTTTACTTATCATATTTTTATGTATTTTTTTCATCACCCAGTGAGTATGAAAACGCGTCGGCATATAATTTGTTCCAGGCCGACATCCGGCAAGGCGCGTTCGGCGCGCGGGGCTTGCAAGCAGTCATGACACCTTGGCAACCCAGAGAAAATCACCAAGGAAGAGACAATATAAAGGCGTTGAGCGAAAAATACCGATACGCGTAGACCAAAAAATGGTGATAAACTGTGAATGCATGCAGAGTTGAAGTGGATGGAAGATAATAGGTGAGACTCAAATCGCGAAGGTTTAAGATAGTAAGCCCTCTTTGTTATTGACATCTGTTAATAACCTATACCCACTATGGAAACTGGTGGAAACGTTTCTTTATGAGCAATCCTCGCCCAAAAAGCTTTTTAGCAGCTGTACACGGTTGAGGGTTTGTCTGTTTATTCGCTCAGTGTAGTCCACAATGATAATATATATCTTCACCTATACACTTTACTAAACCCGCCGTAGTCACAGATTCACTGGCTCCGATATTCGCAGCAGTGGAAGTGCTCCGAAATTCGTGTTGAATTCTGGCACCACGAGTCTTAAGGTAAACAAGCCATCCCAAAGGCAGAATCCGCGAGGCGGAAAAGGAGTCGGTGACAACTGCGGACGGTCCGCCGACAAGCTGAAACTCGCAACGCCATCTTGAAGTATCGATTGCTTTCCCCAAGAAAGCCGTCATTCCTTAATTCAAAAGCGCTCTTCTATGTGCGCTGAACGGCCAGCAGGAAGGACTCACTCCACCAGTGCCGCTGCTCGGACAGAAAATGAAGGACAGGGAGCGCGGGAAGGTGCTGTGCAAAACTGTTCTCTCGACGGATGGAGTAGGGTGTCAACATTAGCCGACAAGCGTTGTAGGTGTCTCTCCGCGAGCAAGAGTCGAGTTGTAGTATTTATGCACTGTGTAGGCACGGCCTACAGTGCTCTGCGCGTATAGGGTTCAACTGAAGCCACCGTTGCTCTCGTCTCGGCGTTCAAGATCTTATATTTATGCGTAAACATATTCCACTAGTTCTAAGAAACTGTCGTGCAGCTACATGTGGTTGACTGGACAACAGCCCAGCAGGGTAACAAAGAAAGAAAGAAAAGAAGAAAAATAAATAAAGAAAATAGGAGAAAAGGAATAAAGAAAGGAAGAAAAAAGAGAAGGAAAGAAAGAGAGAAAGAAAGGAAGAAAGAATGGAAGAAAGGGAGTAAGACGGACTAAAAGAAAGAAAGAAAGAAACTTTGTGTTTGTTCTATTGCAATAATGGGATTACAACGTGTTGTCCATAGCAAACGACTTCATTGCAAGAGAAGCGTGCTACGGTACCATATGTAAGAACACGGCGATGTATACAGCTTGAACGCAGTCCGCATCCCACTTTGCCGGCTGCCAGACACCGATCAAGCACGAACTACAGCAGTCGAATCGACGTCGTCGGCGTCGCGCCTTTCAATGACATTAACAAACACATCGCGCTCGACAACGTACACTCTATCCCCGGAGCGCAATGGAGTCCGTCCAGCCATTCTTATAAACGCACTTCATCGTTTACGCAAGAAACAAGCTCCCCATATAATTCCCATACTACCTCTGCCGAGAGGACCATGCCTGTCAATATTTCACAACATCTGGTCTTTTTCCATAAAGAAAAAAGCTTTAATGTTTTCGACGTGGACTGGGCCCCCAAAGACCTCGCTGCTATGCCCAGAACAGGTAGCATAATGAATTACTTCTTCTTAAGAGGCATCTACAATTTGCAAACAGTTGTACTATAAGACATATTTTACTACACACAGTACCCTCATCCCTCATGATCACGGATGAATCCAATAACAAGTCCTGACGCTGCTGGTGCTGCTGGCCCTGTCAAGAAGCCCTGGCACTATGCACGCATGCTTGTGAAACGTGCGGGCATCTTGAGTCACAACGGACAACATTGCTTCTGGGGTTGCTAATGCCCACGTTGCTGTCAGCGTCCTTGCGCCACTGTAAACAACACACCACGTATGCGACTCTTCAACATCTATGTGTACACTGTGACATTTGATATATCTTTACCGTCGTCTCGTGACAACTAAAGTCAGCTAACCACCGCATGCTTCACATAATGTCGATCGCCCGGGTACGCGGGATCTGCCGAATTTTCTCCTGAGAAAGATCGAGAGACTGTGAAAGAGGGTTGCCACAAGACGTCCTTGTGCTGTGGTTGCGCTTTTAAAAGGTAAGAAAGGGTTCGGCAAACAATCTAGTGTTGGATTCCCTCCCACCCCTCCACTATTCATTATTATATTTTTTATCGGGCAGCGTCTGACAAAGACGACTGCGCAAACATGGTAACCGTGCACAGGTATGGGTCTATGTGGGCATTGTTGGCACTTTAGGTTCCCTAAAGAATCATTCGATAAACCTTTAGAAATTGCATAACGTTGTTGCACAGCGCAAGCAATTACGGTTTATGACAAAGCATGTTAACGAGTAATATTCTCAGTTTGCAATGATAGCGAACACCACCGATAAAGCATCGGCATTTAAAAACAAATGCGGATATGTTGCGGGGACTTGTAGAAAGCATAACACCCTACACTTGCAAGGAAAAACTTACTACTTCTACGCCAGCGAAAATCAGAAATAATAGAGCATGGTGGGACGTAGAATAAATAACGCCTGTTAATATTTAAGAAAAGGTGGGAAAAGTCGGGAGCATTTTTTTGTTGTATTTACCATACACATCTGTTATATTAGCAACGATAAATAGGCTATGTGCTTCTGAAATCATGTTCATAGATATCGTGGGGCCAAATTTACAATAATTTTTGTTGTTTGCTGATTTTCGTCTTTGCCCTGCACGCTTGATTCACTAATCACATGACCAGGGCTATGATTAGCTGGAACTTCAGCTTACAACCAATCAGAGAGCGCTTGCTACTATGGACCCTAGAGTCTAAAATGACATGCGTGTGACATGAATAACGCATTCGATTGATTGATTGATATGTGAGGTTTAACGTCCCAAAACCACTATATAATTATGAGAGACGCCGTAGTGGAGGGCTCCGGAAATTTAGACCACCTGGGGTTCTTTAACGTGCGCCCAAATCTGAGCACACGGGCCTACAACATTTCCGCCTCCATCGGAAGAATAACGCATTCGAGCAGCGAAAATATTAGTATTTATTTATTTCATTAGTTCGTTTATAAGTTAGTCGATTAGCTGGATAGTTAGCAAGTTAGTTACTTGGTTAGTTAGTTATTTAGCTAATCAGTCAGTTAGTTAATTAGTTAGTTGGTTAGTAAGTTATAGAAGTTAGTTAAATAGTTGTTTAGTTAGTTAGTTAGTTAGTTAGTTAGTTAGTTAGTCAGTCAGTTAGTCAGTCTTGGACGATGTTTCCTCGCAAATCTCCGCGACGTTAAAGTAAAAGGCGTCGACATAAACCACCTTCCCTGTAAGCAATTTCAGGGTGTCCGCTTAATTACCACATTCCCGAAAGCAATGCGACAGGCCATGACAAAAGAACAGGGTGATGGTTTACTCCTTTAAAAAAAATTGTCTAGAGGTCATTTAGGCGTAACGAAAGCTCGCCAAATACACCTGAAGCTCACACTCAACTGCCACGCCTTGATGTAAGCGTCGTTCAAAATAAACGCCTCTGGCTCTTTGAGATGGTGTCAAGCAAAGGCACGCCATCACCAGGCGTTAGCGCCTCAGGCGTTGGACGTCGAATTTCGCCTCCCATCTCTGATGACAGGCAGCGCACGCCCACAATAGGATGGCCCGACGATCGAAGCCCATCGAACAAAGCCTCAAAAGGCGTTTCCAGAGCGCCCGGACAAATAAGCAAATGAAGGAACGGGAGCCGTAGAGATTGTTCGACAATGCACGCTTTTTGTAGACGGAGGATGGAAATGAGAGTGCGCCAGCGAGCACAATCACGTCAACGTGGTGTGCGACCTACACAGAAAGCCAGCTGCGGATATTTTTTAGATGCGGAAGCATCTTATACTCGCGCCTTGTAGTGCGCCGTCCGCGCCGTCCGCACCGCTTCTCGAACATTCGACAGTGACGCGCGCGCATGCGCCGTCGCGCGTCGCCCACTCTTCCACCATCTGTGCATCCCTTCCTCCTCTACACACCGCGCGCGCTTCACTCCTCCACCATCTGTGCACCCTTCCTCCTCTACACACGCGTTCGACATCTACGATTCTCCTGATTCTCCAGTGGACGCGCATGTGGCGTCGCGCTTCGAGAACATTCAACAGCTGACAGTGCATGCGCCGTCGAGCTGTATGTATACTCAAGGTCGGCGCTCGCTCGCTCAGTTGCCGCTCGTCGGTTGGTTTGTACGGCGCGTCGACGTTCAAGGTCGCGGTGAAATGAATTCCAACGAATCCACAAACACAATGATCGACGTCCCTTCGACCAGCGCCGCCCTTTCGCATACGTGTGTACGTGTTCACTCATTTAACACCTCCTCCTACAACCACGTTAACCAATTTATCCATCGACCCAAGTAAGTCGCAATTTAACACCCCATTTCACAACCACGTTAACCAATTTAGCCATCGACCCAAGTAAGTCGCACTTTAACACCCCGTTAACCAATTATATGCTCCGCATCCTCCTCAGTGTTCCCCCGAGGGAAGCTGCGGGCAATTTTTTAGTCTGCCAAAATGCCTACATTAAAAAAAAATGTGTTTCGACTAGAGTTTCACTGAGATAGCCATTTAACTGCTTAGC
Organism: Rhipicephalus microplus; assembly: GCF_013339725.1. NCBI lineage: Eukaryota > Metazoa > Arthropoda > Arachnida > Ixodida > Ixodidae > Rhipicephalus > Rhipicephalus microplus. The sequence continues at coordinate 119,949,662 of NC_051165.1, forward strand.
GTGTTGTAGCAACAGAAATCTGTTTCTGTTTCCCGAACAGGAAAGGGCGTAAAACGATGATTGTTCCAACACGATTCACAGCCCAAGCGTATGCCTTACATGTATATAAAGAGCGAAACTAAAACAAGCGGGTTCAGTGATTATCATTGTACAGCAGATCCGATGGTTCACTTCTCTCTTTGATATTGGTTGCATATTTCCAGAAATCTTAATTTGTGTTTGTTTTCTGCGTGTTTCCTTCGTAATTCTGAGGCTCCAGTGGTAAGTAGTGGGATACGCCAAACGTCTATGGCATGTATATTTCTGCCCGTGGATGAGTTCATTTGTAGTGGGCCACTGGCTTGCTCAGTTCCTGCGCCACATGTGCTGTAGGGGTGTTTTCGTACTAAGGCGGACAAATTCCAACTGCGAAAGTGTTCTTACTCGAGGCATTCATGTCCGGGACTCGTGGTAACTCTCGTGGGCATCACAAACGGGTACGCGAAACAGGAAGTGGGTTACTCTCACCACTGGTCCACTAAAAATCAACAAGGACAACAGTTAGCCCAACAAATGGCTATGTGCCACCGAAATCTGTGGGTCTACCGGAAAACTATCACCTTAATAGGCGTGTACGTGTCACATAAATTGGGTAAATTTTATTGTACACAGTTTACACCGAAAAGGAAGACGACAACAGAAAACGCTTCAAATGGCAGACGCGTTACCATAGTGAAACCCTCGTGCTCATACCACTATTGCTTGATACTTTTTGGTTCTGAAAGGTGTTGGCTATACGGTCACCTGAAAGCTTAAAAAAGAAAGTTTAATAAAGGACAATGATCCAACATATCGGAACGTCTTAGGACAGCGTTTGCTATAGCAAAGCTATTTTTAACAGAAATATAGTCAAGATGCGATAAAACTACACTACCAACTCAAAGCTTAACAAGGAGTGCTCAATAAAAAGACGTGACGCAAGATACTCAAATAAATTTCAAAACACAGAAATGAGTTAACCCTATGAAGGGAACACCAGTAGCATGACTGTATCACCGGTGTTCACGAAGAGAAGCTGGCTGGCTTTTTTTGTATAAAGATACCGTACTGATTCACCACGTGTGACAGAAACAAGTTTATAAACAAATGATATTTTGAGTGTGTTCGCCGGCATCGTATTTTGAATATATGTGAATGTTATTCCTGCAATGAACAAACATTATATCTTTTATGTATCCGAATTGTCACCAGAGACGCAGAGATTTCATCTACGCCAAGTGATCACAGAGCGGCCCGAGATAGATTAATCCAAAACGTGGCTATACAAGGGCTACACTTTAGCCATTGCCGCAAGTTGCGAGTCCAGCACCCATGGTTGCGAGTCAAGATGGTTGATGAAAAGATGCGCAGAGGTAACAATATCCTTACACATGAATAAACTTACTTCAAAACTGCCGTCGACTCGGCAGACGCAAATATGGATTCGTATCGATCCATTGCCTGTTTGTCCGGAGAGTACGCGAGCGCCAGAGATCGTTGCACGCCGGAGTTCTCTTTTTCTTCGTCTTTTTCGCATTTTATATCTATTTATTTTGACTAAATAGATATATTATGCAAACAAGATACCGAAACGACGATCGCAGTTCAGATTAGTGTCAGAAGAAGAGGGGGCAGGACATTGTGTTTTTTTTTGTTAAAGCTGGATTAATTTTCCAGAAGATGGTCCTTATAAAGGCCACACAGTTACTGTATCTCTATAGACTACTTTACCTAAAACATGTGGCGCTGCCACCTTGGGCTTTTAAATAGTTTTTTTTGTAAATTGTGATGACAATTCACATGGCGATGAAAAATCGTGTGCACCAACCTAACCATTTTCATCTGTATACGTCTACTGCGACACTGTTAGTTTACTTGTTAAAGATGCAAAACACGAGCGTTAGCAGCCCAACATGGTCGCATTGAAATCCTTCGCGTAACTAGTCTTTATGTTCTGCAGGAAAAAAAAACAGAAATCCTAATAATCATGTTTGCCTGAATTCTAGAACGAAAAAAAAAATAGCAGATCCCTAGAACCTGGGAAGTACCGTTATGTGACGTACGTCGTGGGAAGGTGACGATGTTAAATTAAATTAAGTTATTGATTGACTCTGTCATCAAATGACGCTAAATATATGTACAAATGTTGCAGGCACAGGCATATGCTGACGAGTAGCAGATCTTTTATAAGCACTTGTTAGCACTTGCACAACGATGCCAACTGGAACATGTGTATTAGCCACACCAGAAGCTGATATGAAGCGCTGATATGAAGCGCTAATGCTCGCGAGGATGCTGGCCCTGGATACTGCTACATAAATAAACTTCAGCGCATGACAACTAACCACAATTGACGTTAATCTGAAGTGACGGCTGCATCAAAGGAATACATATGTAATGTTTATAAAATTGGGTAAGCAGCACTGCAACCACGATTGACGTTCCACGAAGATTAGCGTCTATTTGAAAAGTAGTTTTGTGGCCTTGCGCATATCTGTGGTAAAATGCTTCATTGCCGTGCAGAATGCTTGGGTTCGATTCCAGCTGGGACCCTGACATTGTGAATGCGAAGCATTTCTTAGCGAACTTCGGCGACCTTGAGCGACTTTGAGCGGCATAAATCCACCCGTGGGTATGTGCCACTGTCTGGCGAGATGTGTTTGACGACGTACGCGACGAGATTGTGACATTATTCATGTTTTGATCAGCGCGTCACATTCGTCAAACCATCTTGCCCTCCCATTCTTATTTTGGTTGACGCCAAGTTATGGGGGCGATCACGAGAGCACCCAAACGTAAGCGGATAGATAGATAGATAGATAGATAGATAGATAGATAGATAGATAGATAGATAGATAGATAGATAGATAGATAGATAGATAGATAGATAGATAGATAGATAGATAGATAGATAGATAGATAGGCAGGCAGGCAGGCAGGCAGACAGACAGACAGACAGACAGACAGACACGCTCAAAGTCACCGAAGCCCGATAAGAAATGATTCGCATTGAAAAACTGAGCACTTCTTTCTCATACCAATAGATGGAAGACTGCGATATTTTCTTCGTTGTATGCATCATCACATCGCCCTTTACCATGCAATAAGCAAGCAGTCCGTACAGTTATGGATGATTGCCTGAACTAACAAACAAAATAAGCGTTGTAGGCTTATGCGGCTCGCGTACGTTATTCCCATAGCCCCTTCATTCTTTATTTGTTTATTTAGAGGCAGCGTTGTTACTTACGTTCAGGAATAAATTTGCTGTTCCCGTGCACTGACCTTCGATGTCAACATTGCAAAGCTCGGTGTTGTACGAAGACAAGTATTGTCGGTGCAAACTCAGGCCCGGCGCCGCCCACAATATTATTCGTTGCCTCAATTACCAGATGGGGTGTTCACCCTTGCCGTTCATATATCCTCATTTCTGAGAGCGTGGGCTTGTCAGGTCGTTCGTGCAACAATCAATATAACTTAGGCACGTTCCGCGAGCGGCAATTCGATTGGGCGAGGGTCGCGACCTTTAGACAATGATCCGCCATTAAACATAGAGCAGCAGTTCTTGCAACAGCAATTGCAGTGACCCGTGTTGGAAGTGCGGCAGCAGATTTGATATCACGCAAAGCCAGATTGCGTAAGAAAAGTCACCGCTTTGCCACAAAGGCGAAGCAATGAACGCGATAGCAACTAAATTAGAAGGTCACGTGCAGAGTGGCAAGCATCGAAACGTGAGCCCACGTTTCTCATGCACAAATGACGCACGAAACGTTCTCACACGTACAGATGAACGCGAATACGCATATCACATGTTATTTCATTGTGCCCCTACACGGTGGTGTAGTGGCTGAATAACTCGGCTGCTGACGCGCAGGTTGCGGGATCGAATTCCGGTTGCGGCGCCTGCATTTTCGATGGAGGAGAAAGTGCTTTAGGCCCGTGTGCTCAGATATTGGCACACGTTAAAGAATTCCAGGTGGCCGAAATTTCCGGAGCCCTCCACTAAATCATTTGGTGGTTTTGGGCCGTTGTATCTCACATTTCAATCAAGTCACTTCGCTGTGTCTGAAAAGCGCGCCCTTTCCGCGAAAGGAGACTGTCCAACGATTGCAGCGATCTTTTTGCACCAGGTAGCTAGAACAAAATCGCTCCGGTGAAACCCCAAGACCAGCCAAGACGTACGATCTGCCGCCCCCCCCCCCCCACCGCGAGATAAGTGCTCGCATAAGTGAGCGTCCACCCCCCCACCCCCCTCCGTAAGGCAAAGTACTCGTGGCAGATGAGAGTGCACAAATCGTGCCGTGACGGTGTGGTGACGTGCGCTCATTGGGCCATATTGCTGGTAATACTGAAAACAAAACGCAATAGTTCCCCCAAGAAGTCCCTTACCAGTGGTAAGGGGTACATATAAGAAGGTGAAACGTTGAAAGAGGTTATCCTACGTAGCTACGTGGTGAATTCTGAAGGTTGAACAGGAACAGTCACAACAATTGGTGGTGATGGGCCAACAGTCCAAGCTGACAAGGCATCTGGAAAGGTTACTCAAGAGCCAGCCTGACGAATCGAGGAAGAATCGTTGATCATGACCTAGATGTACTAGCTGTACAAGAAACTAAAATAGACGGTGACGAAGAGACCCTGGGCATGGTGCTGAGGTTTACGGCGCGTTACTACGCATAGGCACGTCTGCAGGCTGTGTCTTGTTCCTTAAAAACTCACAGTGAGATACTTCGCTTATTCTACATAGTATTGTACACAATACTTTTATGAGCTGCTTTCAGAGTCAATTTTATCTGCAGAGTAAGTAAAATAAAAACTCCTTTTATGTCGTGACCCCCCCAATTTTTTTTCTTTGCACAGCTTCCTCTACGGTGTGCAAGGCTGTGTCGCAGCAGAGCTGGTGAGTGCCTAGCTGGCCCTGGCTTGGCTTGTCTTTTACCCCCTCATATCTATATTTCATACCCTTTATTATACCATACTGTACTACATGTATACTATACTGTGCTATGCTTTATATGACCATTACTGCTCTCAGTTTGTACATATTTTTGTGCCTGTTTTTTCTGCCTCTCTGTTTTTCTTTCCCTGCGTGTCTACTTTTGTCTCTCTCTCTCCTATCTTTCTTTCTCTGCCTTTTCTAGTTACCTTATTTCTATATTATCTTGTTTTTATCTTTCTCTTGTAGCCACCCTCTGACCTATTATCTTTTTCATTTCCGTCTTGTTTTTTCTGTCTATGCTTCTGTTTCTAATTCATTCTACCCCCCCTCTCTTTCTCTCTGTACTCGTTCCCTCATCCACCCTTCACTCTTAGTAATGCACACATCTCTCCGCATCGTTCATTTTTTTCTTGACCACGTTGCCGCACCGTAATGCACAAGGCCGGGATAGCCGAGAGGTCGGCACACTCCTGCGGATCAGTTGCCACCCGTTCTCGATTTTCTCATCAGGCCAAATAAATGTTCGTGAATAACTTTTATTTCTTGTCTAGTTTTTTCCTTTATGTATTTGCGTACTAGTTCACTCGCCCTTTGTGTTACTGTCAAATTTGCAGGACAGATCAGCTCACGCCTTCTGGTAGCAAAGCAAAAGAGGAAGAAGAGGAAAGCGATGATGAAGAGGAAGAAGATGGTGCGTGCTGATTCGTGATAATTATCTACGACACCCGGCCGACATCTACGTCAATACTTTTTCTCTAAAAGCAAGGGCGTCAGACTTAGGCGATTCCTTCAGCTGTTAAAACATATACTTCATCGGCAGCATGGCGTCACCATGAACGTGGGGAGATAGACGCTCGGCGAACTTCGCGGCTGACGTTCGTCTCGTCCGCCATGTCATCTCTTCGTCGACCGCTCACCCATCGAGGCCCCGTCCACGGACTTCTCTGTCTCCCAATCTTTCACTTTTCTCTCAATCTTTACTTCTCTCTTCATTTCTTTTAATCCCTCTTTATTCGCTCCCTTGTGAGCTACTGCTGAGGTGTCTGCCACTGCTGTCTGCTATGATGCACCACAACTGTTTGGTTTGAGGCAGACAGTTGCAGGGCTTTTTTTTTGTTGTTTTTGCTATTTAAGAATTTACCCCCCCCCCCCCTTTTGTCACTGGGAAGGCTCGTATTCACACCGAAGAATTACGATTTAAGTTTCGCATAAGCACACATTCTGGCAAAGCTTAAAATTAGCTTGAAGAGGTGCTTTGACGATGGAGAAAATTGCATTCATGGTAACTTTATCAACCGTGACAGGCGTCTTCATTGAGCCATTGAGAATGAACAAACTTGCGAACGTACGGAATCATAAACGTGTCGGCGAAAACCAGGTCAGTAGAGGGGAGTGGGAGGAGATGTGAGTATGCACACGGCAAACGAAATTTCGAGGACTTCGCTGTTGTCACTGCAAAAAGAAATCAAGTTACCATACAAATCAGATTATTAAGTGCTTGAAACAAGTTACAAGCTTGGTCAAAATAGATGGCGCAGCTTCAGGCAAAAAACGGTTCAGAACCAATTGCCAGCGACATCAGCACGGGCAGTTAGTTATAGGTGCTGCGATTGAAGTGAGATTATTGGTGAGAACTAACACTAATAGCAGCCCCGCCGCGGTGGTCTAGTGGCTAAGGTACTCGGCTGCTGACCCGCAGGGCGCGGGTTCAAATCCCGGCTGCGGCGGCTGCATTTCCGATGGAGGCGGAAATGCTGTAGGCCCGTGTGCTCAGATTTGGGCGCACGGTAAAGAACCCCAGGTGGTATAAATTTCCGGAGCCCTCCACTACGGCGTCTCTCATAATCATATAGTGGTTTCGGGACGTTAAACTCCACATATCAATCAACACTAATAGCGAAAAATGAAGTTTTATTTAGGTACAATAAAATCTTCGAGTTTTACAGATGACATTTACATTCCCAACAATATCTTTAGGGTGCAATTACTCAAGAATTAATGACTGCGCTTTATTACTGCGAAAAGCTTTTTTCTAGCGCCCTCCAAGTACGCCATTATTGCTAAGTGCAGCCCTCGCGGTGCAAAAAAAACCAAAAAAAAAACGTGGTCGTGAAGTTCGTATACGCCCCCTCACGTGTCTTGGTGTGTCGCACTTGCATGCTTTCTCTGAGTTGTTCTCAGTTATTCTAAAAAAAAATATTAAATTTTTCCTGTGCGCCGAGTCGTAAGGTACGTTTCATCGTTGGTCAACGAAATGATGGCACTGTGCAACAGACAACGGCATGATGCGAACATTTGATGACGAGCGCTTGCACCGATTCCCGCGGAAGCGATGCGATGTGGATAGCAACGCTCGCACGCATGCCTGGCGACCCATGCCTTCTAGATAAGAAACCAGAGCAACGACGCAAGGTGCTGCGCTCGCTGGATTTTCGTTAATGTGTATTCCCGTGACCCGATTAATTTCCGATGGAGGCGGAAATGTTGTAGGCCCGTGTGCTCAGATTTGGGTGCACGTTAAAGAACCCCAGGTGGTCAAAATTTCCGGAGCCCTCCACTACGGCGTCTCTCATAATCATATCGTGGTTTTGGGACGTTAGACCCCACAAATCAATCAATCAATCCCGTGACCCGATTTCCTTCGTGAACAATCAGTGCCGTTCGTTGCTGCTACGATGAGTATATTGCTAGGCTATCTATCGCGCTACGATTTGCATGCATACATACGTTACTCGCAACAGCAGTTTATCGGAGCGTGAGACAAGAGACCGAGCGCGTAGACTCGGACCATTTAGTTTACTTATTACGACACTTCTTGTTCATTGTGGGCAGTGTCTAAGGAAACTACGCTGTTGTGATCATTGCATAAAACCAAAATGAAACTGCAGCGTCACTAGGCACTATTTGTTCTTTTTAGAAATCAAGCACACAAGCAATGTGCCTGTTAAAGAGCACGCACGTGTGCGCAGCTTATAAGCAACGATGCCACTATGAAACATACACTGCTGCTTGATTTGATCTACCTGCCAAAGATATCATCAACGCTGAACACAAGTTGGAATACGTTTTATAGCCTACGTTACTTTGGCTGGGCCCCGCCACGGTGGTCTAGTGGTTAAGGCACTCGGCTGCTGACCCGCAGGTCGCGGGATCAAATCCCGGCTGTGGCGGCTGCATTTCCGATGGAGGCGGAAATGTTGTAGGCCCGTGTACTCAGATTTGGGTGCACGTTAAAGAACCCCAGGTGGTATAAATTTACGGAGCCCTCCACTACGGCGTCTCTCATATTCATATGGTGGTTTTGGGACGTTAAACGCCACAAATCATTACTTTGGCTGGCATTCACTGAAGCACACTAGGCAAAGGTTCACTGGCTCACCTTAGAGCGAGTCGTTAGTGATCGGGCACTTACGAAAACTACCATTAGATCTGATTCCGCGCTAGTGCCAACAAGTGGACGTCATTTGTTCACAGGATATTGCATCACATCCGCTTTCTTGGTCCACCTGAGGTGTTCCGTTCTGAGATTTATGTTGCCTAGCCTCGTGCGCAGCTGAAGAGCAGCCTTTTTCTGACCATATGGACGTCTTTTAAAACTTCTCTACCAGTTACATTTACCGTGCAGTTTACCTTGCTATTCAGTCTCCCGAATTATGTGCCACGGATGTGCCGTGGAAGCACCGAAATTTGCTGTCTGGCACTTTGCAGAACCTGGGGGATGGCAACCTTCTTGCACTGGTACGAGTGCTGTGTGACAATCCTGTTCTTCGATCGCCAAGCACTCCCGCTTTTCTGAATGTTAAAAAAATCTTGTAAAAAAAGCTCCATTGAAGTCGCGGTTCTGTTTCAAGTTCACAGAGATATTGCAAACATAAGATACCTAAGCATTTGCTTACATGAGAAAAAGACAAATTAACTATATCAGGATAATTAAGCAAATTGAATGAGTGAGTTCAATGAACGAGCTGGAATTGTTAGATTCCTTTAGGTAGCGCGCCAATTTTAACCCGCTGTCCGAGATACACCAGGGCACACGATCGCTTACTTGTGAGTGCCACTATCAGACAATTAGGTGAAGGATTAGGGTTGTGCTTCTATCCTTTTTATTGCGATAGCAATTAAAAGGACACTTGTAATTATATGAACGATTGTATGGATAGCACTTATACCGGCGATTATATGGATAGCAATTATATGGACACCACAATCATTTTGCCGCGGCGTCGACATCGGCGTCGCCATTACTCACCGTATATGTATACGTATTTATATATATGAAAACGCAAGAAAGAAAAATAATTCAGAAAAAGGCTCCGGCGCGCAGAATCTAACGTGGGACCTCCGAAGTGCGAGTGCGAGGCGCTAACCACTGAGCTACGAAGGATCTTCTTTTTTTTTCTTTATTTCCGGTTACACTTCACACGGGGTGCTAAGATAAATATACTCTAGTACACAACAAACATAACAAAAAATAACTACGGCCGTCAAACATTACTATAACACATCACGTCTCAAAATTACATCATGGTCAGTGGAGCTTCTACCGTCTCTAACCATAAAGGAACACAATCATTTGTTCTTACAACTTCGAGAAAACTTGAGATGCTTTCTTTAAAATACTCCCTCGCTGGTCTCCTATCAGGGTCACAGTGAAATCCAGCCACACGAGAGCGCCATATACTGTGCAAGGCAGGGATCATGATGAAATAAAAAGGTAATCCATCATCATTCTATATTGCCCAAATACCTGATTCCATGAGGGTCTAACGGAAACTTTTTTAATTGTCCTTTATAATACGTCCCAAAAGTATTGATTGATTGATATGTGGGGTTTAACGTCCCACAACCACCATATGATTATGAGAGACGCCTTAGTGGAGGGCTCCGGAAATTTCGACCACCTGGGGTTCTTTAACGAGCGTCCCGAAAGTATACTCTTTCCCAACAGTGCAAGAAAACGGGGTCTATACTTAGCGGGTTGTTCCAGATTCCAGATCCCCATGGCATATAAAACCCACGCTCCTCAAGGCAGGTTCTTACAGGGAGTTTTCCGGCGTGCAATAAAGAAAAAATTTTAGGGGCGAAGCTTCTTATGGCGTGGGTCTGTCCATCCCGTGTATGTATGTATGTATGTATGTATGTATGTATGTATGTATGTATGTATGTATGTATGTATGTATGTATGTATGTATGTATGTATGTATGTATGTATGTATGTATGTATGTATGTATGTATGTATGTATGTATGTATGTATGTATGTATGTATGTATGTAGTGACCAGTGGCGCATACCCACTCTAGAGCGGGTATGCGCCACAGGGGATGCGAGGTGGGAGATGGCGGTACTTGGAGTGTTCACTACATGGACGCGCGGACGGACGGACAGACAGACTAGCAGATGAACGGACAAATGTATGGACGCGCGGACGTATGGACGAATGGATCCATGAACAGCTGGACAGACGGATAGACAGATTCATGGATAAACGCATGAACAGATGGAAAGGCGCACAGATTGACGCACGGATGGTCACATGAACATACGGACGGAAGCACGGACGGGCTGACAGACGCTTCGCCCCACTCATCATCATTCACTCCATGGATACGCTGTGATTTTTTGCTTTTAGAACTGCCGGCATTTTTAAAACTCGTTTAAAGGGCCACTCGCTAGGCCCCCTACCGAATTTTAGTTAGACAGTGGAAATTGTTGGGTGTTCGATGAGAAACGTTTTGCCACAAAAATTTTTCGAATCGGTTCATTACGAGCGTGCAAAAAAGGTTTTTTGAAGCGGCGCAAACGAGAGTGAGAGGAGACGAGATCGAAACCCTTGCCGCTCCTCCACGTAGCCTTCGCAAGCCAAACCTTTCTCCGCCCTCTCCGGCATCCGACCAAGAGGTGACGTTCGCATGACGGGCTCGTACAAGCCCAGCCCCCGTGCACGCGAGCGGCGTTGCTTTGTTGACCAGCGTTAAATTGTGGTCTTCTGCCTGTTTCTGTGGCATTGTTTGGAAACGCTGGCTTAGACGTGGTAGAGTAGATGAGGACAATGAATGCGCAAACGCGTAGGAGCATTCCACGGTGGTCGTCTGCTCAACGCGCTGACCGCGGGAATCCGAACGCATGTGAAACGCTGGCACATTAGCCCTGCATCTCGTAGCATTTCACGGGAAAAAATGTAAGAAAAACGTGCACAATTTTTTATTGCGTCTCATTATTTATTTCAAGTTTTATTCATCTCTTAAAGCAACAAATACATAAACTACGCATGTTGTGTTAAATAATTTTTGCCACGTCACATGGTATACTGTTGACAACGTCAGAGCAGAGTCGTCTACGTAGACGACCAACGTGACCACAGTGCTGTGTACGTCGGGCCATTCCTACGCCCACGTCATGCCCTCATTCTCTACGCGTGCACCGGCAGAGGGGAGGGCGAGCAGCTTTCATCTTGAAATTTGACCCGTTTTTGCGGCGCGTAGCGTTGCAAATTTTGGCAGACGTGATCATGAACGCCTCGTCTACCTATTGCGCTTGTGAACTCAAAATTGTCAAACCTGGTGAGTGGCCCTTTAAGTACATTCTGACCCTTGCGTGTTGTATATACCACTCACTCTGTACTATGGGATGGAGAGCACAGTGTCACATAAATCTTTGTACATATTTTTTCTTTCCAACAGCCCACAGGTAGTCGGTCGAAAAACGAACGCACAAAAATCGCACACTGGCCGCAACTTCCTTCATCTAGCCTTGCACAGCCCCTGTGGTAACATGAGTGCTCACAACAAACTCAGGCAACAGTCTACTTAGTGTTGTTTGATACACTGTTAGCAGGAAAGGATATCTTGATTCGCGGATAAAGAAAAACCCATTTACCAGCTGCTTGAAAAGCAGATGCCCTAGCACATGGCCTCCACACTTCACCCGTCTAAATAAACTCGTGCGACTGCACCTTTCCCAGTTAGACCACCACACAAATATGGCAAACACCCGAAGTGATCTTTGTACGTTGACCCGTGAACAGCATAGCACTTGCATCACATACCATAGCTTAGACACACACACACACACACACACACACACACACACACACACACACACACACACACACACACACACACACACACACACACACACACACACACACACACACACGCACATACACACACACACACACGCACGCACGCACGCACGAACACACACACACACACACACACACACACACACACACACACACACACACACACACACACACACACACACAGAGAGACACAGAGAAACTGTTGCATGCAGTAGTCCTAGCAAACACGGACAGAAAAGTTGCTTTCCACCTATTCGATTTCTCTTTATTACTTTTGTTTTCTGTGCCCAATAATCATCAGTTGTTTTGTAGTGACTCTAGCAGAACTCTGAGATATTTCACTGGCGTTTTTGTCCATTTAATTGACTGCGAAAAATTCTGGGCTTGTAGGCCAATATCCACGCCAAAAGCCGAGGAATTTACCCCAGTGTATGCGGCTTTCTGTAACTTTTGCGAAAGATTTAGAAACTTTGATTTATTCTTCGATTCCTTCATAGGAAGTACTACAAATCGCAACATCATCACCGTATGCGAGTACTTTGACCTCTGAGGATTGTAAGCTAAACCCACTAATGATGTCGTTTTGCAGTATCGACTGACATATAATGTTTCAATGTAGACCAAACACCAGTCGACTAACAGGGCAAGCTTGACGCACGCAGTGCTCAATTCTAATGGGGGGCCCAAATGTCTTGTTTATTATTAGCCTTGTACTACCATTTCGATGTGGCATGACTACACAGTCCATAGTTATCTTACCAACATTAATGGGCTCCAATACTGCGCCTGTTCTTCTCTCGCAATTTTTTTCGCGCCATAAGCTCGTTAAGAATGAACCAACTCGACCAACAAATCACTCTGCTGAACAAAAGAGCGACGCAGTCAAACGCTTTCTCCAGATCCAGCTGGAGTATGACCACATGATCTAGACAGATGTAAACACGTTCGAGAACAGAATGCATTTTATGAACATCTGTTACTATGAAACGACCTTTGATTCCACTCGTTTGGTGTGGACCAACGATATCTTTTATTGCTGACTGAATTCCAGCAGCCATTTTTTAAATAAAATATTGTAGTCTACTCATGTCGGTGTGGTTGGCCTGTACGCTGTGATACGCCTGAGCTTTTCGGAAAGACCTCATCTGTCTTTGGAATCAGAGTGGTACGTAATTCATCAAAGGATGGTGGTAATTTTTTTTCTCGTATGCGCATGTTAAAAAGCGCCTGCAAGTATAGCAGACAATTTACAATTAAAACACTTGTGCCAAGTGGCACAAAGACCATCTGGCCCCGAGACTTGCCGGGAATGAACTTATCAATCGCCCGTTGAACTTCAGATGCCGATATAGATAATTCCAAAGCGTTTTTCACTTAATCCCTCACTTGTGGCATGCGTCCTGAACATTCTGCTTTATATCTTTCTAGATTTACCTGTGTAGACGCAAAACAATTATGAAACTACTCAGAAAAGGACGCATAAAATGCTGTCGGTATGAGTTACTTCGTGACAATTCTTCTCTATTTTTTTTCACTGTGATTCTCTAGAGCGTTTGCTTTTTCCACTCCTAACACTCTTTTGGTTGGCGTCCCTCCGGCAGCTAAAGCCTCAGCCCTATAGCACGAACTAGAGCGCCATGGTAGCGTTCCTCGTCATGCAGTGCGAGTTTCTGCTTAATTTTGCGTATGCCATTTTTATACTCTCCCGGTTGTTTGCACTCCAAGTCAATTAGTCTTTCCAAGGACATTTGGAGTTCCTTTTCTTTTTTTTCCTTTCATAACTTAATGTGCAAGAACGATCTATAGGTTTTAATTTTAAATGCGAAGCGTTTCTTGGTGATCTTTGGTGACATTGAGCGTATCTATCTATCTATCTATCTATCTATCTATCTATCTATCTATCTATCTATCTATCTATCTATCTATCTATCTATCTATCTATCTATCTATCTATCTATCTATCTATCTATCTATCTATCTATCTATCTATCTATCTATCTATCTATCTATCTATCTATCTATCTATCTATCTATCTATCTATCTATCTATCTATCTATCTATCTATCTATCTATCTAGAGATAGATAGATAGATAGATAGATAGATGTCATAATTTTCATGTTAGGGTCTGTTGATTGTGTTTACCATGCAATCATGCCATATCATACTAGTTTTGCAACATGCCATGTGAACGGAACCAGTGCAAGAGCTGCAAGACCATGGAATGTAAATCATGACATTCATGACATGTATATGATGATTTTCATGTTATGACTATTCATATATGTCCTTCATACAGTCATGTTATGCCATACTAAGTTTGGTATTGATACCATTAACGAAACGGCCAGGAGAGCTAAATGTCGTAGGCGGATAGATAGATAGATAGATAGATAGATAGATAGATAGATAGATAGATAGATAGATAGATAGATAGATAGATAGATAGATAGATAGATAGATAGATAGATAGATAGATAGATAGATAGATAGATAGATAGATAGATAGATAGATAGATAGATAGATACGCTCAAAGTCGCCTAAGTTCGCTAAGAAATGCTTCGCATATGAAAGTGAGCGTTTCTCGCAAATGGTTGGTGCGTAATACACACAATACGCCACTGGTATTCATTAAATGCAAAATCACAGGAAACCGATCTACCACACTAGCAAGAGAAGGTTTATTGCACTATTGGCCCCGGTGAGTTTTTAAGGAATAAGATACAGCCTGCAGACGTGCCTATTGTATGACTTACAATTCCGTAGCAACGCTCCGTAAACCTCAGCACTATGCCCCGGGTCTCTTCGTCGCCGTCTGCTTTAGTTTTTTGTACAGCTAGTGCATCTGGGTCATGATCCACGAGCCTTCCTCGATTTGGTAGCCTGGCTCTTGAGTAACCTCCCCAGATGCCTTGTCAGCTTGTACTGTTGGCCCATTACCACCAATCGTTGTGACTGTTCCTGTTCCAAGCTTCTGGATTCACCACGTAGCTACGTAGGATAACCTCTTTCAACGTTTCACCTCCTTATATGTACCACTTACCACTGGTGAGGGACTTCTTGGGGGGAACTATTGTGTTTTGTTTTCAGTATTACCAGCAATATGGCCCAATGAGCGCACGTCGCCACACCGTCACGGCACGATTTGTGCACTCTCATCTGCCACGAGAACTTTGCCCCAAGGAGGGGGGGGGGGGGGGTGGACACTCAATTTTGCGAGCCCTTATCTCGCGGTTGGGGGGATCGTACGTCTTGGCTGGTCTTGGCGTTTCACCGGAGTGATTTTGTTCTAGTTACCTGGTGCAAAAAGATCACTGCAATCGTTGCAGGGTCTCCTTTCGCGAAAAGGGCGCGCTTTTCAGATACAGCGAAGTGACATTATCGAAGTGGGGGATTTAACGTCCCAAAACCACCATATGATTTAGTGGAGGGCTCCGGAAATTTCGACCCCCTGGAATTCTTTATCGTGTGCCAATATCTGAGCACACGGGCCTAAAGCACTTTCCCCTTCATGGAAAATGCAGTCACCGCTGCTAGAATTCGATCCCGCGACCTGCGGGTCAGCAGCCGAGTTACTCAGCCACTACACCACCATGGCGGGGCACTGCGAAACAACATCTGAGACGCGTATTCGCGTTCATCTGTACGTCTGAGAATGTTTCGTGCGTCATTTGTGCATGAAAAACGTAGGGCACGTTTTGATCTGCTTGCCAATCAGCGCGTGCCCTTCTAATTTATTGCTATCGCGTTCATTGCTTCGACTTTGCGCCAAAGCTGTGACTTTACTTACGCAATCTGGCTTTGTGTGATATCAAATTGCTGCCACACGTCCAACACGGGTCACTGCAATTGCTGTTCCAAGAACTGCTGCTCTATGTTTAATGGCGGATCATTGTCCAAAGGTCGCGACCCTTCGCCCAATCGAATTGCCGCTCGCGGAACGTGCCTAAATTATATTGATTGCGGCACGAGCCACCTGACAACCCACGCTCTCAGAAATGAGGATAAATGAACGGCAAGGGTAAACAACCCATCTGGTAATTGAGAGAGAGAGATAAAGATGCAAGGAAAGGCAGGGAGGTTAACCAGACGCACATCCGGTTTGCTACCCTGCACTGGGGAAGGGATCAGGGGAGAATAAAGCATTCGAAATTCATAACCATCTGGTAATTGAGGCAACCAATAATATTGTGGGCTGCGCCAGGCCTGAATCAGCACCGATATACTTGTCTTCGTATAACGCCGATCTTTTCAATGTTGACATCGAAGGTCAGTGCACGGGAACAGCAAATTTATTCCTGAAAGTAAACAACAACGCTATCTCTACATAAACAAATAAAGAATGAAGGGGCAATGGGAACAATGTATACGCGAGCCGCATAAGCTCGCTCCGCTTATCTTGTTTGTTAATTCAGGCAATCATCTATAACTGTACGGACTGCTTGCTTATTGCTTGATAAAGCAAGATGCGACGATGCATACAACGAAGAAAAATATTGCAGTCTTCCATCCATTGGTTTGAGAAATAAGGGGCGCAGTTTTTAAATGCGTAACATTTCTCGGCGAACTTCGCGACTTTGAGCGTATCTATCAATTCTATCTATCTAGCCGCTTACGTTTCGGTGCTCTCGTGGTCACCCTTTGAACTTGGCGTGAACCAAAATTAGCTTGGGAGAGTAAGATAGTTCAACAAATATGACGTGCTGGTCAAGACATAAATAATGCCACAAACCCATCGCGTACGTTGTCAAACACTTCCCGCCAGACAGTGGCACATACCCACGTGTGTGTATGTGCCGCTGGTATGCGGGATGTGCCACAGGTGATATACACTTAGTATCTACACAAGAATGACGAGAAGACACGTGCACAATTTTAACGCGCTAGCGTTAAGAAATTCCCGACATGAGGAGCGTCGACCCGATGAATGCAAAGAATTGTTGAAGGCGGTAATGTTGTAGGCCCGTGTGCTCAGATTTGGGTGCACGTTAAAGAGCCCCGGGTAGTCGAAATTTCCGGAGCCCTCCACTATGGCGTCTCTCATAATCATATCGTGGTTTTGGAACGTTAAACCCCACATATGATCAATCAATCAATCAACTTAGAACTACTTTCTTACTGGCTATATTGTTTGTCAAACACTCACTCAATCAATCCACCAATGAATCGCTCACTTACTCACAAGCTCACTCGGGCGATCCCAATGCAGTGTGTTCCAAAAATTGCGAGCACTAACAACTCCACCACGCCACTGCGATGAAATCGACAATTTTGTAATAAGTATTGACACGATTTGAAGAAATCACATAGAAGGACGTTTTTCGTTTCCTTGGTATGCACTGTCAACGATGTTCCCACTCGGGAGTCAGCAAACAGATATACAACATTTTCTTTTGATTTTAAGGTTTTCGTCACTGAGCAGCTGCAAGCCAGTGCAATGGAGATTCTCCCGATGCGTCAAGACATTTCCCGAGTTGGCAAGCTCTGCGTACTGATTGTATCCCAAATCGCAGAAGTCAATGCCAGGGTCATGGGATGACAATTCGCTTATCATTGTTTACGTGGACCATGAACCAACGACAGATTGGCCGTCAGTATGTCGCGAGTTGCTGTCTTCTCGTGACGTCACACTGCTTTGACAGGTCACTAGGAAACCATCCCCTCGATAACAAAACCGAAAGTATTCTATTTATATTTTTAAGGTAGCGGTAATAAAATTGTATTCGATGCATTCCCTGGCACCAGAATACTGGTTTAGGTTTCCAGACAACAGTACTTTTATTTAGAGCAACTACTCGAAAAACTTTCATATTCGCCTCAGTATACTGCTTTGAGCGCGTCGATGGAAACGACACTGGCGCCAGTGTATTTGAAATATAACAGGCAAATAGTACTTGCAAATGTAATGTTAAATGAATATTTCAGTGAAATACTACCTCCGAGCAGAATCTGACTTCGCGAAGGGGTGCTGCTAAGGAGAAATGGTGACGTGCATTTCTCGCTCTGGAAGGAGAGTGCTAAACTCAAGGCCATGCGGTCACTTAATCGCTTCTCCCGCATTTGCTACGCTCAATGTCACTTGTACTCTATAAAGAGTCACAGTGGGCATCGGTGGCAGCTGCTCTTAAAAGGCGTCGTGTCTGCTAAAGTAGAACCAGTCATTCCTATCTTTAGGTGCATTCTCTTGCTTACATTTTCGACGCACTCTGTAGCCTGCAGTGATTCACGGTGCCGTCAAACTTTTTCTGCAACAATACAAAACAATTGCAGCGCCATGTAGTTCATATAGACGGCCCAGTGTGCGTGCTCTGCCTGCCCAGTAACGTAAAGACGAATTTTTATTGCTCGAGTCCTTTGAAGCACGACTGCTCCAGTGTGTGTCTTATTTTATACCCGCGCAATATCTGCCCTGCGTCTGCGTTGCTTCTCCCATAGACGAGGCAGGCCAATTTCGAGAACATATTGCTTTTTTCTCTCCTGTATTTTCTTTTCGCGAATCCTACGGGCGAAGTATAGTACTTGGCTTGACTTGATATCTGCGTTGATGGTGTTGGAATATTGAAAGTTATTGCGCAGAGCATTCGAACGAAAAGCAATCGAAAAGACGGCTATAGAGAGCCGGCTTGTCGCGCCTCCTCTTTGTGCAACGCGTATCGTCATTGTTGTTCTTGTTGTCGTCGTCGTTGTTGTTGTTATTGCGCTGTGGTCGTCGTCGTCGTTGTATACACTTGCGCTCGCTGTTTAGGAGTGTAATTGTGAATGACAAGTTTCAGCGAATGTGCACGTAACGTGCGCATTTGCCGATGAACAGCGCACGTAAGATACGGTTGTTACACTACGCGTTGCACTTTAGAGGTCCGGCTTGCTGTCCATCTCGTGTCAAGTCGCACAGTCATGCAGTGGTCAATACAGGCCCGAAACGACGCTAATAAAGCTCAAAACAGGTGAAACACAAACCAACATGGTGTGAACTAATATACAATACAAAATGACTATAAATTAGCAGTAATAACTTACCTATAATCCCGTAAGACACTCGAGACAAGCGCTGCGCAAGGAAGGGCACCACACCCGCATCGACGAGCATCCTATTTCCAGAGTAATCATGGAGTTGCCCGTCTCAGGCACTTCCTCAGTTTACATGGCAGTAGAGGTTGAAGGAGTGGTTCCACTCCTTCCTTCTCGCAACAGTTCGAAAAAAAGACGCCAGAAGACGCCACTCATGCACGCTTGCAAAAAGCGAGGAAATTGCTCGCACAAGTATACGGTCAGCGTCGCCTCACGCGTGTCTTGTATGTCGCGCGAGGCGGCAGATATCGGCCGATGAAAAGCAAGGAGCACAAACGCTGACGGCGTCTTTCACCGCCAACTGTGGCCGTCGTTTCAAAGACACGACGAAAGGTGCCCCAGTGACAGCTGGCAGACTGAAACCGGCGTCGTTTCACTAAAGTGTGAACACACGCGCGTACGCGCGCACATACACTAACACATACTCTCTCTGTCTTTCTGACTCATCTGTTGTCGTTGCTGGGTAGATTCTAAGTGTCGATCACCTGTGGCACATACCCACTTGCAGGTTCGTGTCATTCTCTAGTGCAAGGTGTTTGACGGCGTACCCGACGGTATTATGAAAGTATTCATGTCGTGACTATCGCCCCGCCGCGGTGGTCTAGTGGCTAAGGTACTCGGCTGCTGACCCGCAGGGCGCGGGTTCGAATCCCGGCTGCGGCGGCTGCATTTCCGATGGAGGCGGAAATGTTGTAGGCCCGTGTGCTCAGATTTGGGTGCACGTTAAAGAACCCCAGGTGGTCTAAATTTCCGGAGCCCTCCACTACGGCGTCTCTCATAATCATATAGTGGTTTTGGGACGTTAAACCCCACATATCAATCAATCATCATGTCGTGACTATCGACTATCGCGTCATATTCATGAAATTATCTTATCCTCTTAGACTAAATATTGTTCACGTGATCGCGAGAGCACCCAGACGTAAGCGGATAGATAGATAGATAGATAGATAGATAGACGGACGTCAAAAGTGCTTGCAGTACGCAAAGAAATGCTTCGCAACGAAAATGTTCGTCAGTGCTGAAATATATGTATCAGCACTACTTTTTTTTTTCATGTGGCAATTCTTATGGGCGAAGTCAGGTTATTCTTCGCTGACCATACGGTCTTACTCTGAAGTTATCGGGAATTACAAGATTTGAGAACATCCACCGAAAATGCGGATGTGGAAGTGCGATCTGTGTGACAATATTTCTGCGAATCGGTGTGCCAGGTTCTTGGAGTGGTGAAGGGACAAGAGCATGTACTAGAGTGGACTGTGAGCATCGAACTATTGGTACAAATTCCAAAGTATTGGCCAATAGTTAGCTGCAAGCTGACGGTTCTTCATTGTATTTTGTTGTACTTTTGTATTTTGTCGAGTATGTGAAATTTGAGCAGTCTTCATGTGCAAGGCAAAAAAGAAAAAAAAAACATCGTGTCTCTTTTGAAGCGGCGCTACATATATCATTCGTACGGCGTATCAGCGTCTTTTGTTTCACAATTTCGAACCTCAAAGGCATGAAAAAACTCAAAGGAACGTGCAAAACACGGGCAGCTGAACCACGAAGAGATGCGCATTATAAAGACGCGGCGGGGAACGCTGGTTCCGCGAGCGCGTGACGAATGCGCAACTTTTTGGCGTACCGAAACCATTTGCCACTTGATGACACCACCCCGCCTGCTGACATGGTGCGAGTGGAAAGGATTCATTACTCAGCTCTCCTTCTTTTATGGTTGGTGTTTGTCATAGAGTGGTGTTTGTTACGCGCGGCGACTAGACTTACCTTGTGAGGCAAACTATCAAGTCTGGAGATATAATTCATACCTGTTTTATATATAGCTCTATTCAATACTATCTTTTAAGTTCCCTAATAAAGATTAAGAAAATTGCTCTTCGTGGAATCACAGAGAGGGGCCTGCTTCTTCATTACATATGTTTTCAGAGTATAAGCTTGTATAGTTTTGTCACTTCATCTGTAATGCGTGACCAAGTACAGCCATAAACTGCCCCATTGACACAATAATAATTCGTAAAGTTTTCATCGGAACACTGAGCGACTTCGCATGGAAAATAAGTCTAATGTAGTCTGCATAGCCGCTACTTATTACAGTTCTGCTATTTAAAGAAAAAAAATTATTCTTACAAAAACTCTAGTATTTTGCCCAATTTCATTGAAACGTAAATGAATTGCTAATAAGTTTATGTCCAATATTTCTTTGTAGAAACCTTGAATGGCACTTAGTGTAAAGGAACAGTAAATTCCACTTAGTTACGTTAAATAGTTTCATCGTACTCGCAGTAGAATGGAGGCTTGTACAGCGAAAATGCTTTTATTGCTCACGCTATTTTCGACTACTAGGTAACACTTCCAACCAAGCATTAAAATCAGATGCGATTGTAAAGAAGGGATAAAAATTGGCAGTTCACACGTACAGTGGGAATCGATGATGTGTGAAGCACGAATAAGAAATGTTGATATGTCACTTTAAAATCAACACAACGTTACGAGGTGGAAGTAAATGATGCAATGTCACAATTATTCGTGTCACAATTATCATGTTTGGATGTGTCATTTACTTTCGTCATCTATTCACGTCACGTGATACCAAATTTAGTATATGCGGAGCTAGCAAAACGGCCGCGAACACGCTATGAGCGTGGTATGTTGTCATGTTCGTACATGACACGCATGTCGGGATTATCATGTTTGTACCAGTCATATACCTTTGTCATCCAGTGACGTCATGTAACTCCAAACTTCGTATATGTTGAGCTAGCAAAACAGCCGCTGGCGCATCATGGAGGGCCCAGTATACTCCAATGTAGCGCTGACGCGCGTGCACGCTGGGCACAGCGACGCTACGCTAGCAAAACGCGAGCTCTCTATAGTCTGACGCCAAAAGCGACCAGCGTCCGTCGGCGCGGCCTGACGGGAACCGGCGCGAAATCGACATGCAGCATTTCGCACCGATACGTTACCCAGACAACACTGCGTCTCCCTCTTTCGTGACGGAGGGACACCGGACGTGCTGAAAAGCGCATACCTCAAAGCAACGCAGCGCGCGCCTGCGAGTATATGGCAGCACCGATGCCGGGCGTGGCAACGCCGGCGTGACGTGACGAAATGAACGCCGGTGAGCACGCGTACCGCGTCACATCGAAATGTATTGGCGCCTTGAATGTGGCATGTAGTCATGTTCTCACACGACACCCATCTCATGATTATCATGTTTGCACCAGTCGCATACTTTCGTCATCCATTGGCGTCACGTAATACCAAGGTTGGCATATGTGAAGCT
Organism: Rhipicephalus microplus; assembly: GCF_013339725.1. NCBI lineage: Eukaryota > Metazoa > Arthropoda > Arachnida > Ixodida > Ixodidae > Rhipicephalus > Rhipicephalus microplus. The sequence goes on from NC_051165.1 coordinate 119,972,051, forward strand.
GGCGAAGCGGCCGCATCATCAGTGTGTCATGTAGTCATGTTGTTACATGACACGCATGTCATGATTATCATGTTTGGGTGTGTCATTTGCCTATGTCATCAGTTCGCGTCGCGTAATACAGAGTTTGGTACATGTGAAGCTAGCGAAACGGCCGCCAGCGTATCATTAGCATGGCATGCATTCATGTTGTTACATGACACGCATTTCATGTTTATCATGTTTGCACCAGCATCATACCTTCGTCATGCATTCACGTCCCGTAATATCAAATTCGGTATAAGTGAAGCTAGCGAAACTGCCGCCAGCGCATCATGAGCGTGGCATGTAGTCATGTTATTATATGACACGCATGTCAAGATTTTCATGTTAGGGTTTTTGGCTTGTGTGTGCCATGCAATCATGCCATACCGTACCAGTTTTGCAACATTCCATGTAAACGAAACCACCGCAAGCGCTGCAGGACCATTAACTGTAAACCATGACATTCATGACATCCATGTCATGATTTTCATGTTATGACCAATCAAGTATGTTCTTAATACGGTCATGTTATGACATACGAAGTTTGGTATCGATACCATTATCGAAACGGCCAGGAGAGCTAAAAGTCGTAGGTGGCTAGATAGATAGATAGATAGATAGATAGATAGATAGATAGATAGATAGATAGATAGATAGATAGATAGATAGATAGATAGATTAGATAGAGAGATTAGATTAGATAGATTAGATTAAATAGATTAGATAGATAGATAGATAGATAGATAGATAGATAGATAGATAGATAGATAGATAGATAGATAGATAGATAGATAGATAGATAGATAGATAGATAGATACGCTGAATGTCGCCGAAGTTCACTAAGAAATTCTTCGCATTTAATAAGCTTTCTGAAGTACCGCAATTCAGTTTTCTTTGTGAAGCGCAGCTAGCCCAGTGCATCTGCAAACAATGCGTAAAAGGCGGAGTGATTGCGGCCGGAGTGGGACCACCACCTTCAGCGCAGGATTAAAAACCTCATGAAGGCCTACGTTTAAGCGGCACAAGGGCAGAACTTTAGGTGGGATTTGCCACATTGGCCCCCACACAAGAACATTTTTTACTCATCCATCTGTGTCTGTGGCTATCAGTTCTTTTGGTGTAACCTGCCCCTTGCTGGCTCAGGGCTTCATGGCAAACATTAAAGAGGCATCATTCCAGGCATTTTTGTTTCTTTCTGTCGTTTGGTTAAAGAATGAACTGTAAAGCTGGTTTCCTTTTTCCAGTTTTTTTTTTACTTTCTATGATTTAAAAAGAGCCATTCCGTAGACACCATATATCTGCAATCTAACCAGCTCAATCATGGAGTTTTTAGATGATGACTCAAGTGATTTGCACTAGTACAATGCGTTTCATCGGACAAAGTAAACGTCTGCTCTGAGGTTGTTGCCATCCTAAATGTCACCCACGGGACGACTTTATGCTCTCCCATGGTAGAGTATCACGTATTTCGAATCGATAACCACTCTTTATAAAGGCACTTTGCGTGCGCTCAGCTTTACCACCCATAGGGACGGTTTTCTACTCTCCCGTAGTAGAGTACAAAATACTCTTAATCGTTCAACCCTATTTGAACACACGGATCGAGAGTGCTACATGGCTTACTGTGTAACCCTGCTCTCACCGGAAAGCCGTGACATAAAAGTTGTCACACAAGTAACAGCATCATCTGGTTTTTTTACGAGGTTGTACGGAAATAAAGTTTTCAAAAACGACTCCTAAATTATGCTTGCTACGTCTAACATCGATATGCCAATACTATTGAATATGTGTAAGGGACTTATCAGGTTGCTTAAAACAGCACCATTTTTATTCGTGTCCTTACAGAACGCATCCGTGCTCAGGTAAAAAACATGATGGTGAACTCAGCGTGAGAGGTGTAGAAAGTTCGAATCAGTGATTCACCTGGCTTTCAGCCACGCTCGTGTTGACGGGACACGGCGCGCTGACATCGCAAACAGTTCGCATCTACGGCGGGGGTTAGTGGTTCGTAAGGGAAAGGAAGAAGGCACCTAATTTCTGTCTGCCTCATGGGCGACACGGCGCAGTGCCTTATAGGGGAGAGGGGAAGGAGGGATAAAAGAATAGAAGGAAATATACGAAGAAATAGAAAGGCAAGCAACGGAAAATAGAAGGAGATAGGAAAGTGGGGATCCGGTCGAAGCAGTCCGAGGGCGGGAAACCACAATGCGAGAGCTGCATGGCGTCAGGAGAACGCGCAGGGTGAACCAGTCGGCGGGAGCTACGCTGGCATCGGAGATCGCGAGAGGACGACCGTCCAGCTTGAAATCATGCGAGCGAATATCTACGGCGGGAAGGGCAACGACCATTTGTGGCACAGAGTCACCCTCTTCCTTCCTCCTCACGTCTCTCTTTCTCACCCTCATTCGCACCCCTTGCTGTATAGTTGACCAGTATAAGAGCGAGGGATTGTGGGAAGCTACCGTATGCTACCAGCTTACGGTTCGAAAAGAGTAGACGACGGCAAACCGCTTCGCCGCAAGCCCATGATTATTCGGCATTCGCGCGTTCGGTCGCCCGTATATCTTCGTCCTGATAAACCATGGTCGGTTGTTCAGCCGTTGGCTGCTCTAACTCGAGCGTGCAAGGCGAACAGAGGTATCAATTGACATGTAATGAAGACGAAAACGAGGTGGGCCGCGACTGTGAAGAGAGCCACAGCGACAGGTAGCCTTTGAGTACGTAACTTTGGAGCCAGAGTGTGCGAAAACAATTTTGTCACAATTACGGGTGTATTCCACACTCAAAAAAAAAAAAAGCTTACGCATGAATTTGCTGCGAATATTATATTGAGAAATAAATTGTCGCGCAGGTGCGCCTAGCAGAGATATTATGGGAACGAGCGAACGAAATCTACCTGCCATACGCGATTAGCGCCGGTCATTGCACCTATATATATGACAAAAAAAAACACGTGAAAACTTAACTCAAGAGTAAGTTTACACGAAGCTCTGAATGAGTTCATTCGCGTTTATCTAGGTAGGGAGGCGGCAATCCGCAGCTCGTCCTTGGCAGATCAGCTCTGGGCTGTCCACCAAGCCCGCGAGGCGGCTGAGGAGCTTGGCATCTCAGTCCCCACGTGGGAGCTGCCCGCAACACAGTGATCTGTGTTTTGGAGGACCAAATAAAAGTTTATCCAATCCAATCCATTCTAGGTAAACTGTGCGCCAGGACGGCACCCAAATGAAGACGTGCGTTAAACAAGCGCAGGATTTCGATTATTCGGGGCCACCTACTATGTTTACTGCATTATTTATGTGGCGCCTTGCCGTGCAGCTTGACGAAGATCAGTGTTCAAATAAGCATTTGACTTCGATTAAGAAATGCATCTTATAGCGCGCTAAAAGCTAGAAAAAAATGTCAACGCGTTCATTAGGTGTTGCGCTTCATGCCGATCGACTGACGATGTCAACCGAAGCAGCGATCCCGAAATGAACTCTTAGCCCACTGCTACAGTCATCCCCATTCGCTGAGATCTTTAAAATGGTGACTTTTTATCTGCAGTACCGTATCACACAAGGAAAAATGTTTTGTGTATCGACTGATCTGCTAGCCAAACTGACAGCACCCCCGAGCAGCATAAAAGCGTTTCAGATCATTTTAGTGCAACAAAAAAGTTTCCGGACCGTTCATGGCTTTTGTAGCTTGTCATCGTCTTAGTCACGGTTGGAAAAAAAATAAAGCGCTGACATTGCACGGCGAGGTGCTTTTTTTTCAACGGAGCAGTACAAAAATGCGCGCGTGCCGCTGTTGACTCGCGCGATGCGTCGAACCGGAAGCCGTCATATCCCACAGTTCCCTGCGATTGCCCATTTTACCTGTCACCTATTGCACAATACATGCCTACGCTTTGCTGTACGCTTTTCCTTCTCATTTTCCTCCTCACTCTCACGGCACTCCTCCAGAGCCCCACACTCCATTACCCTTGCTAAAGGCTCTACATATAACGATGGCATGCTATACCGTTCTTTTCCTGCTATTCATCACGTTACTCCTGACCCTTTCTTCTCGTTCCACTTCTTGGCATTCTTTACTATTTGTTCACGGCTATGTTATGCTTTACATTTTCCTTCTTTCTCTCCTCCTGACCCCAACTTTTTTTCACCCCACCTTCCCAAATTGTACTGCACACGGCTGTGCTCCCCCGTTCTCTGCTCTCCCGTCGTATTATCCCTCCTCCTCTCTCTCACATTCATTTGCCATCTATGTATTAAACTTCTCATAGTGCACTTTAGTATATACATTTCAACAATTCATTGCTGGGCAAGTTGGTAATAATTCTCGGAACATATTGAAACATGGCGCGGCGGTTTGTCCCTTCCTTTTCTTGCACCGTGTTGCACCGTGTTTTGATATGTTCAAGACGCTTTACTATGCTAGCTCGCCACGACTTGCTTTCTACTCTGCTTATTTTTATCCTCCTCGCCCTAACTTTCTATTTCCTTCTCTTTCCGTGCGTATATTTATGGCTCAAGACGACCAAGAGTGACCGTATACAGTTTTCTAAATATACGCTAGAAGGAACTCTGGCGCAATATTGTCTGTGGGAGCTGCCACGCACGGCGCTTCAGCGAGCATGAAAACGATGGGTAGTGCACGGATTTGTCTAATCTTCGTAATTATGGCTACGCGCGTGTTTGTGTGGCCTGAAGCTGTTTCCTCAGCGAAACAAAAGTCCGCAATGTAAAACATCGTTGGCGCAAACTTGAAAGAAGACAAAAGAAGAGACTCGCAAGAGCGCACACTCACAACTGACTTTTATTGAACTGAAGCTCACCTTATGAAACCCCCACACATGCGTACAACCACATGAAAAGCCCAACCAGCTATAATCATAACCTATCAGCTTAGAAAAGTAAAAAAAAAAAGGCCCATGTGCTCAGATTTGGGTGCACGTTAAGAACCACAGGGGGTCGAAATTTTTTCCGAAGCCTCCCACTACAGCGTCTTTCATAATCATATGGTAGTTTTGGGAGGTTAAACCCCACTGTCACGGACGGCTATTTTCGGCGACACCGCGTCACGGCAATTAACGGGCGCCGTACTCCCCGACTGACCGTGAGAAACGGCGGCACATGAAAGGGGAACCGATAAGTGCAAAATGGGGTGCTCTCCTTAGAACGTCGCCGCCGACAGTTAATCCTTTTATAACCGTGGCGACGTCTGCAAGGTCGTAGAAGGCCGCGGTATACCCCGTACAAGGATTAGACTACAAGACGCCCGGCTGAGAGCTAAGTGGTTGACCGTTCCCACGGAAAAAAGCGTGGGAAACGCTCTGGTGGCCAAGCCGTATGACAACAACCCGACAGGTTGTCACTCTCGCTAGTTGCGGGCCCTCTCCCTATTAAAAAGGGGTGGGGTCAAAATATTTTTGGGGCGGAGTTTCCCCTCAATTAAATGCGCATGATTGGACCCAGGTAGAGGTCTCTTGTCCCCAAGGAAGAGAGCGAAGAGACACGAGGGGGATTTAAGCGCAGGATTTTGCCCTGCTAGGCAGACTAGTCGCTGACCAAGATGGTGTAGAAACAGATCAACAAGCATCTCTTCTAGAAGTTTTTAGTGTGGCTCTGTATCGGCTGGCCACCTAAACTTAGCCGTTCGTCTAGCTGTGACGCGATATTAACGTCTGCAACGTAGACATCGGGACTTCGCTTCGAGTTAGCTCAACCTGCTCGAAGTCACCTGCAAGCACTAGCCTCCCGGAGCCACCAGCGTTGCAACACCGCCGACGTCGCAGTCGTGCCAGAACTCTCTTCGACTTCTCGCATCCGATCGTCGGGGACACAACGCTGCCGGTCATCACACGTATGCCTTCACCTGTTTATATCTTCGAACTTTCTACTCCGTATTTCTATTGTTGTTAGTTTGTGTAGTTTGTGATAGTTCTCTCGCGTAAGCTGATTTATTGTTTTGTATATATTTTTTAGTTGCATCAAGTGTTGATGTGCTTTGTTAGTTGTATTGAAGTGTTGTATTATATCCCGTGTGCTGCAATATCACTAGAGTAAAGTTGTTTTGTTTTCTCACGTCTCTGATCTCTTCACTGTCTCTGCTTGCGTGCGGAACGAACCAACCTGCTGTCATTCCCGTCGCCGACTTCGCGCTGGCGACGCTAGAGTGGCAGCTTGTAACAAAACTGGCGTCCGCGAGACAGGACGTTCCGTACAAGAGTAAGACAGTGAGGGGTGAACGAGAACCGTGTGGACAGCGTGGTGATAGAGCCGCAGAGTTGAAGCAGTTGCATCCTGCAATGATTGCGCTGTTTTTATAGTGGCATTATAGTGACAGTTGCAGTATGGAGTGTATGAATTTTGATAAGTGGATCGCGTACGGTAAACAGTTAGACCTCGAGGGCGCCGAACTGAGACAATGGATTAAGGAGCAGCAGGAACTGGCGCAGGCCAGAGAAGAGCGGGCACGGGCCCGGGAGAAAAGGGAAAAAGAAAGGGAGAGAGAACGAGAAGCGGCAAGGGAAGCTGGAGAACGGGAAGTGCAGTTACTGCAATTAGAGATTCGCCTCAGTGAGGGTAGCAGGGTGAGCCGATCCAGCAGTGAGCACGGCGATGCCGGCGAGGGACTGTCATTTGAGCGAGACACATGGTGTCAAGGGCTACTCACGGGTCTGCCTTGCGAGGCAAATGAAGCTGTTGCGCGACTCAGTCAGCAGAACGCGAACAACTACAAGGTAGTTAAGGCAGATATGCTCCGGATGTTCGGAACTTCTGTCTGGACAAAAGAAGAGCAGCTCAGACAAGAGTCTGAAAGAGAGCGCGAAGCAGAAAGACAAGAGTCTGAAAGCAAGGCGCGTCGGAAAGCGTTGGACATTGAAGCGCGTCATGAAACGCCAGAACCAGAAATCGCGCTAGAAAAGGGCCCGCATATTCTCGAATGCATCCATATAAATGATGTAGAGAACGAGGCCTTGGCCGGTCTCGAAGTAGAGACAGTATCAAAAAACGGTCCTAGCGAGGGTGAGGTGTGTGCCAGCAGCCCTAATGGACTCAGTAAGAAGCTGGAAACCATCCTCATGCCTCGAGAGGACGTCTCGAGATCGTCACATGCAGATAGGGTTAGCACAGTGGCTAAACACAGCGAGAACGCGACGCTTCAGGAGTGCAGCGATGCCATCGGAGAGGGCCCAGTTAATGGTTTCATCAGCATTAACAAAGATAATTTGGCCCGGCAGTCCCTCGTGACACCGAGTTCAAAATGTTTGAGGATGGGGCAAAATGTAGCACAAGCTCCAACGAGCTTCCCAACCACTCAGTTCCCGACGCGACATGATGATGGCATCGAGAGAAAGGGGGCAAGCAAACATCGCCGGAAACGAAAGAAGCGGAAGCGCACTGCGCTGCGCAAGCCTAGGTCAGGCCCCACTCAGTCGCAAGAAAGACGAGAGGGTAGGCCATTAATCCGTTTCAAGGAACGTCAATGGTGGCGTTCAGGGAAGCACAAGCGGCGAGCCAGGTGTAGAGGGAGGAAACGAGGTACGCCACCCCAACGCAGCGTGCGGTTCAGTTCGACAAATTCGGGAAAGCGGCCTTTGCCGAAGGGTCAGAGTCGAAAGGGCAGAGTGGCTGAATACCGCTCAGGGGTGAATACAAAGAGAAAATGGCACAGGCTCCCTCCGAGCTACTGGCGTCACTTTCGAATTCCTACGGGGAATAGGCTGAAGTGTAAAATGAGGTGTGACGGAAGTGCACTGCTTAGAGTTTGTGCATTTTGTAGCCTCTGGCGTGCTCGAAAACCGCCGGGACCGCGACCCCATCGTGTGCGATTAAAAGCACGATGAGAAGAGAGTTCACGTTCAGTATGAGTAACTTTTGCACAGGCATGTTAAATATTGTTACTGAGTGTTGCATTGGAGATGCAAATTTGAGTCATTTTAATTTTGTAAGTTACATGATGCGGAGTAAATTTTTGAAAAGGAAAACCGCCGAACTAAAGGCTGAAAATTGAAGTCCGGTAATCATTTGTACGAATATACCGAGAAGGAAAAAAAAACTAAAAAAAAATTTTGTTCTGTTTTTTTTTGTGTTTCAAAGGTTTAGTTTGATACCGTATGCCTTTACTGTCATGTGGGTGTGGCGTGAATTGGCATTTAAGGAAGAAGATATTAATATAGACCAGATGATTTCGTAAAATGGTTAAGTTTGGCGCAACACAGTAGAGTTGTCGTTGCGCGCATTGAGACTTGAGGTCTATGAGCATGTTTTTTTTCCCCCTTCCGTCGGTTGTTTTCTGTTTGTTTGTGCGTATCGCATTGTATAAGAAGTGTATTTTGAGTTATTTTCTTGTTGCTTGGTGCATTGGTTGTTTTACTTGTTGTAATGCACATTGAATATGGCACTACAGTTGAGGAGCGCACCTGTTCCGTTTTATTTTGTAGTATACATTCGTGCAGTGTATTCTGTATTGGTGGCTGCCGTACACGGCTATTTCCTCTTCTTGTTTGTATGACGCATTGATATTGTTGCATGTAAATGAAGCTGGTACTCTAACCATTGTTTGTTTTTCCTTTTGTTGTTACTTTGATGCACTCTGCCTATTTATGTTGTGTATGAGAGGGACAGTCCTCATGCCTCCCTTGTTAGTGGTGTTTTGTTCCTTGTTGTCGGAAAAATTCCCCTCCGTGCGAACAAATGTTATGAATAACATTCTGAAAGTGGGGGGCAATGTCACGGACGGCTATTTTCGGCGACACCGCGTCACGGCAATTAACGGGCGCCGTACTCCCCGACTGACCGTGAGAAACGGCGGCACATGAAAGGGGAACCGATAAGTGCAAAATGGGGTGCTCTCCTTAGAACGTCGCCACCGACAGTTAATCCTTTTATAACCGTGGCGACGTCTGCAAGGTCGTAGAAGGCCGCGGTATACCCCGTACAAGGATTAGACTACAAGACGCCCGGCTGAGAGCTAAGTGGTTGACCGTTCCCACGGAAAAAAGCGTGGGAAACGCTCTGGTGGCCAAGCCGTATGACAACAACCCGACAGGTTGTCACTCTCGCTAGTTGCGGGCCCTCTCCCTATTAAAAAGGGGTGGGGTCAAAATATTTTTGGGGCGGAGTTTCCCCTCAATTAAATGCGCATGATTGGACCCAGGTAGAGGTCTCTTGTCCCCAAGGAAGAGAGCGAAGAGACACGAGGGGGATTTAAGCGCAGGATTTCGCCCTGCTAGGCAGACTAGTCGCTGACCAAGATGGTGTAGAAACAGATCAACAAGCATCTCTTCTAGAAGTTTTTAGTGTGGCTCTGTATCGGCTGGCCACCTAAACTTAGCCGTTCGTCTAGCTGTGACGCGATATTAACGTCTGCAACGTAGACATCGGGACTTCGCTTCGAGTTAGCTCAACCTGCTCGAAGTCACCTGCAAGCACTAGCCTCCCGGAGCCACCAGCGTTGCAACACCGCCGACGTCGCAGTCGTGCCAGAACTCTCTTCGACTTCTCGCATCCGATCGTCGGGGACACAACGCTGCCGGTCATCACACGTATGCCTTCACCTGTTTATATCTTCGAACTTTCTACTCCGTATTTCTATTGTTGTTAGTTTGTGTAGTTTGTGATAGTTCTCTCGCGTAAGCTGATTTATTGTTTTGTATATATTTTTTAGTTGCATCAAGTGTTGATGTGCTTTGTTAGTTGTATTGAAGTGTTGTATTATATCCCGTGTGCTGCAATATCACTAGAGTAAAGTTGTTTTGTTTTCTCACGTCTCTGATCTCTTCACTGTCTCTGCTTGCGTGCGGAACGAACCAACCTGCTGTCATTCCCGTCGCCGACTTCGCGCTGGCGACGCTAGAGTGGCAGCTTGTAACACCCACAAATCAACCATTAGGGCTTAAATTAAAAAATAAACGCAGAAGTAACTACAAGTGCATGCCGCTAGCATTGGCTGACTTGACGGGTTGCAATCGCAGCGCCTTCGTCGGAGCCACAATCACGTATGCACACCAAACGCCGGCCACAAGTGCTTGCACGGGCAATCTTTCATCATCATCTGTCACACAATGTGTTCTCCTTTCTTTCGCTGTCACGTTTGCTGTTTCCCTTACAGCCACGCGGTCTCTTCATTATTGCATCTCATCCGCTTCGATCGTAACCAGCTCCGCAGTGCTTCTGAGCATTCTCGCTTTCTTTGGACAAAACTGCAACTAGTGCCACGTCTCTTGGTAAAAAATTTTCTCTTCTAACTGGGTGTACATTCCAGCAAATAATAAAAAAATTAACTGTACTTTAACTTTAGGTATCCACGGTGCAGTGCTATGAAAGCGCGTCCATCATAGAGCGTTGTAGGATGGATAGGGAAAAGAACATAACGGCACGACACTTTGTGCCATTTCACTTGCTCGCTTCCCTCGGTTATATTTTTACGACTGTGTCGTTTCCGCTCAGTGCGCAGTAAACACCGTCATTACTTGGTATCTCTCTCTCTTTCTTGTGACAGCGTGTTTTGCTCCGGTGGAATACAGAAGCGCACCACCTCATCATCCGTTTAAGACTATGAATACAAGCTATATTTCGGTGCAGCTTGCACGCAAGTCCTTTCCGTAAGACTCTGAGCAAAGCAAGTCAAGCCTTTAGGGAAAAGCATAAAAACATTTGAGCGTGGCCCTAGCCATAGATAGATAGATAGACAGATTAGATAGATAGATAGATAGATAGATAGATAGATAGATAGATAGATAGATAGATAGACAGACAGACAGACAGACAGACAGACAGACAGACAGGCAGACAGACAGACAGACAGACAGACAGACAGACAGACAGACAGACAGATAGATAGATAGATAGATAGATAGATAGATAGATAGATAGATAGATAGATAGATAGATAGATAGATAGATAGATAGATAGATAGATAGATAGATAGATAGATAGATAGATAGATAGATAGATAGATAGATAGATAGATAGATAGATAGATAGATAGATAGTGTATTGGGGCTCACTTGCTGTTGAAATCTATATAAGAGGCGGGAGCAACTTTTTGCTTTTCTTCGTCAAACCCGCTTTTGTTATTGACGGACAAGGGTTCATTTGACTGATCGAAGGGTTCTATTCATCCATTTTGGTTGTGGTGGCAGCGACAGACGGACAGCAAAATTTAAGCTCCGCTTCTGTGTTTTACAGCTGTCGTTGAATAAGCCTGCTGCTTCATTGGGCCCACTATCCAGGGAAACGACGAACTTCTGGCCCACGCCCTTTATTTTCCGGCCGAGGTTTACCAAGGAACTACCATCTGCTGTGACATCAGCACCATCAGCGACACCAGAGGTACCGAGGAAACTTGGATGCATGTCTGGCCATTTTGGCAGTGGCGGCAGCGACAGACGGGCACCAAATTTTAAGCACCGCTTCTATGTTTTACAGGTTGTTGTGTTCTACCTGATATTTCTTTCATATCCTGCCTCTGCTGCCAAATCATTTAGAGTTGTCAATATCTCAATCACCTTTTTAAATGTCGCAGTGTTGCGTATGCCGATTATCCGTACCTGATAATGGCTTGTACATGTCTTGTTGTGAGTGTAAATTCAAGTTTCATTTTGGTACTTGCTCCAGTATAGCTGAAGAAGCTTTCACTGGAAAGCGTTATAGCTCTAAAGACTGGTGCACACCGGCGACTTGCAGCGGTCGCGTGACCATTCGCGACTAAAAAGCGACTGATGTTCACACCGGCAGAGGCTGCATGCGAGCGACCGGAAGTCGCAAAACTGGAGAGTCACGTCCGGATCTCGTTATCAGCGAGAACTCTGGAGACCAGCGCCGATCAGCTGATCGTTGCCAGCTGAGTGAACGGAGCGAACCGAGTGCGCCGCATTCATCGTTTTCGTCCGTTCTCGCACAGTGTTAAAAAAAAAACAAGAAAACAAAAATTGAGCGTCGCTGATTGGTTCCAGCAGCTTCGCGACTGCAGTCGCGTGACTGAAAAATCGGTCAGCAAGCGACTAGCCAAAGCAGTTGCTTTGCGACCGTTTGCGACCGCTCGCGACTGCTTGCGACCAGTCGCAAATGGTCGCGCGACCGCTGCTAGTCGCCGGTGTGCACCAGCCTTAAGAAATCACGGAAATGTGAATCATGTCGGGGGGGGGGGGGGGGGGGGGGGGGGCAGGTGCTGAAATCACGCGCCAAACGACAACCGGTATAGCTACTCGACTGTCTACTCTACTAATTGTCTACTCGACTTATGTCAATTGAAGAGAAGCTTGATGCCCTATTGGTTTTGCCAACAAGACTGGTGGAGCTCAAATCATCCGTTCAACATCTCTCTGAATTTCTAATGAGACGCAGGTACAAGAAAAAGCTACCTTGCAGCCATCTAATAGAGTTGATAAACTTGAACGCACTGATTCGAGCAATGAATATGTGACTTAATGCAAGTAAACTTCAATTACACGTAATTGAACTAAAATACTTGCTCTTTAAATCAAAAGGAACTAACACGGCTTGTCATCTTCAGCTACAGTTTCAAAAAGTAAATATTCAACAGTGAAGCGCAGCGAAATTCTTGGGAGTTATATTCCACGAAAACATGTCCTGGTCACCACATATGGATTCTCTCAAAAGTAGTATTGTCAGCGCTGTAGGTGCAATAAACAGGCTGCGATATTTACTACCAACAAGTGTGAAGCACCATATCTACAACGCACTTATACATTCCCGTTTAACGTACTGTTATCTAGTTTGGTCGACTACAACACAGTATAATTTAGGATCACTTCAAATGCTTCTAAACTGTGCGCTACGTGCAATAAAAAATTTAGGACGCATGATAAGCACCCAAGTATATCAATCCAAAAATAAAATATTAAAGGTGCCCAAACTCTACACACACAAACTAAAACTAAAAGTTATGCGGCAATTTACGTCTGACAAACATTCCTTCCAGAGTAAGTACAGTGTGAAAACGACAGGCTGCAAATTAAAAAAAAGTTCTGTAAATATACCGCATAGCAGAACAAATTACGGAGAACCAAAACTTGCTGTTCGAATTCTTAACCTCCTCAATGAGTATACCTTTACCACAGATCTCCTCAAATGCGGAATGAGGAAGCAAGCGTATCAAAAAACAATAAAAATTATTATTTTTAGAGGACTAATGAATATGAAAGAATCTTATGGTTCTGTATGAATGCTATGTATTGTGTTGATTTTCTTTTTCTCTTCCCACATGTAGATTGCTAGTCCTACAAGTTGTTCCTAGTCTTTTTTTGTGTGTGTGTGTAGATGAGTACAATGCGATTTTCTTTTTTTGCTCGAGAATAGTGCGTGCAAGTTTTTTGGTCAAATTGTACTTATGTTTTTTTTCTCTTTTTTTGCTATAGGACTATGTATTATTGATTAGAGGTGTAGCATTTGATTTCCATGTACCCTTTTCTTTGTTATTGATTTATTATCACCCTGCCTGACGCATATTTATAATATTGTTTTAAGCACAGGTATGTTCCCTAAGCGGATGAAAAATGCCAAAGTTGCAGTGATTTATAAAGGTGGTGACAAAAATGAAATGAGTAATTACCGGCCAATATCGGTATTACCTATATTTTCAAAGGCTCTAGAAAAATCATTTTCACTAGATTGTATAAATTTTTGGACTCGCATTCTGTGATTACAACAACACAATATGGGTTCAAGTCTGGCGTATCGACGGAGACAGCGCTGTTGCATCAAAAAGAGTTGATACTGGGCAACATTGAAGCAAGAAAGCTAACATTAGGTGTATTCATAGACTTTACGAAGGCGTTCGACAGAATTGATCACCAAACCTTCTTAGAAAAATTGTTTTATTACGGGATTAGAGGCATCGCGCTCGATTTAATAGAAAGCTACCTTAGTGATCGGTACCAGTGTGTGTCTATAAATAGGCAAACATCTATGCCCAAAAAAATCAAACGCGGTGTACCACAGGGAAGCATATTAGGACCTCTTCTATTTAACCTTTATATCAATGATATTGTAAATGTGGATCACTCAATAACGTACATTATTTATGCAGATGATACAAGCTTATTCTTTACGGGAACAAATATAGACGATTTGATAAAAGCAGCTAATAAAACGTTAGTCAATTTTTCGAAATGGTCCTGCCAAAATTCGTTACAGATCAACAGCTCTAAAACCAAGGCCGTTCTTTTCCGTGCGAAAGGAATGACATGTACGTACACACAAAAACTGATGCTAAATAATTTCAATATCGAACTTTCAGACACTGTCAAAACTTTGGGCGTCATCTTTCATCAACATGTGTTCTGGAATTCTCACACTGAACAATTGTGTATTAAGCTAAGAAAAGCCCTTTGCGTGCTGAGAAGGTGTCAGTCGTTTCTACCGCTCCCCCAGAAACTTCTTATCTTCAATACGCTTTTTTGTTCTCATCTACGCTATTGTCAGTTGGTATGGGCTTCTGGAACTGAAACATCAAAACAAAAGTTGTATACACTTCAAAAAAGCGCTTTACGGGCTGTTGCAAATATAGGTTACAGAGAACACACATTCCATGTATTTGTCAAGTTTAAAGTTTTAAAATTTTGTGTTGCATATGAACATAACTTGTTGTTGTCTTTGAGGTCTGAAATTCGAAAGAATTGCGCAAACCTGAGAGGCTTAGCACATTTACAGCCGAAAATTTTGTTGCGTCCGATGCGGAGTTCTGAACACTGGCACATCCCCCGACCGCGAACAAATTACGGACTCCAAATGCTAAAGCACTCTGTTCCCCATATACTAAATAAGTTCAAGCTCACAGAACAGCAATTGCGTCTCCTTTCAAGTAGTGATATATTAAACCTGTTTGTATAAGGAGCTATAAACCCAGAAAAATTGCACCAAGTACTTGTAGATGCATGAAATTTTAAGTGTACCCCTTTCTGTTATAGCGTCTTATTTTGGTTGCATTTTTCCCAATAATTGTTTGTTTGTAAACACCCAAGTGTGCATCTATTCTGTACTTCATAAACAACCACTAGAATGTTATTTTCTTATCTTTTTTCTTTCAATCATACGTGAGCACCGTATGGAGTTTGGTGTGCCATTGTTTCTGTTGCCTTGTACAAATGGGAGGTGGGGCTAGTCAAGCTGCTATAGCACAGCTTTTTTCCTACTTTCCATGCCACAATTGTTTCTTGTTTGTGTAAATCACGGTGTATCGTTGTGGTGAAATAAATTTCAACTTTCAACTTTCAACTTTCTTTTATATTTGTGAACATCTTTTTCCGCTGCTGCTGCTGTATGGGTGGCACGGCCCAGTCAGGCAATGCTTGCCTTTTGCCGTGTCTCCTTAGACAATATTGTAATTGTTCTCAATAAACTAAGAAAGAAAGAAAGAAAGAAAGAAAGAAAGAGAAAAAGAAAGAAAGAAAGAAAGAAAGAAAGAAAGAAAGAAAGAAAGAAAGAAAGAAAGAAAGAAAGAAAGAAAGAAAGAAAGAAAGAGAATTTCTCTATTCGTCTACCGTGACGCGAACTTCATTTTCAGCAGCAGCAACGTATTTTTCGATTACTCCCAGCTTCTGTTACGAGTTCCAGCGATCTTAACATGGATGTATGGCAAAGTTTAACAGAAGCGCAACATAACAGTGAAAAGAGGAAGAAGAAGCGCCACAGACAAAGAGCTTCGTTTGCCCTCTTTCTCGTCTCCTTCGCCTCTTTTTCTTTCGCTCGGTCACCACCACTTAACGTGCACCGCCATCTCGCCCAAAAATCGTTTCTCTTCTAATTTGCAAATGATCTCTACGAAAGAAGGAGTTAAAGCCATGTCACTCAGTTCGTCCAACAACCAAGCACCGTGTGAACCAACATCTTACATATGCAAGAAACATACTGGAGTGGCGCAGTGTACTCGTGACATTGCAGTCGCTTATCAATGTGGCCCGACGCGACCGCAGACCCATCGACGTATCGATCTTGCTTGAAGGCATCGTATCGTATATATCTCTGAGGTGTCGAGCGCAATATTAATAAGAAAAATTGACCCGACTCGTGTGACAAGTATACGTTGAATGAAAGTAAAGGGACGCATGCCGCCAGTAGGAGCATGAAGAGGTCAGAAACGGCTATCAGTCAAAATTACAAGCAAAGGAAAGCGATCAATCACAATCTCAAAGGGCTTAACTACGAGTATGAGCTTGTATACAATGGATGTCTTCTCGACGGTAGACTTCGACCTCTCACGCAAGACCTAGAGGCAGGCGTCTTAGTCGTCGTGGCACGCAATATAATAGGCGTTCTCACTGTGTTGTAGTAGGTAAAGACACGCACTAGAAGACACAAAAAGAGGGAAAGGCAAAAGGCAGGTACGTCAGTCTGCAGAGAAGCTGCTGCAGTTTGCTACCGTACTATGTAGAAAAAAACAAACAAGAAAACGAAAGCGGAACTAAAATTATGGGAGGTCGGACCGGAATAAATATATTCCCTCTATTGGGCTTTTTGAGCACTTCTGTAAAAGGTTGAATGGGGGTACGAGCAGCATAGATATTAACCATCGTGACAGGCGAGTGCTAATAAACTAAGGGTCATACCTCCTGTCCTTTATTGCTGTAGTTTAATATTTTTTGGTTTCTTCTTCTTCATTTCCCTGCTAATACGTTAAATTAGCTAAGCCACCAAGTATGAATGAATGTTTTATGGAGATGCACTTATGTGGCTCTTACTAGCCTTCTTTTTTATCATATGGTGACGAAATTAGCCTTGACATTTTTTGATCAACTGGTGCAGAAATTAGCCTTCGCCCTACGATATAACATGCTCAAAGTATGCGCGACTAAGCACCTTTATGCAAAATAATCAAGTAAAAGTATGACTAATGCCCCTGACTGAGGTCGAGTGTCCCATCCGATCAGTAATTCCATTCCGTGGAGAGATAAACGATTGCATAGTGGGGAGAGACGTTAATATACAACGCGTGATAGAAAATCAATAGGAATAAGGTAAATTTGCACCACGCGTAGCGAAGCGATCACCTGAGCTCGGATAGACTGCGGACAGCGGGGAACCGAACCGTTAAAACTGCATACTAATGATATATTCCCTTTCGACGTGGCACTATTTGCTCGAATATACGCACATCGCCGATGCGTGTGTTAGTTTGTATAGCCCTCGGCCAATTTAGAGACTACAGATATGGTACGATATCTTTGGGTTATTATTTTTTCTACCCGATCATCGTATACTGAGATAGGGTGACATCTCCTTCCTGGCAACTGTGCGAGAAGTCACCTGGCAGTCTGCCAGGTACAACTATGATATGCCAAATTGTTCCGTCCGCTTGATCACGACAAAGATATGACAGACGTGACTAAAATAAACCGCCTTTTCGAAGAAATTGCTCTAATTGAATCGCTATTCGGTGCACTGCACTCAATATTTCACGATGCTTGCATGCGCTTTAACGAGAATATCACAATATAGCAGTTTCGCACTTGTAACGGTACAACACGCAGTATCTGGCTTGTTCATGCCGTTTTGTGTGCTAATGGAGTGGAAAATGAAAAGTGGAAAGGTTGTGCAGCTGTTGAGACATTGGCAACAACCTTTCATCACAAAGGCAAACTATGTCTCAACATAAACACGTCGTGTTTGAGTCAGTGAACAAAACTAAGCATACTCTTCTGAGCGAAGATGGTTGTCAATATAAGTAAAAGCTATCCGGATATTGCGTCTACTTTTCCACTCAGTGCCTCTTAAACAATGAGTCGCTTTATACGCAATAAAAAAAAACTAGTTTGCAACATCTGACCTCTGCGCTGCTTGTTATAGTTAGTGAAGCAAGTAGTCAACGGTACGTAACGTTTCACCAGTGGTGCAGCATACATTTTTCATATGGAAAATATTTAGCGAAAAGAAACAAGTCCTGCTCGCCCCTGAAAGAGGACGGAGGCGCAAAGGGTTGGTGCCGGCTCACGGAGCCGCCACATTTACCCCAAAAGTTCAGGGCAATTTTTATAACAACTTCGTGACGTCACGGGATATACGATATGTTTTAACGATATATGACATGACCTATAACAACGTCATTTTAAAGTGAAGGAGCCTTGTGTTTCTCTGGGAATGGTAAGCGTCACACGCGATCAGTCGTGGTCCGCTATAAGAGAGGATAACCAGATTCCACGAGCTCTGGAAACCGCTGTAGTTGATGCACTTTAGCATATTTCATGGGGTCGTGACGTGGACGAATGGAGCACACTGCGAGTCGTCTATTAGGCCGAACTTGTGCCTAGTAAATGGAAAGTCGGACTACAGTAGCAGTCTTGGACTGATAGCGGCGAACGGAGCGTCGGCCGTCGATCAACTACTGACAAGCGGCGAAGTGCGTCGGCATTTATACTCTTCTCATCGAATGTTCTAGCGTTATTGCTGGCGGTGACATAGGTTCCGGAATAATCTGTACACTTCACAGAGTGGGCGTGATCTTATCGAAATGATCTACTACAGTCCTGAAGCTTCTCGAAAACTTCAGGCGCAGTTTGCGCTGAGAATGTAGTGTATTGGGGCGATAACAAAACTTAAGAAATGGAACGTGGCAATATTGTGCGTTGGATGTTGCTAGCGCAGACAAAAAGATGATTTTTAAGAGGCCGTCATTTTCTAATGCTTCTAAGAAGGACACTTGCAAGCAGATATATTCTACGATAGAATTATCTGAACACGGTGCACGTGCTTCTCAAATACTGCTACCCTGATATTCGTTTGTTTTTATTTTGCATTCGGAAGGTTTCATTAAGGCAGGCAGCACAACTTTCAGTCGATAGGAAACTTGTCTCAACTGTGACTATCGCAAAAAGCGTAGCCAACCACAACGGTGCTTCGAGTGTCGATGTTTCTTTTTCGGACATAACCTCAGATGTCAAGCGTTCGTCGATGCCTCGCCAAGCGATTATAACGTCAGAAGCGGCACGATCACATCATTTTATGCTGTGTTACCTTTGTGGTGATATAATAACAATATCTAAGATTTCACTTCTCAAAGTCATCGTATAGTTGGGAGGGACGCCGTGTAGTAGAAAGCGCCGGAAAATTTGACCAGCTGGTGTTCTTTGACGTGCACTGACATCGCACAGTACACGGGTTGATTGATTGATTTGTGGGGTTTAACGTCCCAAAACCACGCTATGATTATGAGAGACGCCGCAGTGGAGGTCTCCGGAAATTTCGACCACCTGGGGTTCTTCACAGTACACGGGTATCTGGCATTTCATCATCATCATCATCATCATCATCATCATCATCATCATCATCAGCCTGACTACGTCCACTGCAGGACAAAGTCCTCTCCCATGTTCCGCCAGTTAACCCGGTCCTGTGCTTGCTGCTGCCAATTTATACCCGCAAACTTCTTAATCTCATCTGCCCACCTAACCTTCTGTCTCCCCCTAACCCGCTTGCCTTCTCTGGGAATCCAGTCAGTTACCCTTAATGACCAGCGGTTATCCTGTCTACGCGCTACATGCCCGGCCCATGTTCATTTCCTCTTGATTTCAACTATGATCTGGCATTTCAACTCCACCGAAATGCGACCGCCGCGGCTCGAGGTCAAATGCGCGATCTTCGGTTCACCGCCCTATTGCCTTAATCATGACACCCCCACGGTGGATCCCTTGCAGCGATGTATTCTTGTTCTTGTACGCTTTAAAAATCATATTTATTTTCCTATATTGCCACGAAAGTGGGTAACTTCTCACTTTATTGTATCACACCCTCCCCATCATTCTTTTTACATGAGTAACCTGTTCGCGCTCAGGATAACCGGAAAGAAAGGTTTACGCGCGCTTGTAAAAACTCATTGAGCCATTTTAAAATGTCCATGTTGCATGTAGTTCAACCGTAACCGCTTCTGTTGAACAACAGATCCCCACCAGGGCCCCTCAAGAGGCTCTGCTGTCCTGCCTGCGTAAGTATCACGTGTCCTTATACGAATCCGTAACATTAAAAATGGGTTAATTGAGTGACTGATTGTTCAATTGAATGACTGACCGACCGACCGACAGACTGACACTCAGTACGGAGTGCCAGTCACCGATTGAGGCAGAACGCTGCGAAACTCCGCTTATATTTGGACCCTCGATCACAGTATATTATACAGATTTAGCGCTCAGGCCAACGTTGAGATGCAACGAAGTTGAGACGATGTACTAATAAGAATACGTAGCCACACTTATTTGCTGATTTCCCACGCGAATCTATGGCAGAGCAAATTAAAGAGCGATCAACACCTTCAAAATAACCTAGAAGAGATCTGTGTATAAGTGCGGTTTGCCTGATTCGCAGAGATTGACCAGCGGATGAACTAAAAATAAAAAGGACGACTTACGTAGATAGTATATTCTATCATACCCGGAATTTTCGCACGCCATTCGTGACGTCAGCAAGCATATAGCAAAGCGCAACCTAAAGCTCTGTGAATGCTGTCTCAGAAGTCTCCAGCCGCAGCACGTCAAGATGAAAAGAAAGGGTGCAACGATGAGCCAAAACCCTCTTTCAGAGCGCTAAACGGTTCAGTTCTGCCTGCACTGCGAGTCATATTCGTCAGCGAGTAAGGTGCCTCACGTGTCTCCCTCAACACGACGCGGGCAAACCGCGTCAAACGAGAATCTAATCAGTGCGAAACGTGCGCCTTGACGCTCGCTTTCGGAGCTCTGCTGCGTGCGCCACTTGACGCGATTGCGGGAGGAGGCACACGCCGAGAGCCGCAAAATCTCGCTTCCATGTTTCCCCTTCGTCACGCTTTCTCCGTCTTGTCGTAGTCGCCTCTCTTTCTCTCCTTCTTGTCGAAACGTTCAGCAACAGTATAATGACTGGCCGTACATGGCTATGGCTCATTGGTCGAATTAAAGCTTTTCACTGGCAGCAAGAAGAATGTCGTTGTGGTCTCTCGATCGATGAAATCCCACTATTCACACGGAATACACGTCGCGCCTTACCATTCTTTCCCCAAACCGACATCTCTCACCTACGTTCCCGTTTTGTCGGTCTTCTTCCAATCAATGCACTGCGAGAGAAAGCTGCCATTGTGGACAGCTGCATGGTGCAGCGAAGGAATTGTATCAGCGTGCACCCTCACAATTAGTGAGGCACGGAGTTCGTCTGACAGCACCCAGAGGAGCGAATCATGTGCATATAACATTTGATATTGCGCACGTACCCAATGCACGCCTGCTCGACTGAGGAAACATGCGTTTGAGGGGAGCGCCCTTGCGCATTCTTTTACTAACGAATTCCAATGATCGTGTAGGTCACTAGGCAAATACATATATTAAGAGCTGCTAGAAGATTCAAGCGTGACGAAGTTGAACGAAACCACCAGATGAGTGTATCTTTGGTGTCACGTAGCTGAGGTACGCTACAAACCCAAAGACCCAGGAATAATTTAGACTTCTTCATGGTAATTTCGAAGGATTCGGGGCTGTCCGAGTATTGTCTAAAATGGGCTTATCGATGCCGATGCGGCACTGTCGTCATCTATTGAAGTTCTGCTAGGGAACGGTTCTTAGTTATGTAATGTTTTCAGACAATCGCAAGTATGAGTAGATGAGCAAAAAGAAACTTTGATCAATACGACGAATCAAAGGGAATAGCTAATGCCACTTATACGTTAACATCGAGGCTCCTTCGACACACGGAGCGCCATCGTCAGTCTCTTCGAAAGTGGACCGTGGTACTGCCGAGATCACGCGTCGCAAGGCCGCTTCGTCACGGAAGTTCCCGCACAGAGTAGTCACGCGTTCAGCCGTGCTCATGAGCGCCTGATTCGCGGAGCGCGCGAGAGGCGCCCGCGTGACCAAAAGCCCCGCGAGACTTCCCTCGAGAGCATCGGAATGGAGCAGAGAGCAACTTACCGTCTGCCGTCGATGCGGCCGCTCGACCACGGAATGCGCCATCTTCCGCAACTCGGATGAAACCTCCCCTACTCTTGCCCCCTTCTTTCGAGGGAGACCCTGCCAGCAGCACCCGTTCAACCTTGGGGAGCGCTTTTCCCTCTCTTCTTTCCCAAACGAGAGCACGTGACCCGGACTGTCTCCATGGCAACAGGAAAGGAGAGGCAGTGATGGGGAAAGCAGGCAAAAAAGGCGCGCCGGGGTTCGTCTCCCCGCCTCCAAATTGATTCACGCTGACCCTCCTTCGCGCCGTACGCCACAGCCTGACGGTCGGCGAGAGGGCGGACGGCAGGCAGGCGAGAGAGCAGCATCCCAGACGCATCCTGGCGTGCGTTTATTAACGCTGCTTGCTCAGTCGCCGCGGGCGCCGTGCGTTGGTGATGCTCCCAACTGCTGCTGCTGCTGCTGCTCACATAAACGCGTCTTGTCGTTGTGCATAGACAGATGCGCGAAAAGAACCGCATCTCCCGCGTCCTGTTTGTCTTTATCCAAATGTTTATTCCAGGGCTCTCAAGCTCACGTCCGTTAGCAGGCCGCAGTCAAGGTAGTCTCGCGAGGGCAAAGAAGAAGGTAGGAGTGCGGTGAGTAGAAGAAAAAGAGGGGGAAGGTTTCACAAGGTGCGCGCTCTGCCATTGTGAAGGGTGACACTCCCCACATCTTACATACATGTTATTTTCCAGCAGCCCTGACATGAGGGCTCGAACAAAATATTGATATCAATCTCTGGAATGACTGAAGTCTAGACTTCCTAAACTGGATTCTAAAATATAGTTATGTTTCATAGTTATGCTTTAACATAAGGTGACCGCTTTGAATGGCTCACGAAAAAAAAAACGGTTGAGAACAAAGAAGTGTGGCAGTTTGTGCTATAGTTGGTATGACATGACCATAGTTATGGCGTCATCATTCTGTTCTCGCACTATAACTATCGGCTTGAGATCAGTCGTGTCTCTAGCTCATGAGCATGCATATTAAGAAAAAAAGAAGGCACGAAGACAGTCATGTGCGCGCAGGGATTGTGGGCTTAAAAAAGAATAACGGCACGTTCGGCTATTCATATGTTGGCATCAGTAGCAATTTTGATTACCGCGGTTTCTTCATCGCGAACTGGACGCTGTTATGCCAGCGAGTCCTCGTCAAACGACCGTGCCTCTGAAAAAGGCAATCTGGGTCAAGGCCAGCCCGCCGTCTGCCCGACGCGAACATCTCAACGGCGTGAACACGCGCGGCGCCTCTCTCGCCCACGTGCATTGAGTCATCGGCGCACGTGACAGCGAGCCGGCGTTCTCGTGCCTGGTGGTCTGACGCATGGCGCGGCGACCCCCATTGGCGGAATCTTCCCGGACGACCAGCGGCGCTTCTGATTGGACCTGTTGGTTGGACCCGGTGTAAATAAAAGAAGCCCTGCGGCGCGTCGCGATCGGAGGTCCTAGGAGAGGAGTCCCCGTGTCGGAGGGCCGACATGTGTGTGAGTCAGCGGTCTTAGGCGAAAGGCTGACCTATGTGTTAGAGAAGAGAGCTCGGCTCTTCGAGTCTCTGTCGGCCCCAGTGCCGAAATTGTAACGCCTCTGTATATATGCTGTACATAAACCTCGTTTAACTCACCGTCGTCTCGTCCGCTCGTCTCCTCAGCTCTGCGCAGAAGCAGTCGCGAGCTGAGAAACATACGCTACCAAACGGCTGGTGACCTTCCCGGCGGGGTCGAAAGCAGTGGCGCCTCCGGGACCGCGTCGGCGTCGCCGTCTTTCGCAACAGTGGTGGCTTCGGCGGGATCGGTCCGCCGTTTCTCAACAGTGGTTGGCAGCTGCGGGATCGGCCGGCGTCAGCGACATCGATGCGGTGAGTGCCTGATGTTTTCCCCTCAGTTCACCAGACTACTCTAGCTCAGGTTGTAGTAGTTTAGAGAAGGGCTGTGTGAAGCATTGAAGTGAGCTTTGATCGTTTCAAGCCAAGTCGAAGCGCTTTGAAACCAAAGTTAATGCGGAGGGGGTAAACACGGGAGTGTGAAAAATTGCTTGCGCGTCTTGCTAGTAGGCTTATAGTGGGTACGGCAAGTAGATTCTTAACAGGGGAAACAGCAAGAGGCTAGTGTGAACGATGGAGAACCTTAAAGTGAAGGAACTCATCGAAATTTGTGAGGAACTCGGCATTACTTTGGGCCGTGCGAAACGAAAGCAAGCGATCCTTGAGATCATGAAGGATGAGGGAGTGTCGGCTGAGGAAGTCGATGAGGCCTGGGCGGATATCAAAGCACGCCGCGAGGAGGCCGAAATGCGAGAAGTTCGTGAACGCGAGGAGGCCGAGAGACAAGAGCGCCTAGAGTTGAAACGACTAGAATTGGCAATCCTACAGTGTTCGCAGGCGCCTAGCGTAGCTTCTCCGACGATTCAGGTCAGCGGTTTTAGAATTCGTGACCAACTGCCACCGTTCGTAGTAGGCGAGGACATGGCGAAGTATCTCGTCAAGTTTGAACACGTCTGTGAGCGAAACGCTTTGGAGCGGTCTCTTTGGGCGCGGAACCTGCTAGCTCTTCTTCCCGGCGAAGTGTCCGACGCATTAACTTGCTTGTCTAGGGAAGCGTTTGAAAGCTATGACGAGGTTAAGGAAGTGCTCTTGAGACGTTATAAGTTGTCACCCGAGGCTTTCAGGCAAAGGTTCCGGTATGCTGAAAAGGGGAATGAGTCACACGTTGACTTCGCGTTTCGTCTTAAAGCCGATTTAATTGAATGGCTCAAGGGCGAAGGTGTTTATGACGACCGCGATAAAGTGGTGGAATGCGTTGCATTGGAGCAATTCTACCGCTGCATCGAGGATAATGTCAGGCTTTGGCTGCAGGACAGACTTGGTGAAGTAAAGCTAAACAAGGCAGCAGAGTTAGCTGAGGAGTATTATACTCGCCGAAAGTTGCACAGCAGGGCAGTGCGCGTTGAAAAGGATGAGAGAAAAGAGGGCTTTTCAAAGAAACCTGATCAACGGAGACCCGTTCCGCACCGTAATTTCAAAAGGACCCGTCTCTTACGAAGGACAGTGTAGGGGAAGGGCAAACAGAAGCGGAGAAATCGAGTGAGGTTTCTACCACACAGGCATTCGAATCGGAAAACAAACGGAAGCCGCTAATCTGCTACAACTGCAAAAAGGAAGGACACATCGCGAGAAACTGTCAGGAAAAATTTGCCTTCGCAACAATCCGAGAATCAGAAAAAAACATGCGGTTGTTGGAGCCGTATCTCCAAGAAATTAGGGTGAATGAGAAAACGTGCCGAGCACTTAGAGACTCAGCGGCAACCATGGACGTTGTCCATCCTTCATTGGTGTCTCCGGATGACTTCACAGGAGAATGCGCGTGGATCAGGCAAGTCGCCGAGGAGCAGAGTGTTCGCTTACCAATCGCCACCGTTGTCATTGAAGGCCCGTTCGGTAAGCTTTGCACCGAAGCGGCTGTGTCTGCCGCGCTGAATGGTCGTTTTTCTTATCTTTTCTCCAACAACTCGGAGCAGCTTCTCAAAGAGCAGGGCAAATCGTTCTTCCCCAACTTAGCGTGCATGGCTCCCACGCGATCGCAAGCGCGAAAGCTTTCGCGGAAGCTTGACCTCGTTCCATGCGGTGAACTCTCAAGTGACCTTGTCGGCGGGTCGACGGAACCCCAGAAAGGAAATTTTCCGCATGAGTCATGTGAGCAGTCACGCGAGCGGCCCGTCGCGGGAGCGGCCGGCGCGGTATGCGCTGGGGGAGACGACGTGGCGCCATTGAGTCAGAGCGAGAGGGTTGCAACGCTCTCGCCTGTAGCGGAAAGTTGGAGCGAGCTGCCGAGAGTTGATCGAGAGACGCTCATTGGAGAGCAACGTGAGGATTTCTCGATTGAAGCGCTAGTGGAAAGCCAAATTGAAGCGCGAGTGGAAAGCCAGAAAAACGCGGCAAAAGTGCTGTCGAAGGAGCACTACGAGGAATCGGTGAAGAAGCGTGCTTTTGAAGTAGGGAGTCAGGTAATGCTACTGCAGCCATCCAAAAGGAACAAGCTTGAGGTTGATTGGGAAGGGCCCGCCAAAGTATTATCGAAGCCTTGCGATACAAATTATGAAGTGAAATTAGGAAGGCGGCCGGACAAAATTTACAACTTGAAAGCAGTCGTCAATCAGCTGTTGAATGCTTCAGAGGAAGAGGAAGCAGAAATTTTGAGTTCTAGTGAGGTAATCGAAGGGGGATCGAAAGTAATCCGGGAGCAGATAAACCTAGAGCCTAGCTTAAGTGAAGAAGGACCTGAGAAAGAGGACCAGAGAAAGATTGTTTCCGAGTTTGGGTATGTGTTGTCGGACCGTCCCGGAGACACGACGGTGATCGAACACGATATCGAGCTAAGCGGTGAGGAGTCAATCAGTAGCAAGCCGTATCGTTGTTCCCCTGTGCAACGTCGAAAGTGTGAGCCGCTCTTGGTGCCGCATAGGTATCGTCGCCTAAAAGTGGCCGGTTACTGAAGTGGAGCATGGTGCTCCACAGCGCAACTTTGACGTTCGCTAAAGAAAAAAAAAGGAAAGGTAACGTTAATGCAGGTGCATTGAGCAGTGCGTTTAGTTAGTACCTTCTCAACCTTTCGGTTTCTGGCTGGCGATTCGGGGCAAAATTTTGACCTCATCACGACCTGGCCTGAGCGCTCTCGTTCAGAGTGATCTCAAGGGGCCAACTTTATGTGGTATTCTAATCCGTTACGTTGTTGTACGTGAAAAAAAAAATTGAGTTGTCATTTTAGGGGTCTTTTGTCCCACATGTGCCTCTTGATGTAGAGGGAACAAAATTCCGATAGACACGTAGATAGGTATATGTTGTACTATACTTTGTCTGGTGTTCTGTCGGGTGACCGAGGGCACTTGCTTGTGTCGTGTGTTGTCTGTTGTCGAACCGTTCTTAGCAAGTTGCAGAACCATCGACAAGTGCTGAACCCGAAGATGGTCATAAGGGACGAGTGAAGCTGGTCAGCAAGTTGTGGCGACAAGCCAGTGGAGCTGGGATCCGTCGTCAAAAATGGGATGTGTTCCCGGACCAGTCTGGAGCTGTATTCTCCCCATGACCCTGGAGGCGAACCTGGAGGGACCAGGCGAACGAGCGCACCTGACATCCGAGCCCCGTGGAAGCAGCTCGTCTTTCCGGTGCATTGTCTGGCGGCGGGGGTGCTGTTATGCCAGCGAGTCCTCGTCAAACGACCGTGCCTCTGAAAAAGGCAATCTGGGTCAAGGCCAGCCCGCCGTCTGCCCGACGCGAACATCTCAACGGCGTGAACACGCGCGGCGCCTCTCTCGCCCACGTGCATTGAGTCATCGGCGCACGTGACAGCGAGCCGGCGTTCTCGTGCCTGGTGGTCTGACGCATGGCGCGGCGACCCCCATTGGCGGAATCTTCCCGGACGACCAGCGGCGCTTCTGATTGGACCTGTTGGTTGGACCCGGTGTAAATAAAAGAAGCCCTGCGGCGCGTCGCGATCGGAGGTCCTAGGAGAGGAGTCCCCGTGTCGGAGGGCCGACATGTGTGTGAGTCAGCGGTCTTAGGCGAAAGGCTGACCTATGTGTTAGAGAAGAGAGCTCGGCTCTTCGAGTCTCTGTCGGCCCCAGTGCCGAAATTGTAACGCCTCTGTATATATGCTGTACATAAACCTCGTTTAACTCACCGTCGTCTCGTCCGCTCGTCTCCTCAGCTCTGCGCAGAAGCAGTCGCGAGCTGAGAAACATACGCTACCAAACGGCTGGTGACCTTCCCGGCGGGGTCGAAAGCAGTGGCGCCTCCGGGACCGCGTCGGCGTCGCCGTCTTTCGCAACAGTGGTGGCTTCGGCGGGATCGGTCCGCCGTTTCTCAACAACGCATACTATCTACGCATGTTTGAATTTCGCCTCCTGAAACGCGGCTGCAGCTTTCGGAAGGCAAAAGCGCGATTTCGCCCTCAATAGCAGAATGTAAAAGTCGTGCACTAAAGCAAGGGAGTCTCGGAAAGAAGCTTAGTATGAGGAAAGGCTTCATTTCATCAAGCGTTCTGCCATTAGCATCATGTGATCGCTAGTGGTGTATGGATGGATGAAAAAACTTTTATTGGGGTCCTGAAGGATTCCACCCCCGTTTTATAGGGGTAGGATCGCGGGCCGCTCCCACGTTGGGACGGGTAGGCCCAGCCTCACCGCCGCATAAACCGAAAAAAAATTAAAAATGCATTAAGTCACGCAACACTGAATCCCGGCCGAGCTGCTGAGTACCTAGATGGTACTGGCTTGGGTAAGCTTTTACCTTCTCCGTGGTGTGAGAGAACCTGCGACTTCATAGTAAATGAAAAAAAAAAAAAACATTGCAGCAAGATAACGCATATGCTGCTGTGTTACAATGCACGCCGTTGACGACAAAGCAGTCAAATATGAGCAAAATTCATCTTAACACGCCGTCATAGGCAGGCAATGGCAAAAAAAAAAAAGAGTCTACTTCGCGCAAACTGCAGCTAAGTCAAAAACTATATGCTAGCTTCTTCAGAATTCGAACAAGTTCGCGAGGTGACTCTGTAGGAAGACTCGGAAGCAAGGGCGCCTGCCACATTCAACGACACTTTTCCATGTGCCTTAAGTACGACGTATACGCTGTGTTTTTGAAACATTGAACAAGAAGTGAACGCTATAAAGTAATAATACGTGTCATTCTAATCCTTTCTATGCCACCGTGAGGTCGTGCAAAAGTCATAATCACGATTTCCACGTTCCTTTTAAATGCGAAGCATTTCTTGGTGAACTTCCGCGACTTTGAGCGCATCTATCTATCTATCTATCTATCTATCTATCTATCTATCTATCTATCTATCTATCTATCTATCTATCTATCTATCTATCTATCTATCTATCTATCTATCTATCTATCTATCTATCTATCTATCTATCTATCTATCTATCTATCTATCTATCTATCTATCTATCTAGCTAGCTCTTGGGTGCTCTATCTTGGGTCTATCTTGGGTGCTCTTGTAGTCACCCCCTTAACATGGTGTGAACCAATATTAGCATGGGAGGGTAAGATGATTGGACGAATATGGCGCACGGGTCAAGAAATGATTAATGTCACAATCCCGTCGCGTACGTCATAAAACACTTCCCGCCAGACAGTGGCACATACCCACGGGCGGGTATGAGCCGCTGGTATGCTGGTATGTGCCACAGGTGATTGACACTTAGTATTTACCCAGGAATGACGAGAACACACATGGGCAATTTTAACGCGCCAGCGTTAAGACATACCCGACATCAATAGCCAATGTCAGGGTCCCAGATGGAATCGAACCCAAGCACTCTGCGCGGTAATGGAGCATTTTACCGCCGAGCTACGCCAGGTCTCGGAACTGGCAAACAACTGGCATCTGCAACTCTTAAACATATGTCTGTGTGTGCAACATTTGTACGTAAATTTAGCGTCATTTCATGAGGCGTCGCTCAATCAATAAAGTGCTACACGGTCACCTTCCCTCCGCATGCTTGGCATAACGTCGATTCCCTGGTACGTGGGATCTACGGAATTTTTTTGTTTTACTTCCTCTCGACAGCTGTATGCTTAGCTGTCCACGAACATTTACTGTTTTAACAGAGCACGTCTTCTTTTTCAATATGTGAGGGGAAGGGGATGAATTGCGACTACCCTATATGCTCGGGTAAATATATATACGTTCAAATTCAAAGACTTTCGGGGTCCATAAGAAAAGGCAAAAGGGAGAGAAACTAGCTTAATAAAGTAGGACCGCGTGTTTACTGTGGCTGGAACCCCACGTGCAGGGCCCCAATTGCTGCTTTAGTTCGCCGCTCGTCATGTCGCAATGACCTTGAGCCACCGGAGAGTAACAAAGGAGCATCCGGCTAACCTTAGCAACAGAAGAGCCGCATGGCTCGAGGCACGAACGAGTGAAGTAGGAGAACGCTTTCGGTTCTTCACCAGCTCATAAGCTATAGCCGCAGATGTGGATGCGTTCAGCGCTGGTGACAGACTGAATCCAGTCATTCGATAGATATAAATAGACGAGAGGCTGCGAAATCTCAAGCGAAGGCAACGTTGCGCGCCGAAACACTTGGGCAATTTGGAACCATGTTTGCGCACTAGAAAAGTGTACCAAGCGTCGGAAGAGAGTGAACGACGGAAGAGAGTGCAGCCACTGCATGTGACCATTGTTTTTCTTTTCTTTTTGCAAAATTATACCATATATTTTCTGCGCTAGTGATGAGTAGGTTTCGAAGAGTTTCAGCTCAGCCTATTTTTCTTGGGCCATTTTCTTGTCAGTTTGCCGCGACACTGCTCTCAACTGCGAAGAAGCTCTGTACAACAAGATATGTCTACATATGCATTTATGCACACTCAATTACCCAGAAATGCGGCACGCACACTCTCATGCACCTGAATGAATAACTGGATAACTCTAAGCCAGCCGGTGCGAGAAAGGCCACCTCGAAAGAGCACAATTTTTTGCGCACTTCATTTTTTGCGTCAATGATATTACCGCTAATAGGTCGCGAATTGGATCAGGGAATCACTTTACTGACAGTAGCTTATGTCTCCAAAGCGGGTGCAAGCCAGGGTACGAACCACCACTCAAGAATTTATTTCATTTTGCGAAGCATTTCTTAGCGAACCTCAGCGACTTTGAGCGTATCTATCTATCTATCTATCTATCTATCTATCTATCTATCTATCTATCTATCTATCTATCTATCTATCTATCTATCTATCTATCTATCTATCTATCTATCTATCTATCTATCTATCTATCTATCTATCTATCTATCTATCTATCTATCTATCTATCTATCTATCTATCTATCTATCTATCTATCTATCTATCTATCTATCTATCTATCTATCTATCTATCTATCTATCCCCTTACGTTTGGGTGCTCTCGTGGTCACTCCCTTAACTTGACGTGAACCAAAATTAGCGAGGGTACAATAGCTGGACGAATATGAAGCGCTAGTGAAGACATGAATAATGTCACAATCCCGTCACGTACTTCGTCAAACACTTCCCGACAGACAGTGGCACATGTGGGTATGTGCCACAGGTGATTGACACTTATAGTGTCTACGCAGGAACGGCGAGAACACACACAGTCAATTTTAACGCGCGAGTGGTGACAGTACATCGGTAGCGTTGACCTGACGAATGCAAATAATATATGTCAGTGTCCCAGTTGGAATAGAACCCAAGCATTCTTCGTGCCAATGGAGCATTTTACCACAGAGCTACGCCAGGTCTCGGAACTACTTTTCAAATAGACGCTAATCTAACGTCAATATGGTGGCAGTGCTGCCTACTCAATTTTATAAAGATTACATGTGTACTCCTTTCAAAGAGCCGTCATGTCGGGTTAACGTAAATTGAAGTTAGTTGCCATACGCTGAAATTGATTTATGTAGCAGTGTCCATGGCCAGCGTCCTCACGACTATCAGCGCTTCATATCAGCTTCTGGTGTTTCTAATACGCATGTTCAAGTTGGCATCGTCACCCAAGTGTAAACAACTGGTTATATAAACATTTGCATATCTTCAACGTATGTGTGTGGGTGCAAAATTTGTACATATATTTAAAGGCATTTATAGACGTGTCGCTCAAAAAAAATAATATGCAACACGGTCACCTTCCCTCCGCATGCTTCGGATAACGTCGATTCCCAGACACGTGGGGTCTGCCAAATTGTTTGTTTGTTTTCTGCACGTAAAATACACGAAGACACAGAAGAAATAGGGAGGGCACAGCCTGACATCTGCCACGTATAGAGGCACAACGCCAGCCTGCTCCTTCAGGAACAGGAGACATAGAGGAAAGGAAGGCAGGAAAGAAGAACGCACACGCAAACAAATTAATTAGTCGCATAAAAATGTCTATAAACGTGTTGCCAAGTCCGTTTTATTTAAGAAAGTTCGAAGGGTTCTGTGAGCCTAGTAACGCCGAGAAGCACACCCTCCTGAAAACAAGCGATCGTGAACGGCCGTGCCCTTAAGTCCAATCAGTCCATAGTCCTTTTTAAGTATAGTGCTCGCTGCGCAACCAATGTATACGGCACTCCAACATGACGTGTTTTAGTGCATCACAGGAGCCACACAAAGAACATATCGGACTGTGAGCACGTGCCAGCAAAGCAAGGACGTGCTGACGTCCTCACAAAGCTAAGGCAACGAAGGCACCACTACAAATCTTTATTCCAAATAATTAACGCATAAAAAAGACTCTGGAAGTTCAGGTTTGGAAATTAGTAATTCTGAACGGGAAGCCTCAAGTGTACCTACCTACCCATCCTGCACACGCTGAAAAATTAAAAAAAAAGAAAACAGCCAATAGGGAGTCTACAATTCTATGTGGTTCTTTATTTTATTTCTCAATCTAGCAGCCGACCTAATTAACGTGTTGGTGTGGGAGGTTCAAAAGACAAGTTGATTTAAAATAGCTTGTCAAGCATTTCGAAAAAATTCAATTCCGTGCATATCCGTGGACATTGAGGATCTGCCATCTTTCAATACAGGTTTTCAGCGCCTAATCAACATCCAGCCCAGCCCGGCTGGCAAAACGGGGGCATTCTGCAGTTGTGCAGATCCTTTCAGCTCAGTCCATTCACAGCGAGCGTCAGGCGGGTTTCCTTTCATATACGAGAAATGAACTTTCCACTGGCGAATCTAATTTTCTGCGGGACGGTGAACGGCTATTTTATTCGTTGTGTGCTACGGGAGCTACAGAAAATCTAGCGTGGACTGCTCGAATCATACACACATTTGGGGCGCCTTCAACGAGATTGGGCTTCTTTGCCTGCTTTCATTTCGCCGCAAATCTAGCCGGACATATTATGCGATAACATATAGCTGATCAATAATTCAGCACTGTAGAGAAATAATAATAATATAAACTTCATTTCAGATTCGTGTTGCGCAATTATAATACCACAGCATAACATCACTGCCAGGGCAAGGGTTTTTCAGGCTTCGTTTTTGTAAGTTTTGTCCCCCACTGCGTATACTAGGCTGGAAATAACCATTCCCCAGACGCTCAAACAATCACATCGCCACTCCTTCATTTTTTTATTTTTTTATTGACATGATATGTAAGGAGATGTTGGCGCACGATTATGGCGTCGGCTACTCCTAGCCGCTGATTGAAACTTGAACACGTATCTTGAAGCAAAACATACAAAGCAGTGCATGGAAAGTAGAAAACACGAGCACAGATATGCAAAGACACACTTATATGCACATATCACAACATAATGGTAAGGAAATGTTCAAAAGTCAATGAATGAAGTCTCTGATAATGTCCCTCGTTACTATTCGGTCCACTAGCACAAAACAGCAGAGAACACGTCTGGTCCTTATAAAGAGGCACTCGCTCGTGTGTACATAATAGTCGACACATCATTCATTTCACAACACGCATGATGGGTGTCACATGATACCGTACATAATAAGTACATGTGTTACAAGTGAAAGTTCGTTATTTCTTAATACTTGTCAGCGATCCCGCTGTCTTGTAAAAAAACGTGTTAATGCTTTTAAAGCGTGTGACTGTAAAACTCGAGTAGGCCACGAGCCCAGAAGTTTCTTCATGTTAAACGGTCTGCAGTCTAATGCCAACAATTCGGACTTAAGACGGCGTCTTGGCGTGTCATGATGTGGACAGTCTATGAGAAGGCGACATACGTCTTCATCTATAAATCCACATTCGGATTCGGAAGTTTCAGCTCTGCCGATTCTGTGGAAAAAATGTTTTGTGCATGCGGTGCCTATAGCCTCAATCGGTGAATTAGAGTTTCCATACTTCTATCTAATGCCAGCGTAGTTTTGAATTCAATAAATGTATCGATGTGATATAAATCGCAGCTCTTTGTACTTTGGTCAAACCAAGCAGTTTTGCTCATTCTGAAAGTTGTATTTTTTATAATACTACGCAATTCATTTTTCGAAATAGGTAAAGAAACAGCAACGTCTTTACGATGTGCTTGTCGTGCTGCTTCATCGGCAGCTGTGTTTTCAGGAATGTTGCAATAGCCAGATATCCACTGGAGTTTGATCTCATGTTGCACCTTCTTTGCTTTGGTGAGCTCTTTCAGCGTTTCGTATGTCATACTATCACTTATTACTGTCGTGTTTGTACTGGAGAGGGATCTTAATGCGGCCTGTGAGTCAATGAAAGGTACCCGTTTTCTAGCGTCTGCTACCGAGTTTATAAACTTTAGAGCATACAGAATAGCGAAGAGCTCAGATGTAGTAGATGACGTCATGCGACATAATTTAAATGATTCCTGAATATTGAGCTGTGGTATGATAAATGCCGATGTTGAAGACATTGTAGTACTTGAGCCATCTGTGTAAATGTGACGATTTTTTCATTCGCATAATGATTCATTCAATCACTTCTTAACTGACTCCCATACTCACCCAACCACTTTCAGGGACTCGCCCATTCACTTTTTCTCTCAACAACCTAATAACAAAAATCAAAATACAGAATAAAAGAACAAGCGCTGCTCCAAAAACTGCGGGTCACCAGTCATTCATCTGTGCGAGAGAGTCTTGCTACGTGGCTTCCGTTGCAACCATAAGTACTTTTTTTGCTGCTAACATAAATAATACGCCCAATAATAATTAAAAGTTTGACGTCCTCACTTGAAGAACTGTGCTTAGCAGAGTGGTGTAGACTTCTTTGCGGAACTTGCGAAAGAAATCAACGTTTTGTTTACCAATAACAAGTGGCACCTACTTGCGTATTCAGAACTATAGAACACCGATATAAAATGCGTGAACAGTACTTGGCATCACATAAATGAAAAAAAAAATGTATTTGATGCAATTTACCGAGTCATTCGTGGCTTTGAAGGAATCGTCCCCGGGTCGGCTTTATGCCCTTCCATAGTAGAGTATCTTCTACTCTAAATCATTAACCACTTTTTCTACACGCGAATTTTCTCGGGGTGGCAAAGGTACAGCTGTGTGTGGAGCTTATATTTATTCTGAGATTGTAACCGACTACAGCCAATCACACGCCAATCCACTGGCTTTCTCAACCACTAGTTTATTCGCTCACCCAATTACACGGTCTCACAATGGACGAGAAGGTGAAAGAAGATTAGCGCGCATGTGCTCTGTTCATCACTATTCACTCTGTTCATCGGTTGGTTTTTTATTACTGAAACAGTACAATTTTACCATAATCGATCAATATTTTCTGGCAGGCTATTTCTATAATATGAGACGCTAATTACACTCGCAGTTAAGCAATAAACAGGTTCGGCCACTACATGTATTTCGTTCACCCTCACTTCCGACAGCCGCTCCCATTTACCCCACGCAGACAAGGTACGCCCTTGTGTGGCACGTCGCCAAAACATCTCTGGCGCAGAAGCGAAAAAAAAAAATCCTTCGCTGCAAGACACGACATCACTGATGCAGCGCACGGCCATTGACAAAAGCGGGAAACATTGCCGCTTTGTGCACCGGGCTTAATTACTGTGTGCCGTTTTGACCTGGCTCGACTCGACTTTAATTGGTGCATACGTGTGAACGCTTATCTGAATTATTTACGCGGACACGTTCAGCGACGCAGAAGTGCGAGGATGTTTTATGAATTTTCGCTCGCCGGATTCCGTGCCGACCGGTTGTGCCCTCGCGATCTCCCACGACAGTGCAGCTCTGGCCGACTGGGCTCGCCCTACGTAATCTCCTGACGCCGACCTCCGACGACAGTGTAGCTATGACCGACTGGACTTGCTCTACGCCACCTCCTGACGCCGACAAGAGCTCTCGCAAGTGGTGCCCCGTCCTCGGACTCCTGTGACCGTGTTTCAATCTTTCCTATCTCTCCTATCTCCTCAATATGTCGTCGCTCTCTGGCTTACCACCTCACGTCTCTTTCTCTCTCTGTACACCTTTATTCCTATCCTTTTAATCCCTCCTCACCCCCACCCCTTGTGAGCTACTGTTGAGGTGTCGCTCGCTGAAGCAGACAGTTACGGGACTCACTTTTCTCTTCCTTTCTCTCTTAGAACCACTTTGTGTATTATGAATTTGCGCGTCGTGAATCTGTATTGCGAGTCGGAAGGGATGTTGCTAACGGGTAGCGTTGTCAATAAAATATAGTGCTAGCATCCACTTTCTCTTGTCATACAAAACAAAACGCAGTAATGGGTAAAGAAGAATGACATCCTTCAAGGTAAAATGGTGTGCGCAAATAAAGACGCAGAAACAGGGTCAGTTGCGAACTTTGCACCGAGTTTTATTTTTCGTCTTTTTTTCAGCATCTACTTACAAAACAAACATGTGTAAGCAAAAAGCAGTCACGCGGTCATGACCAAACAGATCACAAGAAAGGACGCAAATGTTAATGCTCACTATAAATAAAGATACATATAAGTGAGCTTATTCGATAGTGTGCGCAAATATCTGCATACCTTCTTGTAATCTCTTTAGCCGTGACTAGTGACCACTTCTTGCTTGCACAGGTCTGTTTTGTGAGTATATATTGAAGGGTGACGAAAAAAATGAGCATATAGCATAGATATCTGCAGCATACTGAGCACGGGCTAGCGCCTAAGAGTCTTTTTTCTCGTGTTCTATGAGAGCCTATATTATGATAATATTTTATTTATTTATTCATTTATTTAACTTATCTATCAAATACTGCGGACACCTAGTTCAAGCAGGGAGGGCAAATAAAATGGTACAACAGCAGCGAACATACCGAAAACAAAAAGAATAAATGAAACAAGAACACTAATACAGAAACAGAGTCAATACGTTTGGCAAAACGCTATACAAACAAATAATAATATAATCAGCATTTTGGTGTCCATTCGATTACACTATTCCATTAGGTTATTGTACGAAGGAAAAAATAATTTTAAATTGTATTTGTTCTCGCGAGGTAGGGTGTTAATGCATCTTGTCTACGATGACAAGTGGTTCGGGTTTATAGGGGCGATAGAGATAATGAGGGGTCTAGGGGTGTATTGTTCGTGTAAACTAGTTTAAGAAATTACAGTCTGTGTTTCTGTCTTCTCATATCGAGTGGTTCAATGCAATGACCATCACGGTATTACCATGACTTGTAAAATTGTACATGAAATCACCACCACACAAAGCTAATAATTTAACATATTGCGAATAGCAGAAGTCGTATCAACGTAATAACAAATGCATGTAACTCTCAATTTACACAATAGGGAGTGGGTTAAGTGGGTAAATTGGGTAAACGAGTAGTACACAACCTCTTCCGATATTATACAACAACATGGTGGTAGAATCACCAGGGCACGAGAACTGCAAGCTTAAGCAAGTTCCTGTCACTTCTTTTCAGAACAGCAACGATTATGTTTAAAAAAATATTCGACGATTTAGAGTACGATATACTCCACTATGGGAGAACATTAGGCCGTACCAGCTCCAATTCATATAAGATGCAAGTGCCATATGTCACGGGACATTGTGTGTAGAAAAGTTGTTAATAATTTAGAGTACTTGGTACTCTACTATTGGAGAGCGAAAAATTGGCAGATCCCCCGTACAGTGGGAATCGATGATATGCGAAGCAAGAATGAGAAATGTTGATATGTCAGTTTAAAATTAGTACAACATTATAACTTGAAGGTAAATAATGCCGTACATGACTTCCGTGTCATGATTATAATGTTTGGATGTGTCGTTTACCTTCGTCAACTATTCAAGTCACGTGATACCAAGTTTAGTATATGGGAAGCTAGTGAAACAGCCGCAAGCACGCTATGAGCTTGGCATGTTGTCATGTTCTTACATGACACGCGTGTCAGTATTGTTATGTTTGCCCCAGTCACATACTTCGTCATCCATGGACGTCATGTAACACCAAACTTGGTATATGTGGAGCTAGCGAAACGACCACGAGCGCATCATGAACGTAGCATGTAGTCATGTGGTTACATGACACACATCTCATGTTTATCATTTTCGCACCAGTATCATGCCTTCGTCATTCATTCACGTCCCGTAATACCAAATTTCGTATAAGTGAAGCTAGTGAAACGGCTGCCTGTGCATCATGAGCGTGGCATGTAGTCATGTTGTTACAAGACACGCATCTTATGATTATTATGTTTGCATCAGTCCCATACCTTCGTCATCCATTCACGTACTGTAATACCAAATTTGGTATGTGTGACGCTAGCGAAACCGCCACGAGCGCATCATGAGCGTGAAACGTAGTCATGTTGTTACATAACACGCATGTCATTATTTTCATGTTAGGGTTTGTCGCTTGTGTTCGCCATGCAATCATGCCATACCATACCAGTTTTGCAACATTCCATGTGAAATAAACCACCGCAAGAGCTGCAGGATCATGAAACGTAAATCATGCCATTCATGGTACATGTGTCTTGATTTTCATGTTATGACAACTCAAATATGTTCTTTATACAGTCATTTTGTGCCATACCAAGGTTGATATCGATACCACAATTGAAACGGCCAGGAGAGTTAAAAGTCGTTGGTGGCTAGGATAGATAGATAGATAGATAGATAGATAGATAGATAGATAGATAGATAGATAGATAGATAGATAGATAGATAGATAGATAGATAGATAGATAGATAGACAGACAGATAGATAGATAGATAGATAGATAGATAGATAGATAGATAGATAGATAGATAGATAGATAGATAGATAGATAGATAGATCGCTCAGTCACCGAAGTTCGCTAAGAAATGCCTCACATTTAAAAAACATCCCTTGTGTTCGACACTCAACGACACGCTTGCTCAGAAAATAATGATGGACCATCTCGCTGACGGGAACCCTTATGCAATGCGAAGCAGCAGCGGTGCGCCCGGCGTCAACCAGGCTTAAACGGGTGTCGGCGCGGGGGCTGGAAGAGCGGTTTGAAGTGAAACTTGGTGTAGCGTTTACTGGAGTGAACGTTACTCGTGAACGTTTGAAACGCAAAGTCACAGGAGGCGAGTAACGTTTCCTGTAAGTTTCATCGCAGCAAGACGGTTCGCTTGATTTGCGCTCGAACGCTGCGAGTGGTGGAGAGGGTGAAGCGAGAGAGATGACACGCGGTGAGCGGCGACAGGCCAAGGAGAGAGAGACGTCAACGCGCGCGCACTGCGAGAGAATGCGTGACCTACATGGCGCCGCCCCAACACCTGCGACCATGGGAGCATGGTGCGGACGGAGTTACAGCGTTACACAGGCTGGTTAAAGAGCTTCTTCGCATCTAAAGAAATTCCTGTATATCCACGTAGTGAACGATGATGAAGGAGCTTGCTCCAGAGGTTAAATCTGGTAAACTGTGAATCATCTGTACATATGCGCACTCATCATATTATAAATAAGTGACACGAGAGTTGCTTTGGTGTGATTGTATATACACGTCATATATGCAAAATGTTTTTTTTTTTGTTTGTTTGAAGAGCAATGCCAAACGCCCTGGTGCCAGCCCACAAGCATGATACCATCCGCTGTCTTGGCCATTCATTCCTCCACGCATCCGTTGTGTTGTCACCATTTTATGGTGGTCTCTACCAGTTGTATACAGAGCGCGCAACTCGTCATCTGGGGAGAACACACATTGGGCTGTCGGTGGACGCGCCATTGTCGACACTCAAAAAGCTGCAACACGCGATGCCTGCAGCGTCGTCGGCCATGGCGTTCACACAACTTCCACCACCAGCATTTCGAACGTGCGTGTCTTCCTTGCTCGCTGCTCAAAGCGAAGTGCAGTCATCGTGGTCATCCTTCGCTGCGTTAAGCCGGTATGGAGCCTCGCCCGCTGCGCTCAGGCGAGCTAGCATCACCTGTAAGGTCCCTATATCTAGGGACTTCAGATATATGGATATATGGACGTATATGGCTGTACCCTTTGGATCGGGAGGTGGCTAGCGCCACCAAGCCGTAATACTTAATGAACCAAAAACTAGATTTACTTTTTGCCTTAAATAGTTAGTTTGAGGATTCTCACTTTGTAGTGAAGGGTTTAATTTTCACTCCTGCATTGACTTTAGCCCCCAATCAGATAACCTCCTTCTAGTTAATTCTACCCGCTTAATGTCTATTTTGCCCTCCCTCTCCCTAAACTCCAGTGCTTTGAAAAACTCTGCGCCATCATCCTGAACTATAGGGTGAAGCCCTTTACAGAACATTATCAAGTGTTCGGCAGTTTCGTCTTCCTCTCCACACGCACTGCATACCATGTCTACCCCTTCGTATTTCGCCCGATATGTCTTGGTTCGCAATACTCCCGTGCTGGCCTCAAACAGTAGAGAACTACCCCGAGTGTTGTCATAGATGCTTTCCTTGGCAATTTCCTGCTTAAAAGTTCGATAGATCTCTAGTGCGGACTTCTCAATCATGCCAATTCTCCACATATCGGTCTCATCTTCCTTCACCTTCTTCTTAACGGATAATTCTTTTTGGTTTGGCCCCCTGTTTGCTAAGTAATTACCCGTCAATTTTCTGGTTCACTTCCTCCATTTTGTATCGACATTTTTTATGTACAAGTAGCTGAATACCTTCCTAGCCCAACGATCCTCCCCCATTTCTCTCAATCGCTTCTCAAATTTTATCTTGCTGCTAGCTTCCCTGCCCTCAAATGATGTCCATCCCATATCGCCTTGTACTCCCTGATTTGGTGTATTCTCGTGAGCTCCTATGGCAAGCTACCTGTTTCACGTTGCTTAATTTTTAATCTTGCTTGAACTTCTGATATAATGCACAAGACCGCATTGCCGAACGTCAGACCAGGAACCATGACCCCTTTCCATATTCCTCTCACAACATCATACCTATTGTAATTCCACAGTGCCCTGTTTTTCAATACCGCTGCATTCTTGTTACCCTTAGTCGACACGTATAGTTCGTGTTCCCTTAGGTACTCGGCCCCATTGCTTATCCATACGCCCAGATATTTGCATTTATCTGTTATCTCTAGCATGACCTTCTGTATTCTAAGCCCACTACCTTCATTATCATTAAAAATCATGACTTGATTTTTCCTTACTGAATCTGAAAGCTAACCTATCTCCCTCATTACCGCAGATTTCTACCAATCTCTGTAAATCTTCCTTGTTGTCGGTAATTATCACTACATAATCTGCGTACATCAATGCTGGTAGTGCCTGTCAATGAGTTTTCCTTGTTTTATGAAAGAGAGCTTGAAGCCCAGTCCACTTCCCTGTAATTTAGCCTCTAATCCTTGCAGGTACATCATGAATAATAAGGAAGACAAGGGACACCCCTGCCTAAGCCCCCGTTTAACCTCTGAAGGCTTGGATAACTGTTTTACCCACTTTATAGTTACCTTGTTACCTTTAAAGATATACATTAAAAGATTAGTGACTACATCTTCCACGCCTAGTGTGTCCAGTATTCTCAACTATTCCTCTTGAACCACGCTATCGTACGCTCTCTTGATATCCAAAAATGCTAGCCACAGGGGCCTGTGTTCCTTTTCTGCTATTTAAATGCACTGAGTCAGTGAGAACAGATTGTCTTCCAACCTCCTGTGTTTCTGAAACCCATTCTGCCGTTCCCCTAGCACCCCCTCATCCTCTATTCATGCCTGCAGTCTTTCCTTTATAATCTGCATCGCCAGCCTGTAGACCACTGAAGTCACTGTTATAGGACGGTAAGTTGTTTATGTCAGCTTTGTCCCCCTTTCCTTTATAAATCATGCTCACCCTGCTAAGTTCCCATTCATCGGGAACTTCTCCATCGAATATTATTTTGCTCACGCCCCTTTCAAAGCCTACTTATATTTTCGACCTATTGTATTTATCAGCATAATTGTAAAGCCATCTGGGCCTGTTGATGTACTACTAGGAACCTTTTTCTCAGCCCTTTCCCACTCTTGTTGTGAAAATAGAGCCATTGCACCACTTAATTCATCCTTGTCTATTGTGGTGCATGAAGCTCTTCTTTGTTGAATTTTTTCTGTCACCCTTGTTTTTGTATATTCAATAGCTTCGTCCCCTTCTAGCCTCGCACCTTGAGCTGTAGTTATAAACCTCTGCTGTAGGTTCGTCTCATTCCTTAGGGAGTTTAGATGGTTCCAAAACTTCGCAGCTGCCTTTCTATCTTTTTTATGTACTTCTGCCAGCCACTTAGCTCTCTTTCTTCTAATATTTTCATTGATCCGAAGGGATGCATACCTTCTACAGCTTCTACAGCCCATTTTCTTTCAACATCATCTGTCGGTTCACTCCGCTGCTTAGCATGTCTGTGTTCCCTAGAGGCTTCCTGACGTTTTGCTATGGCTCTCTTAACTTCCTCATCCCACCAGCTTTTGGGTTTGTGTCTTCTTTTCCAGGGTGACTTGTCACGTGCCTTAGCAAGCTCTAGCTCAAACAGCCTAAATAGATTTGTGTATGTTCACAGTGTTCTATTATACTCAGTGATTACTTGCTCAATTGGTTTAGCGGCTAGTGCAATTTGCCTGTCTGGATAAAAAATGCTCTGTAGTTGCTCATCTTGTCTCCTTCCCTCTTTCACTGCTCTTCCAAAACTTACCTTGATACGTCTGTCATCACTACCCAGACTTCTGGAGCCACATTTATCTATGTGCATTCCCCTGAGCTTATCATACATCCTATGTGACATCAGCGCGTAATCTGTCGTTGACTACAGCCTTCCTACCTCCCATGTTATTTGCTCTTACCACTTCTCGGTACTGTTGCAAATGATCAAATCAAGCCTTTCACGCATATCCATGATCATTTTGCCTGTTGGGTCTGTATACCCATCTATATCTTCTACGTGCGCATTCATCTCTCCTAGTATAAATATCTCGCACTCTCCTCCTAACTCCTGTATGTCATTTGACATACACTCTACCATTGCCCGGTTTTCCTCTCTGGCCTTTGCTTCCGTCCACAAGTTCACGAAACTAAGGATTGTCATTTGCCCTGCCACTTTCCCTTTTAGCCATAAATGTTCCTTGCACTCCTGCTTGACCCTTTATCAGTCTGTACTTTTATGAATGAATGCCCCAATATCACCCCCCTTTCTGCTGCCTTCTGTTCTATTACAATATTCTCACGCGTAGTGCGCATTGTTAGGAGGTTGTTTCATGTCCCTGTGATGTGTTTCTACAAAACTGTATACATGGGCCTCTCCTTCCCTAACTGTTCTTTTATCTCTTCCCGCTTCAGCCTGTTCCTACCACCCTGCATGTTAATATACCCTACGTCTGAATTTCCTAGGCGCTCGTGGCTACGTCTATTTCTGCCCCGGACTATCCCTATCTTAGATACTGGTGCCACTTTGGAATCGTATCTGTCCATACCCCCTGTCAAAGAGTCTCCATGGTTGTTTTCCTCGTTACTAGCTATCCTGCACACCAAAGGGCCCGCTTGCCCCCCGAAAAAGCTACGGCGCGTCCTGCAAGTCGCCAACCCACCTCATGACCTGGCCGCCCATCGAAGTGAATTCTGTCTCGTTGAAAACCACCCCACCTATGCACCTCTCTGTTTGATTCCACCACCTCAAAGCCTTTCTCTCGACTCATCCGCCATATCTTTTGGTTTTCGTTGACAACCGCTCTTTGCAGGTTGCTATCACGCACCGGTACCTCCGGTATGGTGCATATCACTACCTGTACGTGAGAAGAAGTGGCACGCATGTCATCGACGCCTTTCGCCAGTGTCGTTGCTAGTCCTGCCGTGTATTCATTTAAGACATTGTTTAAACCACCTGAAATTATCACGAGGTTTCGTCTATCAGCTGTAGTTTTGAGTTTTGCGCTCACTTGCCTCATGACTGCTTCCAGCTTGCGTCCTGGAAACGCCCCTACGTCAACCCTCTTGTCACCTCTTACCCTCTCTTTGATGGCTTCTGTGCATCGATTTAAATCGAGTCCCCGGCGATGATCACATGCTGTGACTTTTCAGCGGGAACGTCCTGCACCTGGGCGTTACTTGCACGTGTGACGCCGGTTGCTCTGTCCCCTCCCAACCCCACCACTACTTCGCTGAAGCTGGGCCTTGTGACAATTGAACCGGCCTAACCTGTTTTTTCAAAACTTGCTTGCTCTTTCTTCTCCGCCGTTCTGGTTGCCGGTTCCCTACTGTTCTCTCCGTAGGCCGCTCCTCTGTTCACCTTGGCTAATGCTTCCTCGGCGGACTTCAGGCTTTCTACGATAGACCTCGTTTTCTCTTGTTCTGTCGCCAACGCAGTCTCGAGCTCAGTGATTCTCATCAGCAGGTCACTCTGGGTAACCATC
The DNA here is from genome assembly GCF_013339725.1 of Rhipicephalus microplus. Taxonomy (NCBI): domain Eukaryota; kingdom Metazoa; phylum Arthropoda; class Arachnida; order Ixodida; family Ixodidae; genus Rhipicephalus; species Rhipicephalus microplus. The sequence goes on from NC_051165.1 coordinate 120,016,214, forward strand.
ATTTTCTTCATTTTTTCCTCAACCTCACATTGCCTGCACTTCGCGTCAGCCTCTTTTCCTTCCGCTTCTACACTGGGTCCACTTTCAAACCAGCCCCACATCCTGAACACTTTACAGTCTCTTTAACCATGTCTTTCCGACACCAATTGTCCCTAGTACTTGTCTCACTCAATAATTGTAAAACTTGAGCCCTCCTCACGAAAAAGAGAAAGTCTAAGCTCTACTACAGTCGCCTGAGCGGCGGCGCGCCCTCTCATGAGCCCCCTTGAAACGAAGAGCACTGCTGCGTCTATATAGAGAGCAATGAGAACTAGCGTACTGACCTGCGCAATGACGTGAGACAACCCCCTACCAAAACGAGCAAGTTGCAGACCTGCGCAACGACGAGAAACAACCCCCCAGCAAAACGAGCAATCTAATTGAAGTGCTTAACGATTCCGCATTTTCGGCATTCTACTATGGGAGAGAACAGAGCCATCCCGTGGGCATGACATGATATTAATGTGTGTTTAGAAAAAGTGGTTAACGATGTAGAGTACCTGGTATTCTACTATGGGAGAGCATAAAGCCGTCCCGCTCTGTCGCGAATATTTCGGAAACATGATCTGGAGCAACATTGGCGATCTTAAGCTGGTTTATACAGATCAAAATTGGCATGCTGCGGAATTGTACAGAAATTGGATCTTCAAAGCTTCACCAGTTATATGCGCATGAGTAGGTGCCGTTTTTGAGTAACTGGTGCTCTTCCAATCGAGGTCTTCTCAGTATACCTGCGTTTATAATATGACAATATGTCCTTTTATTCACGTCACCCTGTTGGTAACATTATTTATGATTCAGCCAGAGTTTAGGCCTTTTTGTTTAAACTCGGGAATATTTTGAACTTGCCGGAGTCTGAAACCTGAGTGAAATGGTGAGCAACAAGGACTCGCTTGTCCTTTTAAATGTCGTCGGAATACAAACGAATGAACGCCTTTGTTGCCAGCAAGAACTGAAGTTTCACGCTGCTAAGCACGGAGGCGGCTGAGGAGCTTGGCATCTCAGTCCCCATGTGGGAGCTGCCCACAACACAGTGATCTGTGTTTTGGAGGACCAAACAAAAGTTCATCCAATCAAATCCAATTCAGGCAAAAAGGAAGGACATAGGTTAGGAGAAAACACTGCGATAGAAACATAGAAATAAAAGAAAAAAATGAAGTGGAGAAAAAAGAACAAAGAAGGAAAGAGAGAAGAAAGAAAACGAAATAAAGAGAGAAAGGAAAAAAGAGAGAAAAAAATGAAAAGGCAATCAAAGAAAAAAAAGAAATACAAACAAAGAGAAATAAAAAAAACGCCATGCTAAGCTTCACTTTCCCGCATTTCCCGATAGAGAAAGGTTCCTGAAATATTTCTTTCCAGTGATACAGAGCTGGCGTAAATATAAATGTTTTGCCCAACCCCGCATCGACGGACACGAGCTAACGGAGGAGTTTTGACTCCCTCCCACGCCTAGCCGTGCGTCGCTTTGCCGTGTCCGGGGAAAAGGGGATCCTGTGGGTTGAGCCGACGCTGGGTGATGGGACCTTTAAGGCCCCCCAGCAGAGGCAACACACCCCTTTGGCCCCAGCTTCACGTAGACGGCACCCCTGGGCTGACCCACCCAGGGGAAATCGGCAGTCGCCTTTTCCTATCTCTCTCTCCCTACATCTTCGTCTTTCTTACTTTTTTAGCTTTCCTGTCTACTTCTCTCTTCTGCTTACTTCCAATTTTCTCGGCGGCAAGGGTTAACCCTGTGCAAATAGCCTACCTTGGCCTAGGCGCACTGGGTTATAGCAGGGTTGTACGGCTGACGTCTGCAAGCTTTTAGCATCCGCAAACTTGCAGCGTGCCCTCGTTGGGCTCCGTGGTGGGTGGCCGCCAACGCTGCTGAACAACATACAATTAGCATGCAGAAAGCATTCCCTTTACTTAGTGATCGTGCCTCCTCAAAGCGGGTACGCACCGAAGATATCAATTTTTTCATCCGGCCAAGACAAATGTTTCCTCATTTCCACGTTATACACTGCGAAAAAACTAACAAACAAGCCAGAACTGTATCCCCCTTCGTAGTGGCTGGATGCTTAACCGAAACTCTCGGTGCTGGGTACAAGGTTACCAAAATGGCCAGCTTAGATCTACTCCTTGAGTTACGTGACAAAGACCAATTTGATAAACTGAACACCCTCACAGCGTTTGAAGACACACCCATCCGTATTACGCCACACAGGTCCATGAACTCATCTCGCGGGGTCGTATCGGGCGCAGATTTGCTTGACCTGACCGAAGCTGAACTTCTGGAAGGATGGAAGAGCCAGAACGTGACAAACGTACAGCGTATTAAGATAAGAAGAGATCAAAAAGAAATACCAACCAAACACTTAGTACTGACCTTTGCTTCGAGCGATTTGCCGGAAACAATTAAGCCTGGGTATACAAAGACATCCGTGAGGCCATATATTCCCAACCCCCGCCGTTGCTTCCAATGTCAGAGATATGGCCACGGCTCGCAAAGCTGTCGTGGCCGGAAAACTTGTGCTCTGTGTGGAGTCGTGGACCATGCCTCCGACAACTGCGAAGCACCTGCACACTGTGTGAACTGTGGTGGTAATCATGCCGCGTACTCGCGTTCCTGTTCTTTCTGGAAAAAAGAAAAAGAGATCATCACTTTAAAGATAAAAGAAAACATTACATTTAAAGAAGCAAGAAAAAGAGTCTCGCCATTTTATGGCCCCACATATGCTGATGCGGCGCGCCAGGGGGCAGTGTCGCACCAGCCCTCGCCACTCCTTCGGCCTGCGCAGAGCGAGCCATTGGCTGTGGCGCCTGCCCCCAAGGCGGCAGTAGCTGAGTCTACTCCGCCTACTATTGAAGAGAGACCAGAGACCCCAGGGTCCTCGGGTCTCAAGGCTTCACCTCGCCAGGCGAGGCCCAAGCTTCGAAAAACCAGCTCGCATGAGCGGGCATCCAGTGCCTCCGAGGAAGCAATGGATACGGCGGCACCCCTTGTGCCAAATGAACGGCGCGGCTCTCTGGAGCGCACCAAGAGAACTAAAAAGCTCATAACAGGGCCTGATAATAGCCCTGTTATTTGAGCTCGACCTTTCAGCTTAAACAAGTCACTCTCTTAACGTACATACAGCACTACTTTACTTCCAATATGGAAACACAAATTACACATTGGAACGTCAGAGGACTGCTTAAGAACCTCGACGACGTCCAAGAGCTTTTATACAAACAGTCACCTCAAGTGCTGCGTGTACAGGAAACACACCTAAATCCCCCAATACAAATTTTTTACGTGCTTACGTCATATACCGAAAGGACCGAGATGATGCTGTTGCGTCATCCGGTGGCGTAGCCATTATTATTAACCAAGGAGTAGCGTGTACACATTTGCCACTCCGGAAGTCCCTTGAGGCGGTGGCTGTTCGAGCGGTACTCTTAAACAAACTCGTCACCATCTGCTCTTTGTATGTACCTCCCCACCACCGTCTTGAAAGACGTGAATTTCAGTCTTTAATAGACGAACTGCTTGAACCCTATTTGCTTCTTGGGGACCTAAATGCACATAGTTGACTGTGGGGCGATTCTCGCTGTGATGCACGAGGTCGTCTCATTGAACAAGTTTCTCTTCTCTTCCGGTGCCTGTTTGTTGAATAGGAAAGAGCCAACCTACTATAACGTTGCCAACAAAACTTACTCGTCTATAGACCTCAGCATCGTATCACCTTCACTTCTACCCCTACTGAAATGGAAAGTCATAAATAATCCATATGGAAGTGACCATTTTCCTGTAGTGTTGAGTTCACAAACAACATATGAATGTCCTCTACGTGTTCCCAAATGGCTGATAAACAAAGCAGACTGGGAACAGTTCTACAACACTACACGTTTGAGTTAGACAGTCATATGTAGGTTAAACATAGATGAAGCTGCGCAGTACTTCACAGATTTTCTAACTGACGCAGCAGCAAGGTGCATACCGCAAACATCTGGAATGCCCGGCAAACAACACGTCCCATGGTGGAACACAGAATGTCGTAATGCGCGAAAGGAACAGAACAGGGCATGGAGATTGCTTCGTAACTCACCAACAGCCGAAAATCTTGACACCTTCAAGAAAATAAAGTCTCAAGGAAGGAGAACGCGTCGGCAGGCCAGAAGAGAAAGTTGGCACAAGTTTATATCAGAGATAAATTCATATACACAAGAGGCTAAAGTCTGGATGATAATTCGAAGGGTAGCAGGAAGAAAAGTACACTCACTCTCACTCGTAAACACTCAAGGTGATACCTTGGAAGATCAGACAAACTTCCTCGGGGCACATTTTGAACGGGTATCCAGCTCGTCCCACTATACTGACAATTTCCAAAAATACAGAACAAGAATAGAAAAACAGAAACTCGAACACAAATCCACTAGATACGAGGCATATAACCAAGCTTTCAGTCTAGCGGAGCTCCGAACATCTCTAAACTCCTGCAGTACTTCTGCCCCAGGTTCTGACCGTGTGGTGTATGAAATGTTAAAAAACTTACCAGCCGAAACACAAAAAACCTTACTTTGTTTGTACAATGCTATTTGGTTTTCTGGCACTATCCCTACCTCCTGGAAAGAGGCTATTATTATTTCCATTTTGAAAGAGGGCAAGGACCCTTCTTTAGCTTCAAGTTATAGGCCCATTGCACTTACAAGTTGCTTGTGCAAAGTATTCGAAAAAATGATAAACTGCCGACTTGTACATATCCTTGAAACAAACAATTTGCTTGACCCATTTCAGTGCGGGTTTCGAGAAAGTAGATCCACCACAGACCACCTTGTTCGTATCAAGGCACAGATTGATTTGTGGGGTTTAACGTCCCAAAATCACCATATGATTATGAGAGACGCCGTAGTGGAGGGCTCCGGAAATTTTGACCACCTGGGGTTCTTTAACGTGCACTCAAATCTGAGCACATGGGCCTACGACATTTCCGCCTCCATCGGAAGTGCAGCCGCCGCAGCCGGGATTTGAACCCGCGACCTGCGGGTCAGCAGCCGAGTACCTTAGCCACTAGACCACCGTGGTGGGGTAAGGCACAGATCAGAGACGCCTTCGTTCATAAACAATATTTTCTCTCTGTGTTCCTCGATATCGAAAAGGCGTATGATACAACATTGCGTTTCGGAATTCTAAGAGACCTGTCCCACCTTGGTGTGCGCGGAAGAATGTTTCAGATAATCGAAAGTTACCTGTCAAACCGGACATTCCGTGTCCGTCTGGGCAGTGTGCTCTCCCAAACATTTGTCCAGGAAACAGGCGTGCCACAAGGTGGTGTGCTTAGTTGCACACTTTTTATTATCAAAATGAATTCTTTGCACTTGTCCATTCAGTACCGCACATCAAATATTTAAAAACAAAATGTTTAAAAGCCATGAATGTTATAAAAGTGTTGTCACGTACTACGTGGGGTAGTGATAGGCAATGCCTCATGAACCTCTATAGAAGCCTCATTCGCACCCGCTTAGATTATGGGGCCGTTGTCTATCAGTCTGCTACTCAAAGTGCCTTGAAGATGCTGGACCCCGTGCACCATTTGGGCATCCGCCTTTCTACGGGTGCTTTTCGCACCAGCCCCGTAGAAAGCCTTTATGTTGAGTCAAATGAGTGGTCGCTTCATCTGCAGAGAACTTACATGTCCTTTGTTTATTTCCTTAAGGTGAAAGCAGACAAGAAGCACCCCTCATACTCTACAATTAATGATTTGTCGAGCTCAACTCCGTTTCAAAACAGGCCTTCGATGAGGCAGCCGTTCTCAGTTCGCCTGAAGTGTCTAGCTGAAGAAACTGAAGTGTCACTTGAACACAGTTTAATGGCTCCTGTAGCATACCCGCCACCGTGGCTGTGGCAGACTATAGACTGCGATGTGTCTTTCCTAGAGGTTACAAAACATGCACCTATTGCCCATATCCGAACATACTTTCTGGAACTTCAACACAAATACACACGTCCTGAGTTCTTCACAGATGCCTCCAAGACTAACTCCTCTGTGTCCTACGCTGCTGTCGGCCCATCCTTTTCGGATGCTGGCCCTCTACATCCACGCACAAGCATCTTCACAGCGGAAGCTTACGCGATACTGGTGGCAGCTAAACACATCAAGCAATTACAAATACAAAAAGCAGTAATTTATACAGACTCCCTCAGTGTGGTAACGGCTCTGCACAGTCTTAAAAACAAAAAAAAAAACCCAGTCCTTGTCTCACTTTACTCCATTTTGTGCACACTCTACACACTCAAACAACATGTTGTAGTGTGCTGGGTGCCAGGGCACCGTGAGATCCAAGGCAACGTGAGGGCAGATCAGCTCGCTGCATCCGTTCATGAGAGCACCGCCATTACATCCATATCAATCCCGGCCCTTGATCTTAAGCCGTCTCTCAAACGAAACCTCAGGAACTACTGGCAGAGCAAGTGGGATATACACACACAAAACAAACTACACGTTGTCGTCAAGCCACACCTTGGCCATTGGCCACCAGTATCAAAATCACGTCTAACAGAGGTAACACTAACAAGACTCAGGATAGGACACACATACACGACACACACACATCTTTTGTCCGGTGGTGATCCACCATTGTGTGATAAATGTGGTGAGGCATTAACAGTTCTCCGCGTTTTAATTCAATGTAAACAATTGGACACTATAAGAAAACAACACTTTCCATTACCCTACCGACAACATATACCTTTACACCCTGCAATGTTCGTCGGTACGGAACCGCTTTTTAGTTATAAATCATTGCTAGCGTTTTCAAAAGAAATTCATAGTTTTCATATCATATACCCGGGCATTCCGTAGCATGACCTCTCCTGAGAGGTTTTCGCTGCGGTGGCTACACAAGAAAAAGCACTTGCCTCATGGCCCTTGGACGCAACGGTATGAACGAGTGAGGCACTTGTGCTAATGCCATACATATCCACCATCGTCTTTTATTATCACCAACTTTGTTCATCTATTCGCACCACACACACCTTTCATGGCATGGTCATGATTTTATTACTTGTATGTTTTTACCCGCCTTACCGCGAGGAATTTTATGGCCCTTATACAGCCGCTAATCACAATCATCGTCCACATTCCATGTCCCATGAACTGGCGCTCTTTGACCATCAAATGGCCCTTGCGCCAAAAAACACCGTATATCATCATCGACCCCGCATAGAGCACGTGAAACTTCTCTTATTAAATACGGGTATCTATGAAACAACAAAATCAGTGCTTCTGCCACTGTCAGTGCCCGTTTCACCTGCAACAACAACAATTAAATTTGGCAGCCGATCCACGAAGTGAACGCTGCTGTTGGAGCGAAGCTCCTTGGTGGACTTTGAAATGTCTAGAAAGAAATGTTTGTTAAATGATTACGGCGGTGCCAGGTGGCTGCCGGGGCGTGCCAACGGACAGCGGTCACGTAAGGTCCCACCTCGCGCCGGGCTCTACAGCGCTCACGCTTTCCTTGCTAGCGTCATTGTGCCCATCGGGACCAATCGATACAAGGGAGACGCGCGAGTCGCATTCGATTCTGACCGACTCAGTCTCAATGGGCACAGGCGTTTGCCGAATACACTTTGGGGCTCACGGAGTGACGGATGGACGGACAAATGCACGGACGAACGGACGGATGCCTGTATCGACGGACGGAAAGATGCTCAGATGAAAGCACGGACAGATGCACGTTCCGATAGATGGACAGATGGACAAACAAATTCACGGACAGTGTGCGGTCTATTTTAAACCTACATGTGCGATATGAACATTCTATGCACATGTTTCGCGCTTGATTGTGTTTCGGTCCGACAGGAAGAAAACGACCGCGCCAGCAGACATAGTGAGACCATGAAAAGCTTCACTCCTGAAAAGGGGTATGTCTCAATATCTTTAGTGCATGCTGTACGCTGGTCGTGGGCGTGTTTTAAAACTGGGCCCCAAAGGAAATAAGCAAGGCGTGCAGCGTGTTAAAATCTTGTTCCTCATCATCCAGCTTAAGGACTTATATGGTAAAGCAAAAGGTGCACACAAAAGACCAGCCTGTGGACTTGGTTGCACCAGAAAGGACAGGATGCTAATCCCACTACTGTTCGTTATCCAGGTCGCTTTGTGCTCTACGGGGCATATCGCTGAGGCCGGTGATCCAGCCAGTTTGCAAGTCAACACAACACCTGCGCCGGACCAATGCGCCATGGACGCAAAGAAACTGCTACCACCCGACATCAACGAAAGCATACTGCGCAGACAGTGGCGGACTGACACAGTGACGTCAACAGAAGGCCCTCATCTCGACCGTATAAATACCGGGCGCAACGACGGATCTTTTAGTGGACTTGGTTGCACCAGAAAGGACAGGATGCTAATCCCTCTACTGTTCGTTATCCAGGTCGCTTTGTGCTCTACGGGGCATATCGCTGAGGCCGGTGATCCAGCCAGTTTGCAAGTCAACACAACACCTGCGCCGGACCAATGCGCCATGGACGCAACGAAACTGCTACCACCCGACATCAACGAAAGCATACTGCGCAGACAGTGGCGGACTGACACAGTGACGTCAACAGAAGGCCCTCATCTCGACCGTATAAATACCGGGTGCAACGACGGATCTTTCAGTGGGCTTGGTTGCACCAGAAAGGACAGGATGCTAATCCCTCTACTGTTCGTTATCCAGGTTAGTGTGCAATACACTTCTTCCATTCGAGATGACTCCCTGACCTTGATGGTGCTGCCAAGTCCACATTTTCTTCTTGAAACTGTCAAAGATTGTGCTGATGTTATCAAGTTGCTGTTACTAACCGCTGGCGATATAGAAACCAATCCGGGGCCAACATCAGACTCAGAGTCTGAATCCAGTTCGACTAACGACCTACTGAAAAAAATTTTGAAACAGCAAAGGGAAACTACCAAATCTTTGAAAGAATTGACTTCCGACCTAAAAAGAGTCGAATCTGCGGTGACCAACGTTCAAGAAAGGGTTACGTCTATTGAAAAGGAAATATGTCACCTGCAAATGCTTGAACAAAAGTTGACGGTATGTGAGGAAGCCTGTAGCAGCTCAAACATCCAACTTCTTGAACTATCGGCCAAAGTAGACGACCTAGAAAATAGGAGCAGACGCAACAATCTCGTAATATACGGTATTAATGAAGAAGTAGACGAAGATTGGAAGTCACTGGAGGCCATAGTTAAGCAAGAAGTATTCCAGAAAGTATTAGGCATAGAAGTAAAGTCATTAGAAAGGATTCATAGAGTGGGAAAATATCATAAAAGAACGCCACCGTCCGATTATCCTTCGACTTTATGACTTTGCAGAAAAAACCAGAATTTTGTCCTGCTGCAGCAAACTGAAAGGAACGAAAATAGCAATTTCGGAGGATTTTTCAAAAATAGTGCGTGATAAACGACAGAAACTTTGGCATTCTGCAGCACAGGAAAGGGCCAAAGGCTTAAAAGTGTCGCTAATTTATGACAAATTAAAAGTGGACGGAAAACTGTTCGTCTGGGATTCGCATCACAATCGAAGGGTTAGAATGACAAAATCAGTTACGCCTGCGCAAAGGCAGCCGGAAATTCAAACGAAGAAATGACGGGAGCGTTCTAAAACCCTTCGAATTGTATCACTTAACGCACGCAGCGTTTTAAACAAATTAACTCTTTTGGAAAGCCTAGTACTAAACCACAATCCACATATTTTAGTTATTACAGAAAGCTGGTTGCACGAAGGCGTGCTTGAATCTGAGGTTGTCCCCTCCTCATACAAATTAATTCGCAAAGACAGAACAACAAGAGGCGGCGGAGTAGCGATAGCTATAAAAAAGAATGTGAAGTTTTCCCGTTTAGAGGATATTAGCAACCATGAAAGTGTGTGGTGCTGGATCAATTTCTATGGAAAAAGCATATTCTTGGGCGCAGTGTATCGTCCACCAAACTCTTCCCCTGAATATTTAGAGGTTATGCACGACTATGTTGCACAACACACAAGGTTCACGTTCGAAGATAATTTTATGCGGATATTTTAATTTGCCAGGAATTACCTGGCATGAATTGGGTCATGATCACCGAGAGGTAGCAAGTGCGGAATCATTGTTGCTAACAGCGTTTAGTTTCTCATTGTCACAACTAGTATCTAGTGCTACGCGTATTGTAGGTTCTTGTTCATCTGTGCTTGATCTCATGTTTGTAAGTAATTCCCTTGAAAACTGTTGTATAAGTGTTGAAGATGGGATTTCCGACCACAAGATTGTTTCTCTTTCGTGTCCTTTAACACTAGTTCAAAAAACAAAGGAATCCAGAGCTACTTATTTCAGGGACTATGCACGTGCAGATCACGCTGCTATCTTCGCCCATTTAGAATCGTCGTTTCCTGTTTTCGATAAAAGTAACAACGTGGACGAACTGTGGACATGCTTTAAAGATATCGTGGGCGATTGTGAAGCTCGTCACGTGCCTTTAAAAAGAAAACGCGTTGACCGCGATTATCCGTGGGTGACGCGGGAGATCATACATTTAAAAAGGAAGATTAAAAGGCGACACAAGGCCGGAAAATCTGATCAAATACAAGGCCTTATCGCTACACTGAACAACAAAATTCGCAGCGCTAAGTCTCGATTCCATTCTGACACGCTTCCATCATTCATGCAGTCTGAGCCAAAAAAGTTTTGGCGCTACTTGTCTAAGCAGCATTCTGATATTACCCAGCTCACATCGTGCAACAAAATTATCACGCAACCAGACCAGATAGCCGATGAATTAAATGCCTTCTTTCACTCAGTTTTCGCGCATGGGTCCTCTGGAGCATCTTTACCATCATATCCTTTAATTAACCCTATGCCAGAATTGCAGATTAATGAATAAGGTGTTCAGTGCCTGCTCCGCAACCTTGACACTAAGAAGTCTCCAGGCCCAGACAATATTTCGAACACCTTTCTTAATAATTATGCTGACTGGATAAGCCAATATCTACATAAAATCTACACCATTTCAATAGTTACGCAGACAATCTCTAATGACTGGCGCATGGCAAAGATTATTACAATACATAAATCCGGTTCTAAACTACAATCCAGTAACTACCGCCCGGTCTCATTAACCAGCACGTGTTGCAAGATATTAGAGCATATAATTTTTAAAGCCATTATAACACATTTAGAAACTAACAACCTACTCTACTATAGGCAACATGGATTTCGATCTGGCTTATCGACAGTCACGCAGCTAGCCGAGATTACCAACGACATTGCGAATGCACTGAATGAAGGAGGACAAATAGATGCCGTTTTTTTAGATTTCGCAAAAGCATTTGAAGCCGTTCGCCCCCCTGATCTAATAAGTAAAATGCATGCAATTGGTATTGAAGATAACATTATTACATGGATAACATCATATCTACACAACCGCAAGCAGTTTGTCGCTGTGAACAACCACACGTCAAACCGCCTGAACGTCCTTTCGGGCGTACCACAAGGATCAGTCTTAGCACCAATTTTGTTTCTTATCTACATCAACGACATCCCTATGGTCATTGACCCACCCGTTCAAATAAGGCTTTTCGCAGATGACTGCGTTGTGTCATCATCATCATCATCATCATCATCAGCCTGACTACGTCCACTGCAGGACAAAGGCCTCTCCCATGTTCCGCCAGTTAACCCGGTCCTGTGCTTGCTGCTGCCAATTTACACCCGCAAACTTCTTAATCTCATCTGCCCACCTAATGTTCTGTCTCCCCCTAACCCGCTTCCCTTCTCTGGGAATCCAGTCAGTTACCCTTAATGACCAGCGGTTATCCTGTCTACGCGCTACATGCCCTGCCCATGTCCATTTCTTCTTCTTGATTTCAGCTATGATATCCTTAACCCCCGTTTGTTCCCTAATCCATTCTGCTCTCTTCTTGTCTCTTAAGGTTACTCCTACCATTTTTCTTTCCATTGCTCGCTGCGTCGTCCTCAATTTAAGCTGAACCCTCTTTGTAAGTCTCCAGGTTTCTGCTCCGTAGCTAAGTACCGGCAAGATACAGCTGTTATATACCTTCCTCTTGAGGGATAGTGGCAATCTACCTGTCATAATTTGAGAGTGCTGCGTTGTGTACACAAGGGTAAATCGAACTGAGGACCAGATTAACCTTAATCACTCATTAACGAAAATTCAAGCCTGGTGTTCCCTGTGGGGAATGACATTGAACGCGCGGAAAACTGTTGCCATAACTTTCACGAATAAGAAAAAACCACTCAAATTTGCTTATACAATAGACAATTTAGAAATTACCAAAAGCGATCAAGTTAAATATTTGGGAGTTACATTAACATCCAACTTTAATTGGGATCCACATATAACTGCTATTTGTTCGAAAGCGCAAGGTAAGTTGGGCTTCCTAAAGAGAAAACTCCGTAACACTCCCCCTGCAGTAAAGCTAACTGCCGATAAGACCCTGATTAGACCAGCACTAGAATACGCCGATATAATTTGGAGTCCACATCATAAATTTCTCATTAGAAAAATTGAGCGAGTGCAAAACTTAGCAGTTCGATTTGTGTTTTCCGATTACTCCCGCTATACGAGTGTTAATAATCTGCGTAAAAGAGCCGATTTTCATTGCCTTTCCGAACCGAGAATACATTCTAAACTTAAATTCCTGTATCTTCTTTATCTTGGGAAATATACAATATCCAGATCAGACTATCTTCTTGAACCTTTCGGGCATTCCACGAGAACTAACCACAATAAGACAATACGACTGCCCACAAGTCACAACAACATTCACAAAAACTCTGTTTTTCCGTCATCAATTGCATATTGGAATCAACTTCCAATAATAGCTGTGAACTGTAACACCGTAGAATCCTTTATTGAAAAGATTAAAACTATAAGTTTTGAACAATAGACGCAAATGTACGAATAGGGATTTATTGTGAGCAGTTTTTTTCCCTTTGACTGGTTTGTCCTTTTAGCATGATTCTGAACGTTGCATTATGACACTGTTGTTTTGGCTACTTGGAATTCAATAGTTTTTTCTTTCTTCTTCTTGGATTGTGTCGGTGCCTTTCTGTACGTGACATCATTGTTTGTATATCCTATGTACCACTCCTGATTGGACCGAGAAGGTCTGCAGTATACTCAAATAAATAAAATAAACAAGTTTATGTTGAGAAATCAAGGTAGTGACGCTGATTGCGCGTAGGTTTTACTCCATCGCGTTCGGCTTCTGTACATCGCATTTGTTCATTTTGTCCGAAAGCACGTCTCATGACTCTAGGCTTGCATTGCTTGCCAGTCACGGGCTCATACACGTGGCCGACCACCATTGGCTGTTTAGCACCGTACGCCCTATTGTCGACGTCTCGCGTGGTGTCAATATAGCAATCAACTATAGCTAGTGTATTTTTTTCTGCTTCAATTATTTCGCAGGTAAGGTGAGAATTGTGTTAGCTCCCCGTCTGCTGCTTCATCATAGTGTCAACATGAGTACATGGCTGGCCTTTAAGGCGTCTTTTGATACTGACACACTGATCAGGCTTGTCTTTTATCTTCCTGCTCTGTATCCTCCGTTTAGACGGATACATTTTGCCACTCAGCGAAATAAAATTATTAGTGATCCTGCACTCTGTCTACCCTGTCCCTTTTATAAATGCGAAGCATTTTTGGTGAACTTCGGCGACTTTGAGCGCCAAAACTCTACTCTGCTTGCGTAAAAACTACACTTTGCGTAAACAGCAGCGAAGTCAAAAACTATATGCTAGCTTGCTCAGAATTCGAACAGGTTCGCGATGTGGCTCAGTAGGCAGACTCGGAAGCAAGGGCGCCTGCCACACTAAACCACACTTTTCCATGTGCCCTAAGTACAAGGTATACACTATGTTTTTGAAAAATTGAACTAGAAATGAAAGCTATGTGAAAGTAATTATACGTGTCATTCAATTCCTTTCTATGCCATCATGAGGTCGTGCACGAGTCATAGGCACGATTTCCACGTTCCTTTTAAATTCCATTATTTCTTAGCGAACTTCCGCGACTTTGAATCTATCTATCTATCTATCTATCTATCTATCTATCTATCTATCTATCTATCTATCTATCTATCTATCTATCTATCTATCTATCTATGTATGTATGTATGTATCTATCTATGTATGTATGTATAGTATGTATGTATGTATGTATGTATGTATGTATGTATGTATGTATGTATGTATGTTGTATGTATGTATGTATGTAGTATGTATGTATGTATGTATGTATGTATGTATGTATGTATTGTATGTATGTATGTATGTATGTATGTATGTATGTATGTATGTATGTATGTATGTATGTATGTATGTATGTATGTATGTATGTATGTATGTATGTTATGTATGTATTATGTATGTATGTATGTATCTATCTATCTATCTATCTATGACTTTTAGCTCTCCTGGCCGTTTGGGTAATGGTATCACTACCAAACTTGGTATGATATAACATGACTGTATGACGAACATAACAGAGTAGTAATAACATGAAAATATTGATGTCTATGCTAAAAATGTCATGATTTACATGTCATGGTCTTGCTGCTATTGCGGTGGTTTAATTCACATGATGATTTGAAAAACTGGTATGGTGTGACATGACTGCATAGGGAACACAAGCGACAGACCCTAACATCAATATCCTAAAATTCGTTTCATGTAACAACATGACTACAAGCGACGCTCATAATTTGCTCGCGGCTGTTTCACTAGCTTTGCATATACCGAAATTGGAAGGTATCACGGGATTTGAATAGCTGACGAAGGTATGTGACTGGTGCAAACATGATAATCATGAGATGCGTGTCATGTAACAACATGACTACATGCAATGCTCATGTGGCACTTGCGGCCGTTTCGCTAACTTCTAATGAACTAAATTCTCTATTGCGGGACGTGAATGGACGACGAAGGTATTTGACTGGTGGAAACATGATACTCATGAGATCGGTGTCATGTAACAACAAGACTATATGCAATGCTCATGATGTGCTCGCGGACGTTTCACTAGCTTCACATGTACCAAACTCGGTATTACGCGATTAGAACGGATGACATAGGTAAATGACACTTCCAAACATGATAATCACGACATGCGTGTCATGTAACAACATGACTGCATGCCACACTCATGATGCGCTCGCGGCCGTTTCGCTAGCTTCACATATGCCAAATTTTCTATTAATTGACGCCAATAGATGACGAAGGTATATGACTGGTGCAAGCATGATAATCATGAGATGCGTGTCATGTAAGAACATGACTACATGCCCCAGTTAAGGTGCCAATACATTTGACGTGACGCGGTGCACGTGCTCGCCGGCGTTTATTTTGTCGCACCGCGCTGCGTTGCTTCGACGCATGCGCCTTTCAGCGCATCCGGCATCCCTCCGTCACGAAAAGAGGAAGACGCAGTGTTGTCTGGGTAACGCATCGGCGTGAAATGCAGCATGTCGCATTTTGCGCCGGTTGCCGTCGGGCCGCGCCGACGGACGCTGGTCGCGTCTGGCGTCAGACTATAGAGTGCTCGCGTTTTGCTAACGCTGCGTCACTGTGCCCAGCGTGCGCACGCGTCAACACTACATTGGAGTAAATTGGGCCCTTCATGATGCGCTCTCGGCCATTTTGCTAGCTCCACACATACCAAATTTGGTGTTAGGTGACGTCAATGGATGACAAGATATATGACTGGTGGAAACATGATAATCCTGACACGCGTGTCACGTAACAACATGACAACATACCACGCTCATAGTGTCCTCACAGCCGTTTCGATAGCTCAACATGTACTGAATTTGGTACCTAGTGACGTGAAGAGATGACGAAGGTAAACGACACATCCAAACATGATAACCATGACACGGAAGTCATGTACGGCATCATTTACCTCCACTTCGTAACATTGTGCTGATTGTAAAGTGACATATCAAGATTTCTCATTCATGCTTCGCATTTCCTCGATTCCCACTGTGGATATGCCAATTTTTAGGGGCGAAGCTCCTCAAAGCGGCTCCTGTTCGTCCATCGTACCCGTAGTAGTAGTGTGTAACCAGTATTACATTTTGACCTTCAAGGTGGTGCCGGTGAGAGATTTCTTCTGTGCGTTGTTGAACAATAAAAGATAGTGCTCAATGTAGATGCCAATGGCTGCGAAGGGGGAGTGAGAGACAGGAGAATTCGGCTTTTTGTTAACGCGCACGCTGGGAATTTTTCATTGTACAACAACGCACACAAGACAAGAAAGGGTTGCCACGTTATACTCGCTGCGCGTAACCTCCTAGGTTTTTAGAAAGGTTTAGCGAGCTTTGGACCGCAGTGCCATGAATATAGTGAACTAGTATATACCTTGCACTCAAGGGGGCTAAAGCTCGGAAGTAGACATGAAGCGCAAGCCGTTAGAAAGTGTGCGTGTGCCTCGTCTCGTTCAGTCCTTGGAATGTCCACTGGATGGGGGTGCTTCTATATGGGGAATATATAATGAAAAGATGCGAGATGGTGGTACTTACAGTGTTGAATAGGTGGACGAACGGACACACAGACAGATGCATGGACGGACGCACGGATGGCTGCACGGACGGATGTACGCGTGGACGGACGCGGGAGCGGATGCATGGACGAAAGCAGGGACAGACGTACAGATGAACGTGTGGACGCTCGAACGGACGCACACATGGACGGGCGGATGGACTGCACGGATGGCCACACATACGCACGCATGGATGGATGGAAACAAGAACGAATGGACGGACGGATGCTTTCGCCCCACTATCCATTATTCACTCCGTGGATATGCTGCCATTTTTTTCCCTCTTGGGGGTGACCTACGTACATTGACAAATGTGTATGTTTATAAAAAGTGTTTAACGATAATAAGTACTGGATACTCTACTATGGGACAGGATAAGGCCAACAGGGCCTCATACTTCATGAGGCCCTGTTGACAAATATTATGACGTGAGGGGAGATTAGAAAAAGTAGGTAACGATTTAGAGTACGAGCACTTGTTACTCTATTATGACGTGAGAACACACATGTTAGTACACTACCACAGTATAGGATGCTCGTGATACAAAGCTACGTCTAAATAAGTCATTCTGGAAAGCCTTTGTTCTCAATCTGATTTAATTGCACAGTTCAGATGTCCACCTAAGTAGCTTTACTCGTAGTAAACAATAAAAGACTATTACATGAAGAGGAATGATCGTTTCCTTTTATCCTTTAACCAAACCACTGAGGAATGTGGAGATGACTGAAATTGCACTAGTTAACTGTCTGCCGAATATGGCCGACCGCAAAGAAGCAGCTTCTACCAAATGAATGAATCAAGAAAGAAAAAGGCAGATCCCACGTACAGTTGGAATCGACGATATGCGAAGCACGAATGAGGAAGGTCAATTGGATTAGATAGATAGATAGATAGATAGATAGATAGATAGATAGATAGATAGATAGATAGATAGATAGATAGATAGATAGATAGATAGATAGAAAGATAGATAGATAGATAACTTTATTCGGGTCCTAAAGAATCTTCACCCCATTTTATAGGGGCAAGACTGCGGGCCACTCCCACGTTGGGACAGAGAGGCCAAACCTCACCGCCACATCGTGGGCCTTCTGGACAGCCCGGAGTTGGTCAAAGCAGTCGTGGCTCGTGAGGAAAGCAGAGAAGGCTTCCTCCGTCAAGCCGCGGATTGTGTGGTGCTGCTAAGAGCGGCACGACCAGAGCATGTGCTTAAAGTCGCTAACCACCCCACAGTCGGGACACAGAGGGGAGACTTCTGTGTACCTACTGAAGACGGAGAGTGTGGGATACGACTTTGTCTGCAGAAGCCTGAGAGTCATGGCCTGGGGCCTCGTGAGATTTCGATGTGGCAAGGGGAAAGCCCTGTGGCTCATCTGGTAGTGGATAGCAATCTCGTTAAAGGTGTAGAGAATGTCCCTGATTCGATTGGATGAACTTTTATTTGGTCCTCCAAAACGCACATCACTTGGTTGCGGGCAGCTCCCACGTGGGGACTGAGATGCCGAGCTTCTCAGCCGCCTCGCGGGCTTTATGAACAGCCCAGAGCTGATCTGCCAAGGACGAGCTGTGGATTGCCGCCTCCCATCTGGCAGAGGTGATGTTCGATAAGTGAGCCAATTTGGTGCACTACCAGAGCATATGTTCTAATGAAGCTATTTCCCCACAATGTGGGTAAAGATTACTTGGGTATAGTTCAGGGTACATGACGTGTAACATTTTCAAAGTAGGGTACATCCGCGTTTGCAAAAGCCTTAATATAAGTGCTTAGGGCCGAGTTAGATTTTTGTGAGGTGGAGGGAAAATCCTTCTGGATAAGTAGAAATGTTCAGTAAGCTCGTAATATGTTGTAAGAATTTCCGGTTATCCCCTTCAACGGTAGAACGCATCCCCGGGAAGGCGCGGTTGGAGAGGTCTCGCGCCGCCTTGTGTGCTGCTTCATTGAGATTGGGAGGGGAATCGTTGATTTGTCCAAGGTGAGCTGAGAAACAACTCAGAAGATGATGCGTTATGTTTTTGCCTTGCAGTATTCTCAGCGTTTGTTCAGATATCCTCCCTTTGGCGAATTCCCGTAGTGCTGCCATGAAATCACTGTAGACGACTTGAATGTTACCCATCTTCAGTGCTAATGCCGTTGCCACCTGTTCCGCAATGATTGGTTCTTTCGACCTGACTGTCGCTGAGTTGTCGACACGGCCAGCCCCATCGACCACCAGCTGCCACAAAAGCTTTCCCATTGGCGTAGGAAGCCGCTTCAACATATACGACCCCTCGTTCCTCGTTTGAGACTTGAATATAGTCCTGGCCCTCGCTACTCTTCTCCCGATGTTGTGTTCTGGATTCATGTTTCGTGGTATAGGAGATACCGTGATATTCTCCATGATGTTGTCGGGGACATCATTGTAATTGCGTCTAATTGCCCTTGGGTGTTGGCCCAGCTCCTGTAGGATCATTTCCCCCGACCTTGTTGTAGATAACCTTGCGAACTGTGCTCTCTCTCGAGCTTTTGCTATTTTTTCGAGCGTGTTGTGAATGCCAAGCTCAAGCAGACGCTCGGTGCTGGTATGTATGGGTAGGCCCAGGACCTTCTTGATAACTTTCCTGAGGATCACATTCAGTGTCTCGGACTCTGTTCTTGACCAGTTGTGCATTGCTGCCTCGTACGTGAAGTGGCTTAGAACAAACGCATGCATCAACCTGATGAGGTTGTCTTCCTTGATCCCATTTCTTTTGTTGGCCACTCTGCGTATGAGGGGCACCGCACTGTCTGTTTTCCAAATTAACTTGGCTATAGATTTGCTGTTAGCACCGGTAGACTCTTTCAACATGCCTAGGACTTTTATAGAGTCGACTCTCTCGATGGCATCCCCTTGAATTGTGCGGAAATGGATACACCTATCTGGTTTAACGGCTTCCATCCCCTGGCTTCTGTCCCCGGCGTGTAGTCTGATACAGTGTAAGTTCCGACTTACTCGATGAGCACTTGAGCCCAGAAGGACGAAGGTACTCTTCTACGGTGTCAATCAGCCTCTTGCAGGGCGCTCTCAATCTGCCCCTCACTTCAACCTGTGCACCAGATGGTAATGTCATCTGCGTAGATGCTGTGCTTCAATCCTTCGATGCTCAATAGTTTCTTTGACAATCCAATGATGGCAATGTTGAACTAGCATTGGTGAAATCATTGCCCCTTGAGGCGTGCCCTTTGCTTCTAGTTTGATTGCTGCGGTATACATATCTGCAATCTTCATCACGGCTTTCCGATCTGTAAGAAAGGACCATACGTAGTCATAGAAGGCTTTTCCTAGACCAAGCTTGGAAATTGCTACGAGTATGAATGAGTGGTAGATGTTCTCAAATGCTTTTTCTAGATCTAGGCACAGAATGGCTCTCACGTCTCTGGTTTGGTTGTCGATGACCTGGTGTATCGGCAAGGTTGCGGAACATACCATACCACACTAGATAAACAAGTACTTTGAAGATAATTACATATATACAAACAATATGATTGGATTCAGGGCAGGGCTTTTCACAAAACACACAATGAAGCTTATCAAACACCAGGAAGGTCAATATGTCACTCTAAAATCAGCACAACGTTACGAGACGGAGGTAAATTATGCCCTACATGACTTCCATGTCACCATTATCATGTCTGGACTTGTCATTTACCTTAGTCAACTATTGACGTCACGTGATACCAAAATTAGTGTATGTACAGCTCAGCTAGCGAAACGGGCATTAGTGCATCATGAGTGTGGCATGTAGTCCTGTTATTACATGACACGCGTGTCATTATTATTGTGTTTGCACCATTCATATACCTTGTTCATCCATTAACGTCCCGTAACATCAAATTTCGTATATGTGAAGCTAGCGAAACGGCTGCGAGCGCATCATAGAGGGCCCAATATATTCCAACCTAACGTTGAAGCGCACGCACGCTGGGCGCACCAACGCTTGCACTCAATAGTCTGACGCCAGGCGCGGCCGGCGCTGCCAGCGTTCGTCGGCGCGGCCCGACAGCAACCGGCGCGAAATGCGACATGCTGCATTTCACACCAATGACGTTACCCGAGCAGCTCCGCGTCTGCCTCTCTTCGTGACAGAGAGACGCCGGGCGCACTCAAACGCGAATGCTTCAAAGCAACGCAACGCGGCAGCCGCCTGCGAGCATATAGCATGCAGACCGGCGCCTGGCGTGGCATCACCAGCGTGACGCGACAAAACGAACGCCGGTGCGCGCACCGGGTTACGTTGAAGTGTATTGGCGCCATAAGTGTGACATGTAGTCATGTACTTACATGACAAGCATCTCATGGTTATTATGCTTGCACCAGTCACATACCTTCGTCGTCTATTCCCGTCCAGTAACATCAAATTATGTAAAGGTGAAGCTAGCAAAACAGCCGCGAGTGCATCATGAGCGTAGCATGTAGTCATGTTGTTACATGACACTGCTCAATGTTACGATGTTTGGACGTGTGATTTGCCTATGTCATCCGTTGGCGTCACGTAATACCGAATTTGGTACATGTGAAGCTACTGAAACGGCCATGAGCGCGTCATGAGCTTGGCATGTAGTCATGTTGTTACATGACACGCACCTTATTATTATCATGGTCGGACATGTCTTTTGCCTTCATCCTCTATTCACATCACGTAATACCAACTTAGGTATACGTTGAGCTACTGAAACGACCGCGAGCGCATCATGAGCGTGGTATGTATTCATGTTACATGGCACGCATCTCATCATCATAATGTTTTCCCCAGCCACATACCTTCGTCATTCATTCACGTCCCGTAATACCTTAATATGGCATATGCAAAGCTAGCAAAACGGCCAAGAGCGCATCATGAGTGTCGCATGTAGCGATATCGTTACATGACACTCATGTCATAATTTTCTTGTTAGGGTCTATCGCTTGTGTTCGCCATGCAGTCATGTCATACCATACCAGTTTTGCAACATGTCATGTGAACTAAACCACCGCAAGAGCAGCAAGACCACGAAATGTAAATCATGACATTTATGACTTACATATCATGAGTTTCATGTCATGTATGCTCGTCATACAGCCTTGTTATACCATACGAAGTTTGTTATCGATACCATTATCGAAATGGCCAGGAGAGCTAAAAGTCGTAGGCGGGTAATTAGATAGATAGATAGATAGATAGATAGATAGATAGATAGATAGATAGATAGATAGATAGATAGATAGATAGATAGATAGATAGACACAGACAGACAGACAGACAGACAGAGAGACAGACAGAGAGATAGATAGATAGATAGATAGATAGATAGATAGATAGATAGATAGATAGATAGATAGATAGATAGATAGATAGATAGATAGATAGATAGATAGATAGATAGATAGATAGATAGATAGATAGATAGATACGCTCAAAGTCGCCGAAGTTCGCTAAGAACAGTTACCCATTGTTCATGGTGGTGGTGGTGGTGGTGAAAAACATTTATTGAAACTATATACAAATGAGAGAGAAGGGTGACCTTAACGGCTGACCCTGTACAAACTCTAGGAGGAGTCCCTAGTCCGGGACACCTTTAGCTTCCGCATCGGCATGCGTCCTGGCCACGAGGGCTCTTTGACCCTCCACTGCATAACAGCCAAGCAGGGCAGCCTCGCTGCTCTCTCGGGTAGAGAGAGGGTGAAGGGGAGGTGATCAGGGCTGACCCAGAAAATAACTTGGGCCCTGGGACACGAAGGTGTTACTGGGAACCTCTATACAGATGAGGCGGCTAGAGTGCTCACTAATTACTGAGCTGCCGATAGCAGCACAGGGTGGTACCCTACATCCACCGATCCCAGCTACAAATGCGATTGCTGCAGTATTACAGAGATTTGCGGAAACTTTACTCAACACAGCACAAGAACCTTTCGGCACTGAATTCTGTGACGTTACACCGACTACAAACAAACCCATATATGAACATCCACAAGTTTCATACGTGTTACCCCACAGCATACAAAGACCGTGGTGTGGAAGCACATCGATGCTCTACCAGCATTACGTGGAAGTGCATGCATGGCGCACACCGAAGAGGAAGAGGATAACAGCAAAAAAAAAAAAAAGGGTGGCTGGACAATGCTTTTCAGCCCAAGGAGGTTTAAATGAAATAGAACCTCCTTGCTACAGCCCTGACCTTTAGGATGAGCATTATGCTAGTCAGCAAGACTGAAAGGATTGCAAGAGCCAGCGGTACTTTGCAATAGGCGCTCGACGACACGACGTTGCCCAGTTTTAGCGGCAACGAAGTCTTTTCCGCAAGTGAAATTTTGTTCTTCTTCTTCACGGTGGGGTGTTCGAATCTACGTCGCGTCGCTCGTCACAGTCGCGAGCGTTTTCGCGGCTATGTAGGTTCGGTGTTTATGGGGCTGTTTTGGAGTTCTTGCTTTTCTTGTTTGTTGTGAGAGTAAAAGTCACCAGTTGAATTAAACTTTACTTCCGAAATGAGTGCTCTGTAAAACTGTAAGACTTTTCCAAACTGCCCCCCTCCCCACGCCCCTTTAGTGTCAAGTTGGTTTGCATATTGGTTTCATTACTTTTTCCTGTTAGCAGATGCGAAGTAAGTGCGCAGAATTGGAAATATTTGTAGATTTTTATTTCATTTCTTGATATAGAACGATATTTACTGAATTTTAAGTGCGACAGAATCTCGAGTTGCTTACAGTATTCGTGATTTACTTGAAAGTATTCATAACTTTTTCCCTCAACTTCAGAGATAGAATTGCATGATTATAATTCTGAGGAAGAAAATTTTGAATTGTGACAAACGGTACTCGATATTTTTGGAATTTCACCTTGGTGAGTGCAAATGAATTGTTTTCACAATTGTTGCTTTAGCCTATTTTTTATTTTTCTGTTTCTTTTTCAATTTTTCCTTTATTTTGTCACTCTGTTGTCCTTTTTTTCCCTTCATAAACCAACACTCTCACGTTTTTTATTGACTCCCGTATTTTTTCTTTTTATTTTTCTCTCTTTCGTTTCTACTTTTCCTCCTTTTTTCAACTTTTCTCTTTTTTGTCTTCTTTTCTTTTGTGCGTCGTTTTTTTCACACATTTGTTTCTTCTACATTCATTTGAGCAGCTTCAGTTTGACAGTTCCTGAGCATAAACAACCATTTCATAATAATAATAATAATAATAACTTTTTTCCCTTGTAGAATCTGTTAGATGTCAGTAGAAGCATTTGCTTTTGCAATCTCTTATTTGTAATTTGCTTTGAATACCTTTTAGTCACGTAAACTCTCCGGGGATCGCATATCTAGTTTGACCTCGTTACCCGCCATGGTTTCAGAAGTACCTCTAATTTCTCCGCCGGTAGGTCTTGGGAGTCCTTTAGAGCTAAGTGGTCATGCACAGCAATAAAATGGTTACTAAGGTTTTGGAACCGTAGTCGAGGAAGGCAGAGTGTGCCACGTTGTGCTGAAATAAGGAGCTTCGTGTGCCTATTATGGGAACAGTTCGCACGAGATAGGGGGAACTCGAGACCATAGGGCCTTTGTTCTCTAGTTGGCTAAATTATGCATGCTGATGATTTTAATGAAACAATTATGAAGACGATGATGATGCGTCACCCTACGCTTTGGATGACCATGTTTGTAATATACAGGGTGTGTCATGTAACTTTAGCTAGAGTTTAAAAATATGCCGGAACACGTAATTACGACGCGACCAAAGCATGTTTCTCGCCGTTGCTTGGAGGTAGTCAGACTATTTTTGTGTTCTCAAATATTATTTAATTAGATCTGTTTAATTACTATATTTTGAAGGAAAAAATATGGAAAAACAATTTCAATGACAAAGTTCTGAACCAGCTTGCAAAACGTCCAAACAAATAGTTTTCATCTTTGTATCTGACAAGTATTAGTGTTTTCCAGCTAATTACAAATGTCCACAAAATACGAAAATACTACGTGACAAACCCACTCGTGCGTCAGTGCGCACGATGATTCTAGTGCTCCCTAACGTTCCGCGTGCGAACGACACACTTCGCTAGCACCGGTTCATGACAGCGATAAGCAGTCACAGCGGTTATCGTTTTTGTGGCCGATAGCAAAACGTGTTCGTTTTAAAGCCACCACTATCGTTTCTGCCCTGCCAAGACAGCATAATGGGGCAAATGTTATGGTCGCTCGTTCGCGGAACGTTAGGGAGCACTAGAGTTCTTGTGTTCATTGACGCACGAGTGGGTTTGTCACGTGGTATTTTCAGGCGCAAAGCTCCTCATAGCGGCACCCGTTCGACCCTCGTAGTCGTAGTCGTAGTCGTAGTGTGTAACCAGTCTTACGCTTTGACCTCCAAGGTGGTGCTGGTGGCAGATTTCTCCTGTGCGTTGTTGAACAATAAGAAAAATGGCAGCATATCCGCGGAGTGAATGATGGATAGTGGAGCGAAGCATCCGTCCGTCCTTTGGAGACGCTCTAAGTGCCGACCAGTGCGGACGCGCGAAGATCGGCTCCTGCATTCAAGAATGCTTTTGTCACACCGGTCCCGTTAATTAGGGAGGCGATCGCCGGGCTAATTCCAAGAGCAGAAGTATCGGCCCCCCGAACCGCACCACGAAAGCGTGGACAATTTAGAAGTGGTCCTTATTGGCGCGCCAGCAGACGCCGGCTGTGGCCCAAAGAACAAGTCAGAGCCGAGAGTTGATAAACAAAACAAATATTATATTCTCAAAAATGGCAGATCGAAAACAATGCACAAGAATGCACACTCCACAATAGTTACATACAATACGTCACCAATCAAACAACGTACTACACGGTACAATCAGCCACACTCAAAACAACGGACATAGACAACAAACGATACGCTCTACAATGCAGTCGCATGCATTGAACAACCAAGACACTTAAAGACTAAAGAGATAAAAACCTAGTCCAAAGTTCTTGGAACAAAAGTCTGGATGATACTCTTCCGAGAATCACTCACTCAAAGTCCAGCGTTGTTGTCGTTCCGCGCCCTCGAAGTTTCTTTTCCAGGAAACCTCGCGCCTTCAATTGGCCACTCTCCAAGCTTCAAACTTCTTCGCCCGAACACGTCGGCTTCACACACGCAGCTGTCGCCACGCGTCTTCGCTCGATAGCGGTAAACACACTCTCTGGCCTGTAGCTCGGGCCTTCACCCCTCAGGTGGAAATCCTCTTCATCTCCGGCTTCGTCCCTACGGACAAACCTTCACCGACTACACGGCGGGATCCCTTCGCACTCTGGCGCAACTTCCGTCTTCTCCTGATCTCTCATCTTGGCTGCTCGGTTAAATATCTTGCGCGCGACATTCCAGATGGTTCTCGTCATTTCGTCAGCGCGATACGCAGCGAAGGCTGAGAAGAGGGCGAGACGGTTGGAATGCCCTCCGCGGCCGATGACTCAACTCGGTATGACCACGCCCCTTTCGTTCTAGAACTCTCGCGGGCTATCTCGGCCGCCGATGTGGGGTGAGGAGGTTCGTCGGCGAAGCCACGCTTCCGAGAGGAGAAGCGTCGCGCGTCCGGGGAGCCTTGGATGCTTGTTTTCTCT
This sequence comes from Rhipicephalus microplus, assembly GCF_013339725.1. Classification (NCBI taxonomy): domain Eukaryota; kingdom Metazoa; phylum Arthropoda; class Arachnida; order Ixodida; family Ixodidae; genus Rhipicephalus; species Rhipicephalus microplus. The sequence continues at coordinate 120,042,347 of NC_051165.1, forward strand.
TTTCTTTTTTTTTGTTGACCTCGGCGCGTCTCTCTGGGCGCGTTATCGCAAGAATTTGGCGGCGCGCCCGCTTTTAGCGCTCGTTCTGTGACAGCTTTCCTGTGGTATCCACGAATTTGTCGCCGAGTTTTCAGTCCTATCGTGTGCCCAAGTTTTCAAGAAATCAGCAGATGCTGGTGAGTGGACTTTTAAACCATTTTGGGGACATTTTTACACGGCAACGCCACCGGGGGATTTAAGCCTAACCAATGAGGCGATTGTCGCCGATGCGCCGACCTGGCGCCAACGTGACTCAATTCTCTTCGCGTTCCAGGACCTCCAACTGAGAATGGAATACCAAGTAGATGGAGAGGACAACTTTCAAGAGGATTTCACGGAAAACATGGGTTGGAAGGAAGCCGAAACGAGACGCTCAAGGAATAAGCTAGCCGCGGTTAGCGTTCCTGCTGCCAAGGGTTCGACCAAGGCTGGCGTTGCGGGAGACACTCGAGCCAGTCGTAGTAGGTATGACACCAAGCATACAATCGGGCGAGCTGAACACATGCCGCCATTACCCATGGACTTCAGCAAAATTATGCTATGACCACGTGGAGGATTCAACATCTCGAGAATTGGCACTGGAGCCGTGGCAGACGCGATAGTACTGGCGGCCGGCGTCAAAGAAGAGGAGGCCATGCAGGACATCATCTGTTCCAACTTGCAGCAGAACATTATGTTGGCAAGCACTCCGGACCAAGAGAGAGCTTCAAGATACCTCAAGGTCAAGCAAATTGACATTGAAGGCACAGTTTTCGAGGTTAGCGCGTACGCCACGGCACCCCACAATACTTGTAAAGCAGTGATTCGCGAGATCCCCGTAAGCGATACTCAGGACATTTTGACCCGAAAGATTGTGAACGCGAACAACCCGCTCGCGCTGCAGGCGAAGAGATCAGCCTGGGTGGCACCCGAATGGACAGCTGCCTGGCGTTCAGTTCGAGATCACGGCTTCCAATCCGGGGAGGACGCCTGCAGTTACACCGAAAGGCAGCTGGGCTGAGCGAGTGCGCAACGGCGCGGCAGAGGCGATGACAGGTAAGCTGCCAGAGCGTGATAAAATTGCACAGCTAGAGCAAGAAAACGCGAGACTTACAAAATCGAATGAGAGGCTATCAGCTGAGTTAAAGGAAATAAAAATTCTTCTCATTAGGCTAACCAGCGCAAAGTCTTCACAACCAATGCCTCAGCCAGTTAATTTCCCTGTGGCTGAAAACACGGGGGACTCGAGAACCGCAACAAAGAGGGCAGTCATGGCAGAACACGTGGAAGCCAACCAAACGGCCATGTCAGATATGAAACAGGTCTTTGACACGCTCAGCAAAGTAGTAGCCAATCTTAGCGAGCAGATGGGTAGGCTACAATCAAGCGTGGCGGCACTGGAAGAGCATATGACTTTGCGCATTACAAAGGTCGAAGCATATCTGCACAACACAGCAAGGCCTCCTCATGCCCAAAACTCACCTCTTCAGCCACCAATACTAGTGGTACCAAACCTGTCGACAGGTGCAGCATCAGGCTCTGGCGGCCCATGTAATAACCATGATGGCAGCGCTTCGTGAAGCATTTCGTATCTGACAATGGAACTGTAGAGGTTATCTTAAAAAGAAGGCAACCCTACAGCAGTATATCAGGAGCATCGAGGAAAAGCCTCGTATTTTAATATTGCAAGAGACCCTTTAACGGCAAGCAACGTTGCCTGGATTCCGGCCTGTAATAGGGGATACTGAAGGGAGGGCAGTCTGCACCTTTGTATGCAACAAGCTAACGCACGTAACCCACGACCTCAAGATAGAAGCAGGCTGGTTGGAACACATTGTGGTAGAGATAGTGCCAGGTACCAGCAACCGTCAGAGCATTTTCATTCTTAATATATACAGCAGGGCAAAGGAACAAATGCAAGGGTTGAAGACGGTTTTAAAGAAAGCTGTTATTATCGCCGGGGAATGTGCACTCGTCATAGCAGGTGATTTCAACGCCCCTCATCATACATGGGGTTGCAAGTACAACACTGGGAAAGGAAATCGACTTCGGCAAAGTGCTAGTGAACTTGATCTCTCCCCTAATCACAGACCCCAGCCTAACAACAAGGCTTGGCACATCTTGCTGCAGGGATTCCACCCCGGACCTTACATTTGTAAGGAACATCAAGAAGGCCCAGTGGATGAACCTTGCCGTAGATCTAGGGAGTGACCACTGCATTCTTCCCACTACCTTCTCCATGTAGCGTAAAAAGCAGAGAGAATTCCACTTCACAGACTGGGATAAGTTCAGGAAGATAAGGATGGAAAGGGAACAAGATGGCCACAGACAAGGCTTGGAGCAGTGGGTCAAACAGAAAAAAGTGGACATCAAATCCGTCTCCTCCACCATTACCACAGATTTTCTGGTTAAAAGAATGGATAGCCGGCTCGCTCATCTCCTTGAGGCAAAGCAAGCACTACTGAACCGTTGGAAGGGTCAGCGCCTGAACCGAAGACTGAGGAAGATGATAGCTGATGTAAACAGATCAGTCAAGGAACATTGTCGCGTACTATCCAGGCAGTAATGGGACGAAATCTGCAACTCCGTCGATGGTCAGATGCGCAGTGGCAAGACATGGAATATGTTAAAACATCTGCTCAACGAAAACACCACCAAAACAAATCAAAAGCATGTTATCGCTCGAATTTCGCATGAAGAGATAGGGCGCACTACAGAACAGCAAGTTGTGCAGCAGCTCGAGCATAAGTACCTCCTGTGGGAATCGAGAGCGCCTTCCTACATGGCGCCTCGTTCCCCAGCTGCCGCACGCGCGCTGACGGCGTAGCTCGGGCGCGCATAAGCACCGACATCCGCCAAGATGGCTGCCAGGGCTCCTCTTGGTCTGGGCGAGTCAACTGTCGTTTCCTTCCCGCGCTGGCATGTCCGGGCACGCTACGCTGGCGCGCTGCGCGGGCCTACGTCACAACGTAGCGCCATTTCCCTTTGGGCCGCACGTGACATCCTCCTCTCCTACGAGCTTTGTTGCGCCCGACGATTCGCTCGTCGCGGCAGATGCTCTCAGGCCTCCACGAAAGGTTGACGCGCTGCTTAGCAGCAGGCTTCTCGTTCGTGCGTTCGACTTCGGCCCTTGTGCGGGAGTTGTCGCGCCCTAGGCAAGCGTACTTGCTTGGTCTTGCGGAGTTCCCTGTACGGCCTGCAAGCCCGTGAGTGTCGCACTGTGCTGCATCTTGGGTTAATGAACCCGTTGTTCTTGTGTGCGTGGTTTCTGCGCCGTGTCGGAGAAAACGACGAACCCGGCCGCAGCGTCGTCGCACGCAGCGGCAGTGGAGGACGTCGCATCCTTACACGGTTGCACTTAGTAGGTAAGCCTAGAGCAAACCTATCTCCACACTCCCAATCAAAAGAGGATTCGCACGATCAAGTAGACAGTACCAGGGCACGCCCAATCCAGGTCTTGAGGGTGACTTTAACATCGAGGAGATCAGAAGAGTCTTGCATGATCTCAACGGCAGGTCGGCCCCTGGCCCGGACGATATATCAAACAATGCCCTTCGTAACCTTGATGATGATTTATTTGACACCCTGAAGGATATGATCAATGCAGCATGGAGAGAAGGCAGAGTGCCAGAGTAGTGGAAGCTGGCCAGCACGATCCTTATTACTCAGCCAGGAAAGCCCCCTAACATGGACAACATTAGGCCAATATTCTTAACATCATGTATCGGCAAGGTTGCAGAACATGCCATACTGCACAGGATAAACAAGTACTTGGAAGATATCGACATATATACACACAATATGGTTGGATTCAGGGCAGGGCTATCCATTCATGATGCATTGAAGCTTATCAAACACCAGGTCATCGACAATTAAACCAGACATGAGAGCCATTCTGTGCCTAGATCTAGAAAAAAGCGTTTGACAACATCCACCACTTATTCATACTCGAAGCAATTTCCAAGCTTGGTTGAGGGAAAGCCTTCTATGACTACGTATGGTCCTTTCTTACTGATCGGAAAGCCGTGATGAAGATTGCAGATATCGAGACCGCAGCAGTCGAACTAGAAGCAAGGGGCACGCCGCAAGGGGCAGTGATTTCACCAATGCTGTTCAACATTGCCATAATTGGACTGTCAAAGAAATTATGGAGCATTGAAGGATTGAAGCACAGCATCTACGCAGATGACATTACCATCTGGTACACAGGTGGAAGCGAGGGGCAGATTGAGAGCGCCCTGCAAGAGGCGATTGACACCGTAGAAGAGTACCTTCGTCCTTCTGGGCTCAAGTGCTCCTTAAGTAAGTCAGAACTTTTACTGTATCAGACTGCACACCGGGGACCGAAGCCCAGGGGGTGGAAGCCGTTAAACCAGATAGACATCCACCTCCGTACAAATCAAGGGGATGCCATCCAGAGGGTCGACTCCATCAAAGTCCTGGGCATGCTGATAGAGTCTATCGGCGCCAACAGCAAATCTATAGCCAAGTTAACTCGGAAAACAGATATTGCGGTGCACCTGATACGCAGAGTGGCCAAGAAAAGAAATGGTATCAAGGAAGACAACCTCATCAGGTTGATGCATGCGTTTGTTCTAAGCCACTTCACGTACGAGGCAGCAATGCACAACTGGTCAAGAGCAGAGTCCGACACACTAAATGTGCTCCTCAGGAAAGTTATCAAGAAGGTCCTGGGCCTACCCATACATAGCAGCACCGAGCATGTACTCGAGCTTGGCATTCACAACACGCTCGAAGAAATACCAGAAGCCCAAGAGAGAGCAAAGTTTGCAAGGTTATCTACAACAAGGTCGGGGAGAACGATCCTGCAGGAGCTGGGCCAACACCCAATGGCAATCTGACGCAATTACAATGATATCCCCGATAACATCAGGGAGAATATAACGGTATCTCATATACCAAGAAATATGCATCCAGAACACTACATCGGAAGAAGAGTAGCGAGGGCCAGGACTATACTTCTTCAAGTCTCAAACGAGGAACGAGGGGCCGTATTTGTTGACGCGGCTTCCTACGCCCATGGGAAAGCGTTTGGGGCAGTGGTGGTCGATGGGGCTGGCTGTGTCGTCAACTCAGCGACAGTCAGGACGAAAGACCCAATCATTGCGGAACAGGTGGCCATCGCTTTAGCACTCAAGATAGATAACATTGAAGTCGTCTACAGGGATTCCATGGCAGCACTACGGGTGTTCGCCAAGGGGACGGTCTCTGAACAAACGCTGAAAATACTGCAAGGCAAGAACATAACGCATCATCTTCTGAGTTGGTTTCCAGCTCACCTTGGACAAATCAACGATTCCCCTCCCAATCTCAATGAAGCTGCACACGAGGCGGCGCGAGACCTGTCCAACCACGCCTCCCCGGGGATGCGCTCCACCGGTGAAGGGGATAACTGGGAAATTCTTACAACACATAACGAGCTCACTAAACATTTATACCTGTCTAGAAGGATTTTCCCTCCACCTCACAAAAATCTTACTCGGCCCCAAGCACTTACATTAGGGCTTTTGCAAACGCGGATGTACCCTACTTTGAAGATGTTACACATTATGTGCCCTGACTTATACCCAAGTAATCGTTGTCCACATCGTGGGGAAAGAGAGAGAGAATTAAACGTTTATTTTGAAACAGTGCCCCGAGCAATGCCCGGTGTCATCGTGGGGAAATAGTTTCATTAGAACATATGCTCTGGCAGTGCAGCAAATTCGCTCATTTATCGCGCATCACCTGTGTCAATTGGGAGGTGGCAATCCGCAGCTCGTCCTTGGCAGGTCAGCTCTGGGCTGTCCACCAAGCCTGTGAGGCGGCTGAGGAGCTTGGCATCTCAGTCCTCACGTGGGAGCTGCCCGCAACACAGTGATCTGTGTTTTGGAGGACCAAATAAAAGTTTATCCAATCCAATCCGTCCGTCCATTAGTTCTTGTTTCCGTCCATCCTTGCTTGCGTCTGTGTGGCCGCTCGTGCGTCCACCCGCCCCTCCGTGCGTGCGTCTGTTCGTGCGTCCGCACGTTCATCTGTGCGTCCGTCCCTGCTTTTGTCCATGCATCCGCTCCTGTGTCCGTCCATTCGTCCATCCGTCCGTGCAGCCATCCGTGCGTCCGTCCATGCATCTGTTTGTGTGTTCGTTCTTTCACCTATTCAACACTCCAAGTGCCACCATGTCGCAATTTTTCATCACATATTCCTCATATGGAAGCGCTGCCATCCAGCGGACATTCGAAGGACTGAACAAGAGTTAGCACACGCACACTTTCTTACGGCTTGTGCTTCGTGTCTACTTCCCGCCTTTAACCACCTCGAGTTCATGGTATATACTAGTTCACTGTATTCATGGCACTGCAGCCCAACGCTCGCTAAGCCTTTCTAAAACCTAGGAGGTTACGCCCAGCGAATATAACATAGCAACCCTTTTTTGTCTTCTGTGCGTTGTTGAACAATAAAAAATTTGCAGCGTGCGGGTTAACTAAAAGCGGAATTCTCCTGTCTCTCATTCCCCCTTAGCAACCACTGGCATGTACATTGAGCACTATCTTTTATTGTTTAACAACGCATAGAAGAAATCTGTCACCGGTAGCACCATGAAGGTCATAATGTTATACTATTTACACACTACTACTACTACTACTACTACTACGGCTACGAGGGACGAACGGGTGCCGCTATAGAGAGCTTCGCCCCTAAAATTCGCAGCGTGGGCATAGAGAAATAAAAAAAAGGTTAAGAGTGGACACTCCCGTAGACCCCAGCGGCCCAATCGACCCTAGCACACCTGGTGGTTGGTGAGAGCAAGTGGCGTGCGCTTCCTGTTTCGGTTTCACTGGCGCAAATTTTGAATTACTTTGCGTAACCGACGTTTGGCTATGACGAAAGTTCATGATTTCAGACCACTTTTCATCGCCCAAATGGATAGTCTTTGTAGGTCGTTTTGATTTAGCGATTCCCTGTTTTGTTTTGTTCAGTGGTTTGTGCGAATTGGTCGTGACGTGATTTTTATTTCGATTGAGTTATAATAAAAAGAGATGCAGGTAATGATAATTCACTACGGTTTTATTCATCGCGCTTGTGTTTTTCTTTTGGAACAAGTGATCAATGTATATATCAGTCAGAGAGACCGAGTATCCGCAATGTTTTATTCAAAGGCAAGGTAGAGTCTGAGAATATAAAAAGCACAATATGACAAAGGTAGACAACAAATGCATCTCGCCTTACAAATAAATTGTAACAAATACAGAGAGAACACAGACAACGCACACATCGCTAGAGTTGGCAGAAGCCGAGAAGCTGGTGAAGTATGACACACCGGGCCAGTGGGTAAGTAAGAATCTATGGCAAAAACACAGCGCACAATGCTGATGAAGAAGGAAGAAGTGACATATACACAGCAATGAAGTCGCGAATCACGCCTGGGGTTAACCGAAATAATGCATAGAAAAAAAAGCGCACAGAAACCACAGGACACAATATAGCAGAAAGGCAAAGGTGCAGTGTGCTGGCTGTGCTTAAGAACAGCTAGTCCAAAATGAAAAAAAGCAGACTTGATGCCTGCTTGTCCTCAGAAAGGTAGGGCTTTGCAGCTTGCTCACTACGTGAAAGACAAACTTTATGCTACAACACTGGCAGGTCTTGTGGCTCTTCTTATGCGTCGACTTCATCAAAAACTTAAGATCCCAAGCGATTTGCGTCGGGGTGTTGCTGTGACGCTTGCGAGCTAAAATAGACTGTAGTCGTCACTTATCCAGAATTGTGGACCTTAATTGGTGCTACGAGAGCGGTATTACAGGGCTAATAAATAGCAGAAGGAAACCACTTTGGCTCATTATTTTTCACAAAGGCTCTACATCGTACGTTATCACTCACAAGCTATATAAAAATAAAATGGCAGCGTCCGCAGCCCCATCAAACGCTACAAGTTTAGGTATTCTTTTGAAAATTTTGATGGGCGAGATGAGGAGGTTGATGAGAAGCTAAAATACGAAAAGCGTGATAACGTGAACCGTGCCCACTTCATACTGTGTTCCTTAACCGCTCGAAGACATTTCAACAAGCGGTTTTGTTATCGATATATTACTTGAGCTGGAGAGATAAAGCATACACAGTGACCAAGCGACCCACAGTAAAGTGTACAGTTCGCCCGCATTTGCTCCAAAAATACAGGCAGGATACCCAACATTCGTTTTAAGGTTATGCAAATCACTTCGAGCGAATACACAGTGTCCCTACTCCTCATAGCGGGTAACCTAAACAATGTATGCAACGAAGGAGTGGTTAGTCCAGTTGAACTGAATATAAGCATATAAGACCATAATGAAGTCTGCTGTAACGAAGTAATAACATAACAAAGCTATTGCAGGATTCGGCTCAACTCGAATACTTTAGTGTAAACCCGCCGCTAATTGCTAACCTTTGAACTTGTCAAGCTGTATGCCTGAGATTGAAGACTGGAACCTAACCCTATCTAAGTTTTGGTTCACAAAACGCACATGCCAACATAAACGAACCCGGCAAAACATTTTCAGAAACTTCGCGCGACACCAAGCAAAGCAGAAATTAAAATCCCCAACATTTGACAGATGGTGATACAAAACATCGCTCACTTTCAGGTGATGTGCAGTGGCCTCAATCATAGCAAGAAAGTGAGATTCAAGTTGTTGTACGTATGCAAGAGCTGCTTCTGATGGCACAGTGAGATTCCCAAAAAGTTTGCTGGGGACGTGGTATGCTTTGAGCATTGTGCAATACTGGTGGGTCCGCTGTGCTGCTACTTTGGCTTGCAGATGTTTAATGGTTTGCTTGTACTTCATTGATGGAGACATTGTCGCTGGCACACAGGAACGCACTGCAATAAACAAAAAATGGATGTAAAAGCGAAGAACAACTAATCCCATACGAGCACTTTCCTCGCTCTTTCAGACCCAAGGTGCACAACTTACTGTGGTGCAAAGTTTTCGATTCCACTACCTAAAAACAAACCATTCACAATGTTGACAATGCACAAAAAAATCAAAATCACTGAGAGCCCATCCTTACATTTTGTAAGTGCACACGTAGTGTCTTTTTGAGGATAGTTTCCTCAGAATGTCCTAAACATAAAATAGCACAATAAAAACAGCTGCAATAAAAGCATAGTCACCATTTTCTCTAGGGCACTCAGGCGTGGAGCTGTTGGCGGAGTCATCTTCTGGAGGGTCTTGTGAAGCTTGTTCAGTGCCTCGGACAGTGCTGTCGGAACAATCTTGAGAGCGGCCTGCGGAAGTCTCTATATCAATCCACTCGGGTGTTGAAGTGAACATACAACTTACTGGTCACACAAGTTCCTTTTGTGACAGCTGAATGACTGGTTAAGGTTTTCTCCGGGAAGACGAAGTCAGCAGGAATTATTTCACCAGCTACAAGGGAGCTGCCACCTGTAGAGGTTCGGTCAACAGTCAATTTGGGTAAAAAAAAAAAGAAATCGCGACACTGAACGCATCCTGCTCATCGGGGCACCTCAATGTGTGGGAGCCGCTTTTTGAAGCCTCTACCGCAGGTCCAGAAGAAATGAAATTACGACAATGTGTCAGTAAGAGGCTTAAAATAACACAAACTGAAGCTCAACCACACCTTGCAGTGCAGCTTGTGCAGCCATGTCACAGTCACTACTTGAAGCGATGCTCAGAGAACCTGCATATATGTGCAGTTGGTACAAGTTACAAAGCTTGTAGCATGAGAAAACTTAAACAGCTCTTTCAAACGCATAAATTGGTCGAACGTGGAAGAAAAGAAAAGGCACCAACTAGGAAACAAGTAATTTGTGATTTTTGAATTATCAACAGTGCCAGCTTTCACTGATGAAAGATATATGTACATGTGCACTCAGGCTTGAAGATAACGTGAAATAGCCCTTTAAAGTCTTTCAAAACAAGTTGCGCAGGTCAAAAGCATCAAAAAACGACAGAAATCTAAAGCTGCTGTTAGGAAGGTAATAGCCCACAATTCACAAAATTTAAGACTTTCCAAGTGTTACTTTATAGTGAGGTTTCTCCATCGGCTATGAAAATCTTCGCGGTGAACTGTCGCCACTGATTCAATACAAGTGGCTGCTATTGCACATATTTGAGTTTCAGTCAATCACTTACATGGTGCAGCTGGTTGCACACTGGGAACAGCCATTCTTGTAAGCCTTGTGTGCCCAGGGTCCATGAAACTTTGAGCAGTAAAATGGTCGCTACAAACCCTGTACGTTGCGTACAATAGGCTGGCCGGCTTACTCAGGAGATCATCGCGTCCAGCATACTGCATCCATGCTTTCATCCTGCATTGGATATGAACTATCAGCTGAAAGGGGAAGTGCTTGAATAGTGATTTTTTATTGTTACCCTCACTGAGCAAGTACGAACAGTAAGCCTAAAGACATGCAAACCATACAAAAGCTTTAACACACCTGGCGTCCCGTGGTATGTGGAAGAAACTCGTCCCAGGCTTCTTGTGGGTTCTGCCATTGTTGAAGCACCATGATACACAGCAGTAGCTGCCGTAGCTTGGACCGCCGGATGGCATGGCGTCAGCGCGGTCTGAAAATGTTAGTAAGTGGATGCTTCGCTGTCAAATTACAAAAAAGATATGTGCACGTCATAAGTGTACCAACAAACCCCTTTGAATGATTAGCTAATCGATGCACAATACAATACCAGTGATACATGTCTGACCCATAAAACTCTGACTTACAAAGATAGACGTCAAAGACCACGTACAAAGATCTTCAGAAGTTTCCAGGCCGCTATCCCTTGTAATGCAATGGTATCGCGGCCTGGGAACTTTAGAACACCTTCGCGCGTACGCAGTATCAGCAGTAAAGTGGGAAGGAAAATCGTAGTTGAAACTTGTGCGGTAAAATTATATTGGAAACGTCAAAAAAATTTGTGGGCAGCTTGCACTAGTGGCACAAGGCTAGCGAAGAAACGAAGATGATGGCCACTTGGCTAGTCCAGATTTACCTCTGGCAGACCAAGAATTGTTCGTGTTTCGAGCCTTCGGGAAGCGCGTTGTGAAGCATGAGAGGCCCAGCGAACGCTTCTCAATATTTTGCACCAAGCCTATGACCTAGCTGCCCAGCTATGCTCAGCGCACAGACGCTCGCGTCCGTGGCAGCACGCGTCGCCTCGGCTTGACACCATGCCGCCTTTGCTATACTGCATACGTTGCACAATGTTCCCGTCTAGCCGCCGCATAGAGCCACAAACTTTCTTTTTAGCGAACCTCCTCGTTCTTACAAGCTTCAGAAAAAGGTTACAACTGCGTGAATGAGACGCCACGTAAGAAACAAACTTGCACACACGAAGCGCAACGTGTGTGTGTGTGTGCATCTTTCTATGTTTGTTGCATGGTGTCTTATTCGCGCAGGTGTAACCGTTTTCTGAAAAAATGACCCAACAAGCCCAACAACATGTCATTCAACAAGCTTCGCTTGAAAACTTGCCTCACCTGTTATCTCACGCACGAAAACGCCGACGCAGCCGACGTTGACGAAAGCGACGAAAGCTTCTCGCTGTCAGTCATGCACGGGCTTGTCGCTGGGTGGATGGTGTTTATGACAGTACGACTGAAGAAAAATAATCGCGTAAGGTGTGTTGAATAAATTGTTTTTATGTATAAAGAACATACCAAGTTTGGGCGTATAATTATTATTTTGTGAAAACAATTCTGTTGCATTGCCTATAATTGTTTTTTTTTTGCGCTTGCGTCCTCTGACGTTTGGTGAGAGCACTAGTTCGTTACGTAGTCGTGATGCACTTCCTGAGGCCAGGTTTCGCTGAGTGTCCGCTCTTGCCTTTTCCTTTCTCTATGGCGTGGGCGTTAACTAAAAGCCGAATTATTCTGTCTCTCATTCCCCATTAGCAGCCATTGACATGTTCCAGTAGGAAACGCTAGTAGAAGAGTTAAAAGCCGACTTCTGCTGTCTCTCATTTCCAGTAGCAGCCATTGCTCACCTCCAAGGTAGTGCCTGGTAAGATTTCTCCTGTGCGTCAATAAACAATAAAAAATTTTTGTTCAAAACTCCATTGATTGGTGAAATAAACCAACGAAAGACGCCAGATGTTTTCTAAAAGCAAAACGAAAAGACGCCAAATGTTTGTAAAGCAAAACAAAAAGAAGACGCCCGCTGCTTAACGAAAGACGCCAGGTGTTTTCTAAAGCAATGGTTTTATAATCAAAACCATATAGATACAGGTTCATAGTTTCCGATGCTCGTTGCCGTCGGTGTGTGCCCGTATGGATAAAGATGCCGAAAGGGGGCGCGCATGGCAGCGGCGGAGCGCGCTCGCAGATAGGACCCTGAAGCGAGAGCACGCGAAGCTGAAGCGCGCCGGGAAGCTGCGCGACGTCGCCGCCAAGATCCTGCTGTACGGGAACAAGAAGACACATCAGCAAGGCAGCGTCGGCAAGATCCCGCCGTACGTGAACAAGAAGCTGCAGCGGCACGTAAGCGTCGGCAAGATTCTTCCGTACGAGAACGAGAGGCCACACCAGCAAGGCAGCGTCGGAAAGATCCCGCCGTACGTGAACAAGAAGTTGCAGTGGCACGTCAGCGTCGGCAAGATCCTGGTGTACGGGAACAAGAAGGCACATCAACAAGGCAGCGTCGGCAAGATCCCGCCGTACGTGAACAAGAAGCTGCAGCGGCACGTCAGCGTCGGCAAGATCCTTCCGTACGAGAACGAGAGGCCGAGGCAGCACGTCAATGTCGGGAAGCAGATCTTGAAAACGATCGACAATGGGAAGCGGCGAGGAAGCGCGCATATCGCCAGGCGAATTAACGGAAGAAAATTTCACGGGGTTACTTACAAAAGCTTCGCCCAATCTCATCATCATTCACCTCGTGGATCTGCCGTCAATTTTCTTGTATTTCGCAGCCGCTTGTAATCAGCCGAAAAACACTAATACTTAACAGATATAAAGTTCAAAACTATCTATTTGGACGTTTTGCAAACCCATATACAACTTTCTTATTCAAATTCTTATCCATCTACGTTCCTTCAAAAGTTAGTTCATTAAACACGTTTAATTAAACTATATTTGAAAACACAAAAAGCAGTCTGACTACCTCCAAGCAACGATGAGCAATATGCATTTGGTTGGGTCGTAATTACGTGATCCGGCATATTTTTAATCTCTGGCTAAAATTACGTGGAACACCCTGTATAGTGCTGCGCCGTCACAAATGCACCACTTGACCGGGCGGACCCCGTCGCCCTATTGAGCGCCCATGGCAGCACTGTAGCATATTTTCTCCAATATTATTGGACATTATGAGTTACTTAGCCTACACAAGTCATTATAGGTCATCATTTATCAAATGGTAGCCGACATGAGCCATTATTCGGGGCTGAATCACATCGTGTATGGTATTGTTATGCAGTCGAGGAAGGTCGAATGTAACAGGACGCGAAGAAATATGGGGGTTAGCCAGCTCGTGAAGAATAGGATGACCTGGATATAATTGCGTGAATCCTTCGTTTATCAGTGGATTTAAATATGGTAGATCGTTAAGAACTGAACTATTTCACTGAGGCCGTACTTTTGTCGACAAAATGTTCAGGAGTGAAAATTCGACAGTGGCCGTCGCGTTTTTCGATGTGCAACGACGAGAAAGAATAATTATTATGAAATAATAAACACCACAAAATCTATACAATGAGGGATAACTAGTCCGGCGCACTTTTTGCGTCAGGCAGCGGCGGCGAAAGTTGGCGATGCCAAGTTGCTCATCTCGTCAGGCTATGTTGACTGTTGCGTAGTTGCGTGCAGCCGTCCCTCTTGCATGGAACTTCGCTGCATTTCATGGTTCTGCTCATTGTAATTTATTTTTTTTTTTGCTTACACGTTGTTGGAAAAAGCAGAACTGGTCAAGAAATTGTAATTCCCTGAATCGTTCGCTGCCAACCACATTAAATAAGATTTCGTAACACTACCGCCCAAAAGAAATGGACCTGATCTGAAGAAATCACCCGATAATATTTCTTGTTGAAATTTTATGCTTGAAAACCTCAGCATGATTATGAAATATGACGTAGTAGAGGGATCCGAAAATTTTGACCACCCGTTCTTGTTTTGTTTTTTACCCGTGCCTAAATGTAAGGCGCCCGAGTCTCTGGCGTGTGGCATCCATCGGTATGTGGTCGTCGTGGCAGGGTCATGATCTCGCAACCTTAGCATCGGCCGCCAAGCGCCCACATTCAAGGCCACAATGGCGGGTGAGCCCATAGTATAGTTAAAATCAATTTACCTAATTCACTATCAGGGACATTGGACGCCTCTACACTCCCGCCGTACATGAGTGAACGGGACAGTCAATAATACCATACTTGATCACAACAAACGCGAAAGTGTGTTTAGAAGAAGTGGTTAACGATTTAGAGTACTCGGTACTCTACTATGGGAGAGCTCAGAGCCGTCCCTTCGAAATGGAACCTCACAGCCGTGGTACTGCCGATAAAGCCAAGCATACAGGGACACTCCAAGCTTGGGTCATCTCTAAAGGCCTCGGTGGTCAACCTAGCTATTTCGCTCTGTTCTTACGTCTCTCCAAATAGCTTAAACTATAACCTAGAGTGAAAAGTGTCCCAAACAAAGACATTAGGTTTCCAATTAATCCTTTAACCAAATGAACGCAAGGTTCTAGAAATGCTTGAAATGGTACTCTTGAAATGTTTGCAATTTACTCACCAAAGCGGCAGCTGGACGAAAAAGAAGCACTTATAGTCATTGCAATTATTCAAATATTAATAATAACTAATAAAAAATAGACACGCTTGAAAAGAAGCTGAAGCAGATTTAGAAAAAACACTGCGTATTCATGATGTGAACAACGATGAGTGGACAAAGCGCCGCGGGATCATCCGGGTAACCGTGAGTCTCCCGAACACTGCCCACTAAAGCATGGAAATCAGGGACAACACGTGCGAATAGTATAATAAATGTTTTTTTTTGTTCACCATGTTTTGGTGCGGGCTTTTTTTTTTTACACGTGGAGCAAACCAAGTCCTCGCTGTGCTCGTCGTGCCGCCAAACTCTCGCTTCAGCACAGGAATGGCGTTGGTCCGGGACTGTTCGTTTCGAACGTTGACGATTGTCGACAAAATGTTGTCAAACTACAGGCGATCGTCTACCTGGCAGCTGTGCCCGAAGCTCCGGTGGATATGCTTGGCGGATTCATTGGCTGATGGTTATCTAGTCCGCAAAGTTACGTCTTTGACGACCGCTCACCGATGCGGAGTCTGTCGAAGAGCTTCCCTAGCCCTCTTTCAATCTCTTACTTTTCTCTAAAAGTTTACTTCTCGCTCTCTGTTTTTTAAACCCCTCTTATCTCTTCCCTTGTGTCATTCTCTGATGCAGAGTGCCACTTCGAATTGATTTGCTCAATAAAAAGCTATGACTGTCTCCTTTCATCCGCATGCTTCACATAAAGTCGATTCCCAATCTACGTGGGATCTGCCGAGTATTTTCAAATGCGAAGCATTTATTAATGAACTTTGACGAGTTTGAATCTATCTATCTATCTATCTATCTATCTATCTATCTATCTATCTATCTATCTATCTATCTATCTATCTATCTATCTATCTATCTATCTATCTATCTATCTATCTATCTATCTATCTATCTATCTATCTATCTATCTATCTATCTATCTATCTATCTATCTATCTATCTATCGCTAGCTGCCTACGACATTTAGCTCTCCCTGGCCGTTTGGATAATAATGTGATCTATAGCAAACTTGGTATCGCATAACGTCACAGTATCACGAGCATAACTAACTAGTCATAACGTGAAATTCAAGACATGTGTGTCGTGAATGTCATGAATTACATGTCATTGTCTTGCTGCTCCAATCCGCAGCTCGTCCTTGGCAGATCAGCTCTGGGCGGTCCACCAAGCCCACGAGGCGGCTCAGGAGCTCGGCATATCAGTCCCCACATGGGAGTGGCCCGCAACAGAGTAATCTGCGTTTCGGAGGACCAAATAAACGTTTATCCAATCCAATGTTGCGAAACTGGTATACATGATTTTGCACAGAGGCGAGCAGGCAGTTGCCACCTTTGAACACGTGATCTAAGGGCCTTATACTTTCCACTTCTTCGCCGTAGCCGATTTCCGGCCGATTCACCGTTGCAGCTCCTGGGATGAAGCAAAGGAAAGTGGGCGCACCGCATAGTCCACGCCGCCCATTTCTCTTTTTTAAGGTTTTTGTTTCTCTTACGCACTGCGTCAGGTCACCTTATGGCTGACAGAAATTAGGTACCCGTTTTTCTTCTGCAAGAGTCACTACCACCGCCGTTTTTAGCCGTAGGCTGCAGGGCAACACCCGCCACATGCCACATCTCCGCCGCGCCGCTGAGGAGAAGAGCATTGCGCTTCGGTGAGGTGGCGCCATCTAGTTTTGTATAGACAAACTAGTTGCTAAAAACGATCCATAGTATGACATGACTGCACTGGGGAATATAAGTGAGAGGCCTTCACGTGGAAATCATCACATGCTTGTTATGTAAGAACATGACTACATGCCACGCTCTTGATGCGTTCGTGGTTAATGTGCTTGCTTCGCATACACCAAAGCTCGTATTACATGACGTGAATGGTTGATGAAGGTATATGACTGGTGCCAACAAAATAATCATGACAGCGTGTCACGTAAGAAAATTAATACATGTTATGCTCATAATGCGCTCTCGGTCATTTCGCTGGCTTCACATACACCGATTTCGGTAAAACGTGATGTGAATGGATCACGAACTTATAGGACAAGCGCGAACATAATAATTATGACATGCTGTCATGTAAGAACAAGACTACATGTCACTCTCATGATGCGCTCGCGGTCGTTTCTCTCGCTTCACATACACCAAATTTTGCATTACGAGAAGTGAATAGATCATGAGGACATAAGACTGGTGTAAAAATGATAATCATTACATGCGTGTCATGTAAGAACATGACTACATGCCACGCTCATGATGCGACCGTAAACGTTTCGCTAGTTTCGCATAGAGCAACTAATATTACGTGACGTGAATGGACGATGAACGTGATTGACACGTGCCAAACATGATAATAATGACATGGAAGTTATGTATGGCATAGTTTACGTCCGCCTCGTAACGTTGTGCTGATTTTGAAATGACATATTAATTATTCTTCCTCATTCGTGTTTCGCATATCATTGATTCCCATGTACGTGAGATCTGCCCTTTTTTTTCTGACTTTTGAAGGTTTTTGAACATATGATGGCATGCACATTTGCTACCTTTCGGCTGTTGAAGTATTGAGGTTGTTGAAGAAATTTTTTTTCGTTCGTTTTCACAAGTGAGCACCTTTAGAACGTGGCAGCCGATCGCCAGTTAGTTTGAGCAGACTTCTTTTTATGTTTCATGTTAATGTTTCTTCTATTAAACCCTTTGCTTGCGACTAAGTGCTCATTGTGACTACTTCTTGCTTGAAATATTACAATAACAGAAATTTTGTTCACCATAACCACGATGTGATTATGAAAGACGACCTAATGGAGGGCTCCACAAACTTTGACCATCTGGTGTTCTTTAAAGCGCGTGAACATCGCACAGCCCACCAGCCTCAAAGATTGCGCCTCCCCCGAAATGCGACCGCTGGGGCCGGAATGAAATCGGTGACCTCCCGGTAAGCAGCAGAGCAGCACGGTAGCCACTGATCCACGGAGGCGGACTACTTCTTGTTTGTGTTTTGAAATGCGAAGCCTTTCTTAGCGAACTTCGGCGACTTTGAGCGTATCTATCTATCTAGCCACCTACGACTTTGAGCTCTCCGGGCTGATTGGATAATGGTATCAATACCGAACTTGTTATGGCATAACATGACTGTATGACGACGATATCTAACTAGTCATAACATGAAAGTCATGACACGCACGGCATGAATGTCATGATTTACATTTCATAGCCCTGTAGCTCTTGCGGTCGTTTCGTTGAGATGGCATGTTGCAAAACTGGTATGGTATGGCATGGCTGCATGGTGAACACAATCTATAACCCTAACATGAAAATCATGACATGCCTGTCATGTAACAACATAACTACATGCCACGCTCATGATGCGCCCCGCCGTGGTGGTCTAGTGGCTAAGCTACTCGGCCATTGACCCGCAGGTCGCGGGTTCAAATCCCGGCTGCGGTGGCTGCATTTCCGATGGAGGCGGAAATGTTGTAGGCCCGTGTGCTCAGATTCGGGTACACGTTAAAGAACCCCAGGTGGTCGAAATTTCTGGAGTCCTCCACTACGGCGTCTCTCATAATCATATGGTGGTTTTGGGACGTCAAACCCCACATATCAATCAAATCACGCTCATGATGCGCTCGCGGCCGTTTCGTTAGCGGCACATATACGAAATTTGGTAATACGATGCGCAAATAGATGACGAAGGTAAATGACACACTCAAACGTGATAGTTACGGCTAGCGTGTCATGTGCCAATATGACTACATGCCACACTCATGATGCGATCGTGGCTGTTTTGCTAGCTTCAAATATGCCAAATTTGGCATTACGGGACGTCAATGAATGACGAAGGTATGTGACTGGTGCAAACATGATAATAATGAGATGCGTGTCATGTGACAACATGACTACATGCCACAGTAAAGGCGCCATTACACTTCGACGTGACACGGCGCGCGTGCGCGCTGGCGTTCGTTTCGTCGCGTCACGCCGGCGTTGCCACGTCAGTCGCTGGTCTTGTCATATACTTGCAGTCGCGCGCCGCGCTGTGTTGCTTTGACGCATGCGCGTTTCAGCGCATCCGGCGTTCCCCCATCACGAAAAGAGGCAGGCGCAGTGCTGTCTGGGTAACGTAGTGTGTGTGAAATGCAGCATGTCGCATTTCGCGCCGGTTGGCGTCGGGCCGCGCCGACGGATTCTGGTCGTGCTGGTCACGCCGGTCGCGCCTGGCGTCAGACTATAGAATTCTCACGTTTTGCTAACGTATAGCGTCGCTGTGCCCAGCACGCGCGCGCGTCAACGTTACGTTGCATTATGTTGGGCCCTTCGCGATTCACCCACGGCCGTTTTGCTAGCTCCGCATATACCAAATTTGGTAATACGTGACGTCGATGGATGACGAAGGTGACCATCGCGACTTGTGCAAACATTACAATCATGCCACGCGTGTCAGGTAAGAACATGACAACATACCACGTTCATAGTGTGCTCGCGGCCGTTTCGCTAGGTTCACATATACTAAATTTGGCATCACGTGACGTAGATAAATGACGAAGTTAAACGACACATCTAAACATGATGATCATGACACGGAAGTCGTGTACGACATAACTTACCTGCACTTCATATCGTTGTAGTGATTTTAAAGTGACATATCAACCTTCCTCATTCGTGCTTCTAATATCATTGACTCCCACTGTACGTGTGATCTGCTATTTGTTTTGCATGGTTCTAATCTTACTATTACGTAAAGTTTTTTTAGCCGAACCTATCGAGGAAGGTTTCCACTAAGGATAATAATAGTGCACTGATATTAAAGGCTAGCGGCCAATCACATCTGAAGATGTTTAGTGCAGAAACGCCGCGTATCGAAACCCCACCAAGTACGTCGCCCAAACAACCTACGGCAATTTGTATACCTTTCATGCCACGCGTGATGAAAAAATGGCTGCAATATTTTTATGATGTTACCGTGCTAATGCAGTGAATGTTCGAACTTCCAGTAGAAAACACTCACGGTTTCTTTTTGCTATCAGCTGCTGATTTCACCTCTTTTGTATTTTAGTGACCTCGCAACTGACCGTTGTGGAAGATCACCACGAGTTCCAGCATAGCGAGCCACAGGGCCCCGTCTCCATCACCTACTCCCGTGTAGCGCACCGCTCCGCACGCGCTCAACAACAAAGTGTTTAGCGCGGCGCGGCAAAAGAGACAGTGTTCGATTAACAGCAATACACAAACACTTTATTGAATTTGGTGGCATGCCCAAACAACAGTACAACGTCCGCTCCCGCACGCGGACGTTCACGAAAAAGGGAAGACCACGAGCACATCGCAGCTGGCAATGGCGAGCTTTGCCATGCCGGTCGGGAAAAGGGTCCCTCACGGCTATGCCGCGCACTCTCACGATGGCAACTGGGCCTGGTCGTGAGAGTTAGGGGGACAAACCTCGGACGCGTAGCCCTACGGCAAGTGCGGCTTGGCGTGGTACGACCACTTCAAGCACTAGTGCACAGGCACCGCTGTTTGGCTCAGTGTATGGCACCGAAGCTAACACTCAGGTAAACACGCCCGCCCAGGATGCCTAGGCACCCAGGCAGGACACAGTCCGGTGATTTTCAAAGGGGACGTGGACGGAAGAAAAACCACGTGCCTACCGGGCGCTGGCCAACGAAGGAAGAGCTCAGAGACCCTTTTCGGCACGCACGTGACTCGGAATCGCTGATTCTCGCAACCCCCGAGAACACGCGCCACACCTGCGCTGGCGCTATCTATCGCTACGCGCCATTATCAGAGCACGGGGAAGGAATAGGAGTGGCCGTACGGCGGAATGCCGACGAAATGGTCGTGGGGCGCGCCTCAGATTCCCACAGCATATCTCAGATGCTGTTTTCTTGTAATGTGTGCTTATTCATTTATTAAAGACGATAGTCTTTCTTGGGGACCTTCGACGCAAAAAGATTGGTCTGTCTGTTCAATTGTCTGTTTACCCACCCTGATGATACCGGGTACTCATCAGCCGATACCCGAAACGGCCGACACCATCCGCAGCGCCCATCAATGTTGCTCAAGATTCAGCGTTCGTACTTGTGTAATTGTCAATTAAAAAGCAATTATTGCGCATATCTTAGGCACCACAACACGTATATATTTTGTATGTGCGTCTTTTACTAAAAAGTACATACCTAAGTAATTCTAGGAATTGTAGCGTTTATCCCTCTGCGCTGACTACGCAGCGCTTGCGCGAAAAGGCAAGTGTTTCCAACGCTTTGCTTAGACGACATGGTGGTGGAACCTACCCGTCGCCTTGCGTTCTACACCTTATCCCGTTTGAGACGGGCGCGCACGACCGTCTCAGAGCCGCACGCTTAGTTTTCCAAGATAACTGCCAGATAGCGCTCATGTCTCACGTGTGTCATGGCTTGATGCGCTCGTTCGCCTCCGATGCCCGCTCGATGCACTCTAACACAGCGCCTCCAGAATATCATTCACCGATTGTCTTGCACAGAACATCAAATAAACGTTTTGTTCTCTCTATCCAGACGCAAGACTATCGTCTTTCAATGACATTTGCAAAATAACATGCAGATATGGGACCAATTTTTATGAAAGCGTTTCAAACTGATTATTCATCAAAAACATATAAGCTTTTCATAACGACTGCTATTCCAGGTGGTCGGTTTATAGCGTTCGTTATTTATGCCTATTCGGACGCGTATGTAAATTGCTGTATATTTACATTATTACAGTGGATTTTACCAGAATCTTGGAAGAAGGACAGCATCACTTTAATCCATAAGATACATTAAGGACTTGTAAAATTGAAGGCCGATCAGCTTACTGTACGTTCTCTACAAAGTGTTTACAAAAATAATAGCTAATACAATTAAGGCGACATAACAGTTTATTCAAGCAGAAGAACAAGCAGGATTTCGTACAGGCTACTCCGCAATAGACCATATTCATACTATAAGCACAATATTCACAGATTTGACCATCTTCTTCATCTATATATAACCATCATGACAGGAAACGTCGTCTTCGTTCGAAGCGTTGGTCAGGCGATTAAACCTAATAAACACTCCAAACGAACAAGACGAATACTATCACTCAGGGAAAAGAAAAAAAACTCCAGGCCTGCGCGGAAGGCTCAGCACAGTCACAGCGAAAGCCAGAACCGGCCTTTCAGAGCCTTTTCTAAACACTCATTGGGCAACTACTGCAAGCACACTTGCTTGATCACCACTACGGCATCATTAAACATGCCCTAGTGGGTATCCTTTAGTAGGCCGGCATTTGCTATGCTATGTTTCGTCATTCTTCTGAGAAACGTGGTATCTGCTAAACACTTTCAAGGTATTCCGTGCTAATTGTTCATGCAGGTGCTGACGACAATGAGGAATTATGGCTGAAGTGAGTATGCGCCACAGTTAATAGGGGAACAAGAATAAGCTTTTGTTATTGGTTGGAGCATTGGATGGCCCACTCGTTACGCTAGTCAAGTGTGCGACGACTGGTTGTTCTTTCGCTGTTTTAAAACGCTTTATAAATCGTATTAACGCGATTGGTTTCCTGACATCAAATTTGCCAACAAGTCACTAGCACCAGGGTAGCTCAGTGGTAGAATACTGGGCTGGCACCCAGCGGACACGGGTTCGAGCCAAACTGTGTCTTTGGTGCTAGGTTTGCCACGAAGTCATATGCACCGGTGTAGCTCAGTGGGGGAATACTGGGGTGGCAGCCAGCTGTCTCAAGTTTCGAGCCTTACTGTGTATTTGGTGCTAGTATGGTTCTTTTTTCTAACTTCACACGATGTGGTTACGGGCACCGGCGGCGGCGGCGGCGGACAACTGCGCGTGACCCGAGTTGTGATCTCATAACAGCTTTCGCTGTAAAATGTGCGGAATACAACCAATTCCTATAGATAGGCTTCATAGATGACTAGAAGGCGTTTGACACAGTCGAGACATAAGCAGTAATGCAGGCACTTTATGCGGGATTGTTCCATCATTAAATCCTCATGTCGCGTGCTGACATGCCGGGCAGCGACGACGATGAAGTCTATGGAAGCGCGAGCAGTGCCGGCGCTTGGACATCAAAATAAAGCAGTTGGTTTTCGCATTCGGTGCAGCACCATCACTCTTTCTCTACCTCTACGCTATGGTGGGGACTATGAACCACGGGATGCTTCGTAGACTCATAAGTAAACGATCTGGTTTACGTCGTGATGTGCTCATCATGATATATGCTATGCATATTCGCCCGATATTATAGTTTGGCTGTGTCTTGTTTTCTGGAGCACCCACCGACAAAATCCGACCATTGGTACTTCTAGAACGCGAAGCGTTACGATTATGTCTCGGGCTTCCTAAATTTGTTGCAATTATTAATATATATCAGGAAGCGCACATGCTCTCTCTTCGTGGAAGGTTTCAAATACTAGCACTTCGTACCTTCCTAAAATCCCATGCATCCGCACAAAGAAAGTCACAGTGCATTTTCAGTAATGAGCCAACGCCCTTTTTAACTATCAGTGGTCTAGATTAAGGCACCCACAAGTCATCGTCGTACAGGAGCTCTTGAAAACATCACAAGTAAACATTCGTGAAGTACTGGTACCAATGAAAACAGAATTCGACAAGATATTTCCTAATAATTGCAAAAAAACTTCCTAATAGGTGCCAAAATGCCATTTTGAGAGACCACCTGGTAAGAATATAACTAAAGATTGTAATAGCAACTGATGCTTCAGTTTGTGAAGAAAAGGCAGAAACCGGAACCTGCCTTCATTGTTGGACTGGCCTTTTTCAATTGTTTTACCTGATTTTACACCTATTTATCATGCGGAATTACTTGTAATTCTCTTAGAATTACAGAAATTGCCTCAATCCATAACAGATGCCATTATTCTTACAGACTGCCTGTCTGTGTGTACTTCATTAACTGCGCTTAACATATCCAATGCTTTAGACGTATTTTACGCCCTTGCTCCGAGTCATTTACGACTCACTCGATCGGTGTGGATATCAGGGCATAAATGTTCAACCCTCAATGAATATGTAGATGAACTCGCAGTGGCCTCACATAATTGTTTCATAATTTTATATTGTCGATGCTAGCATTTATTGCCGTGGCACACTTCGAAAAGTTTGTTCAGGTAATTTTGATAAATTTCGCTTGGAAACTTCTTATTTTTCTCATCTTAAGTACTCCTGGAAGAATCGATGGTGCTCCTCTGGAATGGCAGAGATATCAATTACGAGACTACGACGCCGATTCCGCCCCCCCCCCCCTCTGAATTTTTATCTGCACAGGTCTGGTCTAGCACAGTCTCCCCTATGCCTCCACTACAACGAGAGTTTATCTCTGCATCATTTCTTTTCGACATGCAGGTTATTTACAAATCAAAGAAAGTGACTGCTAAAATAACCTTTCCGTAGGCTGGCTTTAAATTCGTCCCTTCCGATGGTCCTTTCCTTTGGAGCAACTGAAAAACGATTTAGCCATGGGAACGTTTGAGAGGTCGTGCGCGATATTCTGATAGAACCAAAACGAGTTGAATGTTAGGCAGAGGCATAAATTCACTTTATATCCAACCATATTAGCTTGTTCGTTTTCCTTTTCAAGACCTCTGTTCATTTTATTTCTAATCCATCGTTTACCAATATGTTCTTTGTTAAAACATCCATATCTAAACATATCGACTGGTAAAACCATTCGATCTCAAAGATGAGGAACCGTCCGTTTCATGGCCGATCCCCTGTGGTGGGTTGCGCCCGGACTCTGAGATACAACTACCCAAACAACCAGAGAACAGAACCTTTCAGAACTTCCTACAAAGTCGCTACCAAACACTGAATCAACTGAGCTGACGCTACCATCGATGGGCGACTACGCATTTCGGCAACCTCAGTTCTGGCGTGAGCATCCAGACATTTGGTTTATGCAGGGAGAGGCTCGCCTACGGGTATCTAGTGTTACCTGGCAACAAGCATAGTACGATCGCTTACTACGTAATTTGTCATGCGATCTTGTGCGTGAGTTGTGCGACATCCTATCAGTGTTACTAACCAGACGCCCTATGACACGCTGACGAAGGTAATTCTTGAACGTACGGCGATTTCTGAGCGAAGGCGGTTGCAAATGCACCTATCATAACAGGGCTCAGAAATCACCGTCAATCCCAGCACCTACGACGCTCCTACTAATATGAGACACTCGAGCCTCATGTTCCGACAACGTGCTACTAAACACACTGTTCATTCAGCGTTTACCGCCCATGGTGTACATGGTTTTGACAACAGCGTCGAATGATCTGTCCTCTTTGACCGCCCTCGCCGACAAAATATACGAAACAGCGCCTTCTCACCTACCCGTATCTGATTCAAGTTCCGAGAGTCGCACATCTACCATGCTGGCAGCGACGTTGCCGGCCAGTCGGTCGTCAACTCCTAATACTTCCTCGCCAAGGCAAGATGACATCACTGACCTTAGCACTGACACTCAGCGGCTCAAAGATCTCATAGCAAGCAACCTCATCACGACGACTGATGACACTTGCGTGAGATACATTAGACATGAACAATGCTATAGCCGAACTGAACGAATTCACCAGCGCGTTCGCGCCGTCCGTCTCCAGCGAGACATTCTTCGGTGTTTCTCCACCCTGCTGGTACTACCAACGTTTTGGACAATCTGCGCGGCGTTGCACTTTGCCATGCGGCTGGACGAGAAACGGCATCGGGAACCACTAACGGCGACGAGTGATTCCCGGCTGTCTCCCAGTCACCTGTTTTTCGTGTAAGACTCCATCTGCGGACTTTGGTTTCTGGTCGACAGAGGAGCAGAGGTGAGCGTACTATCCACTCGTAGTCTATACAGAAATTGTGGGCCAATCGTGCAAGCTATGAAGGCAGCAAAATATGCGTATACTGTCGCAGGTCTGTCACGATGAATATGAACTTATAACAACATCCAGGTGTGTTTTTCTAGTGGCTGCTGTAAGTCATGCAATACTCAATGCTGATTTTATGGCACTCTACGGCATCCTGGTGAACACGGCAAAGAAACAGGTACTAGATCCAATAGGAGATCAAAAGTATCTAGCATGGTTTTCTCCATTGATTCATTCGCCTTCACGTCATGGCCCGCTCTTCCCGATCTCTACGCCACATTACGCAACGAGTTTTCATCTCTTAACATATTTTCATGGGGTGAGGGTAGGCAGAGGGTAGAAATATATTTACCGATTGTAGACGAAGAACACAGTTGGTTGGTCGGTTCCTCAACACCTTGGCGCAACCCATCTAGGGGGATAAACCATGAATGGGACGGTCCCTTGCTTTTTAAATTAATTGACTTCTTGAACAAGAGGGTTGGATTAATTAGGTAATATAGGTAAAAATATAAAGGTGTTAAATTTCTAAACAAAAAAACCTGAATAATGCCCTGAGTACAGTGTCCTTGAACCAAGATGGCGGAGTGGCAACCCCCCACGAGCTTTTTTTCAACCGTCATCTTCAACGCCTTTATGGTGCCTTTGTTGATGTTAATGATGACTTGTATCATATAGCCGCCACCGGTGAAAGCGCCGTCTCGGCGCTTAAGAAATCGTGCGATCCTGCGCAGAGAAGTACGGCTTAAGGCGGGAGAAGTGTACAATATCAGTGGATGGCAGAGATGATGAGTATGGAGTGTCCAAGGGGGCGATCTCATAGGTGACGTCGTTCAGTTGGCGCAAGACTTTGTAAGGCTCGTTATAGCGAGCGAGAAACTTCGAGGACAGGCCAACCTGACGGGAGGGAGTCCAGAGCAAGACCAACGATCCTGGGGAGTATGAGACAGCTCTGTATTTGCTGTCGTAGCGATCCTTTTGAGAAAGCTGCGAGGCAGAAAGGCGATCCTGGGCAATCCGGCGGGCCGCTTGAGCCCGAGTAAATGCATCGCGAGCGTACTCGGTAGGAGTGTCAGTATGCGATGGCAGAAGAGTGTCAAAAGGCAAAGTGGGATGACGGTCGTACAAGAGATACAAGGGGAAAAGCCAGCGCTGCCATGTCGTGACGAGTTGTAGGCAAACGTCACGTAAGCCAAAGTTGCATCCCAATCACGATGATCTGCGGAGACATACATCGATAGCATTGTCGTCAGTGTGCGGTTAAGGCGCTCAGCGAGTCCATTTGTTTGCGGGTGGTAGGCAATGGTGAGTTTATGAAGTGTGGAACACGAGCGAAGAATGTCGTCCACGACCTTGGAGAGAAATGAACGACCACGGTCGGTCAGCAGTTGACAAGGTGCTCCATGGTGGAGAATAACGCCATGAAGGAGAAAATCGCGACATCAGTAGCACAGCTTGTTGGTAGCACTCGCGTGATAGCAAAGCGTGTCGCGTAGTCTTTAGCCACCACTACCCACTTATTCACACTCAGAGACGTTGGAAATGGTCCAATGAGATCGAAGCCGACGCGGTAGAACGGGTCTGTTGGAATGTCGATAGGCTGAAGTGGGCCTGGTGGTGCCAATGAAGGATGCTTGCGGCGCTGGCAAGACTCACAAGATGCAACGTATCGGTGCACAGAGCGGTAAAGGCCAGGCCAGATGAATCGACGCCGTACGCGGTCATACGTATGGGCTGTTCCGAGATGCCCAGCAGTTGGGGCATCATGAAGTTGTTTGAGCGCAGTGGAACGGCGCGTTGACCAAAAAAACGGCGTGTCCTTCTTCTGTAGCTGTGTCAAAGGATGGGCAATGTCGGTGAAGTTGTGGACGAAACGCTGGAAATAAGAACACAGGCCGACAAAGCTCCGTACATCTTTCGTGGAACGTGGTGTGGGGAAATCTTTGACGACGCGAATTTTGTCGGGATCAGGTTGCACGCCTTTAGCACTAACAAGATGGCCTAGCACAATGATTGTTTGGCTGCCGAAATGGCATTTGTAGGAGTTGAGCTGTAGGCATGCTCTTCTGAAAACTTCCAGAACAGCTAACAGACGGCTAGGGTGAATTTCGAATGACGGCGAGAATACAATGATGTCATCGAGATAACAGATGCACGTTGACCATTTGTAACCCCATAGAAAGGAGTCCATCATTCTCTCAAATGTAGCGGGAGGATTGCATAAGCCAAAGGGCATTACCTTAATCTGGAAAAGTCCATCCGGTGTAACAAATGCCGTCTTTTTACGGTCTAGTTCATCGACGGAAATCTTCCAGTATCCTGAACGCATGTCGATAGAGGAGAAATAGGCAGACCCGTGCAGGCAGTCGAGGGCATCGCCAATCCATGGCAGTGGGTAGACGTCTTTGCGCGTGACCTTGTTTAAGTGACGGTAGTCGACGCAGAAGCGCCAGCTGCCACACCTCTTTTTACTAGAACGACTGGTGAGGCCCATGGACTGAAAGATGGTTCAATGACGTCTTTTGTGAGCACTTTATCACGTTGGGTGACTTGTCACTCTGCATGTGACACGCGATAAGGACGTTGTCAGATTGGGCTGGCGTCTCCGGTGTTGATTCTGTGAGTAACAACTGACGTCTTTCCTAAAGGGCTGTCGCCAAAGTCGAAGATGTCCCTGAAGGATGCCAAGATATGCCGGAGATCGGCTGCCTGTGCTGCAACGAGGTCTGGCGCGATCATCTTGTCAAAGTCGACATCAGTGGAGCTCTGTGAAGAGGATGCAGTTAGCGGACAAAGGAGCGTCTGCAAAGAATGCAGAAACAGAATGTTCACTAATGGAAGAGACGTTGGCTAGAGTCATGCCATCTGGACCAACTTGAGCGCACCAGCTGAAGTTCAGTATCGGTAGCGACGCCACATTATTCGTTATCGTCAACAGAGTATGAGGAAGGGCAACATTTCTGTCTAATAACATGTCCAAACACTGTACTAGCACGTAATCGCCGACGGGTACTGGAGAAAAAGACCTCATGGTTACACTGGTAACAGCTGGGGGCGCTAGGCGAATGTATTCGGCAGAACACAAACGTGGTTGAGGTGTAGTTGGAGTCTCATAGCAATAAGGCTGATCAAGCTGAAGCAAGCCTATTCCACAGTCAATTAGGGCAGAGTGCGCGGCAAGAAAGTCCATGCCCAGGATTAGTTCATGAGAGCACTTCTCTAGCACAGCAAAAAGCACAGTTGTGGAGCGGTCAGCAACACTAACACGTGCGGAGCACATCCAAAGCACAGGAAAAGTTCCACCGTCGGCGACTTGAATGAGCGGCACTGTGGGCGGTGTTAAAACCTTTTTAAGGCGGCGGCGAAGCTCCGAGTTCATCCCCGAAATGTGGGACCCTGTGTCGACAAGGGCAACAACAAGTGCATCGTCTACTTTAACGTCTATGAGGTTGCGTCGTGTCGGCATAGTCAGAGGATTTGGCTGGCGAATCATCGATGCAGCATCACCTCTGGGAGCTGCATCGTCCAGTTTTCGCGAACCAGATGTGCAGTCGGTGAAGAACGGCGAAATTGGGGTGAGCGTGGCGATGGGCGACGAGACAGCGCTGAGCGGGACTGGTGGCCGGGAGAGGATGGTGACTGACAATGCACCGTCGACGAACCGTTACCACCGAATGGCCGAGGCGAATCGTGACGAGTTCCGAAGTGGCAATCATCTGCCTCTGCACGACGGTTGTAGCCATAGGAAGGCTGACGCCAATACCACCTGCTATTGCGATAGTGGGCCACGTGACCAACACGATGGCAATTTAAGCAAATGGGCCGGTCATCAGCAGTCCTCCAATCAGCGAGATTGCGAGAGCGCGCTGGGAACCTCTGACCTTGGGCGTAGGAAACTGGCAGATGACGGGCAGTCGGTTGGGAGGGGCCAGCGGTGCACACATATTCCAGGCCAACGTTCGAAAGCTCGTGGTGAACGATGGCATGCACTAAAGGCACCATTTGGGAGCTGGACTCACAAGCACGAGGGAAAGTTGAAGCGGGAGACATAGCTTCAAGTTCTCGACAAATGATCTTGGTGACGTGCTCTTCAGTCACTGGTGCCTGTGGTACAGGTATGTCTTCGCACGACCATGTTGCTGCGGTGTTGGGAAGTCGAGCGAACTGATGGGAAATGCGTCGGCTCTTGGCGGCCTCAAAACACCGGCACTCTCGAATAATGGCATATACTGTGTCACAGTCTTTGCAAATTAGCAAATTGAACGCGTCATTGGCAATACCTTTTAACATGTGCGCTACCTTCTAGGACTTCTCCATGCCATCGTCTGCTTTGCGGCAAAGGGCGAGCACGCCCTGTATGTAAGACAAGTAAGACTCCGATGACGTTTCAGCGCGAGATGCCAGCTCCTTCTTGGCCACTGTCTTTCTGCCAGTCGATTTGCCGAACAGTTCACGCATCTTTTCTTTGCACACACCCCAGCTGCCGATTTCTGCTTCGCGGTTCTCAAACCATACTTTGGCTGTCCCTTCAGGTAAATAGAATTTTCACCAGCATAATTCCTGCTTGTTCGCTCGTACAGTGGCAACCATTCTTCAATGTCGACATTGTCGGTCCCGCAGAACGTGCCAGGGTCTTTCAGCTGGGGCAGAACAACTGTCGTCGTTGCGGTGGCCGCTGTGGGAGCTGGAGACGGACCCTCCTGTGCCATCGTGGAACAAACCAAGCGTCGGCCGCTGCGTAGCTCCGTCTTGTTACCCGGCACCTCCAACAAAATATCACGGGGGGAGGGTAGGCAGAGGGTAGAACTATATTTAACGATTGTAGACGGAGTACACAGTGTCCTTGACCCAAGATGGCGGAGTGGCAACCGCCCACGAGCTTTTTTTCAATCGTCATCTTCATTGCCTTTAAGGTGCCTTTGTTGATGTTAATGATGACTTGTATAAATATCATTGGACTGGAATAAACCTGTCTGTTTTAGCGTCAAACATCACATCATCACTCGAGGCCCACCATGCCATGTATCGCCTCGTCGCTTAGCACCAGAGAAATTAATCATGGCTAAAAACGAATTTGAACATATGCTGGAGATTGGCATTGGTCGTCCGTAAATATAGTTTATGGCCATCAGCTCTACATATGGTACCCAAGAAAAGCGTTGATTGGCGTCCATGTGGAGATTATCGTGCACTGAATGCATTCACTAGTCCTGATAGATGCCCCCTGCGGCTCATTCAGGATTTTACGGCCAGTCTTCGTGGACCAAAATATTTTCCAAAATTTATCTCGCAAAGGCATATCATCAAGTTTTCATGACTCTGGAAGATATTCCCAAAACCACCACCACAACTCCCTCTGGATTGTTCGAATTTCTGTGAATGCCATTTGTTCTCAAGAACGCTGCACAAACATTCAAGCAATAGTTTGACGTAGTCGTCCACAGACTAATATTTGTGTTCTCTTACTTTGATGACAATTCCGTAGCGAGCTCGTCAAAAGAAACATCTCCATTTGCTTTTTAAGCAACCTTGGGAGCATGGTCTTGTAATTATTTCGGAGAATCGCGAATTTCGTGAGACATGCGTGAAGTTTCTTGGACATATTGTAAACAGCGTTAGCATCACGCCACGTCCGGCCCCGGCTCAAGTCATTGTAACCTACAGTCGTCCAGACTCAATCCGACAACACCGAAATTTTCTCGGTTTAGTGAGTTTGTACAGGCGTTTCATAGCTTCTTTTGCCACAACAGCTGAACCCTTCGAAGACCACTGGTTTACGCGAAATTAGCCGCATAAACGCCAGCCTGGACAGACGCCGCGGAACAGGCTTTCTTTGATAATAATGGCAAATTAGCTGAAGTAACTATCTTAATGCATCCGAAGCACGATGCCCACACCGGTCTTACGGTAAACGCTTCTGGTGTAGCAGTTAGAGGAGTTCTTCAGCAGTTCATTAACCGCTATTGGAAACCCCTCGGACGTTTTCTCGGAAAAGCTGTCTGGACCCAAGAAACGCTAGAGTGTTTTTGGTCGTGAAATTCTTGCATGGTACCTCGCCGTAAGGCATTCTCGTTATTTTCTCAAAGGACCTCGCTTTCTCTTTTTCACCGACCATAAACCACTGACTTGTGCGTTGAACTCTGAATGAACAAACTACACACCGAGAGAAACAAGGCAATTGGCCTACCTTGGCGAGTTTTCAAA
Source organism: Rhipicephalus microplus (assembly GCF_013339725.1). Classification (NCBI taxonomy): domain Eukaryota; kingdom Metazoa; phylum Arthropoda; class Arachnida; order Ixodida; family Ixodidae; genus Rhipicephalus; species Rhipicephalus microplus. Next base: position 120,074,210 of record NC_051165.1, read on the forward strand.
GCACGTTGAGCACGTCAAGGATGCGATAAATATTCGGCTGATGCACTGAGCCGAGTCGAAGGAATAAAATAGACACAGGTGACAGCCGTACGTACAGCTTGCTACAGCACAATTGGAGGATGAAGACCTGCAAAGCAAACGTACGTCGACGAGTTTGTTGTTCAAAAACCTCCTTCTACCAAGTACTACCATGATGCTTGAGTGCGACATGTCGACCGGCTCGTCAATGCCTTTTGTACCACTCACACTAAGGCGAAGAATATTCGATCATATCTATTTCTTTTCCCATGCGGGCATTAGAGTGACAGGAAAAACTCATCAGTGAACGTTAACTGTGGCCTGTTTACTGTGTACACTGATCTGAAAAACAGTGTTTGAGCTTGACTGTCTTATCAGATATGCAAAATAGAACGACATACAAAGAGTCCTTTTCAAAAGTTTCAACTGGCCGGTGACCATTTCCGCAAGGTACACATAGACATCGTCGGACCTTTTCTTCTTCTAAAGGGTATCATTACGTACTACCAGAGACCTTCAATGCTTTTCTGGTCACGAAACTCCGGCCGAAGTTTCATTCAGGGACAAAAGCTGCCGCTGGGATCGCCCCTGTTAGCGTGAAGGCTTCGCCGGCGGCCGGCGACGCTTGCGGGCCGGCTGTTTCTCCGTCGGCAATGCGCCTAATTTCATCTGCTCTTCATTTCCACCCGTAAAAACGCGACCTGTAAAAACGCGAGCGACGCGAGCGAAGTGTGCGTGTTTTTGATTCAGTTGACGCTTAGCTTAGTTGTGAAATAGAGGCAAGGCCACGCGTGTTACTGAGTCGTATATGTTGCAGCGTTCGTTCGTTGCGGTAGTCACGGCCGCTACGTTCTCGCTTTGAGAAGGAGGACATCTGGCGTTTTCGATTTTTGAGTAGTCTTTGCAGTTTTCTGCATTTGAGTTAACTAGCACCAGATTTAAATCGGTATATACAGCCCTGGGCGACATGCTGCGCTTAGCAAATAGGTGTGCAAACGTACAGCACGTTGGGTTAGCGCTGTGTCTGCGCGATTTTATAGCGCGCTAATAATGTACAAAAATAACCTAGGTTTGGAAAGTGAGCATCAACATGATGAAGAAAAACGCTCACGAAATGGAAGCAGCATAATGAGCGCGCGTAGGAGTAAATGCTACACACTTGAGCGACTTTCCCGGCTGTCAACATAGGTATAGGGTGTCAACAGAAAAACTCGTATGGTCAGTGTCTGACACACTCGTCCCACCAAAACGACAAGTTAATTGATTACTTGGTTATGAGGTTTAACGCGCTGACGCTATGCAGGCAATCGGGCGCGCGCCGTAGTGTAGCCAGAGTCCTTCAAGCATTGAAGGACTCTGGTGTAGCTCTCCGGAATAATTTTAACCACCCAGGTATCTTTAACATGCGCGGGAATCTCTAAAACACAGGCGTTTTCTCTTTTCGCCTCCATCGGAAAAGCGGCTGGGAACCCGCGTCCTTGGGCTCATCATCATCAGCACAGCGCCCTAGCCTCTGAGCCACCGCGGCGGGGACACTAAAAAAAATTTAAAAAGAAATACAGGCAAAGCTAGCCATGCTCCGCTTTGCAAATTCAAAATACCTGATTGGATAATCAAAATGTCGCCGCCGTGGATTTTGGTTCCACCACACAGATGACAGTAACCTGACTGGCCACTTGCTGATCGTCGCAGGCAGCTGCCAAGCGCATGCAAATGACTAGAAAACGCGCCGCGGCTGTGGTGCAAGTGTTTATTCATACAAGTTTACGGCAATAGCATGGCGGATAAAGGAAATAAACAACGTCGCACAAGCAACTAGGAACACAAATGTGCAAGTGTTTTTTTGTCACTAGCAAACACAAAACACAACAGTTGGGCTTTACATAGCATGACAAACAGAACATCTGCTACCCATGGGGCTTGTTGCCACCATTTGCTGGGCAGTTTGCTCGCCGCGTCGCTCATGTCAGCTTGTTTTTTTCCCTGGTGTAAAAGTGCAGGCGGCACCTCAAGAAAAAATGAACAACCTCTGCTGTGGTACCCACATAGTGCAACCTACAGCCCACACCAGCAGAAGCAATGCGGCTGTCGAGCAAAACTTGGTCAACAATGTTCGCATACACATCGGCACATGCAACTGTGTCCACATTCAGTTCTTCAACATGTCCTTCCACAATGCGCAACAGGCTGAGAAGCTGGGATGAGGGCACTTGCAGGAATCCTCTTGACTTCTTCTGGATTAGGTCAGTTGGCTCTCGTGTCTGGCTCTTGAGTGTTCCCACGCAGTCAGTGCAGCTTATCGTTGAAAACTTCTTTACCACGTAACCGGCAAGATAATCAAGAATGCACTCTTTGGTGGAGAGCGTAACGTCAGGCACGGATGCATTGTTCACTGCCTCTCCCGGCTCCTCAAGAACGTCATCAAAGAGGACCGCCAACATGTCAATCTGCAAAATACATTCCAAGTTTCAAATCTTTCAATGTATAAGTTGAGATTCGTAAATGCAAAAACACATTATGTTTCATTTGGTTATTTGGTCATTTGTGTAGTGAAACTGCTCCTGAAAAAAAGAAACTAGAGCTAATAAATAAAAGCAAGGGGCACGTTACCTGACTGGAGGCAGGTTTTCCCTTGTCAAAGAGGCCCTGGAGCTTGAGCAACAGCTGGGGTCCATCTCCCTCGACCGAGGCCCGTTTTGGCGGCCGAACTAGGTTGTTTACAGAGAGCATCCGATAGATGAACAAAAAATGTTGCACAGTCGGCTGCCCTCCGTCACCAGCAACATGCCTGACGATGCCGAAAAACCTCTAGAAAGAAAAAATCAATTTATCGCAACAATGAGAAATTCATAGCACATTTATACACATAAAAGTCATCATGTGTACCTCTAGAGGATCTTGTCCGAAGTTCCCAACGAGAACGTAACGAAACCCAGACAAAAGCAAGCTCTCGATGAGTGCAACTGAGCTATGCAGTGTCAGTCTGAGGGCTCCACATGTCTGCTTACTCAGAAAGCAGACTTGCCTCTGGGTCGGTAATGTCTTGATGTATTTCTCCCAGTTGTCCAGCCATGCAATGCTGTCCTTCAACACCTGGAATAAAATTATGCTTCATCTATAGTACACGAAAAACACTTCATAACACATGTAATAATCTCACAGCAATGTGTTGTGCTTCGTTGAATCGAACATGGTCTGGCCTCCGAGAGTTCAGGCAGTCGAACAGCTTGTTCAATGTTCTTGTGAATTGCGATGTTGCAGCCGACCCATGGAGCTTCTTGCAGTCTTCCTGCTCGCTATAAAACTCCATGGCCGAAGCAGTACTCTCACTGAACAGCTGTAAAATGTGTGGAAAAAAAGGATTTTAAGTTTACTTCCCAAAACGTGTGAGCAGATGTTTTTGAAATACACTTTGCACTGAACATAGCTGCGTGCATGACTTGCCTGGACAGCTAACTTCACGCTCATCTTTTGGAACGCATTGGGGAAAATATGGGCTTTCGTTAACTTCGGTACAGCCCGGAGTCCAGCCTGTTCTTCTTCATAGTCCAGTAAGTCCTTGTAGTGACAGTGGAACACCTCCTGTCCTTGAGGGAGCTGCAACATAAGGACAAGTGACAAATTTTTTTTTAAACTGAATAGTTTATGCACAGGTCAAGGCATTCACATGCAACTTTTTTTTACTTACCAAAAACTTGCCCACTTTGAGCAAGTTGTTTCTGATGCACTTAAATATGTGCGGTGAATCAATTACAACGTGGACTTGCTTTGAGGGCTCACACGGGTGTTCAAAACACGTTTGAAGCTTGTGCATGTCCCCGTTGACACCTTGAGAGAAAAACAGTTTAATAGTACACTTGTTTTTCTACTACATCACTAACCACAGCTAAATAAAATTTGAAAAGACGTACCCAGAGATCTCAAGGCTGATTGGTTTGATGTGGAGTTGTCGCAGGTCACTGCGTCAACAACAACACCAGCGTTTGTAAGGTGAACAATGCACTGCAAAAGGAGCTTCGCCACGATTGATCCTGGGGCAGCACCAGAAGCACAAAATGTGCCCACAGTTTGTGACCACCCTCCCAGAAAAGGCCGAAACAGAAAGACCAGCACGTGGTCGCCGTCTTTGCCATGGTCACCTGGTCGTGTGTGTGCGGCGAAATCCACCTTGCCCAGCAGTGCCATGTCCGACTCGCGAATGTGGACGCTTTTTCTGACGCTCATTTCATCGAACATGAGCCCTCCTGGAAAGTTTTGGGTAGGTTAACATCTTGTCTCAATTGCGCTGCTGAATATAATACAATTATAAAAATGAGTACTGCTTCTTACCTCGACGCTCTCTTTCTGGAACTGCTTCTAGCTTTTCACACAGAACCGTGAACAAAGTGCTGTCGAAGCCAAAATCAGCTTTCAGATTTCTGAGGTAGCCATAGAGGGTGCGGGGATTTGGAAGGGGCAAAAATTCATTTTCATAAAGAAAAGTGTAGACTGCTGTGGACTTTATCTTTAGCAGCAAGCAGTCATAAATCCACTCTTTTTTGTACCTGGAGAGAATGAATTGCAAATTTGTTTTCCACAATGAGCGTGTTGGAAACTATTCATGCAAAGCAAAAAATAATGAGAATGGTGTTATATAAACTGAAGAAAGTATATTTGCCCAAACAAACCTGCAATTTTCCCCGAAATTAGAAATAACACTACACAAAACGGCCAAACCAATGTCTGCCTCAATAGCATATTGTTTTGTGGTACAACAGATACAAATACATGATGAATAAATGAAGGCTACACCTTGAGATAACATTTTCAAACGCAAAAGGGGCAATCCAATAGCAATGTTACGTGTGTGATGGGGTATTTGGAACTTACCGCGCAGCTGTTGCAGACTTCGCGTTGGCTTTCATGAGCCAGTGGTCAAAAATGAGCTTCTCGCGAGCCGAAATTTTCTGAACGTCTTGGTGCGATCTTCTGCTCCTATTCGCTTGCACTGTCAATTTCGCAATCTTCACTTGGCACAAACGAAGTTGCTGCTTAGTGCTTCGAAGCTGGTCTTTAACTGCGTGGAGCTCTGAGATGGAGCAGACATTTCCCTCTGTCTGGCATGCCACCTCTGTGCAGCTTCCAGTGCTTATCACTCCACCTGTCAAACGAAGAAATATGAATCAATATAATGCGACATCACGCAGCACACAGGCAATACAGGCTCTCAACATAGTGAAACAAGAAAACAAGGCAACGCGAATGGAGGCTTACCATCATCTCCGGCTGCTTCAGGATCGCAGGGCTCTGTGCTGGAGCTCACAGAAGCTGCAGTGCCATCGTTGTTCGGCGACGAAACGCGACGACGTTTTGCAGGCGGATTTTCTCGCTGTGAGCGCGACCGTGGCTTGGGCTTCGTAAGATACGCCGGCAGGTTTTCAAATATCCGGGGTATGGCACCGACGCGGAGCTTAGGCTTCTCGCGCTGCAGAAGCACAGATTGTCCACTTATTCTGAACTCATCGGCTCGAATAATGTCCGTGGTGTCGAAATGTTTCTCGCACACACGAATGGCCTTCGACTCGAAGTTGAAAGCGCCCGTCTCCTGTCGTGGAATGGCTCGCTTCCACCTGTCGCGTTGTTCGCGGTCGCTTGGGAGGCAGAACAGCGAAGCTTTTTCTGTACAACTCTGATAGCCAGAGCGGCAACCAGGTACGCAGCACGTCAGAGGCATGGTAGTTCACATAGTTTGCCGTCCGTGATGAGTGTAGACAGCTATACCACACAACAAACAAACCAGTAAGCTCGCGCTCCAACGCACTGCAAACGCTGCAAATGCGGCCGCCGCCGTCCAAGTCGCCTTCACCTAGGGTGCCTTGATGCCCGCGCGGGGGCGCGCGCATCGAGGCACTCTACCTTCACCAGACTCGTAGCGCCACCGCGCGGGAGCTTTGATCCCCATATGAAGCTCTCCCATAGCGTTACGGAGAAGTTTCGTGACCAGAAAAGTATTGAAGGACTCTGGTACTACCAATTGTCGACAGATTTACCAGGTGGCCAGAAGCAGCACTAATCAGCGATATTACGGCTTAAACCATCGCCAAAGGTATTGTTAAAGTCCTATTATATGAAATTCCAGAAGAAGTATTTGCTGACCAGGGCTGACAATTTGAATCTGTATTTTTTCACTGCCTCGCAAGGATCCTTACGTGTCTACAAGATTATATACGTATAAAAATCAGGATATTGCTCTGTGTAAAGAATAAATTTGTTTCTTTGTTTAAATACTTATATGTATTAGATCAAGCACCACAATTTCTTAGGTCATCGGTTATCTTTCTATTAATCTCCATGATTCGAAATCTGCACATTTTTTAGGGGCGTATAGCGGCACCCATTCGTCCCGCGTCCCGTCGTAGTATGTAACCAGTCTTACGCTTTGACCTGCAAATATTTGACCTCCAAGGCGGTGCCGGTGAGAGATTCCTTCTGTGCGTTGTTGAACAACCAAAAATAGTGCTCAATGTGCATGCCAATAGCTGATAATGGGGTATGAGAGACAGGAGCATTCGGCTTTTAGTTAACGTGCACGCTGCGATCCTCATTAGCAGCCATTGCATATTGTCACGGGGTCGTGACGTGGCCAAAGACAGGAAACTTCGTGTTGGGATTTAACTGTTTATTTGGGCGAACCTGTGCCCGGTAAAGGGAAGGTCTAATTACAACAGCAGTCTTGCACAGATAGCACAGTCTCGGACTGATAGCGGTGAACGCTGCGTTGGCCTACGATCAACAACTGACAAGCGGCGAAGCGCGTCGGCATTTATACCCTTGCCGTTGAATGTTCTAGCGTTATCGCTGGCGGTGGCGTAGGTTCCAGAACAATCTGTACCGTTCGCACAGTGGGCGTGATCTTATCGAAATGATCTGCTACAGTCCGGAACCTTCTCGAAACTGCAGGCGCGGTTTGCGCCGAGAATCGTGTGGTGTTTCAGAACGATAACAAAAGCTTGTGAAATGGAACGTGGCATTGCCCCCCTCTGAAAAAAGGCATCGTCCCGATGCTTTAACTAAAGATGAAGGTACAATAATAATGCAAGAAAGTACAATGAATAAATTACAATACAACAATAATACAAAAAACACTGTTTCAGTTTGTTAACGTGCATGAAACGGCTTGAGGCGCGCGACATGGACGACTTCAGGTCGCGATCGGCGTCGTTGAGAGTTCGTGATGCCGTCGGGGACAACCTCGTAATCAAGTGGACCGAGACGTCGAACCACCTTGTACGGTCCGAAGTACCGTCGCAAAAGCTTTTCACTTAGTCCACGTCGGCGTATCGGCGTCCACACCCAAACACGTTCACCGGGCTGGTATTCCACGAAGCGTCGTCAAAGGTTGTAACGGTGGCTGTCGGTCGTCTGTTGATTCTTGATACGGAGACGCGCAAGTTGTCGGGCATCTTCGGCGCGTTGAAGGTACTCGCTCACATCGAGGTTTTCTTCGTCGGTGACGTTGGGTAACATGGCATCGAGCGTCGTTGCCGGGCTCCTTCTGTAGACCAATTTGTATGGAGATATCTGCGTCGTCTCCTGCACCGCCGTGTTGTATGCGAAGGTCACGTACGGAATAATGGCGTCCCACGTCTTGTGTTCGACATCGACGTACATTGCTAGCATGTTGGCGATCATCTTGTTAAGCCGCTCGGTGAGGTTGTTGGTCTGTGGGTGCTACGCGGTCGTCTGGCGGTGGTTTGTCTGGCTGTATGCCGAGATCGCTTGAGTACTGTCGTTGATAAAGACCTGCGGGGCGCCGTGACGTAGGACGATATTTTCGACGAAGAACTTAGCTACCTCGGATGCACTGCCTTTGGGAAGGGCTTTTGTCTCGGCGTAGCGAGTGAGGTAGTCAATAGCTACCACGATCCACTTGTTTCCGAAAGCCGACGTCGGGAACGGCCCAAGTAGGTCCATGCCAGTCTGCTGGAAAGGTCGGCAAGGTGGTTCAACTGGCTGCAGAAGCCCCGCTGGCCTTGTTGGCGGTGCCTTGCGTCGCTGACAGTCCCGGCATGTCCTCACATAAAGAGTGACATCGGTGGTAAGACGTGACCAGTAGTACTTTTCCTGTATCCTCGCGAGCGTGCGAGAAACACCGAGGTGCCGTGCCGTCGGATTGTCGTGCAGGGCCTGCAGGAGTTCTGGTCGCAGAGCTGAAGGCACCACAAGGAGGTACTTAGCTCGAAGCAGTGAAAAGTTTTTCTTTTGTAGAAGACCGTTTTGCAGGAAGAACGACGCAGGTGCGCGCTTGAATACCTTCGGTACTTCGGCGGTCCTGCCTTCGAGGTATTCTATTAGGGCCTTAAGTTCCGGGTCGGCCTGCTGTCGTTCAGCGAAGTCGTCGGTAGTTATCGTTCCCAAGAAGTAGTCGTCATCCAGGTCGTCGGGTGGTGGTTGGTCGACAGGCCCACGAGAGAGACAGTCGGCGTCGGAGTGTTTCTTGCCGGACTTGTAAATGACGGTAATGTCATATTCTTGAAGTCTCAGGCTCCATCGTGCGAGGCGACCTGAAGGGTCCTTCAAAGTGGCTAGCTAATACAGGGCGTGGTGGTCGCTCACGACTTTGAAGGGCCTGCCGTAGAGGTAGGGACGAAATTTCGACGTAGCCCAGATGATGGCGGGGCACTCCTTTTCTGTTGTGGAATAATTGGCTTCTGCTCTGGATAGCGATTGGCTGGCGTAACCAATAACCCTTTCAAGTCCGTCAGCCTTGTGCACAAGAACGGCGCCAAGACCTACGCTGCTTGCATCAGTATCAGTGTGTATTTCTGTCTCTGCAAAAATGGGCAAGTAACAAGTAACGGAGGCGTCTGGAGGCGATGTTTAAGCTCCTGGAAAGCGTGTTCCTGCGGCGTTTCCCACTTGAACTCCACGTCGGCCTTGGTAAGGCTAGTGAGAGGATCGGCGATGCGGGCGAAGTTGTTCACGAACCGTCTATAATAGGCGCACAGGCCCAGAAATCGGCGCACCCCCTTTTTGTCAGTGGGCGGCGGCGGGAAGTCTGCGATGGCGGTTGTTTTCCGTGGATCGGGACGAACTCCAGACTTGCTAATAACATGCCCCAGAAACAAGAGCTCCTCGTTCGCAAATGTGCACTTTTCTGGCTTGAGTGCGAGTCCCGACGTCTTGATGGCTTGAAGTACAGCTTCAAGGCGCCGAAGATGCTCGTCGAAACTCGAGGAAAACACTACGACGACGTCCAAGTACACAAGGCAAGTCTGCCACTTCAATCCTGCCAGTACTGTATTCATAACGCGTTAAAATGTTGCAGGCGCTGAGCAAAGACCGAAGAGCATCACCTTAAACTCGAAGAGGCCGTCCGGTGTTATAAACGTCGTCTTCTTTCGGTCTCTTTCGCCGACTTCGATTTGCCAATAGCCAGTCTTGAGGTCCATTTACGAAAAGTACTTGGCGTTATGGAGCCGATCAAGTGCGTCACTATTCGTAAGAGAGGGTACACGTCCTTTCTTGTGATTTTGTTCAGGTGGCGATAATCGACGCAGAAACGTAGGGTCCCATCCTTTTTCTTCACTAACACCACGGGGAATGCCCATGGACTCTTGGACGGCTGGATAAAGTCATCCCGCAGCATTTCATCAACTTGTCTCTTCATGGCCTCACGTTCTCGTGTCGAAACCCTGTACGGACTCTGGCGGAGTGGTCGCGCATTTTCTTCGGTTACGATGCGATGTTTCGTAATTGGGGTCTGCCGAATTTTTGATGACAACGAAAAGCAATCTTCGTATTGCAGGAGCAGGGCCTTGAGCTGTTCTTGCTTATGGTTCAGAAGTCTAGGATAGGCATCGAAAGCTATGGGAGGGGATCGGTTTCGCTGAGCAGGTTCCACAGAATCGGCGAGGCCGAAAGCACTGGTGGCTTCGACAATTTCTTCGATGTATGCGACCGTTGTTCCTTTGTTCACATGTTTGTACTCATTGCTGAAATTCGTGAGCATAACCGTTGCTTTGCCTCCCCGCAGCTCTGCAATTCCTCTTGCGACGCAAATATTTCGGGTGACCAACAGATGCTGACTGCCTTCAACGACGCCTTCCAAATCAGGTCGGCGGCTGTCGGCGGGTCGTTCGCTGCTCTTGGTTGGCGTCGGTGTCTTCTCCGCGACGGGGGCTGGGTTCACGGCTTGACGGGGGCGTCCGGTACATGAACGAAGCAGCACCTCCACCAGATGTCACGGGGTCGTGACGTGGCCAAAGACAGGATACTTCGTGTTGGGATTTAACTGTTTATTTGGGCGAACCTGTGCCCGGTAAAGGGAAGGTCTAATTACAACAGCAGTCTTGCACAGATAGCAGTCTCGGACTGATAGCGGTGAACGCAGCGTCGGCCTTTGATCAACAACTGACAAGCGGCGAAGCGCGTCGGCATTTATACCCTTGCCGTTGAATGTTCTAGCGTTATCGCTGGCGGTGGCGTAGGTTCCAGAACAATCTGTACCGTTCGCACAGTGGGCGTGATCTTATCGAAATGATCTACTACAGTCCGGAACCTTCTCAAAACTGCAGGTGCGGTTTGCGCCGAGAATCGTGTAATGTTTCGGAACGATAACAAAAGCTTGTGAAATGGAACGTGGCAATATACATTGAGCACTATCTGAAGGGAAAGGGTTGCTATGTTATACCCGCTGGGTGTAACCACCTTAGTTTTAGAAAGGTTTAGCGAGCGTTGAGCCGCAGTGCCATGAATACAATGAACTAGTATATACCATGAATCAACTCGAGGTAGTTAAAGGTGGAAAGTAGGTACGAACTGCAAGCCGTAAGAAAGTAAAAGCCGAATTCTCCTGTCTCTCATTTCCCATGCAGCCATTGGCATGTACATTCAGCTCTATCTTCCAGGAAAAGGTTGCTACGTTATACTCGCTGGGCGTAACCTTCTTGGTTTTAGAAAGGTTTAGCGAGTGTTGGGCCGCAGTGCCATGAATACAGTGAACTAGTATATACCATGAACTCGAGGTGGTTAAAGGTGGGAAGTAGACCCGAAGCGCAAGCTGTTAGAAACTGTGCGTGTGCCACCTCTCGTTTAGTCCTTGGAATGTCCGCTGGATAGCGGTGTTTCTATATGGGGAATATATGATGAAAAGATTCGAGATGGTGGTACTTGGAGTGTTGAATAGATGGACAAACGGAAACACAGACAGATGCATGAATGGACGCATGAACGGACGCAGGGGTGGATGCATGGACGAACGCAGGAACGGACGCGCGCACGGACGGGCGGATGGACGTATGCACGGTCGCACATACGGAAGGAAGCAAGAACGAATGGACGGACGAATGCTTCGCCCCACTCTCCATCATTTACTCCGTGGATATGCTGCCAATTTTTTTAAACCACTCAATTCTTGGCCCATCCCCCACAGTGAGTATGCGCCACGAACAATAGGTAAACAAGAACAAGAACAATATTGAGAATGTAACATCAGCGCATAACAGCATATTATCCTCAAGTAAATGACCTAGCGGAGCGCTTTCACAGGCAATTGAAAGCAACGCTGGTGGATATGGTGACACTGACCACTGGGTTGATGCTTCCTCTGGTACTTCTTGGCAAACGAAGTAAAGAAAGAGAGAGAGCTCTTTATTGAAGTGCAGGCCAATCCCCTTCTTTGGGTACGAGCCATTTGCACAGGAAAACAAAAACAAACAAACAACAACAGAGAACTTAGCTGGCCTGTGTGTGTCGCTGACTTGCTACATTTAACTAAGACCTTCATTGTGCCACAGCGCAGTTAGTCTACAGCACTTCATAACGGCTACGTGGTATAAGTCCATCTGCAACAGCTTGCTAAGGAAAAAAAAAGCTGGTTACCCCATCTTAAGTGAAGCGCTTGCAAGATGTTTTCAAGACAATGAGTCGAGGCGCCATGGCATAATTCGACACGCAAGCACTTCCTTTTCAAAAAATAATTGATTGATTGATTGATTGATTGATTGATTGATTGATTGATTGATTGATATGTGGGGTTTAACGTCCCAAAACCACCATATGATTATGAGGGACGCCGTAGTGGAGGGCTCCGGAAATTTCGACCACCAGGGGCTCTTTAACGTGCACCCCAATCTGAGCACACGGACCTACAACAATTCCGCCTCCATCGGAAATGCGGCCACCACAGCCGGGATTCGAGACCACGACCTTCGGTTCAACAGCCGAGTACCTTAGCCACTAGACCACCGTGGCGGGGTGCCTTTTCAAGGATTTACCAACCACCACTAATGTTTTTTTCTTAGAACACACGCAGTTCGCAAATCATTGCAACCTCCGTACATTAGACCGCATTTGGTGATCGAGCTACACGACAATCTTTTCACTATTCATGTTGGCGACAAAAAAAATTGAGCTTGCCTATGTACAGACTTAGGGATAAGAGTCAATGGAGAATACCTTAGTAACCTGCGCTTCGCCGATGACATTGCATTGCTGAGTAACTCGGGGGACGAATTGCAACTCATGATTACGGAGTTAGACAAGGAGAGCAGAAAGGTGGGTCTTAAAATTAATCTGCAGAAAACGAAAGTAATGTACAACAACCTCAGCAAGGAGCAGCACTTCGAGATAGGTAATAGTGCACTTGAAGTTGTAAAAGACTATGTCTACTTAGGACAGGTAATAACCGCAGAGCCGAACCACGAGATTGAAGTAACTAGAAGAATAAGAATGGGATGGAGCACATTCGGCAAGCACTCTCAAATTATGACAGGTAGATTGCCACTATCCCTCAAGAGGAAGGTATATAACAGCTGTATCTTGCCGGTACTTAGCTACGGAGCAGAAACCTGGAGACTTACAAAGAGGGTTCAGCTTAAATTGAGGACGACGTAGCGAGCAATGGAAAGAAAAATGGTAGGTGTAACCTTAAGAGACAAGAAGAGAGCAGAGTGGATTAGGGAACAAACGGGGGTTAAGGATATCATAGCTGAAATCAAGATGAAGAAATGGACATGGGCAGGGCATGTAGCGCGTAGACAGGATAACCGCTGGTCATTAAGAGTAACTGACTGGATTCCCAGAGAAGGGAAGCGGGTTAGGGGGAGACAGAAGGTTAGGTGGGCAGATGAGATTAAGAAGTTTGCGGGTATAAATTGGCAGCAGCAAGCACAGGACCGGGTTAACTGGCGGAACATGGGAGAGGCCTTTGTCCTGCAGTGGACGTAGTCAGGCTGATGATGATGATGATGATGATGATGATGATGATGATGATGATGATGATGATGATGATGATGATGATGATGATGATGATGATGATGATGTACAGACCTGCTTAGGTACAGGGGTGCGGCGATGGCGTAGTGGTTAGAGCATCCGCCTCGCATGCAAGATGTCCGTGGTTCAAATCCCGGTGCCGCGCAGTTCCCAACCGGATTAAAGAAAAAAAATTCGCGTGTTGATGGAACTTCATTAAGAGGCCTGGGATGCGGCCTCACCGGCAACCACCGCCGGGAACGCACTCCCTCACCAGAGAAGGATTGGCCACCCTGGTGCAGTATCTGGCCACTACCTCTCACATGCATACGTCAAATAACTCACGGCCCTCAGTCCCCAGCAGCTGCGAAGCAACTGACCACGGCGGCGGTCAGATCTGCAACGCAGCAGAGGGTGCTAAGAATCTCTGGATCCGGACAGGCCGCCATTGGAACCTGAACTTGGCAACATTTAACGCTAGAACCATATATAGTGAGGGAAGTCTAGCTGTACTATTCGATGAGCTAGAGGGTGTTAAATGGGATATAATAGGTCTCAGTGAGGTTAGGAGGACAGATGAGGCCTATACGGTGCTACAGAATGGGCACGTCCTTTGCTATCGGGGCTTGGCAGACAGAAGAGAACTGGGAGTGGGGTTCCTAATTCACAGAAACATAGCTGGCAACATAGAGGAATACTATAGCAATAATGAAAGGGTGGTAGGTATCGTATTTAAACTGAATAAAAAATACAAGATGAAGGTAGTACAGGCTTACGCGCCTACATCCAGCCATGATGACGCTTCAGTTAAAAGCTTCTATGAAGACGTGGAATCGGCAATGAGTAAGGTAAAAACACAGTATACTATAGTGATGGGCGACTTTAATGCAAAGGTAGGGAAGAAGCAGGCTGGAGACCAGGCAGTAGGAGATTATGGCATCGGTGCTAGAAACGCCAGAGGAGAGCTACTAGTAGAATTCGCAGAACGCAATAATTTACGGATTTTGAATACCTTCTACCGAAAACGAGAAAACCGCAAGTGGACATGGAGGAGCCCTGATGGCGAAAATAAGAACGAAATAGACTTTATAATGAGTGCACACCCAAGAATCGTGCAGGATGTGGAAGCGGTTGGCAAGGTATGATGCAGTGACCATAGAATGGTACGGTCTCGAATTCGCCTAGACTTGAAGAACGAACGACAGAAACTGATACGCAAGAAGCCAATCAATGAGCTAGCACTGAGAGGGAAAGTACAGGAATTCAGAGTGTCGCTGCAGAACAGGTACTCGGCTCTTAGTGAGGAAACCAACCTTAGCGTAGATACAATGAATGATAATCTGACGAGTAATATTACGGAGTGTGCAGTGGAAGTTGGAGGCAGGGTAGTTAGACAGGACACTGGCAAGCTTTCCCAGGAAACGAAGAACCTAATTAAAAAACGTCAAATCATGAAAGGGTCAAGTACAACAGAAAAAATAGAACTGGCAGAGCTTTCGAAGTTGATTAATAGACGTAAGGTATGCGATGTAAGAAGGTATAACATTGAGAGAATTGAACACGCTCTGAAAAACGAAGGAAGCGTCAAAGCAGTGAAGAGGAAACTTGGGATAGGCAAAAGTCGAATGTATGCACTAAGGAGCAAAGAAGGCAAAATAACTACCAATATAGATAGGATAGTTAAAATAGTGGGAATTTTACAGAGATCTGTACAGTAGCCGAGACAACCATGACCTTAATACTATAAGAACTAGCAGTAACCCAGATGACACCCCACCAGTAATGATAGAAGAAGTCAGAAAAGCTTTGGAGAGCATGCAAAGAGGCAGGGCTGCTGGTGAGGATCAGGTAACATCAGATCTGCTGAAAGATGGAAAAACAGATTGTGTTAGAAAAACTAGCCACCCTGTTTACGAGGTGTCTCCTGACGGGAAGAGTACCAGAGTCTTGGAAGAACGCTAACACCATCTTAATACATAAGAAAGGAGATGACAAGGACTTGAAGAATTACAGGCTGATCAGCTTGCTCTCTGTAGTATACAAGCTATTTACAAAGGTAATTGCTAACAGAGTAAAGAAAACATTAGAATTCAATCAACCAAAGGAACAAGCAGGATTTCGAACAGGCTACTCAACAATTGACCACATTCATACTATCAATCGAGAGGTAATAGAGAAATGCTCAGAGTATAACCAACCACTATACATAGCCTTCATAGATTACGAGAAGGCGTTTGATTCCGTAGAAATATCAGCCGTCATGCAGACACTACGGAATCGGGGCGTAGATGAAGTGTATATTAAACATTCTGAAAAAAATCTACAGGGGATCAACTGCTACCATAGTTCTTCATAAAGAAAGCAACAGAATACCAATCAAGAAGGGTGTAAGGCAGGGAGACACAATCTCCCCGATGCTATTTACCGCGTGCTTACAGGAGGTTTTCAGAAGCCTAGAATGGCAACAGTTAGAAATAAGAGTTAATGGAGAATACCTCAGTAACCTGCGCTTCGCCGATGACATTGCATTCCTGAGTAACTCAGGGGACGAATTGCAACTCATGATTACGGAGTTAGACAAGGAGAGCAGAAAGGTGGGTCTTAAAATTAATCTGAATAAAACGAAAGTAATGCACAACAACCTCGGAAAGGAGCAGCGCTTCGAGATAGGTAATAGTGCACTTGAAGTGTTAAAAGACTATGTCTACTTAGGGCAGGTAATAACCGAAGAGCCGAACCACGAGATTGAAGTAACTAGAAGAATAAGAATGGCGTGGAGCACATTCGGCAAGCACTCTCAAATTATGACAGATAGATTGCCACTATCCTTCAAGAGGAAGGTATATAA
Source organism: Rhipicephalus microplus (assembly GCF_013339725.1). Taxonomy (NCBI): domain Eukaryota; kingdom Metazoa; phylum Arthropoda; class Arachnida; order Ixodida; family Ixodidae; genus Rhipicephalus; species Rhipicephalus microplus. The sequence continues at coordinate 120,090,312 of NC_051165.1, forward strand.
CAGCTGTATCTTGCCGGTACTTAGCTACGGAGCAGAAACCTGGAGACTTACAAAGAGGGTTCAGCTTAAACTGAGGACGACACAGCGAGCAATGGAAAGAAAAATGGTAGAGACAAGAAGAGAGCAGAGTGGATTAGGTGACAAACGGGGGTCAAGGATATCATAGTTGAAATAAAGAAGAGGAATTGGACATGTAACGCGTAGACAAGATAACCGCTGGTTATTAAGGGTAACTAACTGGATTCCCAGAGAATGGAAGCGGGTTAGGGGGAGACAGAAGGTTAGGTGGGCAGATGAGATTAAGAAGTTTGTGGGTATAAATTGGCAGCAGCAAGCACAGGGCCGGGTTAACTGGCGGAACATGGGAGGGGCCTTTGTCCTGCAGTGGACGTAGTCAGGCTGATGATGATGATAATGTACAGACCTCTGTGAAGGAGATCTTTCCTGCTTCATTTCTTCGCCCTTCAACCTTCACGAAGCCATCTACGTCAAAGTAAAAGCATGCGCACTTGTCTGACCCGTCGATACAGAGGGGGACGCGGGCGCGTGCTGACGTGCCGGGGCAGCGGTGACGATGAGGTAGGCGGAGGCGCGAGCAGTGAGAGTGCTTGGACTTCGAAATGAAACCGCTGGTTTTCGCACTCTGTAATGGCCGGCGCTTCGTGTCTAGTTCTCTGCTTTCACCGCCACTAGCTCGTGGCACTGCTGCCCAACCCTCGCTAAATCTTGCTAAAACCAAGGAGGTTACGCCCAGATAGTTTAACGCGGCAAATTTTTCTGGTCGGATAGAGCTTAAAGTGCGTCCTTCTGTTACTACTTTTTTAGGGGCCAAACTCCTTAAGCAGTGGTTCGTGCGTCCGCGATGTATGTATTGATTGATTTGTGGGGTTTAACGTCCGAAAACCACCCTATGATTATGAGAGACGCCGTAGCGGAGGGCTCCGGAAATTTCGACCACCTGGGGTTCTTTAACGTGCGCCCAAATCTGAGCACACGGGCCTACAACATTTCCGCCTCCATCGGAAATGCAGCCGCCGCAGCCGGGAATCGAGCCCGCGACCTGCGGGTCAGCAGCCGAGTACCTTAGCCACTAGACCACCGCGGCGGGGCCGCGATGTATGTATGTATGTATGTATGTATGTATGTATGTATGTATGTATGTATGTATGTATGTATGTATGTATGTATGTATGTATGTATGTATGTATGTATGTAGTAGTAGTAGTAGTAGTAGTAGTAGTAGTAGTAGTAGTAGTAGTAGTAGTAGTAGTAGCAGATAACCACCTCCACGGCCGAACTAGGGGAGCAGCACGCGCGCACTCTTTTGAATTGAGGAGGAAACCCGCGCACGTTAGTCATATATATATAGTTGTTTTTGATGAAATAACCTAAAAAGACGAGTACCGGAGGCTTAATCTCCAATAAAATTTGACTACTACTACTACCACTACATACATTGCGGACGCACGACACCCCTAAAACTTGCTCCAAATCCGCCATGAGAATTCATCATTAGCAAGTCGGAACTCCACGAAATGGGTAAGACGTATACTCTTCTAGGGGCGAAGCCCCTTACGCCGTGGTTCGTATGTCCGGTGTCGCCGTATTCGTCGTAATAGCCAGTTGCTTTGCATTCAATGTCAGTAAAAGCGGTGTCACCGAGGGAATGATGATGAGTGGGGCGAAGCGTCCATCAGTCCGTCCTAACTTCCGTCCGTCCGTCCGTGCGTGTGTCCGTGCGTGCGTCCGTCCGTTCGTCCACTTTGCCCCACTCGATCCCCTTGTAGATATGCTGCGATTTTTTTTCTCCTGCAGCCTACGCACCCAAACACACGCACACACAAAGGAAGACAGCTTGCCAGCGATATACGTAAAAGAAATACGTTGATGTTTCTATACACTTATTGTAAAACATTTTCCAGCGGGCGTAATTTACCGCGCATAGACATCCTTACACTGCACACGCGCAGCGTTCTCGCATATTTGAAATAAAACGCGCGTTGGGCCCACTGTACAGCGCCAAGCCACTGGACCCATCTCATCCTTCCAACGAAGTCTACAATACTCAAGCACGCGCAGCGCCCGAGGCTTCCGAACGGAACACTTCCGGCTCTACGTGTGGCTGGTTACTGGCCGCGGCGGAGTGTCAGCGCGGACCTCGAGTCAGCCCGACGGGCCTTTGGCACGCAGGCTGTGCCCGAAGGTGTGGTTCCTGAGCAAGATTTCTCGCGCCCGGGCCAGCAGCGGTCGGCCGAAGGTGCCCCGGAAGTCGTCCATGCAGATGTCCCACACCGCGATGCCCCCGGTGAAGAGGAGCAGGTGGGCCTTGCTCTGCAGAGACACGTCGTCCTCGAAGCCCACCCACTGGTCGCCGTTGACGACGTACGAGCACTGGGCGACCCGGTCGAACTGGCGTGACCAGCTCAGGTCGTGCGCCAGCATCTGCTCCAGCTCGTAGTGGCTGAGGGTGCCCGGCTGACGGGTGAACAGGCCGGGCTTGCCTGGGCCGGACGACGGGTCGCCTGCCTGTGAAGAGGGGAAAAGGGCAGGTCAAAAGGTGCAAGACGACGTTGGCATTACACGCCTTTATTATATCGCCACATAAGTTTTAACGAGCAAAAAGAACATTTCGCAAAATAAAATCACGCTTCTTTCACTTAAGATCCTAGATCATCTCTAAAATATGCACAACAGTGCTATGATTGTTTTTATTGTGTCGTGTATGAATATCTATTCCACATATTATAACCTGCATCACAGTTCTCGGGGAATCAGCCACTGTAGCTTTCTTTGTAGCTGTCTAACGTGCCTAAAAGACGAAAGGAGAAGCTGTGATGAGGGCAAGCGTTTTGTTGTCTTGGGGGGGTATAGGGCCCCTAGCGCTCCCCCACCCCCTTCTCACGCCCATGCGGTTGACTACATTTTATCTATTCACGTCACTGTGAAACTTGCTGTATTTGTATTACCCAAAGATGCTGAAGTTATACATGCAGACTTGGTCCGCGTGTTTTGGCTGCATACGTCCAAATTGGTGTGACGGGTAAAACGCTAAAATCAAAGAAAGAATTTAAACTAGAACTATTCGAATCTCCTTATATATCATATCAATAAAAAAATATTCTAATCAGCAAAGTGCAGCTGCCAGCGGGGGAATTTAAGTCAGCTTTCAAACGTTAAGCGAAAAGAATGTCGGACGCAACAGGGCTGTTGAATAACGATTCACGTCAACTGGCGTGAGCCGTGATTATAATACGAACGTAATAAGAGAATCGGGAGTAACGCGGGCGTCGCACGACCACTCTCGATTGCTATACAGCTATATTCAGTTGAAGACTATAAAACTATAGCTGGCTCCCTCACACGGTTAACGAACGACCCACAAGTGACGAAAAAAGTTCATCTCTGACTTCCTCGATCACGATGAAAACTGAAAAATAAATTCATGTCTGTAAATGTGAAAAACACCGTAAAAGAAGGTGAAGCAAATGTGTGGCCATATATCACACTGGTTCAACGAGCCGACGCACTTTGTTTCATTATTACATATCAAGAACATAAACATAAAATCGAGGCTTATAGGCGCGACCGGAACAACCTAACTTGGCTCGTACCTTCACAAAAAATAGAAAAAAAACGAAAAAACAACAACAAGGCAACGCTACTATATATACTCGGAAGCACGAAAGCTCGTCCTATGCGGGTGGTGAGTGGCTTTCCAGAAAGACATTTAGATCCATGATGGCGTACCGGGACGCAACTCTGCTACCTAAAGGCGGCATATACAGTAATTTTTGCCGTAATTGGCTGTTCACACATGTAGTTGAACGGTGGTCCATGGCACGTGCACGTGTGGCTCTTTTTCTCTTTGCTGCCATTCGATTGCTTTTCGCTCCGTGTTTGTATTTTCATAATGAACTATATTCAAAGATATTTAAGATGTGTAGTTTACAGCTTGTGATCACGGCTTACCTCACTTGTATTCGGCCAATTATAGCATGTACTTTTTGGGACCCCTCACAGGTATGCTTGATGTTTAATTATAAAAAAAATTAAAACAGAGCAGCCGGGTATGATTTGCGTCGGTATGGAAGAAATTGCAGTTGTACCAAAATGAAAAAAAAGGAATTATACTGGGAGTCACTTTCACCATGAATCCGATATTTTAAAATAAAACAGGAATTGACAGACACCTTTGCTTAAAAAAGCCGGATTACATATCTGAACGTTCAGATCACATACACAAAATAAGGCCATACCGGGTCAGCAGTAACCTGTAAGTGAACTTCTTTTTGTTTTTTGTGTGTGAAAGCTATTACCGAGTGGAACTGTCTGCTGTCTGAGCAACTGTGCAGTGAAAATGAAGATGTATTTTTTTTCATGTTTGTAACCCCCCCTGCTGTAACGCCTCCAGGTAAAGCGGAGTTATGTATGAATTAAAAAAAGCAGAAAACTAGGAACATTGTAGAGTCTTGCTTTGATGGACAAAATGTAATGAATAAGACTATACGCCTTTTCGACCGACAAGCACATCGCAAGTCAGGTATAGGCCTAGCGTTTGGCGGACTCTGGCAGTCGCCTACGCCGTTCGCGATCATTTACGAATACGTCATAGAGCACTTGTTTTCGCCAACACAATTGAGCTTTGTACTTGCATGTAATACGTTCGCAAGTGATAACTTTGTGAACGCCATCGATGTGAAAAGCAAAGTTGGAAGTGAAGCGAGCCGTCTCGCTGAGACGCTGGTGTTGCTCTGTTTACCTGCGAAATGGCGGTGCATCACTACTCGCGATCTCACTAGTGGTTTGGAAACGGGTGGTTTCTTGCAAAAACGTCACAGCTGAAAGATCACTTAATTGAATAAGCAATTATTTCACGCCGCAAGCACGACGTACTCGATGTTTATCACGCCGCTGCGAGCGGTTACGTCACCAAATGCTCAGAGGCCTGCTCGACTCAATCGACTGGCCTTGGCCAACAGATGGCAAGCTCAGGTTTTTACTACCCTTGGCAATGATTATCCTCACGGAGTGGAATTGTGTCTTGTAAACATACTGCCATGAAATGATGGACCAGTTAGCCTATTGAGTTTAAGGACTGCTATAGGTGCTGAAATATGCAGAAGTGAGGGCATTGTATGAATTTATAACATTACCACTGCAACGTTTTTTTAATCTACAAGTATCATCTGAAGTATTGAAATCGCGTATAAGTCATTTTGAATGCTCTTAGTTCAAATACAAGCATTTGTAACTGTTATGTTAATGCTTTTCTAAGAACAACAACTAACAAGTATAGGCTTTTGGCGGTCAAGCAGCCACACTCTTTCGCTAAAAGGGTCAGACATCATTACGGGGATGGATTAAGACCCGTGCTTGAACAGCCCGTCTCTCACGAGCTTTGAACCAGACTGGTAGTTGATTAACGGCTCGCGTGACAGCGAGTCGTTTTTAAAGCGTCTAAGGAGATGGAGATTGCGCGTGGACACGTCAGGCTTTCAGATGAAATCTGAGAGATGATGATACCGACTTTTAAGCCAAGACATTCCGTTAGAAGTGCCTATTTATCTGACCATTCCTTATTTTTTACTATCCTTCTCGTGTTTTCTCGAGCTTTGGATCCACGCTTAATATGTCAGTAGCCACTTTTTCTTTTTTTTTAGCGGCGCGAGTGATGAGCAACACGCTTGTTTCTGTTCCAAACCATTCCAGTCGAGCACTTACTTCCGGGTTTAAGAATATTAAGAAAATATGATTTCAGAAAGAAAACGGGTGCTCAAATCAACAGCTTTTGTTCAGGTCGAGTTAGACTGGATGTATATAATATTGAAGCACGCGTTCTCTTTAGATTAGGGGCACGTAACTTTGAGCTCACGTAAAACAGTGAATTTTCCAAATGAGGATAAGACAGCAAGTTAAACTCAAAGGGTCATATTAAAGTATTTACCTTGTTACTTAATGCTCTTAGCTCACAAAATGTACTCCTGCACCGTTCCCTTAGCAAACCCCTATATGTTTATCTTCATATTCACCTATACAGCACTGTGATGTAGTATTCCTTGACGCAAGTCCAGAATCAGAGGCTTAAATTAAGGGATGCTAAACATTGTGGGGACCTACCAATACTGTCTTAATCAGCCAATAAACTTGTTTTCAAATCCGTGAAGCTTTGGTAAACAGCCGTAATAAACGCTACATCCCAGTTATCGCGGCATTTTCAGGAGAAAAGCGCCTTATGAATCTACACTTATGATTACCTTATTTATCGAATGAATGAATGAATGAATGAATAAATGAATGAGTGGTTTGATTTGATTGATTGATTTGTGGTGTTTAACGCCCCAAAACCACCATATGATTATGAGAGACGCCATAGTGGAGGGCTCCGGAAATTTCGACCACCTGGGGTTCTTTAACGTGCACCCAAATCTGAGCACACGGGCCTACATTTCCGCCCCCACCGGAAATGCAGCCGCCGCAGCCGGAATTCGATCCCGCGACCTGCGGGTGAGCAGCCGAGTACCTTAGCCACTAGACCACTGCGGCGGGGCAAAAAAAATGAATGAATGAATGAATGAATGAATGAATGAATGAATGAATGAATGAATGAATGAACGTTGCCAACACTTTCTTAAACCAATCCTAATAACTAAAACAGTTGATTGATTGAAGGATTGATTGATTGATTGAACGTTAACAGCAGTAATACGGGGGAAGCAGTAGGTACTTAGGGGCACTGCAGCAACCTCACTACTCCGAAACCGCGTTAATATTAGAGAGTTATATAGCTAAGTACCTCGGTGAGTCAGTGGGTCCAGCGAACTAGCGGAGACGTCAACCGCTCACGTGCGGCACACTGGCACAGCTAGCAAGTGTTTTCACTGAGCGAGCTGACCGCCCGCTCATTTCGTGTCCTCAGCGAAGCCTGTGCCGCGAGAAAGCGTGTGAGTGTTTTCTAAATAAAGTAATCTGCTCAATTGACAGTAACATCAACATCATTCAATAGGCGGCGCAGGAATGCACTCCGTTGTAAGATCCCTTGAAACTTGTTTCATCTAGAGACCTTACTCCGCTGAAACAGGTGGAACATCACTCACATATTAACTCTTCCTGTTGTCTTACGCTCTGCTGCCCCCTCTACTCCTCCACTGAGTCCACTGGCCCGCTGAGCCACTGAGCCATTCTCACTATTGCCGCTTATAACACATATACCATCTAACGCTAAGCATAAGCACGCCATACTAATTGTCCAGTCAGCTGGCCACTCTTATTACCAGTACACCACTTCGCTACCTTGTTGGAGGCTACGTTCTTGAGCGTGAAGGAGGCGCCGGCGAGCGTGACGCCGAAGACGACCTTGTCCATCTGGGTGAGCTCGAGAGACATGTCTCCCAGCACGTGCGACAGGCCCGTCTGCCCGCGACGCTTGGCCTGCGTCTTGACGCGAAGCGGGCTGTAGAAGCTCGTCACGGGGAACGTCGCCGGCTCCATGGTGCGGTGGGTCTCCACGAACATCACGTCCACCAGCTGTGAAAATCGCGGGACAAAGAAAAAATTCAAAGCAACCTTAATGCTAACATTTAAGTGTCTTTGCCCCGCCGCGGTGGTCTAGTGGCTTAGGTACTCGGCTGCTGACCCGCAGGTCGCGGGATCGATTTCCGGCTGTGGCTGCTGCATTTTCGATGCAGGCGAAAATGCAGTGGGCCCGTGCGCTCAGATTTAGGAGCACGTTAGAGATCCCCAGATGGTCGAAATTTCCGGAGCCCTCCACTACGGCGTCTTTCATAATCATATGGTGGTTTGGCGATGTTTAAACTCACATGTCAATCAATCAATTACTCTTTAGTGCTTTTAGTAGCGCTACGCCACAGCCTTTGGAAACGTTTTTGGAAACTGTGGTTGAGTTGCGTGGAAGAAGACTGCTTTGTAGTGGGTAAATGTGATCTTGTGGGATATGCCAATAAACAAATACTCTGCTCTCTCAATGAGCTCTTTTAATTGATTTGAGTGAATTCGACTGGGTGAGCTGCACCTCTCTGCCCGTCGATCCACAATAAACTTTGGCACCACACCATCGCGCTGTCGAAGTGGATCGCAGGGTTCATTGTGATATAGACGCACGATTAAAATCTGCCTCGCCTGGTTCAGCAGGCATGGCAGCTGATCACAAAGAAGCCTTCAACTCTTTCACTGAATAAATTCTATTATGTTCATTGTTTATTTTTGTACTAAATTGTCTGATTGCATCCCCACGCAATTTATGCTCCACTTTCCTGTCATGGCTTTTCTGGCAGCTACACAGTCACACCATGAGTGCAGTCTACAGTTATTTCGCATTAGAGAAATATTTAGAGTATGCTCTTTTCAAGTGCTTGTGCAACCCCAATACCAAATGAGGCTATGCTATTACACAGTCCGTTTCAAGAAGTGTGTCCACTATTATTGAAAAACATTCACAGCATATCCACGGAGTGCATGATGATAAGAGGGGCGAAGCGTCCATGCGTCCGTCCGTTCATCTGTTCGTGCGTTCGTCCGTCCGTCCATGCATCCATCCGTGCTTCCATCCGTCGGTCCGTCCGTCCGTTCATCTGTCCGTCCATGCGTTCGTCCGTCCATGCTGTCGTCCGCGCGTGCGTCCATACGTCCATGTGACCATTCGTGCGTCCGTCTTATTGCACACACTATTGAACCCCCACCATCTATGAAATGAGACGAGAAATGGGGATGAGACAGCGCCATCTATTATACTGTTCGGGAAATACTGCCGGTTACGCCTGACCCAAGACATGGTTAGACCAAGAGAAGTTTTACTCCCAAAACGCAAAACAGAAAGAATTAGCTGCGTGCCACCTATGGCGTTTCTTTCACAGCGGCACAAGGCTACTTCAGATGAATAAGCACAAACTAATGCATCAAACAGTGCATCTACCATTCACTTCAAGAACGCCCTCAATTACGACACTGTTCCTTCGCATCAGGGGACGAAGATAACCGAACGTTGACAAGCGGTCTTGCGGCAGGACAGCGCTGCCACGACACGAGGTATGCAGATTGGCGGTTGACAACAGCGAGGGAAACAGTGTCGTGATTGGGGGTGTTTTAGAAGCGAAAGTTGCGCTGTTTGGTGCGTCGGTTTCAGTTACACCTGCTAGATTGAGCCAGATGTCATTACCCGTGGTGCTTACAAGTGGTAGCCGTCAAGAAAATTCAAAGGCGCCATGGACTACTCGCAGGAAGAACTCAGTTCGCCCGTTTGATTCGAACGGTTGTTTCCAGTGATTAAAATGTTAATATCGTTAATTTCTATGATTACAGCCGTAAATAATGTGTGTACTCATCTGAAGATGTCTCGTGCCACTGTGAAAAGCACGTCGCACGTAGCCACCTGCTTTCTGTAATTTTTCAATAATAGTGGGCACCTTTCTCGAAACACCCTGTATAGGAGAATTTGCAGGGAACTGACAAAGTGAGCTGTCGCTCACCGTGTGTATTAGTGTTGCTAACCGTAATTGATTGATATGTGGGGTTTGACATCCCAAAACCACCATATGATTATGAGAGATGCCGTAGTGGAGGGCTTCGGAAATTTCGACCACCTAGGGTTCTTTAACGTGCACCCATATCTGAGCACACAAGCCTACAACATTTCCGCCTCCATCGGAAACGAAGCCGCCGCAGCCGGGATTTGATACCGCGACCTGCGGGTCAGCAGCCGACTACCTTATAGCCACTAAACCACTTCGGCAAGGCCGTTGCTAACCGTGGGATACTTACTCTGCTTTTATGGTACTTTAGCAATTTTCGGACTAGCGTGGGGTAGTAGGATCGTAAAACAATTCTGTGGGAAAACGTAGGGTAATTTCCACATTTTCTTGTCAATAATCAGCGAAACACCTAGAAAACCGACATGGCATATCCAAGGATTTCATTACTAAAGGGATCCGAAAGCAGGAATTGCCACCAATAGAGGGCAGAGACGAACAATAATACGTGACACATGCCAGTGATAGCACTGTTGCCTTTTTTAGTGGATGGTGTTTTTCTCTCTCCACCGTGTCTTTTTTTATTAATTGCGTGGATAGATTTTAAAATTTTGCGATGATGGTCAGTTCTAGTCTGTGAGGCGATAGCGAGCGTTAGGTGTGCATCAAGCACAAAAAAGTTACGGTCGGCGTCATTGCGAACGACGACACCTCCAGATGCCATCGGGACATCACACATCGCCAGAATTCGTGACGTCATGATTAAATGTGTGGCAGTTTGGGCTAGTTGGTATGACATGACGATAGTTGTAGCGCGAGAGCAGAACGACGACAAAGAGACAAGAAGGACGCGAGCGCTCGTGTCCGTCTTGCCTCTGTCTTCGTTCTGTTCTCGCACTATAACTATTATCGTGATTAAATCACAGTGAAGTCGCTGACGTCACACTGTGACGTCAACACATGAAATCACCACTCAGTTATAGGTGGGTCAAACCAAACCTTTTTCGGTCAAACCAAGGAGGTTTAAAAAACCTCCTTGGGTAGAGCCTGGAGTCGCGTGGCCTACAGAAAATTTGCAGCGACTCAGATCCTGTAGTCAGTGAATAACCAACTTATGTGAAAAAAGGAAAGACAAATTAAATTAATGATAATACATTAGCGCACAATCTTGCCTAGCTGAATTAAGGCTCTTTTACTATAAAAACAAACGTTAAACGTTCACATACTGCAGCCCAGCTATTTTCACCTTATTGCAGTTTACACCTCATTTTTTTTGCTTTGTGTCTACTTTTCAGCTGCAGTCCTTTAGTCGTATTTCACTCATTTCTGTCCTCAACGTTTTCACCTTTAGAATGTGCCCAAAACTTAACACTCCATGTAGGCTAATGCCCTCGCACACACCCGAATGAATGTCTCGTTATTCACTTGAAACGTGAAGCGTCGTGTCTTCATCTATCCCCGCGCATGTATTTCATTCACTTAATCACGAGTTTTAACTTGACGTTCTAAGGTAACCTGGCATGTCTCCGAACAATAAGGTGCTTTTTCGTGGATTATCGTAAATTGAAGCCCCGCTTATTTTGCCTTTACCCTTTCGCTAGTTACCGAGAGCCGGTTTTGTATGAAGTTTCACTTGCACTGTCATCTGTATACTTGCTGATCAATCTTCTAGTCATTTCTTTCAGCTGTAAGTCAACACTCTTCAACCACAAATGGGAACGCCTTCTCTTCTCATTTTGCAATATTTCATGTTTCTTAATCTTTTTTCCTCAGTGATTTTTAACCTACTCAACTCACTATCGAATTCGGTGCCACCACACGTCTGCAGGTCATGCAGTGAAATAAACTGTTTACTTTGTCATTCATACTCCACTATATTCAGGCGCAGAGTAAAAGGTAGGGCATTGAAAATGTTGTACAATAAAGTAGGGCAATTTTTACTCGAATGTAGGGCATTTTCGGAAAATTACTTCTCAACACAGCTGCATGCAGGCTTATAATTAGGTCAAAGTTAAGAATTCACCAGCATTGCTTCTTTACTAGGGGAGGGCAGTGTGTTTCGAAAAAAATGGTAAACTGTTTGCTCTACTATGGAAAGCTGAAAGCCGTCCCTTGGGCCTCAAACTTGAAGAGGCCGAACCGGCAGAAATTACGGCCGAGCCGTGCTTCTAAATAGAAAAACCAACCTTTGTTTAGACAACAATGGTTAGCGATTGCGAGTACTAGGTACTCTACTATGAAAGAGCATAAAACAGTCCCGTGGGCCTCACACTTGATGAGGCCGCACGCACAGCAGCACCTGTAGTGCTGATGGCATTCTCCACTCAACGTGTCACCGCACCGCCGTGTCTATGGGGCCACTAACGCAATGGAACACCTAGCGTAGGTCATCCAAAAGAACCTTCGTTTGCAATTTGGTAACATCGCAGAGTTGTCCTGCCCATTCAAACAGCTTTCCTCGTAGTTTGTACATTGAAGAAATGCACGACAAAATAAATTGACTTTCTCTCACTCCTTTTAATTCAACGACATCAGCATATGAGAATACCTGAGGTGTTGCTGTTAGAATGCTCCCAACGAATTCCTCGCCTTGAAAGCGGCAGCTTCAGCCATGACAATGAATGAATGAAAATCCGTGGTCACAATACGGTGCTCAAAACAGTTTTCTTGAGCGACCAAATGAAACATTCAATAAACTCTAGCGGATATAGTAATTCATATCAGCATAAGAAAGTCGACTTCATTCTGCCTCGTAACGCTCGGGATAGGCAACACGGCCAGTCAACAGGCTCAGAAACACGCAGGCAAAGCTTGTGCATCTTTCGTACGCCTGATCAACCTTCTTTCACGCGCATATGAGCAACAATTAGAGGTGAAGGAGGGCTTTTATTGTAATTTTGTAGTGCCTAGAAATGCCTATTTACTGTGTCCATGCATATATGCCTAATAGTGCCTTTTATAGCCCATTTCCGAAATCGTTTATATTAACATTATTCAGTGTCATAAGCTGTTTTAGAGCGTGGCTTGAGACACTCATTCGCGTAGCGGCGCAACATAGACTGTTTCGAACTTTATCGGTTTCAACCCAGGCCTATGTATAGTTCGACCAACTTCCAAAAAAACAACCGATAGCAGCAGTGAACTGGGATTGCACATCAACCAAACGTCACAGCGCTGACGTGGCGTGAGAGGTTGGGCGATGAGGAGGAGAGATTCAGGAGAGGTAAAAACTATATTTCTGTAGCCCTGAACGGGAACACGTCTCAGCACCTGCGGGGGATAGGAAAGCGAGAAGACGGGAAAAGGAGAGAGTGGCGTCCATCGCCGAGGATGTGGCGAGCGGTTTCTGCAGATGGTTTTCCAGTATCCCGAAGGTATTGAAGAACCATGCCTGAAAACGTGAATGTGGTGGTGGGAAGGGAACAGCAGATGCCTCTCCTCATCTCCACGGTGGTCCACCTCATTCTCCACCGGTAGTCTCCCGGTAAACTAAATGATGAAGTTTGTGGAGGAGAAACTGCATTTGAAATTAGTGCTCTTTCTCCTCCATCAGGCCCGTGTAACACGGTTTCACACTGAATGCTGTTATGAGATCACAACTCGGATCGCGCGCGCCGCCATAGTTTCCCGCCGCCTCCGCCGCCGGTGTCGGTAACCACTATCACACGAATAAAAAAAAAACTCAGTAAGTGAAAAACACCAAGGACACAGTGAAACTCAAACAAGAGTCCGCTGCGTGCTAGCCCAGTATTCTACCACAAAGCCAGGCCGTTTTTTAATTGCAGTTCAACAATTTTTAACCGAACACATTTTCTACGATTGTTTCATGTACAATAGTCACTTCATGCACGGTACCCGATTGGGCATATCGGGTTGCATTTTCTCCAGTTCCAGAAAGGAATTTAAGGACTCTCAGAAGTATACTATAGCTCGTCAAGCATCTACACCAGTATGACGCACAGCCATGCGCAACCTCCAAATACTATGCAGAACCAACAGCATCACTATATTATACAGAAATTCATCCTCATCATCATCGGCGACGTGCCTTATTGCTTGTGCGTCCAGCGGGAAATCTTTCTTTAATGTCTTTTGTAGGGCATCCCAGAAGACCACCGCATCTCAACAATCAAGGAAAACATGCTCAATTGTTTCGGGCTTCAGGCACAAAAGGCAGTGATCACCCCCACAGAACGAATAAACCTTTGTCAGACATCCACGTCTTAACTGGCAAGACACCAGCATGAAGCTTGAAGAAGAATGTTTTAACTCCCGGATGCATAGGTATTCGTTTAGCGCGCTTCGACACTTTTCTTCATGTTCCAGCAGAGCACTGAGTGTGGTACAGTGGAACTGGAAAAACGACATCGCATAAATCTTTATACAATTTTTTACGGGAAACTGTGCTTAAATATTCATTATAAAAACGTGCCTTCAGGAAGAGAAAGGACTTAATGATTTTCTTAAAGTTGCCTTGTGGTCTACTTTCCGAAAAGAAGACACAAAAAACTCGGGCAAAGCACTAGCCAATCGCCTTTGACAGACACTGTGCAAAAAAGGGTCCTGAACATCGCGAAAGTACAAGAAACGGTTTACAATCTGTGGCAGAAACAGGTGCGACAAACTCAGACCACCATTATGCACACGTCGAAACAGGTACGTTCGGCTTGTTTTCTCCAACGTGAAACCCCATACGAAGACGGTAAAAACACGAAACTTCTGCACAATCGTTCAAGAACAGTGCATAATTGCAAAACGTGCCACAACTTCGAAATGAAAAACAGGTTGCAAATGGTCGTGCGAGCAAATAATGGATTAATCCCTACCCTTGCATTTTTCTGCCTTTTCATGGATTTCAACTGCCTCTCTGCGCCAGTAAGGATCGCTGTCACTGTAATTTTCCAAGGGTACGCCCAGGTATTTTACCGGCGTTGTCACCCATTTAACGTTCATGAAATAGTTTGGCGTGAGTTCCCACTTTAACTGAGCCATTCCGGTGCTCGGGACTTGTTCGCTAACTTACCTTATTTAGGCTTGATATCAGGAGTGGAATCGCAATATTATGAGTGATAAAGCGCTTTATAACAGCAAAAGAACAACCAGACGTCACACAATGTGAATAGCGTAGCGAGTGGTTTGTCCGATTCTCCCACCCATCACATAAGCTTGTTCACCTATTAACTGCGGCTCATACCCACCTCAAACATAATTCTTTACTGTCGTCAGTCACTGTATGAGCAATTGGCACAAAATTCCTTGCAAGTGTTCACGAATATCACGCTTCTCGGAAGAATGGTGAAGGAATGCATAGCGTATGTCGGCCAACTACCCACAAAGTATGATTATTAAGGCCATAGTGGGTACCAAGGAAGTGTGCTTGAAGTAGTTACCCAATGAGCCTCTGAAAGACCACTCTACTAGCTTTCGCCGTGACTGCTGCGCCTTCCGCGCAGACCTGGCGTTTTTCGTGGAACACGGGAACGACATTTTCTGTCGTCTGTGCTGATTTGTGGCAACGTCTAAAGAAAGTAGTGACGCCTTTTGATGGACCCACGTTGGTATCTGCAGAGGAGAACGCTGTTTGCGCTTCGGTGTTTTTTGTACTGTCCATGTTTTTATCGACCATACCGGTCCATAATTCAGGCGTATCATGGACCGCGCATCGGGAGCTTCTCATCCACCCCCTGCATTTTAAGCTGGAAAATGGTTTTCTCTGCCGCCACATTTACCACCCTGATGGTCAGCGCTGTGCTACTCTCTTCGACTTCAGGAGCTCGAAGCTTCCCACGATGATCTGACTGCTGGCCATCTTGGTTTTCAAAAAAAAACTCTTGACCGCATTCAATGTCGTTATTACTGGCCTGGCCTTTCTTGTAGCGTATAGTGCGGTACGTTGGTTCCTGCTCCCCATGCCAGCATCGTGACTATCTGCACCTACCTGACCTCTATAGCCAATTTCGTTCTCTTTAATGCCATTCGAGGTTGTGAGTGTCGACCTTTACAGGCCTGTTCCCGTCACATCTGACCACCCGACAGGATACGCTGAGGCAACTTCTGTGATAACTGGCTCAGCTGCGAAAGTTGCTGACTTCATTCTTCACGACATAATCCTGCATAATGGGGCTCCTCGCGTACTGCTTAGTGACCGTCAAAGGGTGTTCCTCTCGCAAATGTTAAATGAAGAACTCCGTGCTTCTGGAACTATACTCACTAGACAGCTTCACACTATACCGCCCTCAGACCAACGGTCTTGCCGAATGATTTCATCGTACTCTTGCCGACATAATAGCCGATTACGTCCAAGCCGACCACAAAAACTGGGATACCTTTCTACCATACTTGACCTTCACCTACAACACGACCGTTCAGCGCACAACTGGCTACTTGCTGTTTTAACTCGTATACGCACGTCCCCCTTCTGCCTTTCTCGGGGTCTTCTTTTTAAGAGCACTGTTGATTCATGTCAATCTCCAAGCGAAGAATACAGTTACCGAAAATCCCAGGCTCGCCATGAGACTCACATCAACACTGAAGCGAGACAGCAAAAATATAAGGTCATTTATGACGCCTTTCATAGAATTGCATCGTTCGGACCCGGTGACCAAGTGCTGCTTTTTACGCCAATTGGAATCCCTGGTATCTGGGACAAATTTCAACTGCGCTTTATCGGGCCTAATGGTTTTGGAACAGGCTTCGCCTGTCAATTACCTTGCGGGAAGATACATATTGTTATGAGACAATGTCCCGCAAGAGCGGTTAGATAGGCGCGGAGGAAGACGACGTGATTTTGGTGTACAGCACAGCACTCGTTCTGCATCTTGGCTTGCGCGTTGGCGCTGCGTATATTTATCTTCAAGCGCCTAGTTTCGCGTGTACCTTCACGTAACATTTTGGTGGAGGTGCGGGGTGGAGGTGCGACGATATTGTCACGTAACAATATCTTTCCGTGACATGTTTGTGAAGCATCGATTCCGCGTTTTGCCCACCACAGCGTTCCATGTTCTGTGTTCATGTAAATTATCTCTATTTCAGTAATCTTGTAATCCTATATCTAGTATACGCATATGTCATGGGGTTATGTTTAAGTGTTGTTGACGTCAACTGGCTGTGGTATGATAATATATATTTTTTTCTAAACACTGTCGACACTAATTATGCAGAGATAAAGAAGAAGCGTGAAATATTTCTGTCTCGCTATTCATATTGTTACACAAGGTAAGGTAAGTTAATGGAGGGCTTTCAATGAGCCCTGAGTCCGCGATCACAGTATAATGATGATCTCCACCACCATGGCTCGTACCCACTCAGGGGAATTGCCGTGGAGGCAACGTCGTCTTCCTTCTTTATCCGCGCTTCCCTTGTTTTTCCTAGTAGTGATACCCCGTATCAATATTAGTGCCTATTACATGAGCTATCAGCCATAAGTTGAATATACACGCATATCTTGTCAGCAAGCGAGATATTGCTTCTTAGCAACTAATTTAAGATGCCTTCACATAGCGAAAAAATTGTAGTACTGTACGCATCCGCGATTATTCATGCAAGAAATTTCATAAAACTGCATTCCTCTTACTGCGCCTACAATCTGAGCACGTTGTGCACGCTTCCTTTCCCATTCCACGCAGTGCACCAACTTCAAGATCAACTTGACCTGGCTTGCGCCTGCATAAGCAGCAGAAGACCGTAACGGCAGTATGCGACGCTTGCCATAATGCTGAGCTGCTAAACTTGGGTGACGCACCAGACCTCCTTGGACGCAACACAATGAGATCAACGTTCCTTTAGAGATCGCCACGAGCAGTTTTACGAACATACTTGTCAGCTTTAAGAGTCATTAAAGGTCCGTCCGCCTCGCAACATTGTACTGATTTTAAAGTGACATAACCTTCCTCATTCGTGCTTCGCATATCATCGATTCCGATCGTGCCGGGGATCTGCCAATTTTTTCGCTCCGATTTATTTGGTCATATGTCACCCATCCCTGTAGTGACCTGAACGATGATACCACGTGTCTCGCTCGACTAACGTCATCTCCTCTTGTTCATGGATATATCTAATATTATTTTTATGGCGAAGCCGTTTACGGCTAGGAGGTTAGAAAATGTGGTGCTCCATGGATGGACGCACAGACGTCCGTCCTCGTCTCTACCCTGAAAGATATCTGCACTCATCCTAGCTTCAGGTTTCGTCATCACACGTATATATCTATACAGCATTCATACCACAGAATCAATCCCTACACACAGAATGCTTTAGGGGTTCCCTAACATCCATCAGATTAGATCGACGATACACAACTTATAAACCCTTCAACTGTTTATTGCTGCGGTGAAGAAATTTTTCAAGACCAACGTATATCCATGATGTTAATGCCGATGATAGGGCGAAACAGTGTGCTTTGGATTGTGAATTATGGTTTTCTATTCGAGACTTGCAGGTATTGTAACGCCGCTGAGCAGTGGCGCGGCCAGAATCTCTGATGAGATGATTGAAATTCTGAACATTCTTCAAACAGCAGACGCTCTTGCTTGTTTTCACGCGTTCGTGATCGTTTTTCAATGATGTGAATGGTCTCGATATTGCCGCAACTCAGAGTTTCTCAAGGTAAAGGGAAAGAAAAAGGCCGACTGATGTCACTGCGAGCCTCGATGCTCACAGCCTAATATACACCGGGAGGTAAATCAAGCGTCCCGTTCAAATTAATTAGCACCCCAAAAAGCCATCAAAAGTCAAGTGGGTTAAATTTGGCATGCAAATAATTGAAGCCCGTGCATGTGCAGCACCCATTTTTTGCGAGAGTACAGCAACTCCCAGGTTTGAAGTTCTCGTGCTTAGTTCGTCTGCTCGATACGATACAAATTTGCGCATATTTATCTTCTTAATATGCTACCCGGCAGTCATTTACCTAATATAGCATGTTAGCGCTCCCCTACTTTCTCTCAAAAAAAAAAAAAACATAAACCCGAGAGCCACCGAAGCACGAAAAACTGCAGTCTTCGCCAAAAGTCTACTTTCCGGTATCGTCGCTTTCGGGACGGTCATCTCAACGACCGCCATGTTAGATGGCGGTCGTTAGTCACGGCACCAACAGATCGTGAAAGTTGTGATTATTGTTCTTGCTAAGCTTTCGTTCTGTCATATCTTTTGATTTATGGGTGGGTAAATGCCGGTGTTTTTCATGGTGTTGTGGCCTTTTATTTTGTTTGTTCGGGTTAACAGTTTTTTGATAACCTTTTCATTATTCACAGATGTTTTGGTTTATTCACATGTTGTTGATTTTGCCGCTTTGCATATTTAGTGGTGTGGCTTTCTACTTTGTTCTAGTTAGCAGTTTTTCATTTTGTTCTGTCGTATGCTTTGATTGATGTGTGGTTGCATGTCGTTTTTAAGGCATTGTGGCTTTTATTTTGCCTTTCCTCTGGTTAACACCGTTTTGATAAACTTTTTTGTTGTGCACAGATGTTTCGGTTTGTTAACACGCACCTTCGCTACATCTTCTGTTGACACCGGATGGTTCTTTACAAATATTCTGTGGTCTTAAGGGGCTTCTCCTCTAAAACTAAAATAAAAGAAAATCCGTTTTAATAGATTGCAGATCGGGATTCCACATCGAAACCACACGTTTCAGGTTTGCTGCTTTACCATATGCGGGGTGGGGAGGGAGGGAGGTGGATGAATGGATGGATGGATTGATTGATTGGATGATTGATTGGATAAATGTATGAATGGTTGATTGATTGATTGATTGATTGATTGATTGATTGATTGATTGATTGACGGACGGGTGGACGGACGGATGGACGGATGGATGGATGGATCGATGGGTGGATGGACGGACGGATGGATGGATGGATGGATGGATGGATGGATGGATGGATGGATGGATGGATGGATGGATGGATGGATGGATGGATGGATGGATGGATGGATGGACGGACGGACGGATGGGTGGATGGATGGATGGATGGATGGATGGATGGATGGATGGATGGATGGATGGACGGACGGATGGGTGGATGGATGGATGGATGGATGGATGGATGGATGGATGGATGGATGGATGGATGGATGGATGGATGGATGGATGGATAGATGGATGGATGCAGCATACCTATAGGAGAATCTGTATCTAGGTGCGTCTACGAGCGCATCGCATTCTCATGCAGTCAGTGTGCAAGTGACGGAGCTCTGAAGGTTACGTTGACGGCGCGTTTTTTTTTTTCTCATGGACTTCTCATAGTCTTCTAATCATTCATCCGTATTCAGCTCTTACGTCGCCTTCCGTGCGATACTACTGGGAGTATCGACACTGGCGCTGGTTACTTTGTGGTTATAGTGTTTCGATGTTCGCGAAAGAAGCCTCAGGTCATCGCTTGACTTTTTTTTCTCCGTTTTCGGTGTCCGGACAGCTCCCGTCCTGTGTATAGCGCGAAGATCAGCGCCCGAGGCGGCGACGGCGTTTCATTGTCGCGTGGAGCGGCTACCCTCGTCACTTTTTAGGTGTGAATACACTTTATAAGCGACCCCAAACCATCCACCGCCGTCGGCGGCGTCCGCAGTCCTCTCTCTATCTTTAAAAGAAAGAGGACTTGGCGGGCCGCAGCGCGACGCTTTACCGAATAAGCCACGGACGCGACGCAGATATCGGTGTGGTGGTGGTAGTGATTAGAATGAAGAGGAAAAAGGCACCTAATTTCTGTCTGCCTTCAGGCGACACGGCGCAGTGCCTTATAGGGGTGGGGGGAAGGAGGGATAAAAAGAATAGAAGGAAAGTAGAAGCAGAAGAAGACAGCCAACGAGAGGAAAAAGAAGAAGATAGGAAAGTGGGGATCCGGTCGAAGCAGTCCAAGGGCGGGGTGCCACAATGCGAGAGCTGCACGGCGTCAGGAGACCGCGGAGGGCGAACCAGTCGGCGGGAGCTACGCTGAAGTCGGAGATCGCGAGGGCACAACCGTCCAGCTTGAAATCCTGCGAGCGAATCCCGATATCGGTGTCAGTGACGCGCCTTATAGCCCCTCCCCCTTCGCTCGCTCCTCCGCTCTCCTCGCTCGCTGCAGCTGCGCGCGCACCCTCTCTCTCGCGCGCCCGCCTTCTCTCTCAGTCTCCCGTCGAGAGCGGGTCGTGAGGGGGAGTAAAGTTAAAATCCGTTGGCATTCGCCAGTGAGTTAACGTAAACTCCCCCGCGTGATCAAATTGCGATTCCCAGAAACCATTACACCATAAAGGCACCATATAGTGTCAATAATAAATATAATAGTGCGAATTAATTAATACCCCTTATAGCATCACCCCGTGTATTCGCACTTAACCATGTTCACCCTCGAGGAAATGCTTGGGAGTTTTTTTCCCACACCTTTCCTTTACTTTTACCTTCGTTCCGTCACTTCACCGAGCGTACAAAAGCCACAACGTCACCTGCGGCGAAACACGTGCTGGCCTCAAGTTCGCCGCTCTCTCTCTCTCTCTCGTTGTAAAATCGGCTTAGCGCGGGCATATGTAACACGTCTGCAGCTCGCCAGCACTTCCTTTCCATACGTATACGCACGTGTGTAACTACACCACCAAGTCCGACGTGAACGTGTCCGTCCGTGCAGCTTGTAAATCTAACGGTTGAGAAGCGATCCATACCGCAGAGAGGGCGCTGCACTCGCTTTTCACGCGTCGCGTGCCCCAAGTGAGCGCGCGCAGCGCCGCTGCGCGTCGGGCGCTTTCCTGCGTTCGAACTGCGTCTGCCAGTCTGACCGACGGGCGACTCCGTAGAAAGGGTCAGAGGTCTCAGGCACCTCCACATGGACTGTTTTTTCTTAAATTTTGTTTCGTTTTTCCTAGACATACACAGAGAGATTGTGTGCGAAAAAAAAAAGAAAGAGGGTCGCCGCCCCGGCAGACAGAGAGAAAAAAAAATGGCAGCATATCCACGGAGTGAATGATGGAGAGTGGGGTGAAGAATTCGTCCGTCCATTCGTTCTTGCTTCCGTCCGTCCATGCGTCCGTCAGTGCGACCGTCCATGCGTCCATCAGCCCGTCCGTGCGTGCGTCTGTTCGTGCGTCCATCCCTGCGTTCGTCCATGCAGCCGCCCCTGCGTCCGTTCATGCGTCCATCCATACATCTGTCTATGTGTCCGTTCGTCCATCTATTCAACACTCCATGTACCACCATCTCGCATCTTTTCATCATATATTGCCCATATAGAAGCACCGCCATCCAGCGGACATTCCAAGGACTAAACGAGAGGTGGCACACGCACACTTTCTTACGGCTTGCGCTTCGGGTCCACTTCCCACCTTTAACCACCTCGAGTTCATGGTATATACTAGTTCACTGTATTCATGGCACTGCGGCCGAACGCTCGCTAAATCTTTCGAAAACCAAGGAGGTTACGCCCAGAGAGTACGACGTAGCAAACTTTTTCAGTCAGATAGTGCTCAATGTACATGCCAATGGCTGCTAATGGGAATTGAGAGGCGGAGAATTCGGCTTTTACTTTCTTACGGCTTGCGCTTCGTATCTACTTCCCATTTTTAACCACGTCGAGTTCATTCGTGGTATATACAAGTTCATTGTATTCATGGCACTGCGGCTCAACGCTCGCTAAACCTTTCTAAAGCTAAGGAGGTTACACCAAGCGAGTATAACGTAGCAACCCTTTCTTGTCAGATTGTGCTCAATGTACATGCCAATGGCTGCTGATGGTGATCGCAGCCTGCGCGTTAACTAAAAGCCGAATGCTCCTGTCTTTCATTCCTCATTAGCAGCCATTGACATGTACATTGAGCACTATTTTTTATTGTTCAACAACGCACAGAAGAAGTCTCTCACCGGCACCACCTTGGAGGTCAAAATGTTATACTTGTTACATAATACGGAGGACGAACGGGTGCCGCTCTAAAGAGCTTCGCCCCTGATAACCAGCCTGCGCGTTGACCAGCCTGCGCGTTAACTAAAAGCCGAATGCTCCTGTCTCTCATTCCCGATTAGCAGCCATTGACATGTACATTGTGCACTATTTTTTATTGTTCAACAACGCACAAAAGAAGTCTCTCACCGGCATTACCTTGGAGGTCAAAATGTTATACTTGTTACATACTACGGGGGACGAACGGGTGCCGCTATAAGGAGCTTCGCCCCTAAAAGGCAGTTCGCGGACGGATGGACGGCGATGGCAGCTGGCATCCGTGCCGAGATTTCCAGCCTCCTCTGAGAAGATCGCGCTGGTTCCGCAAGTGGTCCTCGAAGTCCTGCGCACCCGCCTAACCCTTCCCTGCCTCCTCTCCCGTACACTTCGACCATTCCGGGATCACTGCATTCGAAACCGTACACAGTTCTTCCTCGTGTATAAACTATATAAGTGTGTGTGTGTGCTTGGTTCCACGGTCACTTATACAGCTCTGCATAACGTCTGTTTCGTGAACCGGTGATGACGATACTGCCAACAGTGTCCAAAGATAAATGACAAGCCCAGTTTAACCTATCATGAAGAACCTCCATGTATTACATGGCTACATTGCAGTGTTCTAACGCCTATCCAGATAGCTTATATTTTTACTATAACAACGGCAAGTGCGGCTAGAAAAAAAGTAAGTTTCCCTTTTATCCTTTAAGCAAACTATGACAAGGTTATGAAAATTCTTGGAATGGTGTCACTTAAATGCCTGTAAGTTATTCACCACGGAAGGGGCTGGTTAAAGTAAATGTACCGATAGCCGTTGAAATGAACGAATGAAAAGCGGTTATTGGGTATTCACAGTTTAGTTGTAGAAGCATTTTATAACGCCCGCCCGAGTGGCACACATAGGGATAGAGTTTCCTGAAATTAACTAGAGGGGACTTTGTCGCTGCGATCTTGCAGCGGCCATGATGGGGGAATGATGGAATGATGGGTAGTACACACATTGCCTAGTCTTCGTACTTGCGGGCGGCGAACCGTACTTGTGGCTTCGTTTATTGCTGTTTCGGTTTTGCTTTGAAAGGAAGATGTAACCCTTTTGAACTTTGTGACCCGATTTGGAAAAGTAAGTCTAAAAAAATAAGGTGGTGAAGTGCAGCCGCTGAACATTTGCTGATTTTTGTTTCGTGAGAAAACAGCTTCAAGTCACGCTAACACACATGAAGCCAGAAGCAGGCCAGAAGCACTAAGATCAGACAAATGTGTGTAGTAGCCATCATTACCATGCTCGCTGACGCGCTGTGCGTTGCAGCTCCCATAAGCACTAGCGCCAGAGTTTCCTCTAGTGTGTATTAGAAAACTCTATGCACATAGGCACTTAAGCAGATATTCTATACCCCGCTGAAAATATCAGTTGCAACGCTGTGGAAGCTATGCAAAAGTTCGATCAGCAACTCTGCACCTCTCGCGCTCGGCTTTCATCATCGTAAACGACCGTGCAAGACGGGCACGTACGCGCACGCACAGCGTCGCGAAACGCTATAAATAAATCATCAAGAAATGAGAACAAACGGGCGCTAAGTGATCTGGACCAAATTATAGACAGCCGTATAGCACGGTGTCCTCATCTCTAACGCACAAAGGATTATATTTATTACTGAGCCCAAAAATAAAAGAAATCATGGCTAAGATTGAAAAACCACCGTGCCATTTCTTAGTTCGAACGCATTCATTGTTGAAAGTTTCACTAGCCTCCACAGCATTGTAAACCTGATGTATGAAACGGAGTGTAGTAGATATCAAGAAAAATAAACCTGAAAATGAATGAATGAATGAATCAATTAATTCATTAATGAACTCATTTCACCTTTTATCTGAAGTGTGATGTTACGGACTTCGCTAGGCTAGAATCAGCAATTGTAACTCAACCTTGCTATTTTTTATAAAGTGAAGCCGTATAACGGAGGATTTTTATAGAAATATATGGAAAGGAACCCAGCAAAACGTGTCTATTGGTTAGTACGCAGAAACTATAGCTAACAAGCAGCGCTGAAACATACCCTACCCCGAAGCGTCTCCATTTTTGCCCTAGTTTCTCTTCGGGTTTTTTGATATGTGACACATTCATTTCACATGAAAAATCATAACCCGCAAAATGCTTGAGCTGTGCTTAATATCCTTTGAAATAGCGTTTCCAAATGTCAAGTTCCGTGCAAGCATCTTTTAAGCGTAGTAATGGGGAAATGAAAAGCAACAAAACAAGATTTGACACTTTGATATGCAACAGCTCGTAAGAAACACTGCGGCCGCACGTATCAGCTTCCCTGGTTAACCAAGCAAACGTAATGCCTGAGTGATGATTTTTTACTCAACCATGTATGGTACAGGCTCTTAGTTACGTTGGCGAGACCTGGTTCAAGCTGATCAACTACTTCGCTTTGTCAGCTACCTCACTTTACTAGCCAGCGAAGTTGATAGTCCGCTATTACTTAAACGGCAAAAAACGCGAATAAAACGCTTCCTCTTAATGCGCCCACTGCCCGTAAGACGTACGTTGATGATGTCCTGCACGTCGAATCCCGAGAGGCGCTCGGCTTTGTCGGCGGGCACGACGATGGCTAGCCGCTGTCCGTCGGCCGAGAGGCGTCGACGCAGTGTCCGTAGGAAGGCACCCAACGCCTGGCGGTCCTGGTCGCCCATGGGGTTGGGCCAGTGCAGCACCAGACCGTCGAAGCCGTACTGTAGAAGCCACCGGGCCGCGTTTTCCGAAAACTCGACGCGGTAGCGTCGCTGGCCTGCCAGCTTGCGGAACGCCTCGCCGTCCGACCGGCGGCCGCCCACTGCGGCCCAGATCACCAAGCTCACATCTGCGTAGCGTAACGGTGGTGTTTTTCTTTCTGTCATGAGCCTCGTCAAAGCAGTGCACCGTAACTTTACATGCCTGCTGAAACATTCCGTATGACAGTACCGGAATTGTGTACATTTTCTCATGGAATGCACAAGTTTCATACATTTCCCGCGTGTTTCAGTGAGAACCTTACGGTACCACAGACAAATAATAAAATAGCATACCCCACGTTTCAGTTGGAATATAGGCTAACAAAAACAACGAGCAAAAAAAATTGGCAGATCCCACGTACAGTCGGAATCGAGGATATGCGAAGGACGAATGATGAAGGCTGAATTGTCACTTTAAAATCAGTACAACGTAACGAGGAGAAAGTGAAGTATGCCATACTGAACTTTCATGTCATGATTACCACATTTGGACGTATCATTTACCTTCGTCATCTATACGCCTAACCTGACACCAAATTCGGTATATGTTGAGCTAGCGAAACGGCCCCGAGCGCGCTATGAGCGTAGCGTTTAGTGATGTTTTACATGACACGCATATCTTGACAATCATGTCTGGACCAGTCATTACATTTGTCATCTATTCACGTCACGTAATACCAAATTTGGTATATGTGAAGCTAGCGAAACGGCCGTGAGTGCGTCATGTGTGTGGTATGTTGTCCTGTTCTTACATGGCACGCGTATCATGATTATCATGCATGCACCAGTCATATGCCTTCGTCGTCTATTCACGTTCCGTAACACGAAATTTGGTATATGTTGAACTAGCCAAACGGCCGCGAGTGCATCGTGAAGGGCTCATTATAAGCCAACGTAACGTTGGCGCACGCGCACGGTAGGCGCAGCGACGCTACGCTAGCAAAACGCGAGCACTCTATAGACTGACGCAAGGCATGACCGGCGTGACCAGCGTCCGTCGGCGCGGCCTGGCGGCCACCGGTGCGAAATCCAACATGCCGCATTTCGTGCCGATGGCGTTACCCAGCTCTACCAAGACAGCACTGCGTCTGCCTCTCTTCGTGATGGAGGGTCGACGGGTGCGCTCAAACTCGCATGCGTCAAAGCAACGCAGCGCGGTGCGCGCCTGCGAGTATATGGCAGGCATATCAGCGCCTGGCGTGGCATCACCGGCGTGACGGGACGAAACGAACGGTCACGTCGAATTGTATTGGCGCCTTGAGCGTGAAATGTAATCATGTTCTTACATGATACGCATCTCATGATTTCCATGTTTGCACTAGTCACATATCTTCGTCATCCATTGACGTCCCATAGTACCAAATTTGGTATAGGTGAAGCTAGCGAAACGCTCACGAGTGCATCATGAGCTTGGCATGCAGAATTTGTTACATGACACGCATGTAATGACCTTCATGTTAGGGTCTGTCGCTTGTGTTCGCCATGCAGTCATGTCATACCACACGAGTTTTGCAACATGTCATGTGAACAAAACAACCGCAAGAGCAAAACCATGAAATATAAATCATGACATTCATGACATACATGTCATGATTTTCCTGTTATGACTAGTCACTTATGCTCGTCATACAGTCATGTTATGAAATACCAAGTTTGGTATCGATCCTATTATCGAAACGGCCAGCAGATCTAAAAGTCGTTAGTAGATAGATAGATAGATAGATAGATAGATAGATAGATAGATAGATAGATAGATAGATAGATAGATAGACAGATAGATAGACAGACAGATAGACAGACAGATAGACAGACAGATAGATAGATAGATAGATAGATAGATAGATAGATAGATAGATAGATAGATAGATAGATAGATAGATAGATAGATAGATAGATAGATAGATAGATAGATAGATAGATAGATAGATAGATAGATAGATAGAGAGACAGAGAGACAGAGAGACAGATAGATAGATAGATAGATAGATAGATAGATAGATAGATAGATAGATAGATAGATAGATAGATAGATAGATAGATAGATAGATAGATACATAGATAGATAGATAGATAGATAGATAGATAGATAGATAGATAGATAGATAGATAGATAGATAGATAGATAGATAGATAGAGAGAGAGAGAGAGAGAGAGAGAGAGAGAGAGAGAGAGAGACACAGACAGACAGACAGATAGATCGATAGATAGATAGATAGATAGATAGATAGATAGATAGATAGATAGATAGATAGATAGATAGATAGATAGATAGATAGATAGATAGATAGATAGATAGATAGATAGATAGATAGACGTTTAATGTCAATGAAGTTCGCTAAGGAATGCTTCGCATTTAAAAAGCAGTTGGTTACTGCGTTGTCTAAGCGGTGGCAAACTTGGAAACACTGCATGTCCGATAACATTGCATGAAGTCGAGCCCACAATCGGCGTATAGCCTACAGAAACTTTCGTCAAACGTAGCAGAGATTGTCAATCATGCCTACCGTCGAAGAATACGGAATTTCAGCTTGAATAAAAGAGTAGAAAGGTGACTTTCGCTAAACTACGAGCTCACAATTTTCGACGGTTTTTTTTTATTTCCTGATTTTTGGCGTAAGTTGTCTCGTTCTTAAGAACCTCAATGTGGCAGTTGGCTGCGTGCAGTGGGGTACTTACGTTAATCATCGACGTAATATTGTTGTCGTCAACTGACTATTCACAAAGGGGGCTAAAAACCATTTGGTAAACTGCCTCTGCAGCTCCTTGGTTGGCAATAACGCCAACTAACTAAAAATTACAACTGTTTGTCAACAAGAGAGCCACAGCTTTTTATTCACTTTCTTATAGCACTACCCATCACCGATTTACATTATATTGAAACAACGTTTTCATGAAGCTTAACCTTCTTTTGAAACAACTCGTCATGTAGAAAACGGAGCTGTGCGATGCAACTTCCAATTACAGCGGTTGAGCCTTTATAATAAAGGTCCAACCATTGTTTCGGTTTCATAACGTTTATAAAGTTTATATTTTCTTTTCATTACCTTTATCGCGTAGCCTGGTGAACTTCCTTAGGCTTTCTTGTTGGATGTCAAACTTGGGATCCTGTATAGTGAAAAAAAAAGTGCCTGTAGCATTAATTTGTTGTAATCGAAAACCCGCCTACGGATGCTCTTCCACGAAAGCGACAGAACGTGACCTATATGTAACACTTGTTTAAAGGTTAGCGCGACTGAGACGAAAACAAGGACACACACCATCCCAACAACGCTGGTACTGCAGCTTTGTGTAGGTTTCTTCACCCTATTTTCATTAGTCACGCGACGCAGGTCAATAAATTATCTAACTCTAAGTTAGTTAACTCACCGATTATCTAACTCGCCAAAATCTTAAGGCATTAACTGCTTACGATGTATTGGTAATACTGCCTTTACAGGAGTGAGTGCTTCTTTGCACTACCATTCTGAATTATGCTCGACCATTGATCACATGTCGCTCTTCCCTTTTTAAAGCATCATTGAATATGCCCGGTGGTATTGGGCGGGGCGGGGCCACAATTAAGCAACCCGGCTATAGGTGAAGGCCTCGAGTCCTTGGACACGGACAGCTGCCTCGGCGTGCCAGATGGCCCATAGTTGACCGGCGAGGTCATGGATTCGCAGGGTCGCCTTGCCGCCAGGCCCCGCCTTTGAAATAGCCGTATCTGCGAAATTTGATAGGGTACCCCTTCTGCTCGCAGGTGAATTCCCGCATGATGTGCTGCAGTGTCGCTATGGGCATGTGGCTGCACGAGCAACAAACATTTGTTTCGTCGATGGTCGACAGGCGTCCCATTTGTGCCCAGCTGCAAATCATAACGTTATTATGCATGTTTCCATATTCCACTTGATTGCTTGATATGCGGGGTTTAACGTCCCAAAGCCACCACATATGATTATGAGAGATGCCGTAGTGAAGGCATCTGGAAATATTGATCACCAGGAATGTGCTCCCAAATCTGAGCACACGGGCTTAAGCAGTTTCACTTCCACCTAAAATGCAACCGTCGCAGCCGGGATACGATCGCATGCCCTGCGGGTCTGCAGCCGAGTAACCTTGGGCACTACACCACCGCGGCGGGGATTTCTATACCACTTTATTAACAAATTACTTTCAAGCACAAGTCAGTAGCATTTTTTTCAGTCGATTGTAACAAGTAGAGTCTGTACCATCGAAATCTAGGCAGAGCTGCCCTTAATCGTTTCGCACTTTAAATATTTTATGTTTTTCGAAGTACTAAAAAATAACGTGAAAAAAGAGAAAATTGGGTCCTTTTTTTTCTCTATGCTAATTTTTCGTGACCGAATGTATTGCTGAAGTTTTCAACATGGTGTAATAAATAAAATTTTATTCGCTTACTTTTATATATATTTTTAAAATTTAATTCATCCCACACATGCTGCTCGCAATCGTGTCCTGGTGTAGAGAAGTGCATTCGTTCTCCCGTAAGTTATTTCGTGCAACTCTTCTTCGCGATCTCGTCGTCTTAACGCGAGCCCACCTTGCTGACGATGTTGGCGGTGGTCGGGTCGACGCCCAGGTAGCAGTAGACGATGTCGTCGCACAGCTCGACGCGTATGTTGTCCACGCCGAAGCGCACTGGTTCGGGCCGCCGGTGCGCCGAGTGATTGAAGAAGCAGTAGAGCCTCTTCCGGCTCGCCTGGAGGTCCTCTTCCAGCGGAAGCGCCCACGCGTCCTCGGGCTCCGCGCCGAACGCAGAGCGCACTGCGACCACGGCGCCCGTCACGGTGAACACGGCTGCCGTGATGAACATGATGTTCAGGAACTCCTGCGTCAGTGAACGCGCGTTACGGGCACTTGGTTAACTGTGCTCCTCGAGTCATTCGCGTTCTATGCGAAAAGCTCTTCGAACGACGGTTTAGCTACGATTTGCTTGGAATTGAGGAAAGAATAATTTACCTGGTCGTGATATTTTGTCCCTTTCATTAGCCATCATCGGCCTCGCGACGTTCCACGAAACAGATTTAAAGCATTTTGTTTTTATATCTTAAGTTAAAACTCCAACTAACCAAACCCGATTTTTCCAAAGTCCCCTGTCCGGCGAGGAAGTGTCCAATCCCGAACAGGTGTCCATGGGGCTTAGGGTTTTCATCGACTCGAACTACCGACACTGCGTAGGCTCAAACCGTTTTAACGAAGTATTTCCTAAAATAAATAGGTATACTCTGTCCAACATAGATTATCGGTGCGCCAGGAACTTTTTTTTTCAAGCGTAAGCATTGACATAAAGTTTTCTGAAATATATTTTTAAAGACAGTAGTCTTTCTTGGGGACCTTCGACGCGAAAATTTTGGTCTGTCTGTCGGTCTGTGTGTCTGTCTATCTGTACATTTGCCTGTTTTTCCACCCTTAACGGTACTCTAAACGAAATCAAAGTGACCAAATATACTCTAAATGGCCGACCCCATCCGCAGTGCCCACCAATCTTGCTCAAGAATCAGCGTTCATAAGTTTGCAATTGTCAATTAAAAAGCAATTATTGCGCATATCTGAAGCACCATACCAACACGTATATATTCTGCACGTTCATCTTTTACTAGATAAGACATACATAAGTAATTTTAAGGACCATAGCGCTTATCACGCTGCGCTGACTATGCAACGCTTGCACGAAACGGTAAGTGTTTCCAGCGCTTTGCTAAGACGACACGGTGGTGGCACCTACCCGTCGCCTCGCATTCTACACCTTATCACCTCAGAGACGGGTGCGCATGCCGTGCGCCCCGTTTTTCAGGATAAATGCCAGATAGCGCTCATGTCTCATGTGTGACGTGACTTGATGCGATCGTTCGCCTCCACTGAACGTTCGAGGCACTCTAACATAGCGCCTCCAGAATACCATTCACTGATGTGCTTGCGCAGAACATCAAATAAACGTTTTGTTCCCACTCTCCAGACACAAGACTATCGTCTTTCGACATTTGCGGTGTAACATGCAGATACGGGGTCAATTTTTTTTCCTGGTCTCGGCTCTTGCCATTCTCTAAATCATACCTTTATTACTTTGCTTTTTTCAAAAAATAATCAGTGAGGTTGTAATATTTATGCAATACTTTGACCATACCGGGAGCATGGCTCTGCGCCATACTCCCCCTCTCAAAGGGACATCTATCAGTGTTTGCTCTATACTACTCTGACATTATTTTCCTTTGTTACATTTTACTGCACAGCTAGTCATTTTGTCACTCCACACTTGCTATCTGCGATAGCCCCGTTGTCTATTTATTTGACCATCTTTGCGCACAAGGCAGCTCTCCTCTCCTCGTCCTCCTCCTACTTCAGGGTGGGTGGAGAACCGATCAAGGTATATATATAAGCATGCTTGTAAAGAAAGTGTTTGCTGTCTTGAAGAAGACAAGTCCACTGCTCAAAATTTTGGCTTTAACGACGTGTCATCTTGAACGATTTCGGACGACTTGATTAGTCGTATGCAATTTTCGAGAAAAAAAATGGTACTCGAAGCACCCTAAATCAAGCGGTCACGTGTTACCTCTACGAATTCAATGTGTTTGGACATTTCTACGAGCTGTAGTTCAATAATAAAGAATTATAAATTTCATCAACTTTCACTCCTCTCACTAATCGTGTGCAGGAGAGCCCTACGTGTTTCATCATTCCAAACGTTACGGTTGTGTATCCTTGGAGGTGCACACGAAAACGAGCATAGAGAAAAACACGTCAGCAGGGCATTTTCGCACGCGAACTACTGCGGGCATGGTGCGTTTGAGCGACGTACGAAATAACTAGACCAGCGTTGAGAAGGCCAATGCTTGCCACGATCTGAGTGCATAGCCTAAGATTTCCGATTCCCGGCATAATGGCAAAACTGCTGCATATCCCGCAAAGGGGTTATTTTCTCATATACTGCGATGTAACCATCACACGAGAGTATGGGAATATAACGACGTTCCCGCTGGAAATACCAGAAAAACATGACAGTGCTGCAAGCTTCTGCTTGCCTCAGAATCTGGTGTAAAGCTTGTGCAATCAGTGTGCGAATTTATGGTCAATGATGCACCAGCATGTACGCCGTCCAATACTACCTCAGTTTATCTATAGTTTATCTACTCATTTCCGACACCCCATCAATGGCTTATGTTACTTTTCTTGTGTTGTCAGCGATGAGTTGTCCTCATTGTGCTGTGATGGAATTCTCGTATATCGTACTTAGCGACCGCCAGAAGTCACTGGGTCGTGCACGGGGATGTCATTACGGCTGAGCTCTCGCTGATTGTCGGGCTTCTCGCCACATTGTGCGCCACTGCATGCTCCTTTCGATAGTTGTGCACAGAACTCCGAATTTGCGGACGTTAACTTGTGCACTTGGTCCATTCGCTAGATCGGTTGTGTATTCATTGCGGACGAATACAAGAAGGGATTTATTTACCTATATCGCACTAGCGTCAACCACACCTTGCAGAAGCACTTTATAACGCGTTAGCGATGGTGAGATTGGCGACAGTGTAACCGCATGCGAGTCAAGCTGCTTTAATTTTTATGTGCGTTTAAACGCCGTCTGTTACACTCTTTAGTCCGTCTCGGTGGTGCAGTGGTTAGAGTGCTTGGCTGCCGACGCAAAAGTTAAGGTATTGATCCCAGCCGCGATGGTTGCATGTCGATGCAGGTGAAATTGTGCGAAGTACATATCAAAGAACATCAGATTGTCCAACTTTCCGAATTCCTATTCTACGACGTGCCTCAATCATATCGTAGATTTGGCACGTAGGACAACACGAATGATTATTACATTCTTATCGGTAGTGAAAACAATTGTTGGGGTCTCACTTGTTCGTGACGGTGGGTGCGGTTGACAATACTTGAATATCTTTAGTCTTGAGAAAATTTTAGGTTATGGGAGGGTATATTTTTCAAGCAATACCAACCACTCGCTGATTGTGCCATATGGTTCATGCCATGCATTACGCCTGTTGTCAACAAGATTTTCTGGATGGGACCAACGCCTCGTCCAACACACATGCGCAAAGTCGCAAGAAAGGGAACGGGAGCCTCAACCAAAATTACAGTATCGCATTAGTAATTTCGAAATCGCGAGTACACATATCCCACCGGCTAACAGTTTTTGTTTTCGTGATTAATCTCTGTAAATAAATCAAAATCATTGTTGAGTTATACGATGAGTCCAAAGGCTAAAATGTATGTGGCTAACAAAAAAAAAACGACCAGACATAGGCGAAAGCGCCGAGGAAATCGTACAATTACGCCAAGTTTGTTACCTTATTTAAAGGTAAATGTCTTCAGTTCGTGTAGTGAGGAATACTTGTAGAGATGGCAGTATAACCGAGTGGCCGATACAGGTGAAGCTGAGTGCACACAATAGAGTCAAAGTTTGAGCAAGTTGGTGAGCTACATTCAAATATACAAGTATAGGTGAAAACGAGAAGAGGACACCCAGCACAAGTGCATGGGTTAGTTGGTGCCCTCTTCTGTGTCGTCGTCGTGCTTGCACTTCAAGTGTACATACCGAGATAAGCACGGTGATACCAGCTATATAGGCTATTCCACTATATCGGTTCCACTGCACGGTTGTACCGGATATATCAATTCTATCGGCTGTAACGCCTATATCAGCTATACCACTTCATCACTCTACCATAGTTCGGGTCAGCCAGTATAATAGTGGATCGTTGGCACTCCGAAAATGCTGCACGAACGCGAACTATAGGTGTCGCGATAAACCAGCTCTCCCAATGGCGTTACGTCCCCGAGGAGACGTTGTATTAGACAGCGTAAATCCGATTTTCTTTCGCTTCCGTTCGTACGCTAATGAGGTCAGTCTAATTCTGTCCCGTGTCTCGGTGACCCCTGGGCGATAACAGGGGATCGATACTACGCGCCGGGATCAAGAGCTCTTACGGTCGAGACGCAATTAATTGGAAACGGCAATGAGAGAGAGAAAGAGAGAGACAGAGAGATGGTTTCTCTAACACGAACTGACAAGCCGACCATCGCGCTCAAAGCCAGCCAAGCGCTGACGTAATCAGAAGGTATCTCTCGCGTTCCTGTGCATGTGATCCGTTTATTAGGACTCTGCGCGATAGGCGTCGTGCGTCGCGAATATATATAGCCCTAAATACCCTGTCGACAAATAAATGGCACAGGATGTAGGTTTATTCGGACATGACCCAGAGACCTGATGAGGAGGGGGGGGGGGGAATTGTGGACACATTAGCATTTTCGCAGCATACCGTACTAGCAAGTAATGCATTGCAAGCAATGAAGGTTCCAGGGAAAACAGATAATTTGGCGAAATTCATCTTAATGTGGTTGGGCGTATTCCTCAAGTAGGGACGTCCGGTTTTTTTGTTTTTTTTTCACCAATACGTGGGGAACTGATTGCGTCACATGTTTTCCTTCCTTCTACACTGTCATTCGTGCAAGCTTGATTTGGACCCATCATTGAATGCGAAAGTTTGATTTACGAACCAAAAGGACTTCAACCGTTTTCGTATACCCAGCTACCTGCGCTGTCTTTGTCGTCTCCTCAACGCCGCATATACCGAAATTCGCATGACGACGAACACGATTAACATGTGTGGCTTGATATGCTTGTCACGTATGTCATGAAACCTCTTTTTATTTTTTGTTCCTCAGTCACGTGGGACGCATAACCGCGTACCAGGGCTGATAGCATGTACATATGAGCCACAGATGATCCACAGCTTAACCAAGGAGCGGTGGTAGCAGACTTTGGAATGGAAATCTTAAGCGAGAGCACTAAGCAACTTGTATCGCAGATAATCCGTAGCCACCATAGACAGCACTGTCGAGGCGGAACAAATTCAGAGAGAAGGAAACATTAAAAATAACGCTCACAGGTGCAATAGAACCCAAGTATTCTGTGTAGCAGTCAAGTATTTAGCCGTAGGGTCAGGCTGGTGGTTGACAGTGTTTCTTAAAGGGAACCTGTAATTTCGTAATTTCGGCGCAGTGCCAATTGTGGTTGCAATGTTAGCCATCCGCTTCCATAAAAATGGAACCAACATAACATACGAATCCCTACGACTCACCAATCCATAGTGAACCATAATCTCAACTCAGAGGAATACGGCAAAACCCGTTTCTTATGGTATACGCACATCGTCGCACCATAACCTGCAGTTCGTCCCATACCGTGAGTGTCCATGTTACATCGAACCATAGGATACTCTTTGAGGGCCGGTGTAGTTGACATGCCTGCTAAGAGTACGATATACCCCAAACTACTGAAAATTAACAAGTACGTCGGTACCATTTGCGACGCTTGGCTGAAAGCATTAAGGAAATGTTGCATAGACCGCTACTTGTGCGTATTATTCCACATGTAATCGGCTTTTAAAATGAATGCAATACGCCGTAACTTTTTGGCTGCGGAAGCTATCCGTTTTAATTTTCCTCTGAACATTTCTAGTTTTATGATTCGTTCCCGGTGGTCTGAAACACTCAAGCACGCTCAAAGAATGAAAAAAGAAGAGACTTCTGGGTTTACTTTCTGAAACCTTGCTATCCGCGTGTATATATGACCCGCGTGGCCCATGAACTTTCTTTGGAGACAATTTCACTCTCGTCAGATAGCCGTGTGCCGCAAGAAATAGTTAACGTGCTCGCTCTAAAGAAGGTTATTTACGCTCCATGTCCCGACCCACAAAACAGAGCAAGGCAGGCTACTTCTTTTTTTCCCTTTCTGCGTAGGTTCAGTATGTAAGGCTTTTCGCATGCATGTGCTGGAACAGACGCACCCAAGCAAATACTTGCATCACTTCAGAAAAAATGTATATATATATATATATACTTCTTCGAACTTTAAGGTGCATTAAGGCACGCTATAAAGTTCGCCGCGCGAAATTTTGAAGGTTTTTTTTTTATTTTTAGAGAGAGAGAGAGGGGGGGGGGGCAGAACGCGATTCGCTTGTAAACAGGTGGTGGGGATAAGCGTTCGTCCATCGAGCTTACCGCGAAGCGAAAGTCACGAGAATGACCCTATCCGGAAGAAGACAATATTTTCAGGACAATTGAGTGTCCTGAAATTAACTAGAAGGAGCTCTGGCACTGCGGTCGTTGAGGGATCATGAGAATGATGGGTAGTACACGTATTCACCTCGTCTTCGTGGCTTGTGGGTGGCGAACGCACTTGCAGCTTCCTCTATTGCTGTGTGTTGGTTTGTTTCGAATGAAAGAATAAACTGTTTCGAACTTCGTGAGCTGATTTGAAATAGTGATTATAAAAGGTGAAGGTGGTGAAGCAAAACTGACGAACATTTGCCGACTGCAGTTTTGTTACAAGGCAGTTTCAAGCCACGCGAAACCAGAAGGAATGTACAGTACAAAGACTAAGCAAATTCAGGCACTACCCATACGTTCCCGTGCTCGCTGAAACGCCGTGCGCTGTAGCTCCCATAGACACTAGCGCCAGAGTTCCCACTAGAGTCACCCGATGTTCTGTGCCAATATTTAGTAGACTCTGCGATCGGCACGGCCCAAGTGCTAAGCGTTTCGCGGAGCGACGAAAAATAAGAGCAAAAACGCAGAGAACTCCTAAGCAGCCTTTATCTTTTCACGTGAGAAAAGCAAGGTGTTCCTTGTTCTCTAGACCCATGACCCAGACTGTCTGGGTGCCTATATTTTAACATAATGTGTAAGTGTCCGTGTTTTAATTTATATACCCTTCCTGCTTGCACTCTAGCTAGGCATTTCTTAAATGGCAAACTACCAAGTAAGGTACACATCTTTGCATAATATCACTGTAAAGAACAGGGGTCTCAAACACTTGGCCACCAACCTATCGTCAGGAGTCTTGCCCGCACATATTTTATCGTTATTTTTTTTTCTTGAGTAATCCGTGAACTATCAGCTCGCAATGGGCAGCTGCCCTTCCCCGAAATAAACTTGGCAGGCATTAGCGAGGGCATATAGGTGA
The DNA here is from genome assembly GCF_013339725.1 of Rhipicephalus microplus. Taxonomy (NCBI): domain Eukaryota; kingdom Metazoa; phylum Arthropoda; class Arachnida; order Ixodida; family Ixodidae; genus Rhipicephalus; species Rhipicephalus microplus. Next base: position 120,127,433 of record NC_051165.1, read on the forward strand.
ACGCGTTTAAAACCCTAGCAGTTATAATGTTATTAGAGAATAGAGAGCTATATGAGTCTGGTAAATAATACTTCTATCTATTTATCTATCTAGCTAACTATCTAAACCTATCTATCTATCTATCTATCTATCGATAGATAGATAGATAGATAGATAGATAGATAGATAGATAGACAGACAGACAGACAGACAGACAGACAGACAGACAGACAGACAGACAGACAGACAGACAGATAGATAGATAGATAGATAGATAGATAGATAGATAGATAGATAGATAGATAGATAGATAGATAGATAGATAGATAGATAGATAGATAGATAGATAGATAGATAGATAGATAGATAGATAGATAGATAGATAGATAGATAGGTAGATAGATAGATAGATAGATAGATAGATAGATAGATAGATAGATAGATAGATAGATAGATAGATAGATAGATAGATAGATAGATAGATAGATAGATAGATAGATAGATAGATAGTAGATAGATAGATAGATAGATAGATAGATAGATAGATAGATAGATAGATAGATAGATAGATAGATAGATAGATAGATAGATAGATACCGGCAACTGGAACTAGCAGTACTTTTTATATCAGCGTGTGAAGCGCATACCTTCTTGAGGAGCACGGAAGAGGGTTGCCAAACGCGAACATTTTTCTCGATAAGGCGTTCGCTGGTTCGGCTCCGCAGGGGTCTCTGTCGAGCTCGGCTCGGGGACATCTGCACGGAGCAGGCGCCAAAGTTCTGCACCAGAGGTGGCAGCTGTCGCCGGTCCGCTTGAAGACGCAGCTGCTGCGGTGACGACTGTTGATTCCGCGACTGCTGCTGGTGATCGGGTGAACCTGGCGACATCGTACGCCCAGCGTTGTCCTCATTACCTGTTAACGACGACTGGGACATAATGGCGATGGTTGGTTGGTTGTTCACTGGCGACGGGTGGTTGAACGAACCTCGAGGACGTCGGCTTCTTCTTCCTCTCGGCACGAACACGCCACGCGCGCTCACTCCAACATAACGATGATGACCCTTCAAGGATTCCTTGGGCAGTTTATGTTTCGTCTAGGGGCTGGTTACGTTGCCTCATAAAAGTGTAATCTCGTTGATAGGATTCTGTACAATACGTTTTGTGCCCTAATAAGTATTTTTTTCATTAACTTGATAGCTTCAAACAGCTGTTATCGCAGAAATTACGGTGTCGGCATCGTTGGTTGTGAGCAAAAAATCATCATCTTAGTCTGTGAGCGAAAACTCGAGAAAGGTGCAAATAAAATGATCAAATTCACTGGGTCCGAGTGAGGATCGAACTAAGGCCGTTTGTTTGGGAAGCAGGCGTTCTACCATGCAGCCATGCATCTGCTTTCTTTTCTTTTCTTTTTTGCTTTGTTCCCACAAGTAGACAGACTTTTGCACCGCAGCACTTCCTGCATGCCTATGAAATTACAAAACTTTCGTTCCGACAAGAGCATCCACCAATTCCAACACTTCTTCGCCATGTTTTGAAATACAGCAAAAATAACTTGCTCCACTTGTAAATGCCGTGAAAACCACACGTGCTTTACAAACTCTCACGTCCTGTGTACAGGTTTCAAAATACGCCACGTATTATAGCAGTATCATTGTATTGCGCAAGTTTACATTGCCGTTGGTAGTCAGAGCATGTGATTATAATAACGACTTCATTGTTTAAAGCCAGACACCTATTACAAAAGGCACGCGTTACTGCGCATATTCTCTTAATACCCCGTAGTTTGTGCATAGAAAGTCTAAAATCTTTCACACGCCTAATTGTTCGTGGTATCAAGCCGGCTAACCATTATAAAGAATGCAGGCATGTGCGAAGCCTTCACTCAATCAATCCACTTTCAGTTTTATTGATTGCATTGTACTAATCCGCAATTCAAACTTATCGAGTGACATCATATAATTAAAAGCATGAACTGAGTGATTGAACTACACACTAGAAACAGGACATCGGTAACGGGAAGCTTGCTGGTCCCCCATTTTTATGTTTTTATTTATTCTGCACCAACTTTTCTTCGACGTGTTTGCATGCGCGTTTTAATAATGCTCCCTTTGATAAACGCGTTTTCATGTGTTTAATGCGGTCACATCTTTCCTTAAAATTGAATCTTATGACTGAAAAAATAGATCTTGACCTACATATCGAGGAATCCCGTATTTATTCTTCTGGCGCCTCCTCTGTTTTTTTTTTAATGTCAGACAGATCCACCCGATCTAGCTGTTCACCACCCTCTCCTCTTGCCCTTTCCTATACTTTCGCCCTACGCTTAGCCTTCGGGTGTGCTTTTAGTTCATGGGGGAGAGAGCCTTTTAGGTAGTGTCTCACGACGGAAATCACATGAAGAAATTTTTGTAGGCGAAGCACCCTAGCACTTGTTCGTCGTGCGTTGTCCGGCACAGCTCTAAGCCATCATAATGACGACGGCGAAAATCACGCCAGCACATGATCGCGATGGTGCTGCCATGACGGCACATCATATGCAAGTTACCTCCTATACGCCATGACGACGAAGAGTAAGCGCTTTCCAGACCACCGAGTCTTTTTTTCTGCCATGGATGAAAAAAGCCACAGCTTTGCCGGAAAGGCGAAGCAATGAACGCGAGAGCAACAATTTGAAAGGTCACGCGCAAAATGGAAAGCAGATCTAAACGTGCCTCGCGTTTCTCGCACCCAAATTACGCATGAAACGTACTCACAGATACGGATGCACGCGAATAAGCGCCTCATTTGTTACTTTGCTGAGCCTGAAAAGCGCGTGCTTTTCGCGAAAGGAGACTGCAGTGTTGGCATGGTTGGTTGTGAGCGAAAAATCATCATCTTAGTCTGTGAGCGAAACCTCGAGAAAGGTGCAAATAAAATGATAAAATTCACTGGGTCCGAGTGAGGATCGAACCAAGGCCGTTTGTTTGGGAAGCAGGCGTTCTACCATGCAGCCATGCATCTGCTTTTTTTCTTTTTTTGGCTTTGTTGCCACAAGTAGACAGACTTTTGCACCGCAGCACTTCCTGCACGCCGATGAGATTACGAAACTTTCGTTCCGAGAAGAGCATCCACCAATTAATACACTTCTTCACCATGTTTTGAAATGCAGCCAAAATGGCTTTCTCCACTTGTAAATGCCGTGAAAACCGCACGTGATTTACAAACTCTCATGTCCTGTATACAGGTTTCAAAATACGCCACGTATTATAGCAGTATCATTGTATTGCGCAAGTTTACATTGCCATTGGTGGTCAGAGCATGTGATTATCATAACTACTTCATTGTTTAAAGCCGGATACCTATTACAAAAGGCACACGTTACTGCGCTTATTCTCGTAATACCACGTAGTGGGTGCATAGGAAGTCTAAAATCTTTCACACGCCTAATTGTTCGTGGTTTCAAGCCTGCTAACCATTATAAATGATGCAGGCATGTGCGAAGCCTTCACTCAATCAATCCACTTTCAGTTTTATTGAATGCATTGTACTAATCCACAATTCAAACTTATCGAGGGACATCATATAATTAAAAGCATGAACTGAGTGATTGAACTACGCAATAGAAACAAGACAACGGTAACGGGAAGCTTGCTGGTCCCCCATTTTTCTATTTTTATTTATTTTGCACCAACTTTTCTTCGACGTGTTTGCATGCGCGTTTTAATAATGCTCCCTTTGATAAACGCATTTCAATGTGTTTAATACAGTCACATCTTTCTTTAAAATTGAATCTTATGACCGCAAAAATAGATTTGAACCAACATATCGAGGAATCCCGTGTTTATTCTTCTGGCGCCTCCTCTATTTTTTTTTTGAATGCCAGACAGATCCACCCGATCTAGCTGCTCACCACCCTCTCCTCTAGCCCTTTGTATACTTTCGCCCAACGCTTAGCCTTCAAGTGTGCTTTCAGTTCGTGGGGGAGAGAGCCCTTTAGGTAGTGTCTCACAACGGAAATCATATGAAGAAATTTTTGTAGGTTAACCACCTTAGCGCTTGTTCGTCGTGCGTTGTCCGGCACAGCTCTAAGCCATCATAATCACGACGGCGAAAATCACGTCAGCACATGATCGCGATGGCGCTGCCATGACGGCACATCACATGCAAGTTACCTCCTATACGCCATGACGACGAAGAGTAAGCGCTTTCTAGACCACCGAGTCTTTTTTTCTGCCATAGATGAAAAAAGTCACAGCTTTGTTGGGCGTAGGATCCAAGGCGTACGCTCCTACTTCCTACCCTCCTCGCCACCACGAGATAAGGGCGCGCTAGGGAGCGTCGCTCCCCTTCTCTAAGCCGGGCAAAGTACCGGTAGGGTATTAGAGCAGGCCCCGTTGCGCGATGTGGCGACGTGCGCTCATTGCACCATTTTTGTGGTAATGCAGAAAACACATCAGCAATAAGTGGTAGATATAAATAGCTTGCCGTTTAAATTTTGTGGAGCGTTCTCCGGGGTGGCTCTTTAATACATGAAATCATCAGTAATTTTATGCATTCCAGAAACTCCCCGGAAAACGTTCCACAACGTTTAAACGGCAAGCTATTTATATCTACCACTTATTGCTGCTGTTTTCGGCATCACCACAAAGATGGCGCAAAGAGCGCACGTGGCTCACGCCTCGCTTTCACAAAGCAGAGGTCCCACGTTCGATTACGCGCGCAGGAGTGCTTTTTTCTGGATTTTTTCCTTTCTTGCGTTTTCATACATATAAATATAGATACGTATACATATACGGTGCATGACATCGACCCCGACATCGACGGCAAAATCTAGCCGAGAGTGTCCATATATTTGCTATTGCAATAAAAGGTCGTGAAAGCGCTCTCACCCACGAACAGCAAAGCACCAACGCCGACAACAAGCTGCTGCTCCGGAAGTGAGAGCATGGCATGTGGCGGCTCAACGTCTACGCAGACAGCAAGCTACACCAGAGGTGAGAACTCGGGAAGCAGCGGGAAAACAGCAACGCCGACAACTAGCTTCTAGCCCATAGTGGAGGGCGCGGGAACTCAGCGGACGCTCGTTGTCACTCATTTACATGCGCGAGTGGGCAAGGTCATGGGTGATTTACGGAAAGAACGATTCCCAGTGCTCCGCCCACGCGTCATGATTCACTTCATGGAAATGCGTGGATTTGTTCAGTTGTGTACAAATTCGTGGGCGGCGTTCTCACCCCCGTGTGCAGCATGTTGGTGGTCACGCTGGCTCTGAAGACGACATTGTGTTCAGAGATAGCACGTCTGCGTTTTTAGTACAATGCGGGTGACCAATGAGGTATTGTAACTGTGACGCTGCTGCATACACGAGCGCTGTGAGGCAGTGGTGGCATTACTTCGAACCACAAATAAGGAAGCGTGGTCTCCAAGATGGCGGGCGCGCAGCAGGTTTCTCTCCGGCCGTCCCAATCGCATGGAGACCACGTGTTTCCAGAGGTGGGCGTGGCCCGCTCTTTTCTCCGCACGGCGGCGCTCTTTCTTTCGCTAGAAAAGGATGCCGCGCTGTTGGCGAAGCTTCTATGTGGCGAGAAAAAAAACGATTTTACGCTTTTTTATAAGTTTGTGTTCGTTTGAAAATTTCGGGTCAAGGAGTACGAGAGGCACAGTCAACGCTGGGGCGTTTTATTTTCAAGTGGGGTTTTTATTTTGCTGTAGATTGACGCCGCCCATATTAGAGCAGTTAAAATTGCGATGCCTCTGCAAGATATCCGCCTTCCAGCTGTGCTCGCCACAACAGGTCTCCCCTATAGATGAGACACGTTCAGTGGGACTTCTCACGAGAAGCAAAACGCTGTTCGGCGCGCCAGGGCTAAATAAACAAAACCACGGCATATGTACGGAGTGAATGATTAGTGAGGTAAAGCATCCGTCCATCCGTCCGTCCGTCCATGCATTCGTTCGTCCATGCGTCCGTCAACTGCTATCACACTACAGCACGCATCGGACGGACGAAAACTTCGCCCCACTCATCATATTATTCACTCCATAGATATGCTGGCTACCTTGGATAGAAGGACGACCGACTATGTATTGCTATAAAAAGCTTGCCCTAAAAGCAAGAAAGCCACGTAGCAGGTGTGATTACGTCAACGCGCCTGTAATATTTCTCTAAACAGCGCTACAACCTAAATCAGGGGTAGTGCCACGAAAAGAACAAGAAATTAAGTTACCCGTTTATTTGCGTGTAGCCTGTGAGTGCAGAATGCGGCATTCCGATGTAGCTTGTGGATTGGGCTGTCAATTTTTATAAAACGTGGAGCATTTTATAGCCGCACCTACTCGCGAATTCGGCGTTGTCGGCGCCTTTGACACCACCACTGCGCATGCTGGCGTCTCGCGCCCAAGTTTATTTTTTTTCCTATCCGACGTGCAGAAGGAAACGCAGCCGTATGACATATTCAGCAAAATAATGAAGAAGCAAAACTTGACGTCACTTTCTCTAACAGAAAAAACTACAGCATACACATAGTATCAATTGTATAAACCGTAATCAGTCACCAACTTACTTAATAAATCGCAACCATTGAATTAAACATTCGTTTTGACTTTCCAAAATTTTCTTTCCTCTATGCAGAATGCCAGTGACGCATGCTCGCAAGGTAACCACGCGAACGCCGCAGCGCTCTGCTTTCTGCCGTGATCTCCGCCGCTCGAGGAACCCACATTAAACGCCCCCCCTCGCGGTAGCCGGGCGCGTGAGGTGATACTTGCTGGTTTTTTGGTGAGAACCACGCCGCGCGCCCGCAATCTTGGAGGCCATGAAGGAAGCAACACGAAGGAACAAATCTGACAGACATATAATAATATAAATGGAACGTGCGTATATCGCATTTCGGTGGGACAGCACTCGGATGCACGTGTGACACAAGCCTCGCGCCGTACCCTATATGTGGCGCCGCGTCACGACCACTTCTTGAACAAAGGCAGTTCGATGGCTCCCATCGAGAAGTAAGAATTCGCTTATGCAAGAACAAGAAGGTGCAGTGAAAATTGACTAGCACAAATGGTATCTGACCATGGCATCGCTTGAAGCCCGGCACATACGGTTGTTCTCGGTAATGAACGGGCTGTTGCGCGCCGCTCCGACCGCAGTCTGCGGGTAGCGGGGCCGATCGCCGTCGCTCCGTCGAACCAAGGACTAGGGGAGAGCTTTGAGCAAACTTAACGGATTTATTTACATCTTTACAGTGAGTTGTCGAGACGAAGACACAAGAGAAGAGAGATGGGCGAGGCGCTGCACGCCCTTTTTGTTGACCCTCCTTCCCTAGGTCCCTAGGTTGGGGATCACTACACAAAACAATGCGGACCAATGGTGACGTGGAAGGTCCTCTCAGCGAAGTACCGCCCGTCATGTATGTTCCTAAAGACACAACACTGGCTTGCAGCTACACACACACCCTTGCCACTAGTCGCAGCGCTGCTGTAGAACAGGGAGGGGGAGAGCGGAAAACGCACAGGCGCCTCGACCCCTTTGGTGCCGGCCTCGCGCTGCGCTCCCACGGAAAGATCCTAGCGCGCCCTTTCGAGAGGTGCCAGGTTCGTCAAATCCTCTGGGGAGAGCCCTTTGACAAGCGCCGTCGTCGTCTACTGGTTAACGCGCTAACGATGCGCTCCCAGGCGGAAGTTAGAGCGGCGGCTCCCAAAACCCTCTTTGGCAACATTCCGCGCAGTTGGCGCCGATGTCAATCAGTGGGCACCGTCTCGTGTAGTCGGCCCCTGTTGCTTCCTCCGTCCAGCTGTGGCGAGACTGTCCTTTTGGCACTAATCCGGCGTGGCGAATGACCCGCTGGGTCAAGGCATAGCTTGATCGCTACAGCTCCTCCGCCGACGGGAAGATCACGGACGTCGGGTAGTATCAGCTGCTTGACGGGAGAGATCACAGTAACCGCAGTTGCCCAACACCTTTGAAACCACAAAGACCAACTTCTAGAACCAGCAAGTGCCGGCAATGATTTTTCGGCAACCAGGCCGGCCTTTCAAATGTGCCACAATGCACCTACACTTTTTTTAAATGGCAATCACACTAATACTCTTACTCATAGCTAAATATTTCGATTACTCAAAAGACCCCTTAAAATCATTACGGAAAAGCGTCCCTCAACTGAACACAAAAGGAAGCAAAAGCAAAAGAAAAGCTAAAAAGCTCTGCCTAATGTGTTAACATTGGCGTTCGCGGAATCCTTCCCTTCTTATACTTCACAGTGAAGTTAAGCTCCTGAAGCGCAAGGCTCCAACGTAGTAGTCGTGGATTCTTTCCCGACATTTGCGATAGCCATGTCAGTGGGCAGTGGTCAGTGACGAAGACAAAAGAAGTTCCGTAGAGGTAGCAGGCTAATTTTTGAGTAGCCCACACAATGCAGGCACATTCCTAGTAATAAGGGCTGCAGCGCGAGCACGAATGTGCTAGAAGAAACAGACAAAGTCGAGGTACGGAAGGCAAAAGAGGACAACACGAGCGCTGTGTTCTTTTGCCTTCCGTACCTCGACTTTGTCTGTTTCTTCTAGCACATTCGTGCTCGCGCTGCAGCCCTTATTACTATGAATTCAAACCAACTAGCCCAAATCGCCATTCTTCTGCAGGCACATTCTTTTTCCGAGGCACTGTAGGCCTCCTCACGAACAGAGAGTTTCCTGCTGGCGTACAACACAGGGTGCTCGTTCCCGTTCTCATCCTCCTGGCACAGTATTACTCCTAAGCCTCTGTTGCTGGCATCGCATTGCACAATAAAGGGACGATCATAGTTCGGTGCATGCAGTACGGGTGAGCTAACAAGAGCCGCTTTGAGCCCCTAGAAGGCGCCCTCCATTTCCGCACTCCAAACTACCTTTTCTGGAGCCTTCTTACGCAGTGCATCCGTTAACGGAGCGGCTACCTCCGAGTACTGAGGGATGTAGCGCTGATAATACCCTGTTAGCCCTAAAAAAGGAGCGGATAGCCGTCTTGCTTTCTGGTTGCCGGAACTCGCTAACCGCCTCTACTTTCAACTCGTCAGGTCACCTCCTGCCCTGCCCTACCACGTGCCCTAGGTACCGTACTTCGGCGCGAGCTAGTCGGCTTCACTGTCAGTCCAGCGTGCGTCAAACGTCTAAGGACATCGCTAAGATGATACAGGTGATCTTCCCATGTATTGGAATAAATAGCGATGTCGTCTAAGTAGGGAACAGCGTAGCCTTCAGCCCCCTGCAGAACTCGGTTCATTAGCCTTGAAAAGCAAAAGGGGGCGTTCTTAAGGCCAAAGCTCAGAACTAGGGGCCTAAATGTGCCCGTCGGCGCCACAAAGGACGCATAACTCACCAGCTCGTTTAGTCATTGGAACTTGCCAATAGCCTCTTACTAAGTCCAAAGTCGAGACGTATTTAGCGGCGCTCACTTTTTCCACCAGCTTCTCTACGTTGGGTATAGGATAGGTTTGGTCTTTCGTGATCGCATTAAGTTTGCGGTAATCCACGCAAGGCCGTGGATCCTTCCCCGGAACCTCAACGAGAATTATAGGGGACGTGCAGGTGCTTTCGCAAGGTTCGATAAGCTTAAGCTCGAGCATTCGATCTACTTCTTTTTTCAAGATCTCCTGTTGTCGCGGGGCTAGCCTATACGGCCTCGACTTCACAGTGGTGTCAGAAGTTAGCTCAATGTCATGAGTGATAACCTCAGTTCGCCCTGGCCTTTCCGAAAAAACAGTGATGTGTTCTGACAACAAGTTGCGTAAGTCGACTTTCTGCATCTCAGTCAAGCCCTCGGCCGGTGCTGCGGCTTTCATGACATCGGTAACCTCCATTGATATTCCAACCTCCACCAAGCCTGGAATTTCAGGTGTTAGCTCCTCCGTGCCGTTAAGAGCCAAGTTCACTTTCTGCACTTCTCCCACATAACTCTTCATTAAATTGTGGTGGTAAATGACAACCTCTCGGCGTCTTTCTTTACGTTCCAGCGCGTAATTTGTGTCTGAGAGCTTCTTCACAACCCGAAAGGGCCCCTCCCATTGAATCTCCAGCTCATTTGCTCGCGAGGGGCGCAAGACCATTACCTGATGGCCTTCCTGATAAGCTCTCAGTTTCGCGTTTCGATCGTAGTAGCTCTTGGCTCTATTTTGCGCCTCTCTCATGTTCGCCTCAGCAATGTCGCGAGCACACCACAGCCTTTCCAGTAATTCCAGAATGTACTCGACCACCGTAGGGTCGGTACTCTTCAACTCTCATGTTTCGCGCAAAAGTCGCAGTGGAGACCTGAGCGTCCGTCCGTAAACCAGCTCCGCGGGGCTGAAACCCGTCGCTTCATGAGTGACCGATCTCAGCGCAAACAGCATTGCCGGAAGACAAGCATCCCACTGACACTTCCTTTCAAAGATAAGGGCTCGCAGAACTCGTTTCATCACGGAATGACACCGCTCTACACTATTGGACTGCGGGTGGTACACGGAACTGTGGATTATTTTCATTCCACACTTATACAGGAATCCCGTAGTGAGAACGCTGGTGAATACTGAGCCCTGGTCGCACTGTATCTCCTGAGGAAAGCCCACTCCCGAAAAAATAGACAGTAGTGCGTTGACTACCTCTACGGAGCTTTGCTCCTTCATTGGGATCGCCTCAGGAAATTTGGTTGCTGGGCAAACGGCGGTAAGCAAATACCGGTAGCCTGCCTTTGTCACTGGGAGTGGTCCCACAACGTCTATTACCAGCCGGCGAAATGGCTCCGAAATGAGCAGAACAAGCTTAAGTGGTGCCTTTCCCTTCTCGTGCGGTTTTCCCACTCTCTGGCAGGTGTCACACGCTCTTACGTGCTTCTCAACTTCTTTGAAGCATCCTGGCCAATAAAACTCCGTTAGGAGCCTATATTTGGTCTTCCGAGCTCCTAAATGTCCCGACCAACCAACTCCGTGACAGAGATCCACAATGTCAGGTCGATACTTAGCCGGCACTACAATCTGGTCGAACGTGCGACCTTTTGCAGTCCGGTAGTGGTGGTACAAGATGTCACTTTTGACAGTAAAACTGACATTCTTCCTCACCACCCCTTCCCTGACGATGTTCCAAATCTCCTTAAGGCTGGGATCGCTTTTTTGTTGCTCTATGAGCTCGTCTCTTGTCACTTTCCCCAGTACATTGCTTAGTGCTTTTGATACCGGCAACACGAGCAGCCCCTCCTCTGATTCCCTTTCCGCTGTATTAGTGCTAGTCTGCTTCTCTGACCCCTCTCTTTCTTTTTCAGTAGGCGACGGGATAGCAGGCTCCACTGCGCTGACTCCAGCTGGTGTTGCGGGACTTCCGGTGAAACTCGGTTCTTGCCGCTCTAGTTCGGCTGCTAACGCTCGTGCTTTAGCTCGTGTCAAGGCTTCTACTGTTCCCTCGTGAAAACTTTTCCCTTGTCCTCTCAGCAGACGGTCGGTCCGATTCAAGAACAAATAGGGGTACTGCGGGGGCAGCTTGTCTGACACCGCCGCTTCCGTCTCCACTTCTCCGAACGGCCCTGTCAGGATTACTCGAGCTACCGGAAGACAAATGCTTCCATCTTCCAAAACTGGTTTAATCCATGCGCACTTGCCGTTGTAGTCTGGTTGTGCCACATAGTCCGGGTGCACCAGATCCATGGTTGCCCCACTGTCTCGTAAGACGCGGCACGGCTTTCCGTTCACTGTTAGGTTAAAAAGGTACGGACTAAGAAGCTCCTCGCTAGTTGCTGAGTCAGAAGTGTACGAAAGGGCTGGCCTGGGCCTACGACAGCCTACGGCAATATGCCCTTCCTCCATGCATTTGTAGCAAGTAGGTGGTTTCCGAGCCTCAAAAGGACTCTTTTTGGAAGAATCCCCCGAAACCTTTCCTTCCTGTTTGTTTTGTGATCCTTGACCACTTGGAGCAAAGTGCGTCTTTTTCTGTGCAGTCGTACCTGCGCCAGCTCCCTGCTTCGCCGTCCAATGTTTCCCTTTATCTCCCGCTTTTGTTGGAGGAACGTCGTCTCTTTCTCTCCGGCGTGACGCGTACTCGTCAGCAAAGTCGGCCGCTGCCCGTATTGTTTTTACGCCGGTTCTATCTTGGATCCAGAGTTTCATTGGCTCGGAAAGTTTTGAAAAAAACTGTTCGAGAGCCACTTCTTCAAGAGCCATTTCGAAGTTCCCAAAAGCGTTGGCTCCTTTCATCCATTCTACTAAGTTGACCTTCAACTCATAGGCAAACTCAGAATACGTGCTGCCCTTCTTCTTTGTCAGATTGCGAAACCACTGGCGGAACGCGTCTGGCGCAAGTCGGAACCTCTTTAGAAGGCTATCCTTCTCTTTCTCATAGTTGTCCGCATCCTCCACCGGAAGCCACGCGATTACATCCGCTACTTGACATGGCAGCAAACTTAACTAATTTCGAGCCCATGTGCTACGACCAAGCTTCGATTTTTCACAGGTTCTCTCAAAGTTCACAAGAAAGAGGCCCACATCTTGCCCTACTTTGAAGGGTTGCATCAGTTTAGATAAATCACAAAGATTTTGTCTGCCTTCTACCTCCACTCCTTAGACCCCTGCCATCTTCCTCATTTCCACTTCGAGTCGCAACTGTTCTATCTCCAGTTCCTTTTGCCTTAGCTGACGCTCCTGTTCCTTTTGCCTTAGCTGACGCTCCTGTTCCTCACGCCTTTCCTGATGCTCCTGTTCTTCTCGCCTTTCCTGACGCTCCTGTTCATCACGCTTTTTCTCGCGCTCCTGTTCCTGTTGCTTTTGAATCTCGTTCCATGTTTCTTTAATATCTTCACTGCTCAGATTCAAGCCATTGATAGCGCTAACAATTGCGTCTTTCTTCATCCACGCATCTATTTCTGCTCCCAGCTCCTCCACCAGAATCAGGAGCTGATTCTTCAACAAACGCTTCCAATCCATGACAGAGAACTAGTGTGGTGCAGCTCACTCTCTACCCAGAAGTTCCGTAAATAACTGCTTCTGTGGTAGCCTCTACCAGCGAAAAGATTGCACTTCTATCTTATCAGCCTGGCAACCAAAAAACCAAAGCCAGCACTCACCAGTCCACAGCTGCCAGTCTCCATGATCTCGGCGTGTTCTTCATTCTCCGTCCTCCAGGCTCACATCGAACCGCTTGCCATCCAGTTGTTGCGCGTCGCAGCGACCGCAGTCTGCGGGTAGCGGGGCCGATCGCCGTCGCTCCGTCGAGCCAAGGACTAGGGGAGAGCTTTTAGCAAACTTAACGGATTTATTTACATCTTTACAGTGAGTTGTCGAGACGAAGACAGAAGAGAAGAGAGATGGGCGAGGCGCTGCACGCCCTTTTTGTTGACCCCCGTTCCCTAGGTCCCTAGGTTGGGGATCACTACACAAAACAATGCGGACCAATGGTGACGTGGAAGTTCCTCTCAGCGAAGTACCGCCCGTCATGTATGTTCCTAAAGGCACAACACTGGCTTGCGCATACACACACACCCTTGCCACTAGTCGCAGCGCTGCCATAGAACAGGGAGGGGGAGAGCGGAAGGCGCACAGGCGCCTCGACCCCTTTGGTGCCGGCCTCGCGCTGCGCTCCCACGGGAAGATCCTAGCGCGCCCTTTCAAGAGGTGCCAGGTTCGTGAAATCCTCTGGGGAGAGCCCTTTGACAAGCGCCGTCGTCGTCTGCTGGTTAACGCGCTAACGATGCGTGGCCCAGGCGGGAGATAGAGCGGCGGCTCCCAAAACCCTCTTTGGCAACATTCCACACAGTTGGCGCCACTGTCAATCAGTGGGCGCCGTCTCGTGTAGTCGGCCCCTGTTGCTTCCTCCGTCCAGCCGTGGCGAGACTGTCCTTTTGGCACTAATCCGGCGTGGCGAATGACCCGCTGGGTCAAGGCATAGCTTGATCGCTACAGGGCCGACCGGCTCGCTCGCGCGCAAATACATACCAAGCAACGGATACACCTGTAGACGATAACTTAGCCCCTGACTACGATGGGCGACCAAGTGGTCGAGCTGCTGTTTTATAAACACAACAGCAGGAGCGACGGACTATGGCACCACCGCACCTGAAACTGAACAAAGCACAATGAAGAGATTGGTAGCGTCTTCAGAAGAGCACGTACCCTAATCTAAACACACTTCCTAAGTGCACCCCTCCGAATAACGCGATGGGTGCCCCTAGCGCGGGGGGGCACACTTACATTACACTACGCTGTCCCTCGTGTCCTGTTGCGGCAAACTCGATGCTCATACAAGCACACATGCTATCATACTGCTCGGGGGAGGCGCAATTTTCGGCAACCTTGGACCTGGCCTGGCGAGCCGCTATAGCCAGTAGAACTCGGGACGAAAGCCCCCAACCACTTTACTTACCAACAGACAGTACTTATCATCATCATCATTACTACGCCCACTGCAGGGCAAAGGCCTCTCCCATGATCTGCCCTTCAAATCGGTCTTGTTCTTTCTGCTGCCACGTCATGCCTGCGAACGATGTAATCTCATCGCCTAACCTAACTTTCTGTCTCTCCGTGTGTTTGCCTTCTCTGGGAACCCAGTTGGTTCCCCTTAATGACCAGCGGTTATCCTGCCTACGCACTACGTGCCCGGCCGATGCCCATTTCTTCTTCTTGATTTCAAATATGATATCCTTATGCCCGGTTTGATCTCTGACCCACTCTGCTCTCATCTTGTCTCTTAAACTTACACCAATCATTTTCCTTTTCATCGCTCGATGCGTCGTCCTCAATTTAAGCTGAACCCTCTTTGTAAGCCTTCAGGTTTGTGCTCCGTAGGTAGGTACCGGCAAGATGCAGATGTTACATACCTTCTTGAGGGTAACTGGCCAATTACAATTGATAATTTGAGAATGCTTACCAAATGTGATCCACCTCATTCCTATTCTTATAGTTATTTCCCACTCGTGGTTCGGCTCCACGGCTACTACCTGTCCTAAGTAGACGTAGTCTTTTACAACTTCAGGTACACTATTACCTATTTCGAAGCACTGTTTTCTTCGAGGTTGTTGTTCCTTACTTTGGTTTTGCGCATATTTATTTTCAGACCTACTTTTCTCCGTTCCGTGTCCAGTTGTGTAATTATGAGCAGTAATTCGTCGCCTTAGTTACTCATCAAAGGCAATGTGATCAGGGAATCGCAGGTTAATTAGATACTCCTCATTGCCTCTTATCCCTAAGTATTCCAATATAGAATTTGCAAAGCCTCCTGTAAACACGTGGTGAATAGCATTCGAGAGATTGTGTCTCCATGCCTGACACACTTGTTTATTGGGATTCTGTCGCTTTCTTTATGGAGAGCTAGAGTAGCTGTAGATTTTCTCCAGAATGTTTTTGTAGGGTTCGTCGATGCCCTGATTCCTTAGTGCCTGCATTACTTGCTGATGTCTCGACTGAGTCAAACGCCTTCTCGTTGTTCATGAAAGCTATCTATAGGGTTGGCTGTATTCCGCGAATTGCTTTATTACCTGATTGCTAGTAGGAATATGGTCTATTCCGGAGTAGCCTGTATGAAATACTGATTGCTCCTTTGGTTTACTGAACAATAATGTAACCATAATTCTTTTTGCTATTATTTTTGTAAATTGTTTGTAGAGAACAAACATTAAGCTGATCGGCCTGTAATTTTGAAGTCGTTGACGTCTACTTATGACTTAAGATGATGTTGGCGTTCTTTTGATATTCTGGTGCCCTTCTCACCAAGATACACTTCGTATAAAGGTGGCCAGTTTTTCTAACACAATTTCTCCACCATCTTTCAGATTATCTATTGTTACCTTATCCTCACTAGTGGCTCTGTCTCTTTGCATTGCTTTTAAGGCTTTCCTTACCTTCTCTGTCGTTACAGGTAGGATGTTAAGATCCTCTGGGCTATTATTGCTTCTTACGATTTCACCCTGGTTGTTCCAGCTTCCGTACAGTAGTAAACGTTTATTCTCTCCCAAACTTCACTGTCGCTCAATAAAGGGGAACGACTGAAGGAGTAGGCACATTTTTCAGGGTTTTTTTACCAATTCAGTGAACATAATTTCTGCATAATACGCTGCAGGAGTTCAACTAACTAGGCTGGTTGGTTTATGATTAAGACGGGAAGAAACAGGGTTGGACACGGCACGGCCAAAGAGCGAAAAACGACGACGCTCAGCTGACAACTGACAATTTTTAATATATTGAGGACTGTGAAGTAGGGTTTATATAGAACATCTTTTCACAGAAGCATCGACGTGCAGCTTCGCTTCTCTATCGCCTTTGGCTGGGAGTTGCTTTCACGAAAGCTTATACCACGTTAATTGGAATTACTGACAGTGCGGCGTGCGATATTTGCGGCACCGACGAAAATATCGAATACCTGCTGTGCCATTGTCCTCGATTTGCCTCAGATAGACAAGTACTTGCCAACGCAATGCGGCGACTGGATGATCGGCCTCTTTCTGTGCAGGTGCTATTACAGCAACGTCCACATGCCTCGACAGTCCACAAGGCAGTGAAGGCCCTGCTGTGTTTCCTGAGTAAGACAGGCTTGTGTGAACGCCTCTGACATGTGGTAGAGTTCTACACGCTGCAGTGAAATTACTGTCAGTCACTCCCCCACCCTTTTCTTTCTTTTCCCTCTCTTCTCTCTTTCTCGTCTTTCTTGTCCCCTTCCCTAACCCCCCAGTGTAGGGTAGCCAACCGGATGTCTTTCTGGTTAACCTCCCTGCCTTCTCCCTTTTGTTGCTTCCTTCCTTCCTTCCTTTTCGCAGAAGGGCAAAGAAAAAACAGTGTTAGCGCAGAAATACGAGGAAACATGTCAGATTCGTTGGGAAATCAATCTGTCACGTTTTCGACAAGTAACTTATTTCGCAGCCATGGAGAGAAGTCATGATGATGACGCGAACATTTCCGTTTGGATGGGTATAGCGGCCACGGTGGTCTAGTCAGTCTGAGGCACTCGTCTGCTCACCCGCAGGTCGCGGTAGCGAATCCCGGCCACCGCGGCCGTATTTTCGATGGAGGCCAAAATTATTGAGGCTTATGTGCCCATATTTAGGTACATATCAAAGAACACCAGGTGGCATAAATTTAAGAAGCTCTCCAGTAAGGCGTCTCTCGGAAAGAAATTGTGGTTTTGGAACGTTAAGCCCCAACAAATAATAATATGTGTGCATGGATATGGTAAGCTGCAATATTCTCACGTTTTCTTTGCTTTCTGTACGTTTCGAAAACGATGCGCCGCTCTAGAATTGGCTGACATCCACACGTTTTGCAGTGCTGAGCTAGGCGACTAGGCATCGATCCGTTCAGTGAGTTCGAGTAGTGTTCTCGATGCCAGTCATTCAACCCGCGGCCGGCTGGACTGATGTAACAACGCCCACACGTAAAGAATCCTGTATACTTCATCGATCCTGAATTCAATGAAGTGCTCTTTGTGTTTTTTTTCTCACAGCTATTTATCTTTTTTTTCCTTTTGCACTTTGCGGCAATGCGCTCAAAGTTTATTTTTTGCACTCAACAAACGCCTGTTCAATCTTAACATAGATTGACAACCTTTGTCAATCTGTTCAAACCTTATGGCTTCTTGTATCTCTGCGCAGTTACTGTGTGTGTGTGTTTTTTTCTTCTGCGCAAATCTTCTGCATATATTGCATATACCAGCATTTTACACGTGGTTGTAGGTTCCATGTCCCACGATGTTTATTAAATGCGAAGCATTTCTTAGCGAACTTCGGCAACTTTTAGCGTATCTATCTATCTATCTATCTATCTATCTATCTATCTATCTATCTATCTATCTATCTATCTATCTATCTATCTATCTATCTATCTATCTATCTATCTATCTATCTATCTATCTATCTATCTATCAATCTATCTATCTATCTATCTATCTATCTATCTATCTATCTATCTATCAATCTATCTATCTATTTATCTATCTATCTATCTATCTATCTATCTATCTATCTATCTATCTATCTATCTATCTATCTATCTATCTAGCCGCCTATCACTTTTGGCTCTCCTGACCGTTTCGATAATGGTACCAATACCAAAATTGGTGTGGTGTAACATGACTGTATGACGAGCATAAGTGACTAGTCATAACATAAAATTCATGACGTTAGTGTCATGAATGTCATGATTTACATTTCATGGTTTTGCTGCTTTTGCAATGGTCTCGTGCGCATAACATGTTGCCAAATCGGTATGGTATGACATGACTGCATGGCGAACACAAGCGGCGACAGACCCTAAAATGTAAATAATGACATGCGTGTTATGTAACAACATGACAACATGCCACCCTCATGATACGCTCGTGGCTCTTTTGCTAGCTTCGCATATACCAAATTTGGTATTACTGGACGTGAATGGACGACGAAGGCATGTGACTGGTGCAAACATGATGATCATGAGATGCGTGTCATGCAACAACATCACTACATGCCATGCTCATGATGCGCTTATGGCTGTTTCGCTAGCTCCACATATACCGAATTTGGTGTTACGTGGTGTCAACGGATGGCAAAGGTACATGACTGGTGCAAACACGATAATCATGACGCGCGTGTCATGTAAGAACATCACAACATACCACGCTCATGACGCGCTCGTGGTGGTTTGCTAGCTCCACATATACTAAATTTGGTATCACGTGACGTAAATAGATGACGAAGGTAAACGACACATTTAAACATGATAATCTTCACACGGAAGTCATATACGGCATCCTTTACCTCCACCTCGTAACGTTGTGCTGATTTTAAAGTGGCATATCAACATTTCTCATTCGCGCTGCACATATCATCAATTCCCTCTGTACGTGGTATCTACCAATTTTTGTTCCTGTCTTAAGCATAATACATTTCATTTCCTGGTTCCCGTGAAAAAAATCACAATGCATTTCCACGGAGTGAATGATGATTAGTGGGGCGAAGCGTCCATCAGCCCGTCCGTGCTTCCGTCCATCCGCGCGACTATCCATACGTCTATCCATGCGTCCATCCGTCTGTCCATGCGTCCGTCCATGAGCCCGTCCATCCATCTATCCATCTGTCTGTTCGTGCATCCATCCGACCGTACGTCCGCGCGTCTATCCATGCGCCCGTCCGCCTGTTAGTGTGTCTGCCCATCCGTTCATTCGTGCGTCCATCTAGTGAACACTCCAAGTACCGCCAACTCCCACCTCGCATCACCTGTGGCACATACCCGCTCTCTAGAGCGGGTATGTGCCACCAGTGGCTACGTACTACTAGATACATACATACAAGGGATGGACAGACCCACTTCTTGAGGAGCTTCGTCCTTAAAACGTGTCAATCGCATCAAACGGAAGATAGCCAACAAATCAAGCCTATATACTGACGGCTTCACGGGCATTCCAGAAGGTCCGGCTAATAGACGTCCGGGTCCGAGCCGTGCCGCAGGGTCTCCCAGTCATCCGGCAGTGGGGTTCTCTCTAACTCTGGAGATGGATGCTATTCCCTGCAAGCCTAGAGTTTATGCTTATGTTTATATGTCTAATCGTAATGTTTACGATCGAAAGCAAATGGACCTTTCTTGTAAGCAACGCTTTTCCTCCCCCCCTTTCTTTCTAATCGTCATCCGTTTGCCATTGCACTAACTTCGCGTCCTCCTTCCAGGAAGTATCTACTGATGTATATCAAGATAACATCCTTGGCCCTTTGCTCTTTCTAAGCTTTTTTCCCAAGCGGCCATGTAATTCGACTTTCATTATAAGGCTATTTGCCAACAATGTTTCTCCATCGCCCAATAGTGAATACAGAAGACCTTGGTGTTTCTCAGTATGTCCTCGAACAAATTAATGGCTAGTCAGTGAAAGGATAATAATAATAATAATAATAATAATAATAATAAGAAGAAGAAGAAGAAGAAGAAGAAGAAGAAGAAGAAGAAGAAGAAGAAGAAGAAGAAGAAGAAGAAGAAGAAGAAGAAGAAGAAGAAGAAGAAGAAGAGTATTACATGCTGCAATCACGACAAAAGGTTAATCACTTAGAATAAAATACGTCGAAATATACTCGTGAGTTCACTCACTCAGACTGACTCACACACCCGTGAGTGTGGGTCTGAGAGTTTCAGTGCCAGCGAGCCCGAAGGGCAAAAGATACTTACTGAGTGACTCTGAGTCAGGTCCAGCATTTAGTGGCGATCTATAGCCCATCCTACTCGTCTTCACATTAGTCTCGATATCGTCTTGCGTTTATACTCGCCAATTCGCGCATACCTCAATGCACTCACGTTCATGCTCCACCTCGGTATTTATTCGTCAGAGACGTAAATCGGGAGGGGTGCCATGACCTTCCCCCACAAACTCTTTCGTGAAAAGTTCTTGATAGAAATAACTCGTTTAAATTGGTTATTTCATAAAAAGGTCCTTGCTGAAATAATCGATTACCTAGAACTCGTATTTTGGGATGAAATATTAAAGGGTGAATCATGTAGCACCGATTATGTGAGATGTTGGCATAAAAGAGCATTGACATCAAGATAGAGAAAAGCAAGCTTTAGGCTCAGGGACACGTGAGCTGATTCACTCAGGCCCAATTAAACTCATATCTAGCCGCGAGCCTGAGTCTGAATGGGCCCGCTTGAATAACATGGTAAATAGTGAGTTTGAGTTCGAGTGCGGTTGATTAAGAAAAAAGTTAAGTGAGTCAGAGTTCTAGAGAGCCCTCAAAGCAGAATATACTTGATCACTAAATCGTCATCAACTTTAGTTTTGTGTGTGTGTGTGTGTGTGTGTGTGTGTGTGTGTGTGTGTGTGTGTGTGTGTGTGTGTGTGTGTGTGTGTGTGTGTGTGTGTAACCTGAGCTGTAAGTGTACTCTCTTATAAAGAAGACGCGCATTTATTCGTAAGTGCAAATAGACAGAGAAGACTTAAAATCAAGGAAACGGCTTAAAGGGCACTGCAATAATACAAAAGTTAGTAAATGAAAAAAAACTGGGCCTCAAAAGATATGTTTGATATCGCCGCAAAAGCTTCCCATTCCTTAACAGTGGGAAAAACCATGGATAGCCAAAGCAAAAGGGCTAAATCAAGTCCAAGACGTGAAATTGCTCTTTATAGATTATAATATCTCAACATAGGGTGCAAAAATGGGCACTGGATAGGAAAATAAGAGAATGTGATGGTAGCGGCGATTTCAAGCTCATTCAAGCGACGGAGTGCAATCTGGTAGCGGTGATAGTTCGAAGGACGACGAGAATAGCTTGGGAAGAGATTTAATTCAATTAGATTTATGACTGTGATAGTTACAGCATTAGCACGTTATGAAGCTGTAGCTTAATACTATACCTCGATTTTGGCACATGAACGGTGATGACAGCCCTGTAGTAACCTTGGTAACAATTTTCAATTTAATTTCGGAACATGTTAATACACGACTTCACAATTCCACTCGTTCGCGAAAAATGGTCTGTCATCTCAGCCTACCTTAGCGTGTTACCGCATGATCGCGTGCAAAGCAGCTTTCATCGCAAAACGCTATAGGCCACCCAGAGAAAACTTTTTTTTTTCTTTCTCTATGGGCCACCTGCGTTTCCGCAATCTAAATTTGCGCGTGCATCGAGTTTCACGCGATGTCACGAATGGTCAAGGGAACTTTTTTGCCCTTCCAGAGTGTCTGCTGATTTTGCATGTTTTTACGGAGTTTTCGTTGTCCCCTCAGCTGTCCGTTGTCCAGTTTCGGGCGTCTATCAATCGAATGAGAGTGGCCACTCTCTAAAGCGCGAGCGCATGTCCCAGGCGGTGCTATCTTCTGTCGAGGTCACAGCTTTCATGGTCTTGCGTCGGGCACGGAACCTCAAGGAACCTTTTGTGTTCGATAACGTAGTACGCAGGACCATGCGACGTCATGCCGAAGTGCATCACGCTCTTGTGGTCTAGCTCAAGGAGTGAAAGAGAAATAGAGAGGAGAGCCATTCTATTCACCTCTCGGCCTCTGCTGACTTCAAAATTGGTTGCTTGTAAAGGGTGATGGCAATAGGTGATCCTGATGCCGACTACCCGGCTATATTAAAGAACCCAGTACGTTTCTGGGTCTCATTCTTAGGCACCTTTCAGCGGCGCGCGCTCCTCGTTTTCAGGCAAATAAATTCAGGCACGCTGAAATGAACGCTGCAGTGGTGGTTTTTGCAATCGTGACCTTGACGGCGGTCCTCTCGACCGTAGACTGTGGTGCCAACCGGGAGAAATGTAAGTATTCTTTGGTGCAAACAGTCGGATGGCGCATGCTCAGACCAACGTGGACGTGTTCGCTTGTTGTGTTTGTCGTCGCTGCTGCTGCTGCTGCTGCTACGCTGCTTCTTTTATCGGAATACCTACACTTTGTTCCTGCTTTTTCAGCGAAAGCTGCTATGAGATCACAACTCTGTTCACGCGCAGTTGTCCACCACCGCCGCCTTCGGTGTCTGTAACATTACGTGAAATTAGTAGGGAAAAAAAGCCCAGCACAAAGACACAGTGGGGCTCGAAACCCGGGTCTGCTGGGTGTCAGCCCAGTATTATATCATTGAGCAACGCCGGCGCTTTGGCTTGTTGGTAAACCTACCACCAAACACACTGTGGGACTCGAACCCGGGTCCGCTGGGCGCCAGCCCAGTATTCTACAATTGAGCTACGCTGGTGCTGGTGACATGATGGCAAACTTGCCTTAGGCAGGCTTGATGTCGGGAAAGCAATCGCGTTAACACGACTTATAAAGCGTTTTAAAACAGCAAAAGAACAACCACTCATCGCACAATGCGAATAGCGTAACGAGTGGGCCACCCTGTGGTCCAACCAATTACAAATGCTTGTTATTGTTCAGCTATTAACTGTAGCGCATACCCACTTCAGCCATAATTCCTCATCGTCGTCAGCCACTGCATAGACAATTGCCACGAAATTCTTTGCAAGAGTTTAGCTGATACCACGCTCGTCAGAAGACTGATGAGAAATAGCATTGCGAATGCCGGCCTGCTGCCCAAAAGTTTATAATTGATGCCCTAGCGGGTATCAAGCAAGTGTGCTTGAAGTATTTACCCTATGAGTGTATTCTCTTCTAGCTTTCGCTGTGACTATGCTGCGCCTTCCGCGAAGGCCCTGGCGTTTTTTATCGAAGCCAGCAAAGTACCTTTGAGATTCAATAAAGACTAAAAAGCGCACATGCAGGGACTTGCAGATAGTGCGATATTTGAGTCAAACGCACGTAACACGCAGAAATGCGTCAATGGAATCGGAAATGAACAAAATTCGAGGGCAAAGATGAGACACGAGCCGAGTCTAGGTCAACGTTAGTCGATTTCGCAATGCATTCAGCAGACGGAATAGGATGGATGGATTAATGGATATGGCTGTATCCTTTAGATCGGGTGGTGAATAGCGCCACCAAGCCGTAATACTTAATGAACCAAGAAGTAGATTTATTTGTTTTTCATTTAAATAGTGAGGTTGAGGATTCCTATTTTGCAGTAAAGGGTTTAATTTTCACTCGTGCCTTGACTTTAGCCACCAATCAGATAACCTCCTTCTAGTTAATTCTACCCACTTAAAGCTTATTTTGCCCTCCCTGTCCCTAAACCCCAGTGCTTTGAAAAACTCTGCGTCATCATCCTGAACTATAGGGTGAAGCCCTCTACAGAACATTATCAAGTGTTCGGCAGTTTCTTCTTCCTCTCCACACGCACTGCATACCGCGTCTACCCCTTCGTATTTGGTCCGATATGTCTTGGTTCGCAATACTCCTGTCCTGGCCTCAAACAGTAGAGAACTACCCCGAGTATTATCATAGATCCTTTCCTTGGCAATTTCCTGCTTAAAAGTTCGACAGATCTCTAGTGCAGACTTCTTCATCATGCCCATTCTCCACATGTGAGTCTCTGTTTCCTTCACTATCTTCTTAACCGATAGTTCTTTTTGTCTTGGCCACCTGCTGTTTTCTATGTATTTACCCGTCAATTTTCTGGTTCGCTTTCTACATTTTGTATCGACATTCTTCATGTACAAGTAGCTGAAAACCTTCCTAGCTCAACGCTCCTCCCCCATTTCTCCCAATCGCTTCTCAAATTTTATCTTGCTGCTAGCTTCCCTGCCCTCAAATGATGTGCATTCCATATCTCCTTGTACTTCCTGATTTGGTGTATTCCCGTGAGCTCCTAAGACAAGCCTACTTATTCCATGTTGCTTAATTTATAATCTTGCTAGAACTTCTGATCTCATGCACAAGACCGCATTGCCAAACGTCAGCCCAGGAACCATGACCCCTTTCCATATTCCTCTCACAACATCATACATATTGTAATTCCACAGTGTCCTGCTTTTCATTACCACTGCATTCCTATTACCTTTAGTCGTCACGTATATTTCGTGTTCCCTTAGGTACTCGGCCCCATTGCTTATCCATATGTCCAGATATTTGTATTTATCTCTTATATAGCGTGACCTCCTGTATCCTAAGCTCACTACCTTCACTGTCATTAAAAATCATGATGGCTGATTTTTCCTTACTGAATCTAAAATCTAACCTATCTCCCTAATTACCGCAGATGTCCATCAATCACTGCAAATCTTCCTTGTTGTTGGCCATTAGCACTATATCATCTGCGTACATTAATGCTGGTAGTGCCTGTTCAATGAGTTTTCCTTGTTTGACGAAAAAGAGGTTAAAGCCCAGTCCACTTCCCTCTAATTTGGACTCTAATCCTTGTAGGTACATCATGAATAATAAGGGTGACAGGGGACACCCCTGCCTAAGCCCCCGTTTTACCTCTGCAGGCTTGGATACCTGTTTTTCCCACTTTATAACTACCTTGTTCACTTTATAGATATGTTTTAAAAGATTAGTGACTACATCTTCCACGCCTAGTGTGTCCAGTATTCCCCACAATTCCTCTTGAACCACGCTATCGTACGCTCTCTTGATATTCAAAAATGCTAGCCACAGGGCCTGTGTTCCCTTTCTGCTATTTCGATGCACTGCGTCAGTGAGGACAGATTGTATTCCAACCTCCTGTGTTTCCGAAACCCATTCTGCAGTTCCCCCAGCACCCCTCATCCTCTATCCATGCCTGCAGTCTTTCTTTTATAATCTGCATCGCCAGCCTGTAGACCACTGATGTCACTGTTATAGGACGTTAGTTGTTTATGTCAGCTTTGTCCCACTTTCCTTTATAGATCATGCTCATCCTGCTAAGTTTCCATTCATTGGGAACTTCACCATCGATTATTATTTTTCTCACTGCCTCTTTCGAAACCTGCTTAGACTTCGGACCCAATGTCTTTATCAGCATTATTGGAATGCCATCTGGGCCTGTTGATGTACTACTAGGAACCCTTTTCTCAGCCCTTTCCCACTCTCGTTGTGAAAATAGAGCCATTGCGCCACTTAATTTATTCTTGTCTATTGTGGTGCATAAACCACTTCTTTGTTGAAATTTTTCTGTCACCCTTGTTCTTATATATTCAATAACTTCGTCCCCTTCTAGCCTAGCACCTTGAGCTGTAGTCATAAACCTGTGCTCTAGGCTCGTCTCCTTTCTTAGGGAGTTTAGATGGTTCCCAAATTTCGCAGCTGCCTTTCTATCTTTTTTATGTACTTCTGCCAGTTACTGAGCTCCCTTTCTTCTAATCTTTTCATTAATCAGAAGGGATGCATCCCTTCTACAGCTTAAAAAGATTTCCCATTTTATTTCAACATTATCTGTCGGTTCACCCCGCTGCTTAGCATGTCTGTGTTCCCTAGAGTCTTCCTGATGTTTTGCTATGGCTCTCTTAACTTCCTCATCCCACCAACTTTTGGGTTTCTGTCTACTTTCTGGGGTGACTTGTCACGTGCCTTAGCAAGCTCTAGTTCAAACAGTCTAATTTGATTCGTTTATATCCACACTGTTTTATTATCCTCAGTTATTACTTTCTCAATTTGTTTAGTGGCTATTTCAATTTGCCTTTCTGAATAAAAATTTCCTGTAGTTGTTCATCTTGTCTCCTTTCCACTTTCACTGCTCTTCCAAAACTTACCTTGAAACGTTTGTGATCATAACCCAGACTTCTGGAGGCACCTTCATCTATGTGCATTCCCCTGAGCTATCATACATCCTATGTGACATCAATGCGTAATCTATCGTCGACTGCAGCCTTCCTACCTCCCATGTTATTTGCTCTTCACACTTCTCGGTACTGTTGCAAAGGATCAAATCAAGCCTTTCACACATAACCATGATCATTTTGCCTGTCAGGTCGGTATACCCATCTATATCTTCTATGTGCACATTCATATCTCCTAGCATAATTATTTCGCACTCTCCTCCTAACTCTTGAATGTCCTTTGATATACATTCTACCACTGCCTGGTTTTCCTCTCTGGCCTTTGCTCCCGTCCACAAGTACACGAAACCAAAGAGTGTCATTTGCCCTGCCACTTTCCCTTTTAGCCATAAATGTTCCTTGCACTCCTGCTTGACCTTTTGCCAGTCTGTACTTTTATGAATGAATGCCCAATACCACCCCCCTTTCTGCTGCCTTCTGTTCTATTACAATATTCCCACGCGTAGTCCAGATTGTTAGGAGGTTGTTCGATGTTCCTGAGATGTGTTTCTACAAAACCGTATACCACCGGCCTCTCCTCTCTTAGCTGTTCTTCTATCTCTTCCCACTTCAGCCTGTTCCTACCACACTGCATGTTAATATACCCCATGTCTGAATTGGCTCGGCGCTCGTGGCTACGTCTATTTCTGCCCCGGTCTCTACCTATCTTAGATACTGGTGCCGCTTTGGAATCTTATCTGTCCATACCACCTGTCAAAGAGTCTCCCTGGTTGTCTTCCTCGTTACTAGCTATCCTGTACACCGAAGGGCCTGCTTGCCCCGCCAAAAAAGCTACTGCGCGTCCTGCAAGTCGCCAACCCACCTCATGACCTAGCCGCCCATCGAAGTGAATTCTGTCTCGTTGAAAACCACCCCACCTATGCACCTCTCTGCTTATTTTCCACCACCTCAAAGCCTTTATTTCGACTCATCCGCCATATCTCTTGGTTTGCGTTGACAACCTAAGGAGAAGTGGCGCGCATGTCATCGACGCCTTTCGCCAGTGTGGTTGCTAGTCCTGCTGTATCTTCATTTAAGACATCGTTTAAACCGCCTGAAATTATCACGAGGTTTCGTCTATCAGCTGTAGTTTTGAGTTTTGCGTTCGCTTGCCTCATGACTGCTTCAAGCTTGCGTTGTGGGAACGCCCCTGCTGCAACCTTTTTGTCACTTCTTACCCTCTCTTTGATTGCTTCTGTGCATCGATTTAAATTTGAATCCCCGGCAATTCTCACAGGCTGTGACTTTTCAGCCGGAGCGTCCTGCACCTGGGGGTTACTTGCACCTGTGACGCCGGCTGCTTTGTCCCCTCCCAGCCCCACCACTACTTCGCTGAATTGGGCCTTGCGACACTTGAACCTGCTTAACCTGTTTTTTTCCAAACTTGCTTGCTCTTTCTTCTCCACCGTTCTGGTTGCCGGTTCCCTACTGTTCTCTCTGTAGGCCGCTCCTCTGTTCACCTTGGCTAGTGCTTCCTCGGCGGACTTCAGCCTTTCCTCCCATTGCCCTCCTTTTCTCTTGATCTGTCGCCGACGCAGTCTCGAGCTCGGTGATTCTCATCAGCAGGTCACTCTGGGTAACCATCATTTTCTCTATTTTTTCCTCGACCTCACATTGACTACACTTCGCGTCAGCCTCTTCTCCATCCGTTTCTACACTTGGGTCCACTTTCAAACCCAGCCCACATCCTGAACACTTTACAGTCTCTTTAACCACGTCTTTCTGACACCAATTGTCCCTATGACTTGTCTCACTCGATAATTACAAAACTCGAGCCCTGCCCAACGAAGAAGAGAAAATCTATGCTCTACTACAAAAATTTGCGTGTTCAATGTACGTGCACCTCCCCCACGGAGGGGCAAAAAAACAAAAAACAAACAAAAAATCAAACACACACACGCACAAACTAATAAATACCTGGTGTAATAAATACCCATGGTGTCTGAATTTCCTGAGCCCTCCTCTAAACATCGTCTCTCATAATCACATCGTTGTTTTGGGATGTTGGACCACAGATTATATTATTATTATTATTATTATTATTATTATTATTATTATTATTATTATTATTATTATTATTATTATTATTATTATTATTATTATTATTATTATTATTATTATTATTATTATTATTATTATTATTATTATTATTATTATTATTATTATAGTGGTTTTGGCAGAGTCGCATAATCAGAGTATGCGTAATGGTTAAGAGATGCTGAGTTTATGCTATTGATGCCGCTGCTAAGAGATCCTGCTGCTTTTGTTGGAATAATACGATGGCACGTAGTAACTGTCCTGTTCTGTATCACTGTGAGAAAAAAGTGATCCTCCGGCATTTACCGGTTTCAAGAGCAAGTGGCGCTTAGATTTATTATCAGCGAAATCATATTCTGACGGATGATATAGGTCGGGGAGGTACATGCACGGCAAAACTCGGCACAGCGACCCATTTTGGAAGAAAACAAAACAGAATGTAGTGTGCGTCTCTTGTATTCTTTGTTTTTTGTTTTTTTTTTCGTTATTATTTTTGTGTTCTTTTTCTGTTTAAAATATGCAGCACCCGCGACGTGCAGTGGCACTCCACTCAAGAAATAGTTAGTGGAACTATCGCTTGACGATCTTAACCCCACACGTGGGTGCTGAATTTGCAAACATTTCGTCTCGTAAATGGCCGTGTGCGCTAGCTGCTCGCCTTCTCTGATACGTATATGTCCAGCATGGGATTAATTTACATTTGCTGTTGCAACGTCTGAGAGAGAGCGAGCGAGGCAACCTCATTACGTCCACAATAGACGCGAGTAAACTCAGTGTCACATGGTCCGGCCCACTCAGGGACCATCAGGTTAAATCTGACGGCCCGGGCCTTCTATTTTAGAGGTCTGGTTTGGTCCTTAATGAGTTTCTTCCTTTCCTCTTGGAGAAAAAAGAGACCGGCAATAGTTTGAAAGTTTTTGTTTGGTTAAGAGACCTATACTTGAAAATCGTCAAGTACGTATAAGGCATAGCTGCAGGGATCCTTCGAGCGGTGAAGTGTTTAAAGCGCGCGTGGATGAGGACAATTAAGAGACAGAAGCGAAACTTTTTACACATACGAGGTTGGCTCTCGTTAGCTTTGCATTTCTGGGGCCAACACAACAACCTAATCATCATTCGAGTTTCGCAACAAAAGCAAAGTGAGGTGATGACCGCTTCACATGACAAAGTAGCTACGAGGTGGCGGGCCACTGTCTTCAAAGTCTTGGTCTAATCGACCTGGGATCGAACATCCAAAGTTCGTTCGAAAGTTAACTTAGCCATTGGCTGCCCACCTATGTTTACGACATGTCTGTCATCAGAAATTGCTGAAACATTCTCTTATGCACAATTCTTGCGAAACGAGCACAACTGCATAATTTCTCGCGGGATCATTATTATCACATTCAAAGTAAGCGGGATTTGAAGTGAAGTACTCCTTTGTTTCACGAATTTGTCCAAGTCGAGCTGGGGATAACGCGATTCGCACTAGCGTGCTCCCTTTTCTCTTTTTGTACATACGATGCACCAAAGTTTCCGGCATTTTGCTGTCTCAAAACAGGCTGTCAATGGTTGCAAGGAAGAAGGCAAAGTGAAGGAAGAGATGGTACGTAAAATCTTCGCTAGTTCTTTACCCCCATAACACATATGCACGGGGAGAACATCTATAATGAACACCTAAATAGTAATCAAGACCTCCTAGAAGCTCATGCACGTTTAACACGTAATTGTGAAATTTATTACTGCAGTTATCAACGCCATCATCAGACGTCATGAAATGGAAACTTCCTTCGTGAAGTAAAATGAACGCTGTATTTCTACCATCCTAATTATTACTTGGGTGTTTATCCTAAAAGCAATCGTCGCTGCGCATAACTATCCACATGCTTGTTCTGCTACCGCCGCATCTGCATCAACATTAGGGACCAATCAGTGCGTAGAGCATGCCCATCTGGTAAAGAGGTGCTATTTGAGTATGTATGCTTATCACCATTAGCTTTGTTGTCCTGCTGTTCGAGCATTACAACTTTAGTCAAAGCGTTATTGGAATCAAATGACAGCGTAATGACCTCGCCACTGGCACACTCAGCATAAATGTTTCAATATACGGGAATCTGGTAGCGATAATATACGTGGGTTCCGAAAAGCTTTCATGACGGCAGCGTTTTTGCAAGCACGTGGGGTACATCTTTTTTTAGCATCGACCAGAACGACATGCTTCGGCAAAAAATACATCAGTGACACACTGCAAAGGAAGTTGATAACACCGATGGCGAAAGCAACACTTAAAGAAGTTCTGCTGCTATAGATGTATGTGCTTGCATCAACCTTGCGATATCGCAGTAATTATTAGCGTACTCATTCAGTTGGGAAGCATGGCGTCATTCTCACACAGGCGAACACGAGTTTGTGCGATTTTTAAGAATGGTCACAATTAGAAAACGGGCCGGATTGACAGCACAAAAAGATATGTGCAAAAGCGCAGCGGGTTCTCTCACTTCCTGAACTGGTATAGCGCATTAGGGGAATAAAGGAACTGCTTAACCTACCGACGCAAGAGGACTCTTTTTTTCGTCAGCAGTATCTTCTTCCCTGCTGAGCAGCAGCTCAGCAGTATCTTCTTTCCCGTATTGCGGTATGACAGTGCAAACGCGACGAACCAACTCGCCCAATCTTCAACACTTGGGGATATCTCGCTTTGTTGAGGTAGCAAAGCCTATACTATTAGACACGGATGTGACCTCATCAAGTGTGACGCCCACGGGACGGCTTTCAGCTCGAGTACCAAATACTCTATATCGTTAACTGGTCTTTTTTTAACACATATCAGCGTCGACAGCGCACATAGTGCATGCCGCTCGGCTTTCGTAAACATTGCTGGTTATTTGCAAGTACACCCTGCGCAGGACCAACAGTCATTAAATTACGCGTCTCTTGACTTCCACAGAATTGCTCCAAGTAAAGTCTGAGGCCAGCAAAGACGTACGATTCTCCCCTCCTGCCCACCGCGCGATAAGGGCGTGCTAGGGAGCGTCGCTCATATCCTCTAAGCGGGGCAAAGTACGCGTGGGAGTTAGCCAATCGACTTGCGATTCTTTGAATTGGGATGAAACTGTTTGTATTTATTGCTCAACTTTAACGCACAATGCGGTCTACGCAAGTTTTCTTTGAAAGGGAAGGTTATAATTCATTGAGAGGGAAGCCTTAAACTCCTCTTGAAACGCGAAGATTGCCTGTAGGCGTCAGCACCTTTGGCCTCAACACGAGTGATGCTAAAATTCATTATCAAGTGATAACGTCACCGTATGACATCAGTCCGACGTCACATCATGACATCTTACCATGACCACGATACTCGTTCATAGGTGAGCTGATAAAAAAGGCAGTGCCAGAGTGCGATGGGGGCAGAAAGCCTACGTAGAAGAAAAAAAAAAGTCGCAGCCATGCCGCAAAGGCAAAGCAATGAATGCGATAGCAACAAATTGGAAGGTCATGCGAATAATAGCAAGCAGATCTAAACACGCCCCGCGTTTCTCACGCAAAAATAATGCACAAAACGTACTCACAGGTACAAATGCACGCAAATAAGCGTCTCAGTTGTTACTTCGCGGTGTCTGAAAAGCGTGCGCCTTTCGCAAACAGAGACTGCAATGATTGCGGTAATCTTTGAGTGCCCCGTAACTACAACAGAAACGTTACAGGTAAAGCCCGAGGTCAGTCAAGACGGACGATCCTCCCCTCCTCCTCACAGTGAGATAAGGGCGTGCAAGGGAGCGTCGCTCATCGCCTCGAAACGGGGCAAAGTACGCGTGGGAGATTAGAGAGCGCGCCGGCGCGTGATGCGACGACGCGCACTCATTGCGCCATCTTGCAGGTAATACTGAAAACACAATAATTCTTCCCGAGATGCCCGTCAGCAGGGGTAAGTGGTAGATATAAAGAGCTTACTGTGAAGGACGTGCTCCTCGGTTGCTCAGTAATTAACATTTCGCACTCAAGATTCAGAGGACCCAAGTTCGATTCCGCGTGCCCGTCTTTTTTTTTTAGTTTTTTTTTTCTTTTCTGCATTTTCATATATGCAGATGCCTATACATATACGGTGAGTGACGGTAACGCTGACGCCGACGTCAAAGTCGACGCCAGCGGCAAAATCCAGTCGGGAGTGTCTATATAATTGCTATTTCAATAAAAGCTAGCAGTTGTTCTATGAACAAAAGCAAATGAGAGTCAAGTTCCTTAGAAATTGGACCCAAACAACAACGCGCCTGATCTCGCTGCAGGCTTTCATGAAGGCGGTAGGATGGAGAGAGCCTCTGCTGCACTCGGTGGGTGGAACGAGCGTGCGTGCGGCGCGCGCATCGCAGTGCGATCCAGCCCAGGCAACACAGCTACAGTTTGAGGAGAGAGGGTTTTGGGACGTTAAACCCCAACATCAATAAGGAAAGAGGGCAGGGAAAAAGAAAAAGGAAGAGTGACGCATCTGGGAGAGAAGTGCGAGTGCTGATGCGGCGGCGAGCTTCGATGGTGGCGACGGCGAGGCGCAGAATTAGCGAGCTTCGCTCCTTATTATAAGATGGCTTTCGCCTTCGAGTAGTTTTCAGCGAATGCATAGGCGATCCTGTGAGTTTTTGGGGCTGTAGGTGTGCTTCGACATCAATTTCGTTGCTCACAGCCTCTTTCTTGCCCGCATTTCTCGCTGTTCCTTTTTTTTTTTGTGCGCTATATAACATCTTTCTTTCTCTGTTGCAACAGAAGTCTTGCATTAACGAAAAAATGGTAAGTAGCATGCGTCTTTTCCTTCTATTTTTTTTTCAAGAGCACGGCCTGCCTTCAGTATATGTTTCAGCCTTGTACAACCCTCACACATATAATAAGTTACAGACGGGTCACGGCCAACTTTTCACGCCGCGAGTATGAGAACACCTCTAACACACACTGTCATAAAGCATGAACAAGAAGCCAGGGTGTCACCTTCTTAAACCGCCTGCTTTCAACTCTGTATAAGTTCTTATACACTGCGAACAACAATGCCGCGGATATTCATTCCTGCTACAATGCTTCCAGGCACTGATTACGTAGTATATATATATATATATATATATATATATATATATATATATATATATATATATATATATATATATATATATATATATATATATATATATATATATATATATATATAT
Source organism: Rhipicephalus microplus (assembly GCF_013339725.1). Lineage (NCBI taxonomy): Eukaryota > Metazoa > Arthropoda > Arachnida > Ixodida > Ixodidae > Rhipicephalus > Rhipicephalus microplus. Next base: position 120,160,651 of record NC_051165.1, read on the forward strand.
ATATATATATATATATATATATATATATATATAAACTCGCAACCAATGCTATTGTGGGCACTGACTGACACTCCCATGTTTAAGTTCACATATATACTCAATAAGGTTGCTGGGGGGATAGCCGCTGTGGCAGCTCAGCGGTAGAGCATCGAACGTGTTCTTCGAAAGTCGCAGGTTCGGTTCCTGTCCATGGCAAGTTATGTTTCCAATCACTTTTCTTTCTTCCCTTTCACATTACAATTGGTCTAATAACTTCCCCTATCTTTGGCATTATTGTCTCAGTTAGATATCATTATATTGTGTCAAAACACGGGAAAACGAGCTCTTAATACACTTCTTTCCTTATATATATATATATATATATATATATATATATATATATATATATATATATATATATATATATATATATATATATATATATATATATATATGTGTGTGTGTGTGGTGTGTGTGTGTGTGTGTGTGTGTGTGTGTGTGTGTGTGTGTGTGTGTGTGTGTGTGTGTTAGACGTTTACTGACGCTTCAGGACAGTGCGTAATACTTAATCTGGCGCATGCAGCGCGAATATTGCCCATGGGTATATTTACTGCCAATAATAATATTCCATAGATTGCCATTCGTTGAGTCAATAGAGGCTACGGTATTTGCGTACAGCGCCCTTCTCGCCCCTTTGTTCAACGTAGTGGAGCGGACATTACGCTGCACCGTTTCTGCTCACCTGGAATCATATATTAAATAAAAGTATGAAGTGAAATAACCAATAAATATACAGGCTTACTATAATAACTGAACGCTTTCTTAACGTCCTGTATTCTCTTTTTTTAAGGCATTCACCGATGAAGAAAAGGTATCGTACCAATTTCATCCATTCCCGTATTTTCTACCACAGAGCTGTTATCGTCGAGTATTGCCCTGTGTCGCGGATAGAAACTTATAATCTCCGTGAACTGGCACGCGATCTCTTCGTCCTCTTCTTCATCTCTTCTCTGTACTTTCTGCCCTGCTTCACTGTAAAAACATCTGCGCCGATTTTTCCAAATAAGTAGTCAGGAGCTGTGGGAGGATGCCTTGCGCAGCTACAACTCCTCCCTTTAGGAGGCTACCCTGAGTTGGGCTGAGGTGGTAGAAGAGGCCTACCGCGAGTAGGATCTCTCGCCTTCTCGCAGCCCCTTTCCTTTAAGATGGGATAAATAGAGCTGTTTCTCTCTCTCTCTCTCTAACGTGGAGTGCAACAGCTGTAGGTGGCTAGAAACCGAGTATTGAGTGAACGAAAGAGGAGGAAATGTAGAGAGAGAAAAAATTCCTGGAGTAAAATTTTTGCGGGGAGGCGCTACTCGAGCCCGCGCCCCAAGGATTCGAATTTCTAACCCCACGGCTATCTAGGCACATCAGCAGAGCAGAGCCTTGTGTAGTACAGTATAGGGAGTGGGTGGGGAAGAAAGCGCGGATGAGGAGAAAAGATGTGAAAGTGAAGAGGACGGAAAAGAGAGGAAGGGAAGAAGTGCAGAGAAATAAATAAATAAAGAAAGAAAGAAAGAGTCAAAATATGCAAGGCGACAGATTGACCACGGAAAGAGAGCAAATAGAAAAAAAGAGAAAAAAGGAGAAAGAAAGGAAAGAAAAACAAAAAGAATACAGAAAGGAAAAGAAACAAATATATTTAAAAAGAACGAGATACAAGAACACAGACTCAAAGAAGGAAGATAAAAAAAGGAGAGCATGACGTAGCCTTGTATGGTAACGTAAGAAAAAGTGTGGGAAGGGGGTGGGGGCGGTAAGAGGGTAACAACCTAGCCAAGCCAGGACCATCTTGTCATGCGCCTATATGCATGCAGTAAATGTGCACAGTTGTCACGCTTGCATTTTTAACAAAACGGCGTGGTTGGTCACGGAATTAAAAATTACACGAACGTGATTATCGTTCCGTCGAGCGCTTCGTGAATGAACGTGATGAAACTGATAGAAACGCTTCGTGAACAAACTGGCTGAAATTCATCTGTTTCAATGTAGCTAGGCACGCTGTATTAGTTCACCAGAGAGGTAACTAGTAAATTTGAGTTTGTTAGCCCGACAGTGAACTCGAACTTCTGGTGCAAGCCATGTCCCCTGCCAGGAGCGGTCGTGTTCAATGCCTAAATTGGGCCGATGGCGCTTCGAAACACACCCACGGCCGAAGACAATGCCCTGTAGAAACCTTGAATTCAAATTTACTTACGTGCGTCCGCACTTCTCATAAGTCTTCATTACGCAAATATGCACGTAAAATCCTTGACCTATACAGTACCTAAGCAAGCTCGAATACTAATTCCTGACGTGAAAACGGGTAATACCGTGACTTCACGTATTTTTGTTCTTTCTGTCTTTCATGGTATATTCATGGTGTGGACATCTCCGAAGCAGCCATCAGCAGATCCATCTTGTATTCCCAGCGCATACCAGAATATTGACAACCATCCAATTGTAGCACAAAGCCGCGAGGAAATACGCACGGAGTTCACAGTCACAAAGCTCTTCGGGAGGTGAAACATTTTTCCGGGACTGGGGATCAAACCTGAGGCCGATCCATGCATTTTCTTAGCTAAGAAAAAATAGAAACGTAGTGGTGAGATGGGAAGGTCTACAAGAAAGAATTCCGGCTGGCTACCCTGTACTTAGGAAGGAGAAAGGGGCTGCAAAAGAATCACACAGAAGGTTCTCTAACGACACTACTCTGAAATCAACCCACCAACACCGTCCGCTAAGGAGCTAAGGTTTCAACTAAGGTTACCAACTAAGGTTTGGTCACGTATAAGCTTTCATGAACTACAAAACTTTCCTTGGGATATGCTAAGCCTGTAAGGATTTCCGCGCGGCTTTGTGGCACAGTAGCGTGGTTGCGAGCTTTCTCTTTCATAACCCTTGCGCCGTCTTGCGGCATTCAGCATAACTGCTTTTCCAACACTACTGAACATTATTCTCTTTTATTCTTTTTTTTTCAGAAATGTGTGGAAGCAGCTGAGAAATCTTAGGATGCGGGATTCCGAAATATAATACCAGGCGAGTGCAGGCCGGATTTTAAAGAACGTACGCCAATAAAGGAACCCAACCACGACGAACCTTTACGCCTTTACATGCACGTGTGTCGCAACGGTTGTTCGCCGAAGGAGGTGGATTCCACTTGTTTAATGGAATGGCGGCCCATATCCTCGGGCAAATAACTGCTTCTAGTTGTGCAAGTGAGACGAAGAAGAGTTTCAGTGTTCAAAAAGGTCCGAGAATTCTCAGGAAGCGACCGTTAGTTGTGGCAGAAACAAACAGAAGAAACGTCTTTTTTTACGGGGTGCACGAACACTTCAGTGGCGTATTTCCGTCACGGAAATGACGTCTAAAAATAACACGAATCAGAAGACAACTCCCGTTGACAGCCAAGACCAGTCGTGGTAGGTAACCTCCAGCCTGCAGTCGCAAAACCTGTTGCTCGAAGCTTTTCTGTGTGCTAGTCAAAGCACAGTTTTGTTACAGAAGTAAAAGGGCAAATACGTCTGACAAACAGACCTCTTGACTACTTTAGTATGCGCAGAAGAGAAAGGCAGCCATGAATTTTTGCTCCTGTTCTCATAAAGTCAACAAACGTGGTCACCCTGAAATTTTGATGAAAGATCAAGAAACTTGAGCCTGTACCACCATGTCATTATTCGTGCAAGCTTTAGAGGCTGGAAAACCACCTCAAATACTTCACGTTTCAAATCAATGCAACTTTTAAACTAGTTTAGATCGCATTTAGATATTATCAAATAATCGTTGATAATATTATCAATAACCTGGAGATTTTTATAACTTTTGTGTGTAACAACTTCTGATATATTATTCGATCCAAATGTCTCATAAAACTCACGAAGTATGGGACCGATTGCACGACTGGTTTTGGCTGTAGCCTGTCACGGAATCACTCTATAGGGACCTAAAGAAACCAAATCGGCTGCGTCATGACACTTCCCTCCCACAGAATAAGACGAATGTTGGCCCTATATCTATAGAGTGACACACAATCTTGAAAATATTATAAATATGGTTGGTGTACGAGTGGTCCCGTCTGCTCCCAAAAAACTGTCAAAGATATGCCGCAAAGCCTGTTCCCTTCTAAAAAAACAAGGGATTTAAAATTAAGCGTCCTAATGACTATGTTGTGTGTGCACAGTTTGTTGTTTATAAAGTTACCTTGTCCTGCGGCCGCACTTACCTTGGCCTGACTGAACGATGTAATAAAGAGAGGGTGAAACAACATCCCAATAAAGTGCAAAAGGCTATCGATGGTGACTTGGCTATTCATTGTAATGACTGCGGTTGTGTGCCACATTCGACAACACATGCGTTCTATATCGTGACAGAGATTTCTTAACCAGCTCCCACGATGCGCTGAAACTTTTACTGTGTCGCCTGAGGTTGGGCGTGGCATTCACGAATTCGTACCCTCGTCTCCTTGGAATGGCGAGCACTTCGGCATGCAACATCTGCGCCTGCGAGGAAACGCTTGAGCACAGTCTATGTCATTGCCCAGCATACCAGACCGAACGACGTATTATGGAAGCCAAGCTCTGTCAGCTGGATTCCCGGCCGCTTACAGAAGAGGAGATCCTGGGACCTTGGCCGACAGCTTCCCATACGCGCAAAGCCACGGAAGCCCTCTTGTACTTTTTAAGGACCACCAGACTTCACGACCGCTTGTGAAAGAACTGTGCGAGACCGTGCTGTGTAGTATCGAGCTGACTATTCATGCTTCTCTTTCTTACTCTTCTTTTCTATCTCTTTCCGTTCTATTATTCTCCTTTTCCCCCGCCCCAAGTGTAGGGTAGCCAACCGAGCCAAGCTTGGTTAACCTCCCTGCCTTTCCTCTCTATTTATCTCTCTCTTAACCAGTTTGAGTGTTGAAGCAGCCGTACGTGATGGTTTTTAATGTGTAAGCGCACCATCTGTCTCGCTCGTGCGGAAAGAACTGCTTTCTGGATGGTGTAATTAATAATAATAGATAAGTAATGAATGGCACTGCACGTGAGCTTTTGGTTGTTTTCTCTTTCTACTTCTCTATTTTTCTTCTTTCACGCACACGCACACATTATATATATATATATATATATATATATATATATATATTGCACAATTCAGACGGTGTAAGAATAACTATTTATTTGGGCTAAATCTAACTTCTGCCCGAAAAGTAAAGGAAAATGTAGCAGCGTTCCTAACAGGCGATCCGCAAAAGGAATCAATCTCCGAGGGGACCTCGAGCAATGCACCCCTTCTTCTCGTCAAATCCCCATGCTGAGGAGGCGCGCACCGTTACGTCCTTTTTTTGTCTCATCATCGGGCCGCTGATCTCTTTGGGGGCGCGCGTAGTTTGAATATTGCATCTGTCTTGCGTCATTATCCCTCCTCTAAGAACGCATCGTCCCGATGCGTAGAAGCAGTGTTGCTGACATGGTCTGAATGCATGGTCTCCACCGGAGAAATAGGTATTCCTCATGATCGGATGTGTATAGTTCGATGTTCATTGCCTGTCATAGTATGGCTTCATTCTGACCACATGCACGATTTCTGTGCTCTTTCGGCGTCTCAGTGATCTCACTTGTTCTTCCGGTGACACCTCGTAGTTCAAGGAGCTGACGCGACGAAGGACTCGGTAAGGGCCGAAATAGCGGCGCATAAGCTTTTCGGAGAGGCCAGGCGTCCGCATGGTAGTCCAAATCCAAACTCTGTCACCTGGTGCGTAGTCGACTGCTCTCCGCCAAAGGTTGTAACGGTTTGCATCAATGCGTTGTTGTTGTTGTTTTATGTGATGTCGTGCCAACTGACATGCTTTTACGGCTCGCTGAATGAACTTGCTGATTTCAGGCTTGTGCTCTATATTGTCGCTTACAGGCAGCATTGCATCTACGTATGTGGTAACTATTCAACCACAGACTAGCTGGAATGACGTCACTTAAGTAGTCTCCTGGACAGCAGTATTATAAGTGAAAGTGGTGTTCGGCAGTATCTTCTCCCACGTACGGTGCTCCAAGTCAACGTAAATGGACAACATATCGGTTAGAATACGGTTGAGTCGCTCGGTTAGCCGATTCGTTTGGCGGTGGTAAGCCGTTGTTCTCTTATGACATGTGTTGGTAAGTTTCATAATGCACTGCGTCAAATAGGCTGTGAATGCAGTTCCTAGATCCGTGATAACCACCGTTGAGGCACCGTGCCGTAGTACAATGTTTGTGACGAAAAATTCAGTGACTTCTATAGCCGTTGTGCTCCTCGGTTGCTCAGTGGTTAACATTTCTCAGTCTATAGCCGTGCCCCTGGTGAGAGAGGCTGTCTCGTCATACCGAGTTAAGTAGTCTGTCGCCACTACTATCCATCAGTTGCCCATTGAGGACGTAGGAAGTGGACCAAGTAGATCCATTACTACTTGTTCAAATGGAGGTTTAGGAGGTTCTATTGGTTGGGGAAATCCTGCAGGTTTCAATGGAGGCGTTTCGCGTCTCTGGCAATCTCTACATGTCCTCACATAATGCTTTACAACATCCAGTAACTTTGGCCAAAAGTACTTGGTGCGGATGCGAGCCAATGTTCTACTCACTCCGAGGTGTCCTGGTGCTGGGTCATTGTAGCAGGCTTTCAGGATTTAGGGTCGCAAGGCCGAAAAAAGACGAGTTGGAATTTCTCCCTGCTGTGCTCGAAGTTTCTCATGTATAAAACGTTGTTTCTCATCAGGTACGACGACAATCGCTGGACGGAAACTCGAGAAACACGCACGGGTTGCTCTTCCAGATGCTTGATCAGCTGAAGCAACTCCACGTCAGATCATTGATATTCAGTCATGTCTGCGGTGCTGACGGGTCCAAGAAACGGAAAGTCGTCTCCATCTTCCACAGGTATAGATTCCACTGGTGCGCGTGACAGGTAATCTGCATCGCTGTGCTTGTGACCCGACTTGTATACGACTGTTATGTCCTATTCTTGCAGTCTGAAGCTCCACCTAGCAAGTCGCCCAGAAGGTCATTTAGGCCTGCGAGCCAGCACAGTGAGTGTTGATCGCTCACTGCTCAAAATGGTTTACCATACAAGTACGCTCGGAATTTTTGTATGGCCCATATTACCACCAGACATTCCTTTTCCGTCGCCGAGTAATTCATTTCAGCTCTCTAAAGAGTGCGACAAGCATATGCGACCACTCGTTCCTCTCCGTTTTGCAGCTGCACGAGGACAGCGCCTAGTCCCAAATTGCTTGCGTCCATGTGAATTTCTGTTTCAGCTTCTTCGTGGAAATAGAGAAGGACGGGGTGGTTTAGGAGTCGCTGTCGTAGCTCATTGAACGCGTCCAGGTAAAAGGCGCGTCTTCTTTCGTCAGTCGAGTTAGTGAATCCGCTATCTTCGAAAAATCTATGAATATTCTGTAATAGGCACAAAGTCCTAAGAATCGTCTGACAGTCCTTTTATCCGTCGGTGTAGTAAACTTCTTTACAGCTGCTGTCTTTTCGGGATCAGGTAGAATGCCTTCAGAGCTAAGCACATGACCGAGAAAAAGCAGTTCATGAACACCAAAATGGCACTCTTGGGGTTTTATCGTCAGCCCTGCTGAACTAATCGCTTCAAGCACAGTCCGTAGTCATTCCACATGCTGATCAAAGGTGGCCGAAAAGATCACGACGTCATCGAGATAAACAAGGCAGGACTGTCATTTTAACCCGGACAGCACAGTGTTCATCATCCGCTAAAATGTGGCGGGTGCGGAACACAGGCCAAATGGGAGTACCTTGAACTCATATAACGCATTTGGGGTGACGAAAGTAGTTTTCTCGTAATCTCATTCATCCACCTCTATCTCCCGGTCTCCGCTTTTGAGGTCTAGAGAGGGAAAGAATTTGGAATCTCGTAGTATGTCAAGGGTGTCATCGATCTTTGGAAGAGGATAGACATCCTGCTTTGTGACGACGTTCAATTTTCGGTAGTCAACGCAGAAGCGCTAAGTCTGGTCCTTTTTCTTTACCAGCACTATGCGAGGCCCGTGGACTGGCCGATGGTTGAATTACGGCGTCTCTAAGCATTTCTTTAACTTGGCCTCTGATGACTTGTCATTTTTTGGGGGTGACACTTGGTACGGGTGCTGGCAAATAGGTCGAACAGGATTGATCGATTATGATGCGGTGTTCGGTTATGGATGTTTTTTCCACTTTCAATGACATGGAAAAACACGAGGCGTACTCTCGCATAAGGCTCTCGATTTTCTGTTTCTGGTTCGGTGATAGGGCTGCTTCGATGTGAATAGATGCGAGTAGGGAATATATGCCGTCAGGGTGTAGTGGTTCAGTCTCCGAAGAATTCATATCCTTAATCAGAACGAAATCGTGCAAGTGACCAACAACAGTTCCCTTCGCAAGATGTTGCACCTCATTTCTGAAATTTGTGAGGAAAACATTCGTACACCCTTCACGCAGCCGTACAATACTTCTCGATGCACAGATCCTTTTCTCAAATAATAGCCCAGTATTGCTTTCTGGCATTCTTTCATAGTTGTTGTGTACATTGCTTTTTACGGTGACAATGATGATGGATCTTGGAGGTTGTTACGCGTGGGAGTCCACGCCAACGCTAATCTCTGCAAAGGCAATCTGTGTCAAGGCCAGCAATCGAGCCCGTCTGACATGATCGACTCAACAACGTCATCAAGCGGCGGCACCGGTCTGTCACGCAACGCGCAGCGAGCTCCCTCAGCCCACGAGCCCGTTGAAGAAATCGGCGCTTTCCAGTCTGACGAGTCTTACGCAAGCGTGGGAACGTCACTCGTCCGTGGCTGCAACCACGCGCAGCGGCTCCGGATTGGATGAGCATGACGCGGCCCAGCGGCGGGTCACCATTGGAAGATTCTTACTTCACGGCCAGCGGCGCTTCTGGTTGGACGTTTGGTGACTCAAAGGATCCACCTGGTGCCTATAAGAAAGCCCTGCAGCGCGTCGCCAGCAGTAGACCTATGTGTGAGAGAGGCATCTCGTTGCTTAGAGCTCCTTTCGCAGTCGGCGCACCCGGTCTCCTTGGCAGCGGCGAGTTTCGTGGCGCCTTTCGTAACCTTGTCGGCGGTGCGCTTCGTAACAGCTGTCTGCCCCAGTGCCGAATATGTAACGCCTCTATTGCTATGCTGTACATAAACCTTGCCTTAACTCACCGTTGTCTCGTCCGCTCGTCTATCAGCTCTGCGCAAAAGCAGTCGCGAGCTGAGTAACACACGCTACCAAGCGGCTGCTGACCGTGTTGGCGGAGTTCGGAGCAGTGGCGCCTTCGGGACCTTGTTGGGGTCTCGGCTTCGGAACAAGGTACTGTTACATCGTCACCTGCAATCTGGGGCGCATCGAATCGTTTTTCACTCTCGAATGACGCGATGGCGTGTTTCGTCGAGAACGAGATGCACGTTTTTTGCAAGTTTATAACTGCGCCATTGGCCTGCAAGAACTTCATTCCAATAACTACATCTCTTGAACACTCCGACAGGACAATGAAACTGGCTACGTAGGAGAAGCCGCGTATTTCGACTCTAGAGGCACGCATTCCTGCCGGATCGATAAGGTGTCCCCCGGCGGTTCGCTCTTGTGGTCCTATCCTGGAGATCAGCACTTTTTTCAGCGTTCTGTCAAGCCCCTTGCTCATGACGTAATAGTCTGCGCCTGTGTCTACCGAAGTATTTGCTTCGTAGCCGTCTATAAGTACCGACAAATCAGAAGCGACGTTATCGTTTCCGCACGTAGTCTCGTGTCCATCATCACCTTTTGAAATCGGCGCTGGAGGTTGTTTTGTTGTGTCGGCAGCAGTCTTACCTCCACAGGTCTCCGATTCTAGTTTTCCCGAAGCGGGCTTTGGGGAAGTTGCCACGGAGAGTTTGAAGATGGGTGCGGACTTGGTGACCAACACCTCAATGGCACTGTCGACCGAGACTCATGCTGCTGCGAGGAGGGAGTACCTAGACGCTTTGACAAGTATACTCCTCGATTTCAAAGGCCGTTCCCAATTCTTTGAACATGCAGCGTTTATGAGAAAAACCCGAAGTGCAGCTCGGCGATATTCAGACATCCGGTAAAGATGGCCAGCTTCGCCGCAGTGGTAACAAAGTGGAATTTGATCAGGAGTGCGCCATCTATCAGTTTTCGGATCCTCGTCTCAGCTGGGGACGGCGTGAATCGAGGTTTCGGCAGATGGGTGGTTGCTGCGGTGAATTAGGGTCCAGGGGCAACGAAAGGAGGTACAGGGGCGGCTCTCAGCACCTCGGCGTACGAGACTGCGGGCTGCATGAGAACCAACGCTTGAACCGACTGTGCTTGAGGCTGCTGCTCATAGACTGCCTGTCTGACTTCCTCGCGAACAACTTCCGCTAACAACGAGACCGTTGAGGGGTTGCCGTTTAGCTTCTGGAGCTCTTCTCGAACCACCGATCGAATATCTCTTGTAACACGTCGATGCCATTCCCGAAGACTGCTGACACGGCGTCTACAGATGCGACGTTCCCATCTCGATTGTAGTGCCTCGCTCGCTGTTGCAGAGTCTTTTCAACCACTGTCACCTCGGTACGAAATTCGGCGACGTTCCGCGGGGGGCATCGGAGCAAACCAGCGAAAATCTCCTGCTTCACCCCGTGCATCAGGTGCCGAAGTTTTTTGTCCTCGCTCATATTTTGATCAGACAGGCGAAATAACCGGCACACGTCTTCCACATACATTGCGACGCTTTTTTTTTGCGCTGGTTTTTTGCTTGCAAGGCAGCTTCAGCTCTTTCTTTCCGGTCTGTGCTCGGGTATGTGACCAGCAGCTCCCGTCGGGAGTCATCCCACGACTGAATGGCACCTTCATGGTTTTCAAACCACGTTCGTGTGCTGCCTGCAACGCTAAATAAACGCGGCGGAGCTTCCGTTCTTGGGTCCATCTGTTGCAGTTGGCGCGCGCTCAATAGCTTCCAGCCAACCCTCGGCGTCTTCATGAGGATAGCCATGAAAAGGGTCGGGCGTCCGTGGCTCATCGGCAACGACGTGGGTGCAGCGACTGGATACGAAACGACGTACGCGGCAGTGGTTGGATACGACATTTCAGTACTCTCACCGGAGACGGCTGGAGACCCTCTAGGCTTTGGTGGCAGGGGAAATTCCGGCGGCTCACCACGTAGACGACGGCTCGCGCTGATGAACTGGCGTGAGCTCGGTTGGCGCGACTGGTCGTGGTTCCGGGCTGCTTCCTCGAAGTCCAACGGGTTTGGGATCATTACTCAGCTCCTCCACCATAATCGTTACGCAAAATCCAGATGTAAGAATAATTATTCATTGGGGCTAACTTGTGCCCGAAAAGTAAAGAAAAATGTAGCAGCGTTTCTAACAGGCAATCCACAAAAGAAATCTTGTCTTGTCTTGTCGCCTAGAAGATATTGGCTCATACCCACAAGGGGGACCGGCCACACTGTACCTTATAATAGAAAATTTTTATGCAACGCTTGCTATAAAAGAGAGAAATCAGATAAGAACAATGTTCCATTCAAAAAACGTGAAAGAGTGCAGAAGAATAAGATAAACCAGAATATACAAAACAAATTAGCAAGAATGAAGAAGGGGGACAAAGAATTGGATGTATCTGGCATTACCATTAGCAGCGTATCCTTCCGGTTGCCTGAATGAATTTATGTAGCGCTGACAGAATAGCACTGCGGCCCGCACCCAACTCACTGGCTCCAAACGATAAAAGGGTGGATGTATTAACTGGCAATCCCAGCATACCAATCGGTCTCTCAAGCATTATTCGGCACAGTGAGGTGAAGCGGTGGCATGTGAGAAGAAAGTGATTATTGTTTCCGGTTCATTTCAAACTGCACAAAGGTTAGTTAATGAAAATCCTGATCTGTGGAGATAAAAATTTAACTGAGGAACTCTATAGCGAAAGCTTGTGAGGGTCAAATCAAATTGACGAGAAATGCATTTTGCGGAGTTCCATGTAGAATTGCAAGTGCCGAAATTCATCAGATTGTAAGAGCGAAGTTTTGTTAATTTTTAAGATTAACAGGCGTTTGAATTGTTCGGCATTAATAAAAGGAAACTATGGAGATACTAGCACCACCAGGAAATTTAAAGCTGCCGAAGCGAGCGAATCAGCAATTTCATTTGGTGCAATTCTTCCAGCATGCCCAAGGACCCTAAATAAACCCTACTTCTGATAGGCTGCGCGGTACGAGACCAAAATATCCTGAGAAGAGGAGACTGCTTTGCGGACGTTAGATATGTACAAGCAGACAAAGCATCCGAAATAATAATAGCTTTTTAGTGCTGCGAATTTAGTTTTCGAAGAGCCAATATAATAGCCAGAAATTATGCGAATAAATTGGTCTGAAGTCAGGCAATCGGAGTGCAAAAGGCCAATTAAGATGATGAGAAAAAATACCTACTCCAGCCTTCTGAACATTTTGCGTTGCGTCCATCGAAATTACTAAGTAATTGGGAAAATGACTGAGATGGTCTTGAAAGAGGCCCTCCAGAACATGCTTTGGAAGTAACTTGGTATTTTTTGGGAAAATGTCATCAAAAATTAAGTCAACTGGCGCCGAGAATTGGGTTTAAGGAGTTAAATTCTGAAGAGAAACGTGAAGATTTTATAACAGAGACTCGACAAAAATGACTTGGGTCTTTGATAACGACACCATTGGCGCTTAAAGAAAGAAACTGGATATTTGATGAAAACTATCTGTGAACAGGAGAGGGGCACATCGCAGAGTTTTAAAAATGTTTGCGCGGTAAGCTGTCAAAATCTAGCACCAAGTGGAATGATTCGAGCTTCCAAATAAAGCGCGCTATTCGCGACACACCTAGGTAGCCCGAGACACAGCTGCAGCGCTTGCCTTTCTAGCAATATGATAGGTCTTAGTTTGTACTCAGCACTTCTGGAAAACATAACGCAACCAAACTCCAGAATTTGGCGTACGTAAAGTTTGTATACCATACGTAAAGTATCCCTGCACATCCCTGAATAAACACTGTGATCCATGTGCTAATCTGTACGCATCTATCAAAGAGAACTGCTGGACCAAGCGACGCAAGCTCGCTTGCATTCGTGTCAGGTCCACTGTCATCCCACATTCTGTGCAGCAGCACTCATATCTAATACAGACCGACCTCTCTCCATTCTTCTAATTAAACTTCTTCTTTTTCTTCATGCCTAAGACACGGTTAAAATGTCTGGTCAGTATTACATACTGACCGTCAAGAAAACACAGCCCTGAAGAAACTGAAGCTTTGTAGGCAGCAACAAGTCGTGCTGTTTTCGGACAGTAAGCCCGCTTTGCAACGGCTAAAACATGGATTGATTTTGGATCTATGCACTCAAAGATCACAGCGAATCCTTAAAGACCTGCATAAACATTAATTTCAATGGATTGCATCACATGTGGGTATAACGGGTAATGAGGCGGCTGACAGATTTGCCCGGAGTGCTCGGGAGCTTAACACCAATGAAGAAGACTCCCAAAGACAATCAGCCTATTTTACGAGAAGCTGTAAATAAGCATTTTCACTCGTTATGGCTGATGCCTCACCAACCATGTGTGACAAAAGGGCTATCAAGGGAAGAGGCCTGTTGCTTCATCGCATCCGAACGGGATCAGCGCGTACACCAGCATGGATCCACAAGATCAGACTCTCCGCGACGCCCTGGTGCTCGAAGTGCAAGGAAAACGGTGATATAGAACACTATTTGCTTAAATGTCGTGAGCTTAGGAAGAAACGGAAAATTTTATTTTAGAAACTGCAACAATTAGGCTCGCCATGTGACAGAGTGACTGGTATTGTGTTTCCGCGTGGTTCCTCGATCTTCAGGAAACAGGTGTCGCGACTTCTCTTAAAATGTTTGATTGCTACAGACCGCACATGCGACTGGTGATAAGTGACAATTATGTTTAAGGGTATAGTGCAGCGAGATAGAGTACCGGCACAATACTGCAAGTGGAATAGCATAAAGGCCGCCGTCTTATACAGGGTTACGTCGTGCTATGCACGATTTTTATTTTAAAAGCCTGCTCGTGTTTAGTTAAAAAACAAAGGACATTCGCTACAACTAGCAAAGAGAAAACCGGGTGGGGCAATTGCCTGCAAATTATGCAAGGCTAGATCCGCCGGCTACCTACAACATCCTCAACCTCAACCTCAAGGTGCAGGTCACAAAAATAGTCATTATACTTCGCTGCTTCAGCTAGTCCATCAGTACACAGAATGCGTAGCCTGAATGACGGCATATTCCACCTATGTAAAACGTGGCAAACTCGAAAAAGAATGTGTTTAAAACAAATTTTCGACGATTTAGAATACGGTGTACTCCACTATGGGAGGGCTTTGAGCTTTCCCGATATGTGTGTAGAGAAATTTATTCTCAAGAACAGTGAACGCCAACTCCAATCCAAAAACATCGCGGCGGAACACAACATGCTCGGACACACCCAAAAAGTGTTACAAAAAGGAATGCGAGCGTGAATAGAATAAGTTGTTAAGAACTTAGAGTACTTCGTACTCTACTATGGGAGCGCATGTAGCCGTCCCGTCAACCTCAAATTTCATGTGTGTTTATAAAAAGTAGTTAACGATTTAGAGTACTATGTACTTAACTATGGGAGAGCATAAAGTGGTCCCGGGGGCCCTTACACTTGACGAGGCCGAGCTGACAAAAATTTTAGCCTCAGCTGTCAGGATGACAGCTGTGTGTTAAGAAAAAGTGGTTCATGATTCAGAGTTGTGTTGAAAAAATGTAAACGACTTCGAGTACTTTGTACTCAACTATGGAAGAGCACTGAGCTGTCCCGCTAAAACTTTCATGTTTAGAAAAAAATGTTCAACAATTTAGAATACTTGGTACTCTACCATGGGAGAGCAGAAAGCCGTCCCACTACATAAAAGACTCACGAGGTTGAGAAATCCTGGTCCGGGAAGGAGGGGGGGGGAGTAAAAAAAGGAGGTAACGATTTAGAGCACAGGGTACTCTACTGCTAAATGAGTCAATGTCATTTATTACAAACAAGTCGCCCAGATAAAGGACACAGTGGCTCAAGTCATCCTGAAGAGCCTCTGTGATAGACCCCGTTACATTTCAGGTTTCGGCGGCCTATTCAGGATATCTTTTCTTGTAACCTGCACAATGAAGAAACTTCGGGAAAAATTATAGTTTCCTCTCTATGCTTTAAGCGAGCCACTACAAGGCTAGGGAAAGTACACTGACCTGCGGTTTTTAAATGTCGGTTAGAAACAAGAGGCAGAATCTACCAAAAGAGTCACAGTTAGCCGTAACAATCATCGAATGAACGAACTATTTTGTGAATGAATGAATGAATGAATGAATGAATGAAAATGGACGGAAAATCTCCTCTGGGCATTGTCAAATTAAGTTTATTTAAATTCATTGCAGTTGTCCAGGAGAAGCGTTATGAGAAGAGCTTTATTAAAAGAGTACAGCGTTTTTTTTTTGGGGCGAGGGGGGGGGGGGGTAGCGGCACCGGCTAGGCGTTTTTGACCACCTTTCTGGCATTCGTCGGCGTCTGTATTGGGCCCGACAGCCGCATGCCGGAACCGCCACGACATCGGCATCAAATTTTCGCAATGTCTAAATTTTGCATTTATGTACGATTCCGCACTTCAGCTTTAGATATTGTTTTCGAGGGGCTATTACTCCACTACCATGAAATTTAACAAAGTTCTCACGAAAAAGGCCCTTATTTTGCATTTATTTTCACTGCGCATACAACACGCTCATATGCATCCATTACTCACACATTCCTCAGTTGTAGGTTCAGAAACAGTGGAGGCCCCTGAGCATGATCTCATCACACGGGAGCATTTCATCAGCCTTTAATGGCAAATACCTTCCGCAGAATAGCGAGCCTATTGTGACTCCAATGCCCGAGCAGCAAGTGTATATATATTACTTCGCCTCCTACTGAGCGCTCATCAAGGTTTGGAATAGTCCCACAGTAACTGCAGTCCCGAGACCACCTATTAAACGCCAATTTGGAAGTTAGCTTTTGCTGCGTGTAAGTTTTTCTTTAGGTGGATAGAACTGCCATCCACATGTCCGATCATGACTCGCCCAAAGAGATCTAAAGAAAATTGGTTCCAAATCCGCATGTTACACCGCAAATGTAGTCGAAATACGATAGTCTTGCGTCTGATGAAAGTGAACAAAACGTTTATTTAATGTTCTGCACAAGAAAATCGGTTAAAGGTATTCTGGAGGCGCTGCATTAGAGTGCCTCGAGCATGTAGCGGAGACGAACGAGCGCATCGAGGCACAATAGATACAAGCGCATCTGGCAGTTTTATCTTCGAAAACGAAGGCATGCAGCCCGGCAGAGAAAGATGCGCGCCAGTCTCGGAGGTGATAAGGTGTGGAACGCAAAGCGACGGACAGGTGCCACCACCGTGACGTCGTAGCAAAGCGTTGGAAACGGCTTTTTGAGCATCGCGTTGCACTGTCAACGCAGCGCGATAAACGCTACATTCCTTAGAGTTGCTTCTGTGTGCCTCTTCTAGTATAAAGGCAGACATACAAAACATAGTCTTTAAAATTCTGGAGTGGAGGCTCCCGCAATACATTGCTGGCAACAGCGAAGCCAGCTTTTGCCCTCTAAAGATCTCAGAAACATGCCATTTTCTGGTTGTGGCCACTTAGACATCAAGTGGCTTTAACTTGTTAGTCTGAAGGCTGCGTTAATTATAAATTCAAGGATAGTTGTTTCCGAAGAAATAATCCGCAGATACTAGTATCGGCAACTTAATCTCCAATAAAAGTTGCCTCAAATACCAGGCTTGCTGAAGAAATCTAGTAACACAAGTACGAGTTTGAGCACTATCTCAGCAGAAGAAGTTGCCACGTTAAACTCGTTGCGCGTGCGAGGAAAACACTCCTTCTCAATCGCCGAACGCCAACAGCTTATCATGCCCCTAGTAAGATGGCTGCCGCAGCCACCATGTTACGCTTGGCACGGCTTCACTCAGGGGGCCAAGAATTTACACTCCAGCAATTTTTTTGAGCCTCCTTGGACTCGCCCCTCTTCCACAGTACATCAGCTCAACGCGAGGGAGTGACGTTTTTAGCCTTCCTCACCCAAAACCGGATCTTGACGGTGGCGCCGCTCGTGGTTTCGCGAGACGTTCCGTGCGCGGCGGACACTGATGCCAGTCCTAAAGATTTATCGCAAGATCTGAGGATCTTGTACCTCTTCCAGTGATATGGTGCCTTTGTTGAATCTAGGGATTTTGTAAGGCTCTGGAAATGTCAAATTACGTGGTCTGATAAGTGAATAACTTCGTAATCTCGCTCTTTACCCTAAAAAGACTGCAAAAAATGATAACTTCAGCTATTTCACGAGCTTTCTATTTAAGAGTCTTAGTGTTCTGGTGGTCCAACAGAAGGGGATATCAGTTCTGTAACGCGAGATTATCATGTGCTGAATACTAAGGAAATGAAACTCTGTTGTCGTAAGAGTTCAGGATGCACGAGGATATTATGAGCGCTTTGAGTGATTGCTGCTCGGTAAAAAAAAAGGGCAGATCACACGTACCTTTGAAATCGATGTATGCGAAGCATTTGGAGGGATCGTGACTGTGTTGTAATTATATTATTATGGGCAACGCTCCTTAAGGCGTGGGTCTGTCTATCCCTTGTATACTGTCCACTTGTTTGTACATGACCTGTTTGTACACTTGTTGTACACTTGTTGTACATTGCGGGCAATGAAGAAGCGGATGGCCTTGCTTCGTCATGCAACCATGATGGCTGTGACTGTCCGGGAATTTTATGTACGATGGACAACGCTCGTCTGCTTATACGCCGACACCTCCTAAAGCAGCATTCAGACCAGCGTGAGGCGAATGGATCGTTCCCTTCCCGTGTTCGTGGCCGTGGCTTGCCTCGTCGTTCCCGAGCGCTGTTGCACAAACTAAGAGTGGGCTCTGTGCTGGTGCGTAAACGATTACACCGTCAAGGGCGTGTGGACAGTCCGTTGTGTGCAGCTTGTGGCTCCTGTGAAACACTTGAGCACTGTCCCACATTTGCTACGCAGCGGTCTTTTCTGATTAAGGAATATAAATTCCTAGGACTTAAAGTTCGCGACCCTAGACGACAACCTCTGTCCGAGTGTTAGTGCGTCCTGACGCGACCAGGCCCACCGAGCTCTCCTTACATTTATGAAACAAACGGACCTGGCCACCCGTTTATAGATGATCTTTTTTTTCTTTTTTTAATATTTTTTATTTATGTTTTTACTCATACTAGTCGAAGTCGTCGTCATTTTTTCTCTTCCTCATCTTCTTTCCTCTTTCTCCCCTCTAATCTTTGTTTCCTCTGTTTCTTCCCTCCTCCCAAAATAGTGAGCAGGCGTTGTGCCCATCCAGGTGGCAGTTGCCAGCTTGCTCTCTCACTCTTTCCTCTGGGTCCTTGTGAATCTGTGCATGCAAATCAAATAAAATGAATAAATGACCGCCTATAGCTCCACCTCTGCAAACTGCCCACTACTTCGTCCTTGCAAACATCCGACTAGCCCCATCATCAATCCTCCACTTCACAGACCATACATGAAGCGGGGACGGAAGCGACATCTACCACTTACGAATGTAGAGAGAAAGAAGATTATGTGCCGCAGTATGTCACGACGTTGGCAAGAGGAGCCGAGCGCGACCTGTTGGTCCTAGGACTGTGATTCCTGTGAAGGTTGCTGCACATAATCGTCTTCCTCTATACTTGAATATTAAAACTTCTTTTTAGATATATACACCATTTGTCTCATCAAGTCGCCCACTACGTGATGTTTGCGGATAGTTCACGGTTTAGCGATGAAACCCTCCAGCGCTTCGCCCCACTCATCATCATTCACTCCATGGATATGCCGTGATTTTTTGAGCGATACACTACTAAATTATGTTGAAGATATGTACAAATGTTGTACGCACATACATATATTAAACAGTCGCATTTTCACTGTTGCGTAACCATGCTAACAGCCACATGTGTATTGGCATCCCCAGAAGCGGTCAGGTAATACGAAGCGCTTGTGCCAGCGAGGATGGCGGCCCTGGACACTGCTAAATAAATGAGCTTCATTGGATGGCGCTTCAATACAATTTTCGTTAACCCGACTTGACGGCTCTATGATAGATTTACGTATGTACTATTTATAAAACTTGATAGCGAGCACACAACCACGATTGACGCTTCACGAACATTACGGTCTACTTACAAAAGTTCCATGACATGGCAGTGGCTGTGTGGTAGAATACTCGACTTCCGAGCAGAATCCTGGGGTTCTAATACTGCGAGGACCATAATATTTCTTCTTTGCGCTCATCGGGGTCAATACTGCTGATACCAGCTTTTAGGGGTGGAGCTCCTCAAGGCCGATCTATGGTTGGCGCTCATTCACACCGTACGAAATTCAAACATAAACTGAGCAGCTCCTCAATAAAAAAAGAAAACATAGGTGTAACTCTATGTGTAATCAACTTTACATACATGTACAACTGTTGTACAACTGCGCAACACACGATCACACGCACCGTCCATCCGTCCATGCATCTCTCCGTTAATTCGTCCACGCGTCCATCCATCTGTGCATCCATCTGCCCTTCCATCCATCAGTGCATCGGCCCATGCATCCTACCGTCCATGCCTCCATGCATACGTCCACTTCTCTATCCGTCCGTACGAGCATCCATCCACCCATCTGTCCGTCCTTCATGCAAGTCGGCGACTTGAACGTAGACATTATGGACCCCAGGAACTGTAGCTTCGCCCACTCGTCGTCATTCACTTCGTATATATGCACTAATTTTTTTTCTCAGCGCTCGTGAATTAAGATTACCTATATACGTTCGCGCTGCTCTTTAGCTCATGTGCACTTGCCAGTAACCTTCAGTGCATTACCCTTAGCTAAAGTTGATCTTAACCCGACGTCTTGGCGGTATTGTTACAGTACATATGTAATCTTTATAAAATTGGATAGCCATGTGACGCTTCACGGTCTGTTTGAAAAGTAGTTGCGACCTGCATGGCATGGCTCTGTGATAAAATGCTTGGACGCCCCGTAGAATGCTGGGGTTTGGTTCCTCCAGGGTTGCTGACATTTTTTTCTTTACATTCGTCCGGTCAATGCAGCCGATGTCAGCTTTTCCTCAACGCTCACGCGTTCAAATTACGCGCCGTTCCTATAGGTAGATATGAGCTGTCTAACACCTGTGGCATACCCGCATACCAGTGGCACATAACCACCCTCGCGGTATGTGCCACTGACCAGCGGAAAGTGTTTTACGACGTATGCGATTGAATCGTGACATTATTCAAGCCATGACCAGCGAGTCCCTTTCATCAAACCGCCTTACCTTATCCTACTAATTTTGGTTTACCCCTTGTTAAAGGGGTGATCATGAGAGCACCCAGACGTATGCAGATAGATAGATAGATAGATAGATAGATAGATAGATAGATAGATAGATAGATAGATAGATAGATAGATAGATAGATAGATAGATAGATAGATAGATAGATAGATAGATAGATAGATAGATAGATAGATAGATAGATAGATAGATAGATAGATAGATAGATAGATAGATAGATAGATAGATAGATAGATAGATAGATAGATAGATAGATAGATAGATAGATAGATAGATAGATAGATGCCAAAGGAGCTTGCAGTACGCAAAGAAATGATTCGCATTTAAAATGAAAATTGTGCATGCTCTACCAGCTGCCTTCGCTAAACATCCCACCTCAGCGGGCAAATACGTTTCCCAATGAAGACGCACGCGATGCGGATGCAAAAAACGCAAGGACGTCGTTTCCGGCGTACCTCCCAACTCGCGCTTGCCATACACGCTTTGGTTCACCCGTTTGTATACGGACGACCCATGTGCGAAGTAACCACCGGCCATCGCTAAGCATCAAGTCCGTATTGTCGTATAAGGATTTCGCGTGCTTGGAGGCCATGACATCCTTTACCTCACACGCAATGACTTTTTTTTTCCACCTCCGACATATGCAAGCACGTTTTCAAACAGTTTGGTGCAGTACAACCGAAGCTGAAATTGTCGAGAGACCTCAATCGGTACACGTCTGACGAGCACTATTTTGCTATAACAACGCTTTTTTAGTGGCGAAGCTCCTTAAGACGCCACCCGATCGTCCTTTGTAGTAATCACCTCTATCGGGTATGTGCCACAGGTGAGTTTGGTTCTTGGAATGTCCGCTAGATGGCGGTACGTATATATATTTATTAGGGTGCCTTGATGCCCGCGCGCTCCGCTGAGTGTGAGGACAGCCGCGTCGTCTGCTACGAGCGCCGCCATTGCGTCTCCCCACCACAACTCGACCATATGCGAAGCCCGCTACGCAACGCTCGTGTGGTGCCCTGATACGCCCGGAAACATGTGCAAGCTAGAGAGCTTTTCTTCTTATTGAAGCTTGGACATATTTTAGAGTTAATTTTGCCTGAATGCATGCAGGGAACGCATATTTCATGTAAGCTGACGGCTTGCGCATGATTTATGCGCTAGAGGCAGACGCTGACTCTTTCATGTTGAAAACAAATCCCTACGCCGGTTACCACAGAGGGGATTCTAAATCTATATCGGTGGTGTCGTTTATATGCTTTCTTTGTTAGTGTTAATTATTATCTGAGGCTTTTACGTTCTAAAATGACGCCTGATTGCAGGACTGCAGCAATTTTGACAATCAGTTTTTTTTTTTTGCCTGCCCTGACAGAGTACATGGGTGTCCTCTGGTGTTTTACGTTATTCAAAATGAGACCGCCGTGGCCTAGATCGAAAGCGTGAGCCTCGCGTCAGCAACCGAGCACCGTGCCCACGGTACCACTGAGGCGGACGCCTTTCTTATTGCATTAACTATTTCTCCACGATCTTCTCATCGCACAACTTGACTTGTTTTTTTTTGTTTTTTTGCGACATAGCGTGTTCATTCTACACAGCGGTGCCCCGTCTTGTCTTTATGCATCTTCTTTGTATGGACGCTTCGCGAGTACAGTTTGCATAAGCACTTGCGTATGATCCCTGATAGCTCACAGTATTAATAAATAAATTATTTACTTAAATAATAATGCGTGCTGAAAGAGTTTAAATACTGACGGTGTGTGTGTGTGTGCGTGTGTATACGCCTGCCGTTTCCCCTATTATCATCCAGTGTAGAAATAATTCATTTTTGTGCATTAATGCAGCGCTGCCAGAAGCAATTCAAATCATACGCTCCAAGGCAGAATTCACTGAGTACTGTCACTAGTTGCTTCGCAGTGGTCGTAAATGATTAAAAAAACAACATCAATTGCGTAATGATTCGAGACAGGACGAAAAGAAAACTTGAAGTACAGGAACAATGAAAAAAATTTGAACTGCACACATTCTTACTAGGGTCATCACACCAGCATAGAAGGCGTACCTAAACCGAGAAAAAGATCGCAGAAAGAAAGAACCTGTGTGGCTTTGTAATGGTTTGGGCGCTCGAACGGTCGGTAATCGAATTCCGGCCGCAGTGGCCCCACTTCTATGGAGATGAAATGCCGGAGTTCTTAAACTTAGGTGCAAGTTACATAAAAACACCTGCTCAAAATTTCCGAAGTCCTCCAATGTATACCGCGTCTCTCGTGATCATATGGTGATTCCGGAACGTACACACACTCTTTAAACTTCAGTGGGTACGACACCGCCGCTGCGCAAAGCTTTATTCCCACAAATGAATATTACGAAAAAAAAAACAAGGATATCATCTGCAAAGAAACACGTGTAATGTATATTTAATAATAAAGTTCTCATCGCACATAGTGAAACCAAGAATGAAGGGCAGATACAGTACCAAGCAAGAGCAGCAAGCAATGTTTACGAAGTGAAATATGCGATTCATGCACACGAGAATCAAGCATACAGCCGTCAGCGTGTCTGTTGCTTACACGAAATTGGTGCCGGTACAAATTATGCATGCGGAATACCGGCTGGAAACTTACGCTGTGAATGGATGATCTGTTTGTCGGATGCCACTTGTCATGTTTGATTTTCACTGTTGAAAAGGCCTTCATTTCGGGTCTCTTAGGAAACGATACAGTTTCCAGAGTTTCTGCAATGATTAGTGCCCTGCGGCACACAATACCCGCTACGGTGACGGTAGCGAGCGCCAGCACAGTTATTCGCGCGCAGCGAACACGCAGAAGTGACTGAGTGGAGTCAAAACGGCGGCCATGCCGCCGCTAAGGCCGAGGAGGCGGCACCTGCCCTTACAAAGGCTGACACCACTCTAAGCGGGGGCGCGCGCATCGAGGCACTCTAATATTTATTATATGATGAAAAGATGCGAGATGATGGAACTTGGAGTGTTCACTAGAAATACGGACAAGCAGACGGACATACGCACGGACGGACAGATCGACCCACAAATCGCTGCACGGACGGACGCGCGGGTGGACGCACGGACGAACGCACGGATGGATGGATGGACACACGGACGAACGAAAGCAACGTATATGCCAATGGCTGCTAATGGGGAATGAGAGACAGGAACATTCGGCTTTTAGTTAACGCGCACGCTGCGATCCCTCTTAGCAGCCATTGGCATGTACATTGAGCACTAGATGACAAGAAAGGGTTGCTACGTTATACTCGCTGGGTGTAACCCCCTTAGTTTTAGAAAGGTTTAGCGAGCATTGAACCACAGTGCCATGAATGCAATGAACTAGTATATACCATGAATGAACTCGAGGTGGTTAAAGGTGGGAAGTAGATACGAAGCGCAAGCCGTAAGAAAGTAAAAGCCGAATTCTCCTGTCTCTAATTTCCCATTACCAGCCATTGGCATGTACAATGAGCACTATCTGAGGGAAAAGGTTGCAACGTTATACTAGCTGGGCGTAACCTCCTTGGTTTTAGAAAGGTTTAGCGAGCGTTGGGTCGCAGTGCCATGAATACGGTGAACTAGTATATACCATCAACTCGAGGCGGTTAAAGGTGGGAAGTAGACCCGAAGCGCAAGCCGTAGGAAAGTGTGCGTGTGCCACCTCTCGTTTAGTCCTTGGAATGTCCGCTGGAAGGCGGTGCTTCTATATGGGGAATATACGATGAAAAGATGCGAGATGGTGGTACTTGGAGTGTTGAATAGATGGACGAACGGACACACAGACAGATGCATGGATGGACGCATGAATGGACGCAGGGGCGGATGCATGGAGGAATGCAGGGACGGACGCATGAACAGACGCATGCACGGACGGGCTGATGGACGCATGGACGGTCAGACAGACGGACGCATGGACGGACGGAAGCAGGAACAAATGGACGGAAGAATGCTTCGCCCCACTCTCCATGATTCACTCCGTGGATATGCTGCCTTCTTTTCTTTTTTTTATGTGCGACACGCGCATCTGTATCACTTGTCTCTCGCTTTCTCCTGTATTGGATACGCCATGTCTTTGGATGCTACGAATTACCAAGAAACCCGCACGCAACTTTAGTCTACTGAGTAACCAGGCGTCTATGCGTCTGACCACCCCTCCCCCTTTCCCGCGTACCGCTATTTCAACAGAAATGTATCCGACGCGTCCAGTACCATCCACAAGCATGGTGATGCAATCGTAGCCAAGCTACTTTGGCAGGTAAACTCCCTTCTTACAAATAACAACTTCCATAATCCGATTCGCAAACCGATGTACACATTTCGGAGGCTTGAGTGTGCGCGGGATCACTGGGACAAGAGGCCCCAACCACCGTAAGCAGAATGAAATGTTCTCACATTGACGGTTTCTCGCACCCGTCGTACTGCGCGGTTTGTCATAAAACAGAGCGCGTAAAAACACGCTAAAAACGATGAACAATTATTCAACAGGCGCAGACGTTCTCCCTTTTGAAGTATACTGCCCGGTACTTCACCGCACGAGACGACGGCTTCCCATAGCGAAGCTGCCGAAGCGAGCGGCTGACATTTCGTCTTTTAAACTGAAGCGTTCATCTCAAAGTTTCGTGACTACTCGGACGGGAGCGCCATTCGAGCTTGCCGTGAGGAAAGGCAGCTGAGCAATCTCGCATTTCCTCGTGTTTCGCAAGAGTGTATAGGGCACAAAAAGAGTGCAGCGTCACCTACAGGACCACGGACGCTTTTCGATCGGCTGGTGAAGACGTTCATTCCGTGTGCGTCCGCCGTATCTCCGTATCCGTGAGGAGAAAAAGAAAAATGCAGACTTCTTTTGTACACCTGTTTGTCTGCGGCCTGGCCCTCATCTGGTGTGTCGCCAAATCTAGCGCCCAAATCAGGGACGGTCAGTGCTGATGATAACCGTTTTTGTGTGTCTTACACTTTGGCATTTAGCGCAAGACAATCAGGTAGTGTGATCTCATTGTCTTAAAGTCTGGTGTGTGGACGAATCTGGTGCCCGATGCAGTAATGGTCAGTGCTGATGATAACCATTAATGTGAGTGTTACTCTTTAGCACTTAGCATAAGAAAATCGACTGTTGTGGTTTGATGATCATGAGAAATGGAGTGCTTTTTTTTTCGTTTATTGTTTAGGTGCGTATGCTTGGTAGTATCAACAGCGATGTCATGCTCAACGCCAATTCTATCTATCTATCTATCTATCTATCTATCTATCTATCTATCTATCTATCTATCTATCTATCTATCTATCTATCTATCTATCTATCTATCTATTATCTATCGATCGATTTATCTATCTATCTATCTATCTATCTATCTATCTATCTATCTATCTATCTATCTATCTATCTATCCTATCTATCTATCTATCTATCTATCTATCTATCTATCTATCTATCTGTCTGTCTGTCTGTCTGTCTGTCTGTCTGTCTGTCTGTCTGTCTGTCTGTCTGTCTGTCTGTCTGTCTGTCTGTTGGCACTTTAATTATTTCTCTTTTTCACCAATATTGGCCACATAGTGGCTCTTAATGGTGCAGGAGCTATATATTGGTCTTCAGAAGTAGGCCTGGTGGTCTGTAGTTTCCCGTAATTTGTAAGCAAAATACATCGACGAAATGTCTTGATCTAAAACTTGTTATTGTTGAGGAGAACGCTCGGTAGAATGTCGATAGCTGTCAGCTAAGCATCTTTCTGCTAAATAGCCTTTATGTCGTGTTTTTTTAGATGTTATAGCATTAAACAGCAAGTTTCACAGCAATTCCGGCATCGGTGTCGTTGTCTGGGGCGTAGTTGGTTGTGAGCAAAAATATCATCATCTTAACCATGACCAAAAAATGGAGGAAGATGCAGAAATCAATGAGAAATTCTGCGTCCCAGTTAGGATTGAACCTATAGCTGTATCCGTGGCAAGCAGGTGCTCTACATCAGAGCTATAATGTTTGTTGAAACTGCTTTGAAAGAAAAAAAAACGCTATCCTAATGCCATGTAATGGAAGGAGTCTCCTGCACACATCGTATATTGTGGGGCAGAATTGTAGAATTGCGCCGGGTGTCAAAACATCTGAACTGAGCAACAAGTGGGTGTTTCAAAGGTCTAACCATTACAAAGCGGTCAGACGTATTTAATCATCATCAGCCGCAGAACCGATGGAGGTGAAAACTCTGTAGGCCCGTGTGCTCAGATTTGGGTGCACGTTAAAGAACCCCAGGTGGTCAAGATTTCCGGAGTCATCCACTACGGCGCCTCTCATAATCATATGGTGGTTTTGGAACGTTAAACCCCACACATCAAATTAGCAGCAGAACCATCAACAAACTGAACAGCTGCGTAGGTTATCGTGCTCCGTTTCAGCAGTCGCATTTCGATGGAGGCGGAACGGTAAAGTACCGTGTAGTGTGCGATGTCAGCGCACATTAAAGAGCACCAGATTGTCGAAATTTCTGAAAGCCCTCCGCTACGGCGTCTCTCATAATCATGTCGCGCTTTTGGGATGTGGAAAACGCCAGATATTATATTGGTTTCCCGCGTTGTCCTACGCTTGCGTAGTGGCCCCTTCGCTGATCAGCGAAATGAATAATTGCGGCGTAATGGACAATTAACAACTGAGCTTGTAATCGGTGTTCATACTTCGAAACCAGCAATGTTACGAGCACAGTGTTTCTTTCCTTTTGGCTGCATGGTTAAGATGGGCACCGAGAATCGATACACGTTAGCAGTTAGGAAGGGGATGCGTGCCGGGCTTTATTACGCTATCGCGATCTGCTCCTGAAGACAGAGCTCAAATGTCCTTTTTTTTTTTCAAAAACAGTTTCAAGCAATGTTGTAGCTAAGTGGTAGGGCATCTACTTGACAAGCAGACGGCTTTGTTTCAATTCCTACTCAAACTAAAAACTTTGTTATTTAATTTTAGCGCAACTTTTTCGATTTTTAGGCCATGGACGAGATGATCATTTTTCGATCCCAACCAAAGACATCGGCGTCTACACATACGCCGGCACCGGAATTTCAGCACAACGAGCTCTTTAACGCCGTCGCATTAGTATAATGTGCTATATCCATTGTAAGGCAACGTGATATTAGGCTATAAATTTAAATAATAAATAAGTATCAGCCTTTACCTCGGAATAAAGTGTGTGTTGGGAGGGAGGAGCTCCTTTGTGACAAAAAGAAAGTAATACGAAATAGGCTGAGAACTTTTACCGGGGCTAAGTTATGTTTTTTCTGAGGATTTTTTTTTTACCTTAGCATGACACAGTCTTTTTCGAACACCAACGATTGACGGGAGCTAAAATTATGGCCTAAGCAATAAGTTTCGTTCCCTTTGATTTATATTTTTGCAAGCCAATCAGAAACAAACATTTCCTTTCGCCCCTCTTCGTTGCTTCGTTTTCTGCGTATGAGTGATAACAATTTTAACTTCACTAACATCCCACGTTTTTTATTACTGGTCATGTTTTCAATACTGCGATGATCAAATGATCCTTCCAAAACTTACGTACTCAACCATGATGTCACGAATCGTACAGTCTATTACACACTTCTTAGGTAAAACGTCCACTTTGCACAATTAACGTTACACCACTGAGGTAACGGTGTATCGCAGTTGTGCTGAGCGTCAACTCTTGTACACGTCAACTATCGTACACGTGCAGGCATCCTGGTTATTGAGGTAGGTATGGCGAATAATATACGCGTTATCATAAGCATGCGCAAGGGGGTCACAGGCACGGCTGCCCGTGAACCCCCACACCTTAATCACTAGGGGTGGGTGGTTCCTCGATCGGGCATCATTTGTTTAAAACGTGGGGCTATGGCCACGCATTCTTTCAAGGAAAATGGTTACCGAACTCCCCCCCCCCCCCCCGGTATGTTGAATGTCTTTTAAGAACTGTTTATACCTTGTAGAAGCAAGTATGTTGTGTATTCTACTCGACTAAATGGGGGTGGGGGAATGAGTTAAAAGTTTGCTCCCACTAACCTGATGGGGTCACTGCGCACGCCTATTGGCGTTATAGTTACATTAATGCTTAATCATCTTTCTCCCCTATACTTTCACCTGTGAAGCGGGTATAAATGACCGTTTACGAAACTTAGGATCAGTTATATTGTCAGCCAGTTATCACTTGCGAGCTGCTTCCAAGTCACCCTATTGCCAGCACCAACACATCCATTGCCTGAACCATCGTTCACCGTGAAAGGTTAAGCCTAACGTGGTTATCTACATTGCCCCAGTATCACAAAGAAGTAAAAAAAAACTGGAACAGCTTCTTGATACCTATTTCTTGTCAAGGATACGTCAATGAATAAGCAATACAAAATTATTTGTACAGTAACTTCGTCTTACGCTTGATCATCACTTAATTAATAATATTGTAACACTGGTGTATCAACGACTGAAATTTCAGCTGTGAGTATGAAGCCACAAGTTATCGTATAGCGTATATACAAGTTTAGTACAAAGGGTAAGCAGCATTACTTGTTTAGGGGGCTTAAGAAATTACAAGATCTAAAGGGCGTATAACAAATTTTTCGAGCCGGCTTTTTACGCGACAATACGTATGACCAAACTTTATTTTATAGTGTCATTTTCATGTCATGCGTACGTCTCTTTTGATACAGATCTGAAGAAAGCCCAGGCCTTAATGAAGTGTTTGCAAGGAAACGATGTTGGTGCGAAAATGGAACTACTAAAGAACGTAAGCCAACGTACTATTTAAATACATGTCATCAACGCGCATCCGTCAATGACGACTGAACCAATATCAATTTTTTAAAGCCTTTCTAGCCACGAGGCTGGTTCAAAAGACGGTCATTTCTTCGCCACTGCGCTACTATTGCACCGTGAAGCTTACATTCCTGCTCACAGAGCAAGGCATCCACGTTCATAGCCTTCGTTGTACTTACTATTTAGGTGCTTACTCACTAACAAATAACTTCCATTTTGAACGCATCGTTTTGCTGTAGCAATAGGTCGTTTTAGCGCTGAGGACCAATATAGGCATTGGGTTCCAGACATCTTGTTTTCTTTTGTACTCTGAACATTGCCTGTGGTTTGAAGTGCCAGAACTTCAATATGATTATGAGACACGCCATAGTGGAGGGCTCTGGAAGTTCCGACCATCTGGAGAATTCTTTGACGTGCACTTGTATCACACTGTCGCTTTGATCATCATCATCATCATCAAAGTGAAAGCAAAGGAATGCAAGCGCCTTGGGCATGCAGCTTGTTTAGGTGCACTAAAACTTTATGATATAGTCAGTATGTGGGCGCCCTGATTTCCAACTCACGAAATGTACAAAACATCCAAGGACGCAGCAATGAACCTCTTCAGGAGTCTTTCTTGCGCCCATGCTAACATAACAAGGCATAACAATGATTAGTTATGACATCTCTTCTTTTTTCTTTGCAACAGGTGGGAAAGTCTTGCAAGGAATACGTTAATAACATCAATGAACTCGTACGTACGCCCACAATGTTTTATTTTCTTTCATGTTTATGAGTATGAGGGGGGGGGGATGCAGCATACATGCACGCAATAGCAAGTTTCATCAAATGTGTGCGGAAATCTTTGGGAAAAAAAAAGAGGGACACACAAGATAATCGCTCATTACATTCGTGATTGCTGTCTCTGTGGCAGCACTCACATTAAGATCACCATGAACATTTATTACGATCGTAACTACAAAATTTAGGATAAATAACTTGTTAACGCAGGCAGGTAGTGGTGTCAAATGTCCTTTTGTAAAAACCGACAGGTCTTCAGAAAAGCGACGGGCCGTTATTTCCGCCGATCGTGGAAACCAATATACAGCAAGTTTTTATTCTTACCATTATGTTTCAGGCAATACAGACATCATCAAACTCGTGTGACAATCAAGCACCTGTGCTTCTCGCACGCCCAGGCCGAAATACTTCGTCGTGCCAAAAGATTGAAACAAGCCACTAACAAAAACTCCTTGATTAACGTTTAGATTTACTTGAAGGCAGTTCTTGGTACATAAAGGATATTGAACGCGACGAATAATGGCATACCAATTTTTTTTAGTAATTCGAAGAAACGTTCCTTGTTTGAGACACCAATAATCGAAATAGATAGATAGATAGATAGATAGATAGATAGATAGATAGATAGATAGATAGATAGATAGATAGATAGATAGATAGATAGATAGATAGATAGATAGATAGATAGATAGATAGATAGATAGATAGATAGATAGATAGATAGATAGATAGATAGATAGATAGATAGATAGATAGATAGATAGATAGATAGATAGATAGATAGATAGATAGATAGATAGATAGATAGATAGATAGATAGATAGATAGTCTCAAATGTATGTCTTGCGGTCTGTTCACTGAACAGTATTAATTTGTTTGCTTTTTTTCTGCATCCATTAGATGGCCTGCATGAAGAAGGCAATGGTAGGTTCATCTCAACCGCCTTTGTTTTTTGATCTCTTTCGCCCTTTAGGTTAAAAATGCATCACTTCATATTAAAAATATTGTCATTACCTTTTACTTATTAGACCTCCATGTGGTGTAAACAACGTGATGGGTTTATTTACGCAACTGCCTCACTTCCACACTTTTTTATTAAAATGCTGTAATGTAGGAGAGGTTGGTGTCGATATGGGGACACCGGCTACTTATGTCTACATAGCAGACAAAGGTTACTGTATATATATATATATATATATATATATATATATATATATATATATATATATATATATATATATATATATATATATATATATATATATATATATATATATATATATATATATATATATATATATATATATATATATATATCAAAGAGATCTAACAGACAATAAAGGCAAGGAAAGTATAGGGGAAGATATTAGACCAAATTGTAATGTAAATATGAAGAAAAGTGGGTGAAAAGATAACTTGCCGTGGGCAGGATCCGAACCTGCGACCTTTGAATGACGCGTTCGATGCTCTACCACTGAGCTACAACGACAGCTATCCCCCCAGCCACTTTATAGGGTTAATATGTGAATTTAAACGTGGGAGTGTCAGTCAGCGCCACCAGTAGCCATGGCGGCGAGCGTAGCACACTCTTTTGAGTCTGTTTGGCGTCACGTAGCACGTGAACTTGTTACGAGCAGGCAGCTGACTTATAGTCACTCGTATACAACCTAAAGGCACTAAGTCTGCTAGTACGTGACTCTCGTTGATGAATAAGGGAAAGAGGTGTATACCTAAGGGCTCGTTTTTCCGTGTTTTGACACAATATTAATGAGATCCAACAGATAATAATGCCAAGGAATGTATAAGGGAAGTTATTAGAACTAATGTAATGTAAATAAGAAGAAAAAAGTGGATGAAAAAATAACCAGCCGTGAGCAGGAATCGAATAACGCGCTCGAATAACGCGCTCGATGCTCTAACCACTAAGCTAGCACAGCGGCCTTTCCTCCAACCACTTTTTTGGGTTTATATGTGAATTTTAGAAGTAGGAGTGACAGTCAGCGCCATCTATAAGCCAAGCGACGAGTGTGAAAACACTCTTTTATGCGCATGTTTGGCGTCACGTAGCACGTGAACTTATTATGAGTGGGCAGCTGATTAATAGTCCCTCGTATACAACCTAATGACACCAAGTCTGCCAGTACAAGACCCTCGTTTAATGAAATAAGGGAAAGAAGTGTATACCTAAGGGCTCATTTTTCCGTGTTTAAACACAATATTGATCAGATATAACAGACAGTAATGCCAAGGAATGTACAGGGGAAGTTATTAGTTATGCCATAGCAATAACGCGTTATTCGAAGGTCGTAGGTTCGATTCCTGCTCACGGCTGGTTATTTTTTCATCCACTTTTCTTCTTATTTACATTCCATTGGTTCTAATAACTTCCCCTGTACATTCCTTGGCATTACTGTCTGTTAGATCTCATTAATATTGTGTCAAAACACAGAAAAACGAGCCCTTACGTATACTCTTCTTTCCCTTATATATATATATATATATATATATATATATATATATATATATATATATATATATCTAAGGGAAAGAAGTGTATACCTAAGGGCTCGTTTTTCCGTGTTTTTAACACAATAATAATGAGATATAACAGACAGTAATGCCAAGGAATGTACAGGGGAAGTTATTAACATTAATGGAATGTAAATAAGAAGAAAGAAAAGTGGATGAAAAAATTACCAACTGTAAGCAGGAACCGAACCTACGACCTTCGAATTATCGAACGCGTAATTCGAAGGTCGTAGGTTCGATTCCTGCTTACAGTTGGTAATTTTTTCATCCACTTTTCTTTCTTCTTATTTACATTCCATTAATGTTAATAACTTCCCCTGTACATTCCTTGGCATTACTGTCTGTTATATCTCATATATATATATATATATATATATATATATATATATATATATATATATATATATATATATATATATATATATATATATATATATATATATATATATATATATATATATATATATATATATATATATATGTGTGTGTGTGTGTGTGTGTGTGTGTGTGTGTGTGTGTGTGTGTAAAATAGACCTCCGTACTGTGAGGTTGTGCGTGTACTCTTTCTTTCTTTTTCTTTGCACTTCTTTCAATCTCCCACGTCCATTTCCTGTGTGCATGAAAACATAGGTTAACATCATTGATTTTATGGTCTCCCGTTTCCTTTCCTCACTTGGATGCTAAAACAAGGTCTACTGAAAGCACTTACAATCTAAGTGACTCTATACTGCGCCATAGCAAAGTGCCATAATGCCATTTTTTTGTCTTTTTTTCTGGTTCTAGGCCTTGACTCCAGCAGAACAGGTAAAGAATCGGTCATAAGTTAATCGTTTTTTAGCGCTTCTGATGCCACTCAATCGTGAGACAAGTTGCCGTTTTGCAAAATTTTCTCACTTCGTCTAAGCTTCCCTCATAAATTAACTGAAGAATTACCTAATTAACTGACGCTTTACTTGTCGTCGTGCCCCTATAGCTACTACTTTGAGACACCCTTGGGCACTTCGTGAAAAATTATTTAAATGTTGTGGGTGACGGATCCTAGAAGGCTCACTTTTTGTGCACTTGTGTATGTTAATCCCACATTTTTCGGGATATTAGTTACTCGAACGATATAAAAGTTTGTAGTGCCGCCATCAATCAGCCCTGGAAGCAGAGCACACGCCACAGAGCTCGCAATAGTTACGAGATCAGCCCATGTTCTAGCTATATATGTGGAGAAATCTGTTAGATGCATTTACGACAGTAAGCAAGCAGTATTTGCGGGGGTTTGACGTTCCGAAACCACCTCATATATGATTATTAAGTATGCGACAACAGGCCCATTCATACTTTGACGACATGCATCATTTTTGCTTTAAATGAACCTGCCTATATTTCTTATCAGAAAGGGGCGCTGAAGAAACTTGAACTTGCTTAATATTATTTGAATATTTCTTGTATGTATGTATGTATGTATGTATGTATGTATGTATGTATGTATGTATGTATGTATGTATGTATGTATGTATGCGTGTATGATGTATGTATGTATGTATGCCTGTATGTATGCATGTATGTATGTATGTATGTATGTATGTATGTATGTATGTATGGTATGTATGTATGTATGTATGTATGTATGTATGTATGTATGCATGCATGTATGTATGCGTGTATGTATGTATGTATGTAGGTATGTATGTATGCCTGTATGTATGCATGTATGTATGCATGTATGTATGTATGTATGAGTGTATGTATGCATGCATGTATATATGTATGTATGTATGTATGTATGTATGTATGTATGTATGTATGTATGTATGTATGTATGTATGTATGTATGTATGTATGTATGTATGTATGTATCTATGTATGTATGTATGTGTGTATGTATGTTGAAATGACTTTTTTCCTCATATAAAACGAATGCTTTCAGTGGCGACCAATCTTATCTGCATGTCTACTCATGCCAATACCGTTTTATTTTTACTTTTTCAATCTTTCTTACTTTTCAGCAATGCCTTACGAAAATGATGGGATAGAGCTCTGAAAACCTTGTGACTGGTGGCCATCTTCTGAGGGTGTGAAGAATGTTTCATTTTATAAATAAAGTAGTTACCGCATGACTATATTGCTCAGTTTTGTAACCTGCCATTTGACGCACACCAAATATGTATTCTGTAAAACACAGTGCGCGGAATCTTCACTGCGTTGTTTCGATTGGTTGGTCATCTAGAAACATACATACTACCATACACACATACAATATATATATATTGTGAGAATTCATTGTACGTCATCTTCCTCATCTATCAATAACCATCATCAGTCTTCGGCCCGTTCCTCTTCATGATCGGCGCCATTTTGCTGTTGCTTCAATAAAGCGTCAGCTGCACCGTTGTATTTCAAGTGGTGGAAGGTGCTTCCCGATCTCTTCGACCTCTCTTCATCCAAAGCCAGCTCCTGGAGCTCCGTTCGGGACGTCGCTTGCGCCAACAGAGCACCATGGCCCAAGAGCAAGCCCAACTGAACCACCCGCCGGCGCAACCACCAGCCGCCAACCCTAGCCCGGTCAACAACCCCCCTCGGGAGCCTCCAATCTTCTCCGGTCTGCCTGGCGAAGATGTCGAAGACTGGCTCGACAACTATGACCGCGTAGGTGTCTACAACAACTGGAACGAGGCATCGAAATTAGCACGCGTCCAGTTCTACGTCTCTCAGGTTGCCAAGACGTGGTTCCTGAACCATGAGAGCGACTTCCGCGATTGGTCTTCCTTCAAAGACCAGCTCAGACGCATTTTCGGTACACCGACCGTCCGTTCAGAAGTTGCTCGCAAGAAACTGGCAGAACGCGTTCAACATTGCGGTGAGTCCTACACTTCCTATATTGAGGATGTCCTTGCACTTTGCCGCCGTATCGACGACACCATGCCAGAAGGTGATCGTGTCCGGCACCTTCTGAAGGGTATCGGACCTACCGCTTTCAACGCCCTCGTCGCACACAACCCTTCGACAGTTTCCGACGTCGTCTCGGTATGCCAGCGGCTTGATACCTTGCAGTCAATCCGCCTACGACCCGACTTCTCTGAGAACCCCCTGGCAAACAGTATGGAGCTCCGATCCATCATTCGAGACATAATTCGTGAGGAATTGCAAGCCTACACTTTACCTCCTTCTAACAACGTTCCCGCTCAACCCGCCTCTAGCGATCTGCGTGTAATTATTAGGGAAGAAATGTCAGCGTTCCAAAGCATTCACCGTGCTCCACCATGTGCCCAAACCCCTTCGTATGCACAGATCGCTGCAATGCAACCCTCGCCGTCTCAAGCACCACCACCTGTACCTGATCACGAACATCTCGCACCTCTAGTCGCCCGTCCACCGAACCCTACCTACCATTCTTCCTGGCGGGCCCCACGTCCTATTTGCTACTACTGTGGAATTCGAGGACACATTTCCCGGGTCTGTCGACGTCGGCAGCAAGATGAACGTCGTGGTTATGCCGCTTTTGAACGAGACGACACATATGCTCGAGGTTACTACCGTTATGCCGACAGTCCTTCCAACCACCGATCACCGTCTCCTGTGCGCATTTCCAACACGACCAACAATACACGTGCATCCCGACCACGCTCCCCTTCGCCACTCCGACGCTCTGTTTCACCACTTCGGCCTGTCTCTCAACTGGCTGCCCAGCGATCGGAAAACTAAACAGTGCAGCTTTTGGAGGGAAAACTGCATCGCGGCGAAATGACCCAAGTCCTCCTGAACGACCGTCAAACATGTTATTGGTAACTGTGGAAGGTGTGCGGGTGTTGGCTTTGGTGGACACGGGAGCAACCATTTCAGTTATGCGTGCCGACTTGTGTTCTCGATTGCGGAAAGTGAAGACACCCTACCTTGGATCATCTTTGATTGGGGCCAATGGAGCAATAATTAGACCATCGGCCCAATGTACAGCGCGTGTCTTCATTGATGGTATTCTTCATCACATCGCCTTCGCTGTATTAATTTCATGTGCTCATGAACTAATTTTAGGCTGGGACTTTCTCTCATCAGCATCTGCATTAATTTCTTGCCGTCAACGTGTAGTCGAAATGACCGAGACCGATCACTGCAGCGAACGCGTCGACGAAGACCATTGCGTTTCTTCACAGCTTCCGAATCCATACTACTCCCGGGTCAAGAGCAACTCATCACCATCACTTCTCCGAATATTGCCAATGGTGACGTCCTCATCACCCCTTCCAGCAGCTGTCTAGCTCGCGGCGTTGTAGTCCCCTCCAGCCTGGTGCGGTTCAAAGACAGTGCAGCGATAATCATTGGCCTGAACCCTACCCTAGAGCCCGTCCTCCTACCCCAAGGTTCTGCAGTGTCATGTTATGTGGATACCCAACCGGTTTCTTTGGTCTCTCTTGACGCCATGACAGCTCAGCCACAACAGGCCCAGTCTGTTACGTCCTCCTCCTTTGCTCCCGGGATAAATCCTGACCTTTCTGCTTCTCAGCGTGAGGCGTTGCTGAATTTGCTCAAGAAACACCAGGCCTCCTTCGACGCCAATGCTTCGGCACTAGGACAGACCACAGTTGCGCATAATCGCATCGACACTGAAGGTCAGACTGTTGTACGCCGTCGTCCCTACCGAGTCTCCTTGGCCGAGCGCAAAATCATCGAGGAGAACGTGTCCGATATGCTAAACAGAAACATCATACGACCCTCTACCAGTTCTTGGTCATCACCCGTTGTGTTGGTACAAAAGAAGGATGGATCGGTACGATTTTGTGTTGATTACCGCGCGCTCAACAAGATTACCCGAAAGGATGTATATCCGATGCCCCGTATAGATGATGCACTTGACTCATTGCAAGGCGCCCAATACTTCTCCACCCTTGACCTTCGGTCCGGGTATTGGCAAATACCAATGGACGAAGCAGACAAAGAAAAGACCGCCTTTTCTACGCCGGACGGTCTTTACGAGTTTAACGTAATGCCATTCGGTCTATGTAATGCTCCCGCCACATTTGAAAGAATGATCGACACTGTTCTTCGTGGCCTCAAGTGGAAAACTTGTCTATGCTACCTCGATGATATCGTCGTGTTTTCTTCCACTTTTGATGATCATCTGCAACGCCTAGATCAAGTGCTTACATGTCTCTCCAACGCTGGACTTCAACTAAACACAAGGAAGTGCCATTTTGGCAACACAGCTATAAAAGTACTAGGACATCTCGTTACTAAAGATGGCATCCAACCCGATCCGGACAAAATTTCCGCAGTCCTCAACTTTCCGCGACCCTTTCGCTCCAAAGAACTACGCAGTTTTCTTGGACTCGCATCGTACTTTCGCCGCTTCATTCGCAACTTTGCCACTATTGCCGCTCCTCTCCACAAGCTCCTTGCTAGTACCGGTTCATTCGATTGGAATGATCAATGCGAAGCCTCATTCCAAGAACTCAAGCAGGCACTGACATCCCCACCGGTGCTTTGTTATTTCGATGACAAGGCACCTACGATATTACACACTGACGCGAGTGGACAAGGAATCGGCGCCGTACTGCTCCAGCGCGACCATGCCTTTCGCGAGAAAGTTGTCGCGTATGCAAGCCGCACTCTGACCACTGCAGAGAAGAGGTACTCGATAACCGAACAAGAGTGCTTGGCTGTTGTCTGGTCCATCCAAAAATTTCGTCCGTACCTACATGGTCGACATTTTACTGTTGTGACAGACCACCATGCTCTTTGCTGGTTGTCCACAATCAAAAACTTGTCGGGACGATTTGGCCGCTGGATTCTCCGATTACAATCTTATGACTTTGACGCCATCTACAAGACTGGAAGACAACATCAAGATGCCGACGCTTTGTCACGATGCCCTTTGCCGCAGTTTTCGGTGCACGTCACATCCCCTTGTCAAATTGGCTATACGGAGGACGCCTCGTCGATATCATCCATTTCTTCCCTACCTTCATCCACCCGTCCGTCAGCACTTGCTACTCACCAGCGAGCCGATTCTTATTGCACTGACATCATTGGTCGGCTTACCGGTGCTTCGTCTTCCCTAATGCCAGGCTCCGGAAACAACTCCGACTATTCAAGTTGGAGGACGATGTGCTATATCGATACATTTTGCACCCGGAAGGCCACCGATGGGTTCCCGTCGTACCACGCGCACTACGCACTGAAGTTCTGCGCGCTTCCCACGACGACCCGACGTCAGGACATTTGGGTTACTACAAAACATATGAGCGCATCCGCAGTCGATTTTTTTGGCCAGGTCTTTCCACGACCGTAGCTAAATATATTGCCTCGTGCGCACTTTGCCAACACCGCAAGCGGCCCACTACTCCTCCAGTCGGGACCCTACAACCACTTCCTTGTCCATCAGAGCCGTTCTCTGTCGTCGGAATTGACCTCTTCGGGCCCCTCCCAACTACATCAGACGGCAAGAGGTGGATAGTCACCGCGGTTGATCACTTGACCCGGTACGCTGAGACGGCCTCAATCACTTCAGGAAGTGCTTCGGAAGTAGCAACTTTCTTCTTGAATGCTATTTATCTACGTCATGGAGCCCCTCGTGTCCTTTTGAGCGACCGGGGAAAGGCATTTCGTTCAAGCACGCTCAGTGAAGTTCTTCAAGCATCAAAAACAGTTCATAAAACAACATCTAGCTATCACCCGCAAACCAATGGCTTAACGGAAAGATTTCATCGCACGCTGTGTGACATGCTGTCCATGTATATCCGACCGGACCATCGCAATTGGGATGCCATACTACCCTTTGTCACGTATGCATATAATACGTCAGTTCAACGAACCACAGGCTATTCTCCATTTTTCCTAGTATACGGACGCCAACCGACATCACCACTCGGCGTTTCATTCTTTTCTGTCCCCGTCAACTCTTCACCATTCGTTTGCGACCAGTTTCTGTCCCGCGTTGCTCGATGCCGTCGTCTTGCCCGCGTAAACACCAAGAAGATCGCAAACATCGTTACGATGCCACTCACCGCGTCGTTCTCTACCGCCCTGGCGACAATGTACTTCTGTGGACTCCTGCGCGAACGCCTGGCTTATGCGAAAAGTTTGAGTCACGCTATCTTGGCCCTTACAAAGTTATCGAACAGACCTCACCGGTGAACTACCGTGTCACACCTGTTCATGTTCGCACTGACCAACGCTGCCGCGGGACAGAGATTGTGCACGTTTCGCGTCTCAAGCCCTATTGTATGCGTTCCACAGCGTAATTCGCGGCCAGGCTGGCCGCTTCCGTCGACGGGGGAAATTAGTGTGAGAATTCATTGTACGTCATCTTCCTCATCTATCAATAACCATCATCAGTCTTCGGCCCGTTCCTCTTCATGATCGGCGCCATTTTGCTGTTGCTTCAATAAAGCGTCAGCTGCACCGTTGTATTTCAATATATATATATATATATATAATATATATATATATATATATATATATATATATATATATATATATATATATATATGGGGGTGGGGGGTGTTATTGTGGCCTTACTGCACTGTAAAGAAATATGTGCCAATAAATAATAAATGTCTTCATCACTGCCGAAAAAAAACTTGCCACGTTTAGTTTTCCAGGCACCGTTACTTTTCATCCTCCTGATTTTGTTATTTTCAGAAATCGGTTATAACACCTATCTTCTAATATATCCTATAGGCTCCCAAACTTTTCGTTAGGACCGGGGTTACCGGCTTTTCAAACTGGTCACCAGTTGTAGCGGCTCGGGTCCACCAGGTCTCGTTATATACGTAGCTGCCACCGTACTCATGTTTGTCTACATTGCATGGATGAAGGCGCATCCACAGGGAGATATATATAGGGGTTTAATTACAGAGACTGCAAGGAAGAGAAATCAAGAAGAGGGCTACATTATGACAACTTCGTGTCCAAAAGCTCCACGTCGAAAAGCTCCTGCAGTTGCCCGCGAGGACTCTATTATAAAAGTAATGAGTGATTCTTGAGAAGAGAAAAAAAGGCACCTAATTTCTGTCTGCTTCATGGGTGACACGGCGCAGTGCCTTGTAGGAAAAGGGAGAAGGTGTGATAAAAAGAAATGTCAAAAGATGTAAATAAAGAAGTAGGACAGGCAAGCTACAGAAAAAGAAGGAGATAGGAAAGATGGGAGCCGATTGTTAGAAGTCCGAGGACGGGGCATCACATGGCAAGAGCTGCACGGCCACAGGAGGTCGCGGAGGGCGAACGTGGCATCGGAGATCGCAGGTGTAACAACCGTTCAGATTGAAATCCTCTGAGTAACTCCTTATAAACGTCACATTTTCGCCACAAGGGCGAAGCAATGAAAGTGATGGCAACGTATTCGAATGTCTTACGAATCAAGGCTATAGCATCTGATCTCACGTAACTCTACAAAACGTCGGTGTAAATGCGCGTTTGTGTGTATGTACCTGTTCTCGGAGGATTTCAAGCTGGACTGTCGTGCCCTCGCGATCTCCGATGCCAGCGTAACTCCCGCCGACTGGTTCGCCCTCCGCGGTCTCCTGACAGCGTGCAGCTCTTGCATTGTGGTGCCCCGCCCTTGGACTGCTTCGACCGGATCCCTACTTTGCTATCTCCTTCTATTTTCCGTCGCTTGCCTCTCTATTTCTTCATCTATTTCCTTCTGTTCTTTTTATCCCTCCTTCCCCCTACCCCTATAAGGCACTGCGCCGTGTCGCCTGAAGGCAGACAGAAATTAGGTGCCTTCTCCTTTTCCTTACGAACCACTCACACTCACCTGTCCTACTTGCTTGATGTAGAGTCGGGATGAGCGTTTTACACTACCAGTGCGTCTGTCGCATGTCGCTCGCGTGTGCGAGTGTTGCGTGCGTCCGCATGGCGGGCACATGTCGCTGGCGTACGCATAGGGATATACATGGGTTTCACGTGACGTCATTTCCGGCTGGCAAAGTGAGCGACCGCCATGTTTGTCAACACTGAGTCAGGCTAGTCAGGCTGCGCATGCAGCTTACCGCTGGGTGGGACTTCGTCGACGTCATTCGTGTGATGCGGCGAAAGAAAACATGCACGCGCTTTGCCCGTCGTACTTCGAAGAGCTTGTTGGACTGACTTGTGTACGTTACCGAGTGAAAATCGAAATGTGCTATCACATATTGACCCGTACAAACTGGGAATCGGTAAAGATGATACACTGACCTGCTGCCTTCCGTGACACATGGCGACATCCTCAACTAGTGGTGCTTTCGACAAGTCACGTCAAGCTAAGGAAGGTCTGCAACTCGCTGGATGGCTACAACTACTACACCATGCAGTGGATGGGTGAAGAGCATAGCAGCAAAGCAGCTTACATCACAACGTGTCGTCGTTCTAGTGGAGGATAGTTACTATGCTCTTTCCCGTAAAACATCGGCTTCGATGTGATTGTGTACAGGGGGGGGGGGGGGTGCAAACCCGTGTTGCATCGTGGTGGGGGAAATTTTGGTGTTTGGGAGGTGCCAATGCCCCTTTTGCAGGCTGCTGCCTACACCAATGTTCCGACGTCACGGCAGTTGTGCTCGTTTCGGTGGTTTTTGCAATTCTTGGTTTATTTTCACCTCGTGAGCAACGGTTTTGTGGGGTCTACTGCTGATGGCTCATCATGCTCTGGTTCTGCGTCTGTGCATGGCGGGCAATTCGAGCGATGTTCCCGCTTCCGTGGACGGTGCGCCCGCTTCGACATTCAGCGTGTTCTTCTGTCGCTTTTTATAGTGGTGAGAACGCGCTGATGCTTCGGCAGTAGTCGGGTCATAACGGCCGTAACCAAGCAACTAGTAAGCTCGGTGCTCAGTCGCGATTCGCGTCGTCCATTCAATTTAAGCTGTTGACCTCATTAAACAACACGAGACGCGACTACTCAAGTAGAAAAGGTCGGCTCTACATCTCTGTGAATCTAGGTGGCATTCCGGAGAAAGCAACGCGATCACGTAAGTTAACGTGGCCAACTTGGACATAACTGGAAAATACCCCTATCTGTGATGAACTGATGCCTGCAGTCACGGGTTGGGATTTAACGTCCCAAAGTCACTATACGATTAGGGGAGACGCCGTAGTGAAGGGCTCTTGAAATTTTGAATACCTGCGGTTCTTTAACGTGCGCCTAAGGCACGGGCCTCAAGCATTTTCGCCTCCACCGAAAATGCGGCCGGAATTCGATTCCGTGACCTCAGGTAAGCAGCCGAGTACCTTATCCACTAGACAGCCATGGTGTGTATTATTCTGCATCCAAAAACGGCACAAATAGTCAATGTGAAGCCAGTTGAGCGACCGAAGACCAGATTTCGCCACCGCAAAGCTCCCGCTTCCAGGAAGCTGCTTATGTTGACAAACATGGGGTTTTCGGTCCTCTCGCTCCCGAATGTGACGTACGTGCAACCCATGTATAAAACGTGACGCTTGGCGAGGTTTCAGTGCTTGTGTGGTTGTAATAAGGAGGAGGAGGATTGAAGGAGGAAGGGCAGGGAGGTTATAGCCTAGCGCCTGCGGGGTTTCAAGCTTGGGATGTGGGGGCGGAAAAAAATGTGGTGTTCAAGGTAAAAGTCTTTTGTGATGTCGTTGTACGTAACGCACGCATCCCGATTGGTAGATCTGGTTGCCCTGAACAACGCTACTAACCTAATCTATAGTAACGTTGGCCATGGTGGCACGGTCGGTAAGCGCGCGCGCAGCGTCTTTGGCGATCTATATAGTTGAGGCTGGGTGACAATGTGGTGCTGTGGTGACAATGTGGTGACAACCAGATGAGTATGTGGTGCTTTAGGATACCCCGGTCAGCGCTGCGGAGGTTGCGAATGCCTGGTTGGAGACGACGCCACGTGCGAAAGCTTTGATCGCCGGTCACGAGTCGCTGTATAGATGACCTCACATTTGCTGTCAAGAACACCTTATAGGCATACTTGTTCCGCTACTTCGGCGTTTAGGGTGAGGACTGAGGCGCAGTTATGGATTCGCTGCGCGGATGAGGTCACGACCGCGGCCTTGAAGCTCCTTTTCTGGGCTACATCAATAGGACCATCTGCATCAGCGAAATTATTGCACACAAAAGAAGAATTACACCTTATTCTCAATCAAAACGTACTACTTTGGTCTTCTTCTCAATACCTGATTGCATTACTTATTATAGTTTTATTGTTATTTTCATGGTACGCAAACTTATCACTCTATAATTTTTGTGTGATCAGTTCATTTTTTTTTGTCTATATGTAAGCTTTTTTTTCTTATAGTAACTGCCATTTTCATGACCAATCACCCTTAGT
This sequence comes from Rhipicephalus microplus, assembly GCF_013339725.1. NCBI lineage: Eukaryota > Metazoa > Arthropoda > Arachnida > Ixodida > Ixodidae > Rhipicephalus > Rhipicephalus microplus. The sequence continues at coordinate 120,204,384 of NC_051165.1, forward strand.
TAGTACGAGCCAAAATCAGAGGATCAGTCAAGTCAAGTCAAGATCCTTGACGATGTGGCGCATACCCTAGCTGGAGGATTGGCCAAGAACCGGATAGTTTTCTTGGCCAATTAGGCAAGCAAGCGAATACGCTGCCACAAAGACGAGGAAGTTGAGCTCGAGCGCCGCGCGGAACGAGAATCCTTCCGCCGGAATTCGAGCGCAAGCCGTCTCGGCTGTCCGAGGGTCGTAAGGTTCGTCTTCGCCGCCATGGCCAAAGCAGCGAAGGCCTTCGTCGACGAGACCCTGAGCGAGAACCCGGTGGTGATATTCTCCAAGAGCTACTGCCCCTTCTGCAAGAAGGCCAAGCAGATCTTCGACGGGCTTGGCGTCTCCTACGAGGCCGTGGAGCTGGACAGCCGGAAGGACGGCACCGACATCCAGAAGGTGCTCACCGACATGACCGGCGCCAGCACGGTGCCCAGGGTGTTCGTCAAGAAGGAGTGCCTCGGTGGTGCCTCGGACCTCGAGGACATGAATCGCAACAACAAGCTCAAGCCGCTGCTCAAGTCCCACGGGCTGCTCAAGTAAATGGCCGCCATATTGTAACTCGCTGCTGCCGCCCAGTACACGGCAAAATTTCAACCTGGTCGCGTGATGATTCATGCCCAGCATAAAACATCAGCCCACGCTTCGGCACATGATGGAGGAAGCGAGCATGCGAAATAAAATTTTGGTTTTGATACGCTGTCGGAGTGATTGAATTGTTGATGTACTGATTCTCGAGCACATGGCTGGTTTGAAGAGCCGCACTCATTCCTATGCCGCAGCTTTGCACGAGCATGTTCCTTATAGTTTTGCGTAGCTGCGCTAACCCACACAACCACTCAGGCTGCTCATTTGGCACAAACTTCGCGTTCCGCTATAATGCTGTCTAAGCTGTAGCGAATACGTGTGCACCCCCCCCCCCGCCTGCCCAAGAACCACCAGACTTAAAAGAAAAGCGGATCACTGTCGTTGCGCTTTTCCAGAAAGCTAGCTGGAAAAACTCTGAGCTTTTTTTTTACACTATTCGGGTACAACTGCTACACGCACACTTGCATAGCCACTACGCCATAAATCACAATTATTGTTGGTTGGTTGGTTCCTCAACAACTTGGCGCAACCCACTTAAGGGAATAGGCCATGAATGGGACGGTGCCCCTCTTTTTAAATTAATTCACACCATTTTTGTGTTGTAGGGAGGCACTATGCCATTCTTCGTCATTCTTCGGAAAAGCGTGGTACCAAAGACTTTGTGCCATTTTTTTTTATTGTGTGGCTGACGACGATGAAGAATTATGCCTAGCGCTATTGTAATGCGTTGTACAATTCGACGACCCAATCGTTCCGTAATTCGCATTGTGTAACGCCTGGAGGTGGGTTAGCGTTTCTAAAGCGCTTTATTACACACATTAATGTGTTTCCTTTTCCGACACGAAGCCTGCCTATGGTCAGTTTACAACGGAGTTGTAAACAACACCGGCGCACTCAGTGGTAGAATACTAGGCTGGCAAGCAGCTGACCCGTCTTCAAATGCCTTTGTGTGTGGTGTTTATTTAGTGTTTTTTTTTCATTTTGCGCGTTAGAGATTACGGACACCAGCGGCGACGGACGACTATATGGCACACGTGACCCTTATTGTGATATCATAACAGCTTTCGCTGTAAAAAAAAAAAAACATTGTTGCCGAGGCAGTGACGTGAGCCTTTGTGCCCCGTGTAACATTCAAGGAAAGAGATGCTTTTTTCTTTCCATTGAAAGGATTTATACATGGCTTGCAAGTACGTCCCACCGCGGAACTCTGGGATACAGTCTCGGCATATGTGCCGCCATCAACGATCACATGCTTGGCAGCAGACGACAGCGAATCGAGCTGTGCGGCTCTCGGATTTTCTCGTCAATGCCATGCGTCACAATGGCGATTTGTACGATATTTGACTGCCGCACTAAAATAAAACTGTAACGGAGATAAAAATTGGGCAGATCTCACGTACATACCTTGGGAATCGACGCTATGCGGAGCGTGCGGATTGAAGGCGACTGTGTTTTAATTTCTTTTTTGAGTGGTACATTACGAGGTGGCGCTAAAGATATGTACGAATTCATGCGCAGACATACGTTAAACAGCTAGCCGCATGTGTTTTATATAACCAGCTGTTAACAGTTGCGTAAAGATGCCAACAGCAACACGGATATTAGCAACACCAGAAGTGGTATACGATGATATGAAGCACCATGGGTGCTCGCGAACCTGACCAGCGCCTCCTCGCGCTGACCTGACATGACGAATGTGTCATAGGAGTGCTACATATTACAGCAGAAGCTGTTATGAGATCGCAACTAAGGTCACGCGCCACCGTAGTTGTCCACTGCCTCCGTAACCACATCGCACGCAATTAGAAAAAAAAAACCTAGCGCCAATGACACTGTGTAGCTCGAACTCGGGTTCGCTGGTGCCAGCCCATGTATTATACCACTGTTTTACCACTGAACTAGGCCGGTGCTTGGGGTTTTTCGACAATCTTGCCTTAGGCAGGTTTGATGTCGGGAAAGCAATGGCGTTAATACGACTCATAAAGCGTTTTAAGACAGCGAATTAACGGCCAGTCGTCGCATAATGCGAATAGCGTAATGAGTGGGTCGTCCGATGCTCCAAATCATTACAAAAGCTTGTCCTTGTTCAGCTATTAACCGTGGCACATACCCACTTCAGCCATGATTCTTCATCGTCGTCAGCCACTGCATGAACAATTGGCACGAAATTCCAAACACGTGTTTAGCGGATACCACACTTCTCAGAAAAATGACGAAAAATAGCATAGCGAATGCCGGCCTACTACCCAAAACTTTTCATTATTAATGTGGTAGTGGGTATCAAGCAAGTGTGCTTGCAGCAGTTACCCAATGAGTGTTTAGAAGAGACTCTGAAAGGCTGCTCTTATAGCTTTCGCTGTGACTGTGCTGCGCCTTCCGCGCAGGCATGGCGTCATGTTTGTTTCAGTTTGTCTGAATATGGTTTATGCCCACGAAAACTGTCAGCGATTTTCGGCGCAGATCGTGCTTCAGTGTTCGAGAAGCTTCACGATCGTAGTAGATCATTTTGATAAGATTACGCGCGAGACACGAACATTGAAGCTTGATTCACAGATTACCTGACCACCATTGATAAGGTGGAAAAGTTCGACGCGTGTTGTAAAAGAAGGCGCATCCCATCGGTGATCAGTTGATCAACGGTCGAGCGCTCTTTTTCGCCGCCAGCAGTGCCAGTGTGACAATAAAGATACACTACGGAGGAAATAAAATACGGGTTCTCTCACCGTAGTAAATTATTCCTTCACAATCCCAACATGTGAAAGGACGCTTGAGACAAGACGTGCAAAAAAAATGGCAGCATATCCACGGAGTGAATGATAGAGAGTGGGGCGAAGCATTCGTCCGTCCATGCGTCCGTCTGTGTGACCGTCCATGCGTCTGTTCGTGCGCCCGTCCCTGCGTTCGTTCATGCATCCGCCCCTGCGTCCTTTCATGCGTCCATCCGTGCATCTGTCTGTGTGTCCGTTCGTCCATCTATTCAACACTCAAAGTCCCACCATCTCGCATCTTTTTATCATATATTCCCCATATAGAAGCACCGCCATTCAGTGGACATTCCAAGGACTAAGCGAGAGGTGGCACACGCACACTTTCTTACGGCTTGCGCTTCGGGGCTACTTCCCACCTTTAACCACCTCGAGTTCATGGTATATACTAGTTCACTGTATTCATGGCACTGCGGCCCAATGCTCGCTAAACCTTTCTAAAACCAAGGAGGTTACGCCCAGCGAGTATAACGTAGCAACCTTTTCCTGTCAGATAGTGCTCAATGTACATGCCAATGGCTGCTAATGGGAATCGCAGCGTGCGCGTTGACTAGAAGCCGAATGCTCCTGTCTCTGATTCCCCATTAGCAGCCATTGGCATGTACATTGAGCACTACTTTTTATTGTTAAACAACGCACAGAAGAAATCTCTCACCGGCACCACCTTGGAGGTCAAATGTTATACCCATTTCGTGTATGTGCGACTAGTGGTAACGTACTACGAGGGACGCACAAGTCACGCCATAAGGAGCTTTGCCCCTAAAATTAGGGGACCCTAAAGCTTCGCCTTTAGGAGTTGAAAGCGATGCGGCCATTTGTTCCTATAGCGCGTATTTTAAGCGCTTAGTGCATGAAACCTTTTCGAATTTTCGCTATTGTTATGCCTGCGAGTCCGCAGCGAACGTCCATGCCTCGGAAAAAGGAAATCTGTGTCAAGGCCAGGACGCGAGCCCGCCTGACGCGATGAACAACTCAACGGCGTCAACACGCGACGGCGCCTTTCTGTCCCGCACGTGCAGTGAGTCACCTCAGCAAGCGAGCCCGTCGAGCAAGCAATCGGCGCCTTCCTGTCTGGCGGGTGACGCAATGCCTGGCGACGCCTGGCGACGTCCTTGGGTGCAGCCACCTGCAGCGCAGCCTCTCCAGATTCGATGAGAAAGAATGACGCGGCCCAGCGGCGACCCCCATTGGAGGAGTCTGACCTCACGACCAGCGGCGCCTCTGGTTGGATATTTGGGTTGGACCCGGTGCATATAAAAGAAGCCCTGCGGCACATCGAGAGCAGACCCATTTGAGAGCAGACCTATGTGTTAGAGAGGAGAGCTCGGCTCTTCGGGTCTCTAAGCTGTCGGCTCCAGTGCCGAATTTGTAACACCCTGTATATATGTTGTACATAAACCTTGTTTAACTCACCGTCGTCTCGTCCGCTCGTCTATCAGCTCTGCGCAGAAGCAGTCGCGAGCTGAGAAACCTACGCTACCAAACGGCTGGTGACCTTCCCGGTGGAATTCGAAGCAGTGGCGCCTTCGGGACCGTGTTGGCGTCGCCGTATTTCGAAGCAGTGGTTGCAGCGGTGAAATTTCGAGGCGCCCTTCGTAACGTCGTCGGAGGCGCGCTTTGCAACACTATGCACCCACTATACATGGCCTTAAGGAAATGGGCACTGCAGCGTGTGTGGCTTTTGTAGTGAATTATCGGCTTTCAACCACGGATTTATTATCATAATCATATATTCTGACGCCCGTTGGTAATGGGTGCACGTATCATGCATGCAATATTTGATGTTGCATCGCGAAGCATGTATCGATTGATTTGTGGGGTTTAACGTCCCAAAACCACCATATGATTATGAGAGACGCCGTAGTGGAGGTCTCCGGAAATTCGACCACCTGGGGTTCTTTAACGTGCACCCAAATCTGAGCACACGGGCCTATACAACATTTCTGCAGCTCCATCAGAGATTCAGCCGCCACAGCCGGGATTTGATCCCGCGACCTGCGGGCCAGCAGCCGAGTACCTTAGCCACAAACCACCGCGGCGGGGCGTGAAGCGTGTATAGGACGCGCGTGTTTGTGAGGCATTAAAGCTACTTTCACTGCATTTCCAATCAGAGGAAGTTCTTTTCACTGTTTTCACAAGCAGAGGCGTGGCCATGTTGTGGATCGCACGCAAACGACTTGGGTGTGATACCCTCTCGGACACAAACAACCCTGGTTTGGTGCCCACATTGCTCCAAGATTTTTTATCATTTACCTATTTTATTTGCGTCATTATCAATGTTTGGTCACGCATAAAATGATAATTTTTTGCTCACAACCAACGACGCCGACACCGAAATTTCTGCGAAACGAGCTCATTAACGCAGTCACGTTAAAAGATCCCGCGCCAAATGCTGTGACGTCATATATTTTTGTGGCGTCTACTATATAGTTCCTAATCAATGAAAATTAAGTACACGTTCTTAAGAAGTTACAAACTAACCAAGTTTCAGAAACTTCTTATTCAGTCAATGCCACCAAAATACCAAAAATGCACCTTCACATCGTAGTCGTCATGCGCACAAATTTTTGCGCGAAGCTTAAAAATGAAACTTTCACCTTGGTTCGCCAATCATCCACCCATGATGATGAAACTAACGGCATCGGAGTTCTCGGAGTGCAATTCATCAAATTAAACCAATTTAATGTTTCACTTTGGTGTCACTTAAAAGTGTAGCGCGCATTAAAGCGGCAATAAACGCACAGTACATGTGTTATCTCGATCAAGGCAAGTGCCACAGATTGTACGTGCATCTACTCATGGTCGTGGGCGAGATTTTCTTTTGGGGAGGGGGGTGCTGCATAGTGGGTGGGGGAAGGGAAGAGTACTGCTGGTGTAGCTTTGGGGCGGGGTTCCCCTTTTACACCCCAATGCCGACGCCCATGCTTGCTTGATTGAACCTATATTTTGGCTCGTACCCTCTACAGTAAACGTGGCATTAAACCGGCGGTTAACATAATGGCGAAAAGAATTTAAAATTTTGATGAAAGGAGAAGAAATAATCAGTCATCTAAGGCATATGAAATTGGACAGTAATAAGGTTTTTATGTACAAATGAAGTAGACACATAACTATCAATTGAAATGAATAAATAAATGAGGATTCCAAAGAACTAAAATTCATTCGGAATGATGTAACAAAATTGAATGAATCTTCTTGTGTCTCAAAGAAATTAAAATAACTTGCTGCGAGAAGTCCCAAGAGGGAAGATATTCTCAGAGTTATTACTTATTTGCTGAATAAATTTTCTTAATGTTTTTTTTTTCTGTGGCTTTTGAAACTTCGGCAAGTAAGTGAATAATGATCGATGTTTTCCGGCTGTTCCCACTAAAAACAAAGGAGAGGCTTCTAGCACTGCTCCAGTCTAAATTAGTGAAACGGATCATTTAGTGAAATGGACCGATCAGTGAAATAAACTGAGCTACTATATTCGTGCAAATCAGGGCGTCTCGCCAAGCAAAGATCTAAAAAAAGAGAACTAAAAAAAGAAAACTAATCTTCAATAAAGCTTTGGGAAACTTACCATCTTTACATTCGTAGACACGTAGCCATACGTACGACTCCCTTTTTTTATGCGAATGCATTTCTTTGTCGGGCTATGTCAGGCGTCCGTCAGGATCAGTCCACCGCCTTTTCCCATAGCAACATTTGCGGGCGCACGCGCTTATCCTCACCCCTAGCAAATGGATCATGTGGTGCGAGAGAGTGTAATATAGGGTATTGATTGATTGCAGCATATGATTATGAGAGACGCCATAGTGAAGGACTCCGGAAAATTCGACCACCTGGGGTTCTTCAACGTGCACCCAAATCTGAGCACACGGTCCTACATCATGTTTGCCTCCATCGAAAATGCAGCCACCGCAGCCGGGATTCGATCCCACGATGTAGAAGAGGGTAGGTGCAGTACATAGAATTTAATACAATTGTATGGAACTCTATGGTGCGGTGCTTTGCCGCTCCTTCTCTCACCGTTCAATCTCTCTCCTCTCTGCGTCCCACTTTCCCGTCCGCTCGCGCCTCCTCTCGACCGTTCGTTGGCTGGGCGCCTCTCAAGAACATGAAAAGAGGGAATGGAAGACTGCGGTCGTACGGCTCCTGCGGACGAGCAACTAAATCTGTGTTTCTAGAGTTTTTAAAGACGATAGTCTTTCTTGGGGACTCTTAACGCAGAAGTTTTGGTCTGTCTGTCTGTACATTTGTCTGTTTGTCTACTCTTACCGGCATCGGGTACTTGAAACATCCGACCCCATCCGCAGTGACCACCAATGTTGCTCAAGGTTGAGCGTTCATGCTTGCGCAATTGTCAATTAAAAAGCAATTATTGCGCACGTCTGGGACACCATAACAACACGCATATGTTCCGCACTCTTACTAGAAAACGCATACATAAGTAATTTTAAGGACCATAACGCTTATCACGCTGCGCTTACCATGCAACGCTTGCTCGGAACGGGAAGTGTTTCCAACGCATTGCTAAGACGAGATGGTGGTGGCACCTACCCGTCACCTCGCATTCTACACCTTATCTCCTCTGAGACGGGTGCGCATGGCCACGCGCTTTGTTTTCCAAAAGAAACTGCCAGATGACGCTCATGGCTCACGTGTGACATGACTTGATGCGCTCGTGAGCCTCCGCTGCACGCTCGAAGCACTCTAACGCAGCGCCACCACAATACCATTCACCGATTTTTCTTTTTTTGCGCAGAACATCAAACAAATGTTTTGTTCACTCTCTCCACACGCAAGACTATCGTTTTTCGACGACATTTAAAGACTACATGCAGATACGGGCCAATTTTTCGTCAAGTCTTCATGAACTGTTGTCAAGTTAGGAACAATTTCTTTTCCTGTGGAGTGGTACCCTCTTTAACACTAACGAGTGGCTTGGGAGACCGCGCTTTTGCTGGGCTTATTCTCGCCTGCGGCCGGTCTTTCGAAGGACCGGTGCGCTGAATTATTTGCTCATGATGGAGTATGAAGTGCTCGGAGAGGATATTTCAGAAGAATAGTTTACTCAAGGTAAAGGTTGGCAGTCCGCTGGGGCCAGAAGAGCTGGCGTCAAAACACGCACTGCTGACTCTAACGCGCCATCATCGCAGCCGGGCGCTCGCCGCGGCAAATCGAGCGGCGCTGCGCTGAAGTCCAAAGTACTACGGGCGGAAAAGATGCCCTCCCTTCCTCAAGACGACATCAGGATTGTGATCCGGCCGAGTGGTGGACTCAATATCTCGAAAATTGGTGCAGCTACGGTGGCAGACGCAATGCTATAGTTGCCGCTGGCTTAAGCCAAGAAGATTTGTGCCAGGATACTCTATGCCCGAATCTGCAGCAAAGTAATATGGTTGCCAGTACTTCCAAGCGCGAAAATACAGGCCGATACGTTCGGATGAACCAAATACTCATTTCGGGCAAGGTGCACGAGCTAACTGACCATGAGGCTGCCCCACACTCCACGTGCAAAGGAGTGATTCGCAACGTCCCGCTTCAAGATGGCCCTGACGTCATCGATGCCAAGATTGTCAACACCAATAATCCACTCGCCTTAGCAGCCAAGAGAATAGCCCAAACCGGCCCGGTCATCGTCGCTTTCGACGGGTGTCGTGTACCGAACTTTGTCAGGTATGAACCAGTGCTGATGCAGTGCTCACTCTACCGCAAGCAAATCGACGTCAAGCAAAGCCCCGACAAGCAACATGTGTGTATTCCCAAGTGCAAACTGTGTGGTGGCCAGCATCTCACGGCTAGCAAAGACTGTGCTCAAAGGTTCAAGATCCCGTACATTGTGAATCGTCATCGCAGTGAGCGTGTCAGAATGGCCGGTGCTGCGTCACCGTCTCCGCCGCATCCCCTCGACACTGCGGACGAGTTCCAGTCTTTTTCAACCACCACGGGCGCTCAGAACAGAAGAAGCCCCCGCTACAGGGGACGCTCGGGAAGCCGCTCGGGATCCAAGCGCCACGGTGCCTCCAGGGGATGTTTCGGCTCGCGCTCCAGGTCGACAGAAAGGGCCCTGGGAAGTTCCACTTCTCAGCCTCGCTGCACCTCAAGGCCGGGGCACGTTTTGTCGGGGCCGATCAGGTCCCGCTCCCGCAACCACCACCTCTAACAGCAAGAAGCCGACGCTCTCTTGGACCGACAAGGCCCGAGGAGGACGTGAGTTTCTTAGAGGCGACGAATCGAATCGCGGTTCCTCCCACGCGAGCGAGCTCGACGAGATGCGACGAGCTAACGAGCAGCCGAGGAAAGAAAATGCGCAGCTTAAGCAAGAAATGAACAGGCTAGCTGCGGAGATGACGAAGATTAGAAAGCTCGCGTCCTCGCCCCCTTCGGCGCAGCCCGCCTCAGCCTGCCTCAGCCCCGATCGCCATGAATATGTCTGAGGCACTTCACAAGTCTAGCGTAACCAAATGCCGAGTGGTTGAGAACACACAAGAAGAGGAAGCGGTGAGCTTACTGTCGGAATTCAAGGATTCCTTCGTCAACATGCAGGCTACCTTAGCGAGCCCCGCCGCGGTGGTCTAGTGGCTGAGGTACTCGGCTGCTGACCCGCAGGTCGCGGGCTCGAATCCCGGCTGCGGCGGCGGCATTTCCGATCGAGGCGGAAATGTTGTAGGCCTGTGTGCTCAGATTTGGGTGCACGTTAAAGAACCCCAGGTGGTCGAAATTTCCGGAGCCCTCCACTACGGCGTCTCTCATAACCATATGGTGGTTTTGGGACGTTAAACCCCACATATCTATCTAGACTACCTTAGCGAAAATTCATGAAGCCGTGGCGCACCCCAAGGTGAGATTAGGAGCACTGAGCGAACGCATAAGCAAGTTAGAAGAGGCCGATGCCAGGAGAGACTCCAGTCCGACTCCTTTGCAGGTCCCAGGACAACGCAATGTACTAGCGCCACCGACTGAGGGCGCGATCCTCCTTGCCGCTATAGCTGCTCAGCCTAAACATGGATAGTGTGGACGAACACTTCAGAATCTGGCAATGAAACTGTGGCGGGTTTACACACAAAAAGCCCATTCTACAGCAATATTTAAGAACTCGGTGTTAAGCCCCAAATCATCACTGTTCATGAAGTTGCGTCTGGCACCCAACTCCAGGGTTACCTAGTAGCGTCATCACATTCAGGAGGTAGGGGTGTTGCCTCACTGATCAGCATAAGGTACAATGACCTATCACGTGACCTCGGTGCAGTTGCCGATGGCGTTGAGTACGTAATGACTGAAATTATAATGAACTCCCCTAAAAAGGGTCTTCGAAGAAACAACCTTTTTATTCTAACGCCTACTGCAGTCCCAGTTATCGCAGAGCGAGAGCAAACTCTCTCATCAAAAGGGCTGTGAGCATGGCCAGTGGTTACCCCCTTGTCGTCGTCGGAGATTTCAACGCCCCACACAGCGTGTGGGGATACATGTAAGATACCCCCAAGGGACGCGAGCTATGGCAGACTGCGACAGAAGTCGACTTGACGCTTATCACTGACAAGGATTTCCCCACTTGGAGAGGTAACTCCGCATGCCGGGATACCACCCCGGGCCTCACTTTTGTGAAGAATATAGGTGGGGTCAACTGGGTCAACACGGCTCTAGACCTCGGAAGTGGCCACTACATCATCGACGCGATTGCCCGCTTTAGGACGACTGGGACGTTTTCCGCAAAGTCAGAGCTGAGAGAGCACCGACGGCCGGGACAGATTTTGAAGGATGCTAGAAAGGAATCAGAGATGACGCCACGGCAGCGACCAAGGAGATCGTCACTGACCTCGATGTGTAAAACATGGACAGCAGGTTGGCCCACCTACTAGAAGCCGAGCAAGCCCTACTCACGAGGTGGAAGGGGCAGAAGCATAACAGGAGGCTCCGCAAGAAGGTTTCCGAGGTTAACAGGGCGACCGAGGAACACTGCAAAACCCTGTGTAAACAACAATAGCATGAGCTCAGCGAGAGCAACGAAGGTCAGCTCAGATCTGGGAAGAGCTGGGGTCTTCCCAAACTCCTTCTCGATCAGGACAGCCAGAGGTGATCCCTCGCGCTAGCCATCCATCTTGCTACTGACTCTACCCCAGACGAATTGGTTGTCGACAAGCTTATAGACAAGTATCTACGAGTCGCGGATAGCTCTGCACCCACACAGTTTCCGGACTACGCGGGGTGCGACGTGCCAGAGTTGGACAATCACTATACTGTGGCCGAGATCCAACATTCAGGTAAAAAATTGCGCTGAAATAGAAAGGACACCACAAAGAAGGAACACTTAAACAGATCGATCTGTTTAAGTGTTCCTTCTTTGTGGTGTCCTTTCTATTTCAGCGCAATTTTTTACCTGAATAGAATGAACCAACTAGCCCCTCAAGACGTCCTGATAGAGATCCAACAGGCTCTCTTTTCCCTAAATGCCAAATCTGCCCCTTGCCTTGATGGCATAAGTAATAAGATGCTCAAGAACCTTCACGATTACTCCATTGAATTCCTTGCGGAAAAGATTAATAGGGTGTGGCGCAGTGGGGAGGTCCTCGCACAGTGGAAGACGGCCTACACGGTTCTAATTCCGAAACTTGGTAAAGCACCAAGAATATATATTCTAAGACCGATTTTCTTAACTTTCTGTGTCGGTAAGATCGCAGAGCATGCCCTTCTGAACCGACTCAAGGTGCACCTCGAGACCAATGACACGTACACCCACAATATGATTAGTTTCAGAGCTGGCCTCTCGACACAGGATGCCATGAAGCTGATAAAACATCAGATCATCGACCGGAGCACAGGAAATACCAGAGTCATCCTTGGATTAGACCTGGAGAGGGCTTTCGACAACATTTTTCACGAATTCATTCTCCAGTCTATTGCCAGCCTAGGGCTAGGGAAGAGCGCCTACGACTTCGTGAGACCCTTTTTTTGCGAGAGAACTACCAAGCTCAAGATCGACGGGTACTTCTCACGAGAGATCAACCTCGGTTCACGCGGCATGCCTCAGGGCTCAGTTATTTCACCAACACTATTTAACATCGTGATGATCGGGCTCTCTGTGGAACTCACGAAGGTTCAAGAAATCAATCATACCATCTACGCAGATGATATAACCATCTGGTGCACCGGCGGGAGCAATGGTCAAGTTGAGGAAGCCATGCATCGTGCAATCGACGTGACCAAACGTTTACTCCATCCCACCGGTCTCAGGTGCTCCCCATCGAAATCTTAACTTCTTCTCTACAAGAAAAGACCCCGAGGCGGCGGCCACCTTGACTGAAAACCTGCGTCTCAGAGTGAACTACGGCTTTTCACTGGTGATGGGTCCCCAGTGCCTAGAGTGAATTCGCCCCGAATATTGGGAATGTATATCGAGTCTAACGGCGCTAACGGATCTGCACTCAGGCAGATCACTATCAAGACGGAGTGTGCTCTCAGCCTCATCCGGAGGATCACCAACAGACACCGGGGAATCGAGGAAGACAATCTCATCCGCATCATACATGCGTTTGTGCTCTGCCACCTTTCGTACTCGGCGGCCATGTATAATTGGCATATTGCAGAGAGGAGTAAGCTCAATTCCCTCATAAGAAAGGTCTTCAAGCTCGCGCTCGGCTTGCTTGTAAGCATTCGCACTGAAACCTTTTTCAAGCTCGGGGTTCACTATACAATCCAAGAGGTAATCGAAGCGCAAGAGCGCTCACAGCTGCTCAGGCTTTCCGGAACCAAATCAGGCCGCAAGATACTCGACGATCTAGGCCTCAACTCTACTGACCAGTGCCCCGATTCCATGCCGATTCCCAGAAACATCATGTCTCAACTGCTCATCTCACCCATTCCCCGCAATATGCACCCTGCGCACAACGTCGGTAGACGTAGGGCCAGGGGTAGAGCTCTGCTCGAGCACGTCCGTAGCAACCCCACTGAGGCGAGCTTTGTGGATGCTGCGCCATATGTCTTAAAAGAGGCATTCGCTGTTTCCATCGTCGACTCAAATTCCAGGCTCACTTGTTCCGCCACGGTACGCACATCGAAGCCCGTGATAGCCGAACAGGTTGCGATCGCGCTGGCTATGCTAGATAGTCGCAGAGAGTCAATCTACAGCGACTCCAAGGCGGCTATCAAAGCCTACGAAACTGGGATGGTAGCCCCTCAGGCCCTCCGCATTCTCCAAAGCGTAAAAGTATCACGCCCCATTCTCTCACTTGGTTTCCCGCTCACCTGTGGCCGATTGAGGCTCTACCTCTAACCCTAACGAGGGCGCACACGATGCAGCGCGAGGACTCAGTGACTGCGCCACGTCCGCAGTCCCTCTGCCTCGATGGGAACCCTTGCTTACGTTCAACTAAATAACAAAGCACTTCTATCTGTCAAGAAGGGTATTCTCCCTCCCACACCCTCCCTTGTGCAGGACGCAGGCAGTTACCCTTCGACTGTTGCAAGCTAGTGCGTATCCTAACCCTGCGGTTCTTAATGCCCTGTACCCTGAACGGTATCCAAGTGCGGATTGCCCCGTCTGTGGACTGTTAACAACATTAAACCATGTGTTGTGGTATAGTGCACTACTATATTGTCACATGCTTGTCAAAAAGAAAGACAATGGCAGTTGTGCATGTGCCATGATGTACAATGAAATGGATGAAGAAGAAGAACTCTCTTGCGCGTTCTGTTAAAAGGAGCGACCTGTTGCGCGTCCTGTTAAAAGGACGAAAAGCACCGGCGCACGTTTTTTGAGGACAGCGTAGCCCGAGCCGTAGGATGGTGACGACGTAGCGCCGACAGTCAACCGTTCCTGCAGTAGCTGGCGCTTTCGATTGCACGTCCTGTGAGAGGGGATTGGCCACACTAATCACCTTTGGTTCTTTATTAGCGGTAGAATTTTTTTGCTGATTTTTCAAGAGCCATCAATGCTGGTCTCCGGTCCCGGCCAGGGCTCGTCCTGGTCGGCCAGTCGCCCTGCTGAATCGGTACCACTGGAGTGTTTCCTCAAGAACGGCGTAAGCAGTTTGCCTGTCGCGCTTGTGCCCACTGATGGTGGAGCCATTCGGTTGAGTAAAACGGAGGTGTTTCAAGAAGAACTTCGCAACATAAGCGGTCATTTTCTGGACATCTCGGAGGTGAGGCGTTTCGGCAACACTGGCATACTATACAGGTCTTCAAATATTCAATGCTTAACAGACTTACTGGCCGCCACGAGATTTGCGTTCATTGCTGTTCGCGCTTTTATCCCCCCTCATCTTGCTTGCGTGAAGGGCATTGTTCGTGGTGTTCCAACTAACATTAGTCCTGAAGCATTCTTAAAGATGGTCTCTCCAGCTGGCGTGATATCTGTCTACTGATGCACCAGACCTGTAGGTGATACGCGAGTCCCTACTGAAAGCGTCATCGTTACCTTTGCTGGTCTCACACGCCCCTCTGAGCTGAAGGCCTGGCCTTATCTATTCCGTGTAGAGGCATTGACTCCTCGCCCACTGCAATGCCGTAACTGCTGGCGATTTGGACATAGCGCTAATGCTTGCAGGTCCTCATTGAGGCGTGCGAATTGTGGTGGGGCACACGCCACATCAAATTGTCAGGTAGACAACTGCAGGTGTTGCCTATGTGATGGAGCACACACAGCCACGGACAATAGCTGCCCTGCTCGAGAACGTGAAACACAAATTCTAGATATAATGGAGAAACGCCGTTGTTCTTGGTCTGAGGCAACATCCTTCATTAAAGAGCGCGAAGTGGGGTACGCTGCTGCTACGTCACGCCAGTGTGGGTCAATTGAATCGACGGTCGCTTCCGCAGTGTCGGCTGCGATAGATAAGGCCATGCCGATGATTATGGAACGGCTTTTCAACACTTTTGCTGAAGGTCTGACCGAGATTCTCGCCGCCAGGTTAAACAGCCTTATTCCCTTCTTCGCTGCAGACACTGTCACGGTCCAGGGTGAAGGTGAGCATCTCGACAATGAACAAAATAATCGGCGTCAAGAAGGTGTTACCCCGGAACCGCTCGTCAGCGCTCAGTCGCCGACCCCTGTGGGGCCCAGTGGGTCGTTTGGTGACATGAGTCTTGGTAATATCACTCATAAACGACGCAATGCTCCATTGTCTCCAACCAGTTTGCCAATGTCGAAACCAAAAAAAAAAAGGTATTACTGATACCAACAACGAGCAGGGCGTTTTGCGTTCTGCAGTCGAGTCAACTATATTAAGTCCATCATAGCGCCAGTAAAAGTTCTCCAGTGGAATTGTCGTTCCGTATCTTCCGCTCACATAGATCTTATTTACGTCATACAGCAAACAAATCCTAATATAATTTTACTTCAAGAGTCTTGGCTTTCATTAAACTAAACATTTACTCTGAAATATTTTAGAAGATTTAGACTGGATCGGCCAGGTAGAGGAGGTAGATTATTGGCCCTAATATCTTCAAAAATGTGTCATCATGTACGTTACTGTAACTCTTGAACATATTTGTCCGGATTGTGAATTTTTAGGAATAGATAGATTGTTACCTGACTCCAACAGGATTACAGTGATTAATGCGTACTTTCCGAATGGAGTAAGACGCACAGATCACCTAGGTTGTGTTATCAAGAATTCTTCGTCAAATTCAATTTTATTGGCTGGGGATTTTAACTCGCATCACACTTCTTGGGGGTTTAAAACAGATGGCTGTGACAAAAGATTGTGGAATTGGTTGCAGGATAATAATTTTCGCTGTCTTAACTCTGGACAAGTTACGTTTCTACGCGGGATAAGCTCATCAACATATTAGACCTAACATTTTCGTGTGGCCAGCTTATGATTTCATCGTGGGAAACGATTGATAATAGGACGAGTAGTGATCATGTACCGATTACCTATGAAATAATGCTACCACAACTTACCTCTGCTATCGGGCAACAATAGTTCACGAACTATAAAATTTCTAAAACTGTTTTAAACTCCACGCTCTCGTCATTGAGAGGACGCGTCGGACGGCAACGAGCTGATTCAGTCGTAGCGTGTCTAAGTGACTCTGTCCAGCCGGCAGAGTTTTCTGTTAAGTACGGCAGCACACCGTCAAATTCAGCTTGGTAGAATGAAGGTTGTACGGTTGCGTATAGGCGACGTAAGGCTGCTTGGAAACGTTTACGCCACAACCATACTCCGAAAAATTGGGTGGACTATAAATTCCACGCAGCGCTGTTTAAACGTACAGTTGCTATAGCTAAAGATAAACACAATTCTGACTTACAGTCACGTTTATCAAAACCTGATAAAAGATCTGCCCTGTACAGGTTTCTACGGAACAAAAAATCGACGCAGGTACCAGCGTATTCGCATTCAGTAGTGCTGTCTCCTAAAGAGACAACAGATTTGTTAGAGGGCATTGCGAAAGGACTTGAAGCACGTTTCGCTTCGTCATGCTTGAGACCTGTGACATTCAAAAGCGCAACCTCGGACTTTCGGGAAGTCACTATGGCGGAACTGGCAGATGTCATACTAACTGTAAAGCAAGCGGCTCCCGGTCCAGATCAGATTACAAACACTATGATTAAATTGATATTTAATTCCCATTCCGATGAGCTTTTGAATATTGTTAACTGCTCCTTACAGCACACATGGATTCCAAGCGCATAGAAAATTGCTAAAGTTGTGTTGTTGCGAAAAAACCCAAGCCTCGGATATGTCCTGCATTAGGACAATTTCGCTTACTTCAAACCTAGTTAAAATAATTGAAATAATTCTTAGAAGGCTCAGTGAATTCATCGCTCGTCAGGACATCCTTTCACCAAGGCAAGTAGAATTTAGATAGGGGTGCTCTATATTGTCGGCTCATGTTGATTCGGCAAGCCGAATTCGCCTTGCAAAAGTATCTGGTGAGCTTTCTGCATTAGTCACGTTAGATATCGCAAAAGCCTACGATAGTGTGGAATACAGTACATTAATTTCAAGATTAGTGGACTGTGAGGTTCCCAAGTACATTATATCTTGGGTTCAGGAGTTTCTCTTTGAGAGACAATTCTTTTGGTGCCACGAGGGAATTACTTCTGCCTCATATAAGCAAACAAGAGGTGTTCCGCAAGGATCAGTCCTGTCACCTCTTTTATTTAATATATTATTATCATCCATTCCCGTTCATAAAAATGTTCCTCTTTACGTCCACGCCGATCATATTGCTTTTTTCTCGCCATCCCGAGATATCAATAGTTTGTGTCAAATCTTGCAGTCATATTTGAGTGAGCTTGAGGTATGGCTTGGCGGGCTGTCTTTTTAACTTAATGTTAGCAAATGTGCTCTGCTTGTATTCCCTCTATTCGTTCCCGTATTTCTTTCACTGCATTATCGAGATGATCCGATTCCACAAGTAACAGCGCTAAAATATCTTGGCATTGTTTACGTGGACAATTTAAATTGGCAGCAACAAATGGAATCAAACAACCGCAAAGCAGAAAGCGCCCTAGGATTGCTACGCCGGTTTTGCAATAAGAGTTCAGTAATGCGCAGGGATACGTTACTTATGATATACAAACTTTACGTACGCCCAATTCTGGAGTTTGGTTGTTTTCTGTTTCCAAAAGTGCTGATACAAATTAGACCTCTTATATATATATATATATCTATATAAATATATATAGATATATATATATATAATCTATATATTATATATATATATATATAGCTAGAATCAATTGGAAGCTAGAATCATTCCACTTGATGCTAGATTTCGACAGCTTACATTGCAAACATTTTTAAAACTTTACGATGCGCCCCTCTTCTGTTCACAGACAGCTTTCATCAAACATCCAGTTTCTTTCTTTCAGCGCCCGTGGTTTCGTTATCAAAGACCCCAAGTCATTTTCGTCAAGTCTCTGTTATCAAATCTTCACGTTTCCCTCCAGCATTTAACTCCCCAAACCCAATGCTCGGCGCCAGTTGACTTAATTTTCGATGATATTTTTCCGAAAAATGCCTAGTTACTTCCAAAGCATGTTCTGGAGGGCTTCCTTCAAGACCATCTCAGTCATTTTCCCATATACGTAGTAATTTCGACGGATGCAACGCAAAATCTTCAGAAGGCTGGAGTATATAGGTATTTTTTTCTCATCAACTTAACTGGTCTTTTGCACTCCGATTGCCAGACTTCACACCAATTTATCTCGCAGAATTCCTGGCTATTACATTGGCTCTTCGAAAACTAAATTATCAGCAATCAAAAGCTATTATTATTTCGGATGCTTTGTTTGCATGTACACATCTAACGTGCGCAAAGCAGTTTCCTTTTCTCAGGATATTTTGGTCTCTCGTACCGCATAGCCTATCAGAAGTTTGGTTTATTTGGGTCCCCGGGCAGGCTGGAATTGTACTAAATGAAATTGCTGATTCGCTCGCTTCGGCATCTTTAAATTTCCCGGTGGTGCTAGTAGCTCCACAGTTTCCTTTTATTACTGCCGAACGATTCAAACGCCTGTTAATCTTAAAAATCAACGAAATGTCTCTCCTACAATCTGAATAATTCGGCACTTGCAATTCACATGGAACACCGCAAAATGCCTTTCCCGTCAATGTGAGGTGACCCTCACAAGCTTTTGCTGTAGAGTTCCTCGGTTAAAACTTTTATCTCAATAAATCAGGATTTTCATTAACTAACCTATGCGCAGTTTGCAATGAACCGGAAACAATTGATCACTTTCTTCTCACATGCCGCCTCTTCGCCTCACTGCCATAGAGAAAGAAGAAGACAAGAGCGGACACTCCGCGAAACCTGGCCTCAGGAAGTGCGTCACGACTACGTAACAAACTAGTGCTCCCACCACACGTCAGAGGGCGCAAGCGCAAAAAAAACACAGTTATAATCAATGCAACAGAATTGTTTTCACAAATTAATAATTACACGCCCAAATTTGGTATGTTCTTTATACATAAAAACGATTTATTCAACACACCTTACGCGATTATTTTTCTTCAGCCGTACTGTCATAAACACCATCTACCCAGCGACAAGCCCATGCATGACTGACAGCGAGACGCTTTCGTCGCTTTCGTCAACGTCGGCTGCGTCGGCGTTTTCAAGCGTGAGATAACAGGTGAGGCACGTTTTCAAGCGAAGCTTGTTGAATGACATGTTGTTGGTCTTGTTGGGTCATTTTTTCAGAAAACGGTTACGCCTGCGCGAAAAAGACACCATGCAACAAACATAGAAAGATGCACACACACACGTTGCGCTTCGTGTGTGCGAGTTTGTTTCTTACGTGGCGTGTCATTCACGCAGTTGTAACCTTTTTCTGAAGCTTGTAAGGACTGGGAGGTTCGCTAAAAAGAAAGTTTGTGGCTCTATGCGGCGGTTAGACGGGAACATTGTGCAACGTATGCAGTATAGAAAAGGCGGCACGGCGTCAAGCCGAGGCGACGCGTGCTGCGTCTGCCACGGACGCGAGCGTCTGTGCGCTGAGCATAGCTGGGCAGCTAGGTCGTAGGCTCGGTGCAAAATATTGAGAAGCGTTTGTTGGGCCTCGCATGCTTCACGACGCATTTCCCGAAGGCTCGGAACACGAATAATTCTTGGTGTGCCGGAGGCAAATCTGGACTAGCCAAGTGGCCATCATCTTCGTTTCTTCGCTAGCCTTGTGCCACTAGTGCAAGCTGCCCACAAATTTTTTTGACGTTTCCAATATAATTTTACCGCACAAATTTCAACTACGATTTTTCTTCCCAATGTACTGCTGATACTGCGTACGCACAAAGGTGTTCTAATGTTCCCAGGCCGCGATACCATTGCATTACAAGGGATAGCGGCCTGGAAACTTCTGAAGATCTTTGTTCGTGGTCTTGACGTATATCTTTGTAAGTCAGAGTTTTATGGGTCAGAGATGTATCACTGGTTTTGTATTGTGCATCGATTAGCTAATCATTCAAAGGGGTTTGCTGGTACACTTATGACGTGCACATATCTTTTTTGTAATTTGACAGCGAAGCATCCACTTACTAACATTTTCAGACCGCGCTGACGCCATGCCGTCCGGCGGTCCAAGCTACGGCAGCTACTGCTGTGTATCGTGGTGCTTCAACAATGGCAGAACCCACAAGAAGCCTGGGACGAGTTTCTTCCGCGTACCACGGGACGGCAGGTGTGTTAAAGCTTTTGTATGGTTTGCATGTCTGTAGGCTTACTGTTCGTACTTGCTAAGTGAGGGTAACAATAAAAAATCACTATTCAAGCACTTCCCCTTTCAGCTGATAGTTCATTGCCAATGCAGGATGAAAGCATGGATGCAGTATGCTGGACGCGATGATCTCCTGAGTAAGCCGGCCAGCCTATTGTACGCAACGTACAGGGTTTGTAGCGACCATTTTACTGCTCAAAGTTTCATGGACCCTGGGCACACAAGGCTTACAAGAATGGCTGTTCCCAGTGTGCAACCAGCTGCACCATGTAAGTGATTGACTGAAACTCAAATATGTGCAATAGCAGCCACTTGTATTGAATCAGTGGCGACAGTTAACCGTGAAGATCTCTGTAGCCGATAGAGAAACCTCACTACAGAAGTAACACTTGGAAAGTCTTAAGTTCTGTGAATTGTGGGCTATTACCTTCCTAACAGCAGCTTTACATTTCTGTCATTTTTTGATGCTCTGGACCTGTGCAACTTGTTTTGAAAGACTTTAAAGGGCCATTTCACGTTATCTTCAAGCCTGAGTGCACATGTACGTATACCTTTCATCAGTGAAAGCTGCCACTGTTGATAATTCCAAAAATCACAAATTACTTGTTTCCTAGTTGGTGCCGTCTCTTTTCTTCCACGTTCGACCAATTTATGCGTTTGAAAGAGCTGTTTAAGCTTCCCCATGCTACAAGCTTTGTAACTTGTACCAACTGCACATATATGCAGGTTCTCTGAGCGTCGCTTCAAGTAGTGACTGTGACATGGCTGCAGAAGCTGCACTGCAAGGTGCGGATGAGCTTCAGTTTGTGTTATTATAAGCCTCTTACTGACACATTGTCGTAATTTCATCTCTTCAGGACCTGCGGTAGAGGCTTCAGAAAGCGGCTCCCACACATTGAGGTGCCCCGATGAACAGGGTGCGTTCAGTGTCGCGATTTCTTTTTTTTTTTACCCAAATTGACTGTTGACCAAACCTCTGCAGGTGGCAGCTCCCTTGTAGCTGGTGAAAGAATTTCTGATGATTTCGTCTTGCCGGAGAAAACCTTAACCAGTCGTTCAGCTGTCACAAAAGGAACTTGTGTGGCCGGTAAGTTGTATGTTCACTTCAACACCAGAGTGGATTGATATAGAGACTTCCGCAGGCCGCTCGCAAGATTGTTCCGACAGCATTGTCCGAGGCACTGAACAAGCTTCACAAGACCCTCCAGAAGACGTCTCCGCCAACAGCTCCACGCCTGAGTGCCTTAGAGAAAATGGTGACTATGCTTTTATTGCAGCAGTTTTTAATGTGCTATTTTATGTTTAGGACATTCTGAGGAAACTATCCTCAAAAGGACACTACGTGTGCACTTACAAAATGTAAGGGTGGGCTCTCAGTGATTTTCATTTTTTTTTGTGCATTGTCAACATTGTGAATGGTTTGTCTTTAGGTAGTGGAATCGAAAACTTTGTACCACAGAAAGTTGTGCACCTTGGGTCTGAAAGAGCGAGGAAAGTGCTCGTATGGGATTAGTTGTTCTTCGCTTTTACATCAATTTTTTTGTTTATTGCAGTGCGTTCCTGTGTGCCAGCGACAATGTCTCCATCAATGAAGTACAAGCAAACCATTAAACATCTGCAAGCCAAAGTAGCAGCACAGCGGAAAACTATCAAAAGACTGCAGAGACAGCCTCACCAAGCACCGTCATCGACTACGAAGGCCCTTGAAGTTATCCGACCGCACGTCACCGAGGAGGTTTTTAAACTTCTTTCTGCACATGTTCGCTTGAGGCCCAATGCAAGGGCAAGCGGTTTCCCGTGTGGTTCAAGAAATTCGCTCTTCACTTAAACTTCCGAGGTCCGCGAGCATACCGATTTCTGGCTCCGTATTTTTCTTTGCCCTCCCGGCGTTCATTAAGGAGGTGGCTAGCTAATGTAAAGATGACTCCAGGCATAATTCCAGGAATCCTTTCTTCCATTGCAACAAATACTCAAGCTTGGAAATGAACGGGACCGAGTGTGCGCTTTAGTTTTCGACGAAATAGCACTCAAAAAGAATTTGTACTATGATGCTTCAAGAGACGTTGTCCAGGGTTTTACAGATGATGGCACTCATCGCACTTCAACCATCGCTGATCGAGCACTGGTTTTTCTTCTTGTTGGTGTTTCGAGAAAGTGGGTTCAACCGGTTGCTTTTACTATAGGGCACACATCAACACCATCATCTGTTATGCATAACTTGCTGGTGTCACTCATTTTGGAGCTTAGGAGCATTAATATTGCAGTGAAAGCAGTCATTTGTGACCAGGGCAGTTCAAATGTAAGTCTCGCTAACCAACTAAAAGTGACTGTAGCAAAGCCTTTTTTTTGAAGTTAATGGTGAGCGGGTATATTACATTTTTGATGTTCCGCATTTAATTAAAACAACGCGCAATAATGTCCAAGCACACAAGTTATACATTGGGGATGACATCGTTAACTGGTCGCACATTGTAAGCCTTTACCAATCCTCACATGAGTTGCGGTTGCGATTGGCTCCAAAGTTGACTGAACGGCACGTTCATCAGAAACCTTTTTCTAATATGAAGGTCAGCAGAGCAACTCAGGTCTTCAGTGCATCAGTTTCGATTGCTATCACGGCAATGGTGTATGCGAAGGTGCTGCCTGCCTCGGCCATCACTACAGCTCAATTTTGTGATCGTATGGACAGGATTTTCGATGCCTTGAACAGCTCGAGTAAAAAAAGAACTTCGCAAAAGCTGCGGCATGCAATCATGAAAAATGATTCAGAGCTGATTGACTTCCTCCGAGGCCAGCTTCCCTGGATTGCATCATGGCAGTTTGTTGGCAGACGTCAACCACAAACCATCGTAGGTTGGCAAATTACAATTCAGGCAATTTGTCAACTATGGGACGACCTCTCCAAAAATTACAATTTTGAATACCTGTTAACACGCAGGCTTCAACAGGATCCTCTGGAGAACATGTTTGGCCACATTAGGCAAAAACAGGGTTGCAACACCAACCCCAATGTAGCACAATTTATTTGTGGCCTGAAGCACATCTGCATAAGAAAACTCTTCAAGCTGTCAGAATACGGAAATGTCGAGGATGATGAATGTGACCTCCTCCAGGAACAGCTGTCGCCATTCTCCCTCACCAGTGCGTCTCTTGTGGATAATGAGGAGTGTGCACAGCCACAGCCTGACGACTTTCCCGCTCTAGACGATCTCTCTGAACTTGCGACAAACATTCACTCCCATATTATCGATGACTCCGCTGCATATTATGTAGCTGGTTTTCTCATCAAACACTTCCTTCGGAATGCATGTGACGGTTGCAGTTGCCCACAGTTACTGAAAGACGACAGTGAGACGCTTAAGGGTACCCACCAGTATTTCACAATGCTCAAAGCATACCACGTCCCCAGCAAACTTTTTGGGAATCTCACTGTGCCATCAGAAGCAGCTTTTGCATACGTACAACAACTTGAATCTCGCTTTCTTGCCATAATTGAGGCCACTGCACATCACCTGAAAGTGTGCGATGTTTTGTATCACCATCTGTCAAGTGTTGGCGATTTTCATTTCTGCTCTGCTGGGTGTCGCGCTAAGTTTCTGAAAATGTTTTGCCGGGTTCGTTTATGTTGGCATGTGCGTTTTGTGAACCGAAACTTAGACAGGGTTAGGTTCCAGTCTTCAATCTCGGGCATGCAGCTTGACAAGTTCAAAGGTTAGCAATTAGCGGCGGGTTTACACTAAAGTATTGGAGTTGAGCCGAATCCTGCAATAGCTTTGTTATGTTATTACTTCGTTACAGCAGACTTCATTATGGTCTTATATGCTTATATTCAGTTCAACTGGACTAACCACTCCTTCGTTGCATTCATTGTTTTGGTTACCCGCTATGAGGAGTACAAACACTGTGTATTCGCTCGAAGTGATTTGCATAACCTTAAAAAGAATGTTGGGCATCCTGTCTGTATTTTTTGTAGCAAATACGGGCGAACTGTACACTTACTGTGGGTCGCTTGGTCACTGTGTATGCTTTATCTCTCCAGCTCAAGTAATATATCGATAACAAAACCGCTTGTTGAAATGTCTTCGAGCGGGTAAGGAACACAGTATGAAGTGGGCACGGTTCATGTTATCACGCTTTTCGTATTTTAGCTTCTCATCAACCTCCTCATCTTGCCCATCAAAATTTTCAAAAGAATACCCAAACTTGTAGTGTTTGATGGGGCTGCAGACGCTGCCATTTTATTTTTATATAGCTTGTGAGTGATAACGTACGATGTAGAGCCTTTGTGAAAAATAATGAGCCAAAGTGGTTTCCTTCTGCTATTTATTAGCCCTGTAATACCGCTCTCGTAGCACCAATTAAAGTCCACAATTCTGGATAAAGTGATGACTACAATCTATTTTAGCTCGCAAGCGTCACAGCAACACCCAAACGCAAATCACTTGGGATCTTAAGTTTTTGATGAAGGCGACGCATAACAAAAGCCACAAGACCTGCCAGTGTTGTAGCATAAAGTTTTGTCTTTCACGTAGTGAGCAAGCTGCAAAGCCCTACCTTTCTGAGGACAAGCAGGCATCAAGTCTGCTTTTTTTTCATTTTGGACTAGCTGTTCTTAAGCACAGCCAGCACACTGCACCTTTGCCTTTCTGTTATATTGTGTCGTGTGGTTCTGTGCGCTCTTTTTTTCTATGCATTATTTCAGTTAAGCCCAGGCGTGATTCGCGACTTCATTGCTGTGTATATGTCACTTCTTCCTTCTTCATCAGCATTGTGCGCTATGTTTTTGCCATAGATCCTTAGTTACCCACTGGCCCGGTGTGTCATACTTCACCAGTTTCTCGGCTTCTGCCAACTCTAGCGATGTGTGCGTTGTCTGTGTTCTCTATGTATTTGTTACAATATTTGTTACAATTTATTTGTAAGGCGAGATGCATTTGTTGTCTACCTTTGTCATATTGTGCTTTTTATATTCTCATACTCTACCTTGCCTTTGAATAAAACATTGCGGATGCTCTGTTTCTTTGACTGATATATACATTGATCACTTGTTCCAAAAGAAAAACACAAGCGCGATGAATAAAACGATAGTGAATTATCATTACCTGCATCTCTTTTTTTTATAACTTAATCAAAATAAAAATTACGTCACGACCGATTCGCACGAACCACTGAACAAAACAAAACAGGGAATCGCTAAATCAAAACGACCTACAAAAACTATCCATTTGGGCGATGAATAGTGGTCTGAAATTATGAACTTACGACATAGCCAAACGTCGGTTATGCAAAGTAATTCAAAAGTTGCGCCAGTGAAACCGAAACCGGAAGCGCAAGCCACTTGCTCTCATCAACCACTAGGTGTGCTAGAGTCGATTGGGCCGCTGGGGTCTACGGGAGTGTCCACTCTTCACCTTTTTTATTTCTCTATGTCACTGCGACGAATAATTCTTGAAAGACCGATTGGTATGCTCGGATTGTCAGTCAATACATCCACCCTATTATCGTTTGGAGCCAGTTAGTTGGGTGTGGGCCGCAGTGATATTCTGTCAGCGCTACATAAATTCATTCGGGCAACCAAAAGGATATGCTGCTAGTGGTACTGCCAGATGTATCCCTTTCTTAGTCCCCCTTCCTCATTCTTGTTAATTTGTTTTATATATTCTGGTTTATCGAATCTTCTGCACTTTTTCACGTTTTTTCAAAGGCACATTATTATTGTTCTTATCTAATTTCTCTTTCTTTTTTTAGCAAGCGTTATAAAAAATCTATCTATTATAAGGTACAGTGTGGCCAATCCCCCATCTGGGTATGACTCGTATGAGCCAAGATCTCCCAGGTGACAAGACAAGACCTGCTTCTGGTGTCTCAATCTTTGCGGCAAGACCCCTGTTTTGAAGTCTTGACAATATCTAGTAATATCTAGTACACTATAGTTGTGGGAATGTGAAGGCATTGGCTCTGCCCTCAGCTGTGCTCTTAGCAGCCGCGAACTTAACGATCAAACCCTGGCCGTTGAGAGTGTCCGTGAACGGACCGCCAAGCTCGGCTTGACGGTCCCTACGTGGAATTAGCCGGGTGGCGCGTGGTCTCCCCTGCATCTTTTCGGGGCCAAAATAAAGTTTTAATCAATCAATCAATCAATCAATCAATCAATCAATCTCAAGAACATATGGAAATGTGGGCTCGAGACACGGCCGTGAAACATTCCTCCATGTTGTGAAACGCCAACGTCGAACCGAGAGCGCTGTTTATTTTCTTCACTTCATAGTATTTTTTAGTATAACCTTCTTGGTTTTGTTGCGCCTACTCGCTAGGCTGTGTGTTCTGGGGCTACCATCAGATCTAGTAAACTACGTTGCCGGAAAAAAAAAATACTATTTTTCTAACGCTGGGTTCTCACGTGCGAAACGCCGTTGTGTACTACACAATGCATACGCATTTGTTCACAATTCTTTTTTTTTTTTTGTGAGGGGGGGGGGAGGGTTAATTTTTTTCTCTATTAATAGCGAGTTCCGCAGATGTGCTGGCAACCTAATCACAGCTTGTAGCGCGAACCATTTGCGAACCAATCGCGAACTTGGCCTGCATTTTCAGCGAGCGTCGCGTCGCATGTGACAGTTGGAAGCACACGCCGTGCTTTGACATTTCGAGGCACGTGACGCTTTAATAATGCTCATATTCGGTCACCAGAGAGCCGTGCAATAGCTTTTGTGCACCATTAATTTTCAACCGCTGTTTTCCGGTAACCACATCGGCTGAAGGTAAGTTGTGGGCGACGAAATTTTCTTAACACTGCGTGCTCTTAGTAGCTCTGCTTCGATATCGGCGTACGCTTCAAGTATTTGTATTACATCAGTCCTCTTCGTGACTCACGTATCAGTACCAAAAAGGGCTAATCTAATTTTGCACAGCTAGTGTGTGGGACAATTATTTTGTAGGTTGTTTGAAGAACCAGACGCCTGCGGGTCAGCGGTGCATTTTCCCTGCCCCCTAAGAACTACACGTGTGAAACTGTGCACGAAAAATGTTTGAAGAAGGGGAAAACCGAAAAACGTCCACGTTCCCGGCGTTTTAGGGACTGCGCTGCAACCGCCACAACAAATGGTGAATGAAAGGGTCAACAAGCACTGCCGCGCTCTACGCTGCAAACTGATAGCTTAACACGCACTACTCTGCGGCCGCCTTTAAAGTGAAGGTTAAGGCTTTCGAATGACGAATTCGTTTTGTGTGTGAGAGCCGAGAGGATCGACCCTTAACGTCAGACGCGTACGTTTTTTTTCTAAATTATTCCTCGTAAACTGAGCGTCGACGCGGTAGTTCGGTGAATGTTCGAGTTTGTCAACGTACCGAGACGCTAACCGCCTCCCAGGTTTTAACACGGCGTCGAATACTTATAAGCCACCTTGCGTCCCGACGTGCATTGGAAACTTTGGCTTTGCTGCTGTCTTTAACACCGGTATTCGCGCCGACTCGTTCACCGCCTTTGTGCTGTGGTGTGAAGACCTTGTCGGCAAAAGGTTTTCTACAGTGGCATCACTGATGACATTGCTTTTCTGTGGATTGAAGCCGGTGTACTACACCTGTATTCAGCTTTGCTCGGGTGGCTTAGAGCGTAAGTTGTCGCTAAGCTGGGTGCGTGGGCTCGATTCGCGGCGACGGTGGTCGCATTTAAATGGGAGCAAAATGCAAAGGAAATCGTGCGCTTAGATTTATGCTCGCATTAAGAAAGTCCAGTTGGTATAAATTAATCTGCAGTTTCCCCACTGCGGCGTGCCTCATTATCACGTTGTGGTTTTTACTCGTAAAAACCTGCTAATTGTTACTGCACCTGCAGTGCCACTGTAATATTACGAATAATTTTTCTGTGCGAGACTGGAGGGGATGAACCACACCTTCAGTACATTTCAAGGCCAGCTATAAAGACTACGTAAAAGACTGCACATGCTGCAAACATGTGGATTTGAGATTATGGCCACCAAGTTGATTCGTATCTGCTTGACCCCAGCTTTGTCGATTGCTGTGCCAATTCTCTGTGTGTTTTGAGACTTGTATGAAGCTTCCCGTAATTATCAGCACCATTGTGCATCAACTTAGTGTAGTGTTATGGTGTTGTGCATTATTGATTCGATTCCTGATCATAGTTGCCATATTTCTATTACGGCAAAATGCGAAATATGCTTGTGTACAGGAAGTTCCTGTCCAGAATAATTAAATGCCCTCACAATGGCTTTGCTTGTAGCAAGATAGACTTCAAAGAACCAGTTTCAGTCCTGTGTAATCTATTGGTGGCTCATCATGTATGGAAATCTTGGGGAAAAAAAAAAAAATGCTCCCGCAGGTTATGTGTTAACCCTTTGAGATGCCTTGCACAGAATTGTTTCCGTCATCTGTTTTTGCAACTTTTGTTGACTAGTGGCTAGGAAAGACCCTTATGCATGGAGGTTTCGATGAATTGAACCTCGTGTGTAATAAATTGTCTTCAACCAATTTCATTGGGCAGTATACAGTTGCATATCATAACTTTCTGAAGCCATTATCATATCCGAAGAGTTGTCTGACGGGTCTCCGCTAGCGACAGCTGAAGTGCAATATTTCTTTCCTTGAAATAAACATGAAGGAAAACAAATTTGCACTGTATTTCTAGACTCGCATTTAAATCTATTTATGCATAAACTGAATTTGAATGTCCTTGGGAATAGTAAACATTTCATTACAATTAGTTTATTTATAACTATTATAAAAACTAGACTCGCATTTAAATCTATTTATGCATAAACTGAATTTGAATGTCCTTGGGAATAGTAAACATTTCATTACATTTAGTTTATTTATAACTATTATAAAAACCACAAATCAATGTATTGTGGCAATAATGTTGTATAACCAAGACATTTAGAGACGGTTCTTCATAGGTCTCATTTGAAACGCTTAATATGCATAGATAGGTGCATTTTAGAAGTGATGGCAATAAATTGGCAGACGCACCTGTGGTGATTATATCAATGTAATTATGAATTTATTTTTCCTATGTAACTGATAAGGACAAATGCTACGAGTTATAGAAGCAAAGGCTGGAACTTCTTTCACGCATGAGAGGAATTTCAAGCCTTATAATTTATGAAATCATTAAGTGCTCGCATTACCATGCTTGAAATAGCAGCCTGAAATGTAGGTGAGCAATCGGGTAACTGGTGTTGTTGTATTTTTTTTTTTTGTAGTGACTCAATTGGTGCAATGAAATTTCACTTCCTCGGGTCTTGTACGAGCAGTATTCACACAGCGCGAGTGTGCACGATCTTTTTGTTGTACTATGTGCAGCTTCGACTGCACATTTGTGGATAAACATGTCAATGTTAAATAGAACTTCTCACTGTGCTGACTGTATTGCTTATTGAAAAGCAATGGCATTCTCGATTGTATCAGTGCATACTTCCTATAGTTGAAGCTTTTGCAATGGTTATATGAGGAGCGTCCACAGTGAGGTATACTTCCCATGAACCTTTTTGTTTTTATCTGACAGCTGGGAAAGCAATGATAATATAACAAAAGTGAGTCATTGCTTGGATGTAGAAGGTTCAGTCATGGCTTACTTGCTCATTTAGTAATCTATTTACCTGTTATTTCTTCCTCCAGATTTAGCAGAGCCACAAACCAAGACCACAGACACTGAACGTCATTCCTGAAAGCTTCTACAAGCTACCTTGCTGAAAAGTTTGACAATGGCTACATGCGATGTTAAAGCACCCAATGCTGAGCAGGTATGTGCACTCAAAGTATAACCTCTTTGGTGGCTTCTATAAAAAAAAATGTTTATGTCACTTGTAGTGCATCAGTGGCAGTGGTGCTAATTGATGAAACATTGATGTTTAAGGCGCGTCGTATATATCTTGGAAACACTTGGGAATGCACCTCTGGCCCCTCATGGTTGATCAGTGGCCAAGGTGCTGGGTTGCTGACCCAAAGGTCGCGGGTTTGAACCCTGTCTCGGCAGTCGCATTTTGATGGGGGCAAAATGGTGGAAGCCCGTGTACTGTATGAATGGGCACTGATATCGTTATCAGTGCCCATTCAAGAACATCAAATGGTCGGAATTTCCGGAGCCCTCCACTAAGGCATCTCTCATAATCTTATCGTGGTTTCGGCACATAAAACGCCAGATAATATTATTATTATTCATTGAACCTCTGCTCGAGCGTGAGCGATGTAGTCGAACCTTGATGTAACATACCTGACTTGATTGAAATGCACCATGTAACGAACAATTACTTCCCAAATGGTCTTTTTATCAAAGATTGTGTGCGGGGTGAGTATGAGGCACCGCAAGACCTTACATTTCAGGTTGTCAAATGCTGCAGCATGAGGCGCAAGCAAGTTCTCTACGGCACCTGTGATGTTGGTGTGTAATGTATGAATGATTTGCAGCTATCTCGCTGTGGACTAGGTGTTGGGCCAGAACTGAAAGCAGGCCTCTGCTTGCGTAAACCGTCTGCCTCGGTGGCACAGTGGTGGCGGCGCTCGGCCAGTTAGACGAAAGTTCCGGGTTTGATGTGAACTGGGCTAATCGTATTTTTGCTGAGGCGAAATGCTAGTCTTGTGTACTAACTGATGTTAGTGCACATTAAAAAAACACCAGATGATCATATTTCTCCACTATGACGTCCCTCATAATTGTGTCGTGGTTTTAGGACATAAAACCCCATATTATTATTATTATTATTATTATTATTATTATTATTATTATTGTTATTGTTATTATTATTTCTTGTGTTTTTTTCGTGGCCCAAGGGCCACATATGGCCCTTGTGCCACAAAACCACACTAATCATCATCATCGTGTCTCTTTCCAAATTCAGCCACAGGGCGAACCGGGTGGAGAGGAGAGTGGTGCGACTGCAGGTGCGAGTGCAGCGATGGCACTTGAATTGCCAAGCTATGTGGAGGACCTTCCAGATGACGTCCTGCTCCTGATTCTCGGCCGGCTCGACATCAAGACGCGGGTCATCGTTGAAAGAGGTGTGGTTTTCACTGACCGAGTCTACTGTAGATTGGAATGTCTGTATGCCAAGCTGCTTTTTTTTTTTTTTTTTTTTTGAAGGGGCATCGCTATGAGACCTTTGACATTTTGTGTGTCTCGACTTGAGCAGAGTACGGTGTGTTTAGAGGTCTGACTAAACTTGATTGCATGCTCTTCAAAAAATGAGTCATTTCGTCCCCTGCCCCCCCCCCCCCTCTCTTTTTTTTTTTCTTTTTGCAGTGTGTCATCGGTGGAAAGAACTTTCAAAACGACTCTGGAGAGCTCAGTGCAAACTCTCTTTTACAAACACCTTCTCAGACGGCCTGGGAAAGCGTGAGGATCCGTTCATTAATTCTTTATTTGTTTTTCTTACATTCGAACAGCCCCACGCCATGGCGGTCTAGTGGCTAATGTATTCGGCTGCTGACCCGTAGGTTGCGGGATCGAAACCCGGCTGCGGCAGCTGCATCTTTGATGGAGGCAAAAATGCTGTGGGCCTATGTGTTCAGATGTGGGCAAATGTTAAAAAACCCCAGGTGGTCGAAATTTCTGGAGCCCTCCACAATGGCGTCTCTTATAATGATATGGCGGCTTTGGGACGTTAAACCCCACATATCATCATCATCAATACATTCGAACAGCCACGTTTTTGTTTCCCCTCTATTATTAAACAGTTCTTGACAAATTTAGTTGAGTGAAGTTTCATTGCAGTTCAGCCTAAAAGAACATTACCTACGAATATAAATTTGCTGCTCGTACCACTCCTTTAACGTCATGAATGGACAGCTGTTGTTTGGCATCTGATCCTCAATAAGTTCGAAAATGATCGGTACTTGAGAGTCGAGAGATTAGAAACGATAGAATAGTCTCCTTCTGAAACCATTCATGCATGTGTGTTATATATTGTTTTTTTAATCGAAGTAGCTAGAAGCACTGTAAGGATACCCACATATTTTCCGGTTTCTAATGGTAGCTTTCCAATATATTTCGTCTTATACACAAGCAGTTGCCTTTCTAACATGTCAGCTCGATTCTTACCACCAGCAGAGTTAGATGTGTCACTGAAGATTTGCATGTAATTCAAAAAGCGAGTTTACCGGTGTCCTTAACTTTTTTAAGTATGCCGCATTAAATTGCAATGTATAAATCTGATCATGTTAAAACATACAAGACTCCTAATGCCGTATTTGGAGTGTTTTTCTTACCAGAATATTCTTTTGCGTGGCATTGTGCTCATGCTTTGTTTCGTTGTTTCAAATGTCGTACTGATGTCTGATTTCATTTGTGGTAGTTTTCTCTCATAACTTCTGCAGAAGTATGTTGCAACTTGCATAGTTGCCAGAAGAGTTGGAGGAGAGCTCTTCCAAGCCTTTACTCTTGATGTTACAGTTAAGAGGAAATTACTCTGAAAATTTCAATTGATATGTACACTGCCATTTGATCCGTACTCGTACATCTGAGGCTTAATTTTTTTATCATTGGAAAAGAGACAAAAATTTGTGAAAATACTTGCTAAGTGGCAGCATTGTGACCTCTCTTTCCAATGTTATAGAAAAATTGTGGCTCAAACGTTCGAGTACGGATCAAATGGCAGTGAACATATTAACTGAAATTTTCAGTGTATGTAATTATCTCTTAATTGTAATATCAAGAATAAAGGATATCGCACGTGATGAATTTAGCCTCATCACATTTCAAATCACTACAGACTACTATATTAGGCTTAACGTAGGTTGGTACAAGTGGAAAACTTAGTGAGCTCAAAATCAAAGAAAATGTCACGTTTCTTAACCAGCATAAAGCAATATGTTGTCTGGATATACTAATGATTGCAGTAATTATTACAAAACCAGATTACGTCAAGCTCAAAGAGAACCATGAAATGCAGTTTAGTATACTGATACGCCAAGATATAATTAGACCTTGCTCTCAAATCTCTGAGTAGTGGTAATTTAAAAAGTGTTGTGATTTGAGATAGTTCACTGAGGCTGCTTCTGTGTGTCCGGCTGTCCTATATTGTACAACGCCATCTTAACGAATAGTGTCGTATGAAGCTACGGTTTTAGTATACAAAACCAGCTTGTGGTTTTCCTTTTTTAGGCTGTAGAAAGATGCGACCCTTTTTCGGGTCCTTGGTTCATAAACTGTGGACAGTGTTAGTGCTTTTCAAACTCGTTTCACTTTATTTAGGCGAGTGTCATTGATGATAGACATAACTTCGTTTATTCTTCTTCGCCAGCCTTGACTGTCAAGATCCTGCGGGCCATCCTAATCCGCTGTGGGGACTCGTTGCGCGAGCTGCGCTTGGCCATGCCAACGCAAAAGCTGGGCCACAGGGCAGTCAAGGCCATTGGTGAGTCTTGGTGAAATTCAGTAGAATTCATTTAAATAAAACCTGAAGGGACCAGGAAAATGTGTTTCCTTTAAGAGAAGTTTCGTTTACTGAGAGGTAAACATGGGTACAATATTCAAGTAGGAAACCAACCATATTAGTGGCAGTTTCATTTAAGCAGCAATTTAGTTTAAGAGAGTTTCGTTTAATGGGCGTTTACTGTAGTTAAAAAATACATTTGAATCTCGTTATCGCAACCCAGATTAACAATTTTTTTCTGGTTGATAAATATTCCTTCAAATGTGCATTGGTTAAATAAAAAAAATATTTCACTACTATGAATTTTAGATTCAGAGTACCAAATATTTCAGAATAACATATCGAATTTTATCGCCCTTACGTCTCCATGACACTTGCAAAATAAATAGCGAACACTTCAAAATACGGATAGGTTACTCAGTGACTGCGCAAACAGTGCCCAGCTTCGTATATGCCACTATCATTACAGAGAGCCCGCATAGAGTATTTACTGGGGTAATGAACCCACTCGCATAATGAACCTAACCCTCACCTTGGTCCTTGAAAAAAAGAAAAATACTTTTTTAATGTATCTGTTCGTTTTATTTTGGTATGGTAGCCAGTGCCATCAAGCCGTTACAGTTAAACTCCTTTATAATAGGCAGTCTCCGGGCAGCAATTCATGTCTTTTTTACGAGATGTCTCTTATGAGTAGGGTACCTCGTATGGATTTTCTTATCAACCCATACTTTGCCGTACGCACAGTGGTGTCTCTTATACCCACTTGTCTCTTATATCTGTGTTTCTTATGAAGGGGTTCGCCCGTATATCACAAAATAACAACACAGTAAATGTCAAAACATAATTTTGCAACCATGCTAAACAAGACGATGGTTAAAGCGCGAGAACAAAACGACGACAGAGACAAGGACACGAGCGCTATAACTATCGTCATGCCATACCAACTAGCCAAAGCTGCCACACTTCCATGCTGAACAGTTGCGAGCAGTGCGAGCGCAAACAATGTCAATTAAAATGTGAAAGTCATGCCCTTCGCAGCAAAGCCCCATCTGTCGAATTCAGGAGAAACCTCTTCGCTGATCATGCCTCGCAAACATGGCCGCACAAAAACAAAGCAAAAAGCAAACTGCATAGCCTCCGAAATGCTAGGTGTGCGGCGTAGAAACACGCTGAGCGACCCCTATCTCGAAGGCCATGCAAAGCGCTACCACGCTCACCGCGCCAATGTCGCGTTGTGCACCCACAACATCTGCCGAAACATTTGTGCGCCGCCGTCCTACGCTGTCTTTTTAAGACAATAGTTTTTCTTGGGATACTTCAATGCAAAAATTTTTGTCCGCCTGTTTGTCTGTCCGTTTGTCTGTTTGTCAAGCGAAACGGCTCAAGTACGGCCGCACCCACAGTGCCCACCAAAATTGCACGTTTCAGAGTTCATACTTGTGCGATTGTCGAATAAAAAGCAAACATTGCGCACATCTGAGGCACAATATCAACACGTCGGTATTCTGCGGTTTGTTTCTTTGTACTACACTCAAACTTGTTATAACGTAACAGGATATAATGAAATAATGGATATAATTAAGTAAATGAAATTCCCCTTGAAAGCTCCATTGAGAAACATGCATTTCAAACCTCGTTGAAATGAAGTAAATGTGACCAGTAAATGGACATAACTAACTAAACGAGTCTATCAAATAGTCTATAAAAAAAAACTGACCGTAGTGTGTTAAGGGGGGACACGGGTCTTAGAAGGCCAAAAATCGCAAAAAAAACGAGTTTTTGAAGCTGACATCTTTGAAATCTGTGCCTATTTTTGCACTTATCTAAGAAGTTTCTAGCTTCTCGCGACATTATTTCTGGTGCAAAATCAATTTATAACATCCCTGTGAGATGAATGTGAGCGCAAATTGACGCTAAAATTGCGCTTTTTCCGCGCCAAACTGTTGCCGTTACGCACGAGCTATCGTGTTCATCTTGGTCTTGTTTGGAAGGGTCGTTCTTCATCTTCAATTTCCCACCACCGCTGGCTCACCTTGCTCATTGGTTTTTTAGCAAAAACGCGTCATCGAGAAGCACTAGCGCGCGATTCAATTGGCTGCTTGGGGCACGTGACCAAATTTAGGCATCCGATTGCCAAGGGGCGCTTTCGGCGTCTGCTTCACCATCGTGACGCGCACGGACATGTGCCATTTTGTCATAGTTCTACTGACTGCTTGCGGCAGTAAAGAAGTTCCGTGCTACAGTAATTTGTGAAGCGGGTGTGGCGGTGGTTCGTTCGCTGTGAACTTCAGAAAGATCCCCGCTATGGCTCAGGAGAACGAGGATAACGAACTCGACACGGTCAATGGCGGTCGCCGAGTCACTGGTGTAGGCCTAACTCACGTACGAGCCCGTTGGTTGCCGACAACGTTACTGAGAACGGCTGTGTTTTGAAGCCTCATCAGTTAGAGGACGGCAAGTAAAAAGCAGAAGTGAAGCTAGCAGAGATATCAATCTTTGTAGCGACGGAACAGAAGTGCAGTCTTATCGCTAAACCCGCCGATGTTGTGGTTGTGGTTTCCCCCGCCTGACGAAAGAACCTTGAACTGTGCGATGAGTCGTCAGAGTGGAGTACGCCGCGCGTCGACCAACAACAGAAAGTCAATCCGTTCGCAGTGAACATGCTCGCGGCCCTCGCAATGGAGGCTACTGGCAACAGGTAGACTGCTTTTAACGACGTGTTCGCAACGTTGTCGTGATCTCCGCTCGAAAATGCTGCAGTCTTACGTGAAAAGCAAACTAACACCTCGGCACTCGTGTAGCCTCGAAATTGATGAGCGAGGGAGCAACTTTGGTTCGCGACACTTAGGGGTAACTTATTCTGGACAAGACTGAAAACATCGCCGCATTATTCGACGGATTGTGGATGACGCACGCACATTTGTCGCACATCGCCGTCAGTACAGTCACCGAACTGCTAAGCGGCCTCGCGGCAGACGAGCACACGGCGACAACTTGCTACAGGACTAGAAGAAACGACACGCTCATACGAACAATTGGTCCTATTACATTCCCGGTGCATATTAACTGACTAAAAGTATGTGTGCCATGATATTTTTCTCTCGGAACGGCGAAATTAAGTTTTAACAGCATTATTCTCGAAGCACAGATTTTGACCACTTTCTTTTGCTTGTTCGGTAAAAGTGGACCTAGGACAGCTAGAGCTGTAATTGTTTTTGCACAATGTAGCTAAATGTGCACAAAAAACAATGCTGGGAGCCTATTTTTAATGGGCAGCTTCATTTTTTTATTTTAATATAAAAATTTCTGTATTTGGTTACATGCAATGAACTTTACTGTGCTGCAATTCGAGAAGTACTCGTTCAATTTTCGATCAGCTTGCAGCATTGCACTCCTTAGGCTTTCTAGTATTCATTTATATGTCAGTGACTATGTAATTATAAGTGCATACATTTCTACAGTTGAAAATGTTAGAATTCTTTGTTTTCATTTTCTCATAATGGCAATTTAGTACACCCTGCATGAAAATTACTGCAAATATCTGATACTATTACAGATAGCAGAATATTTTATTTTGCAGCATGAAACTATATGTTTGGAGCACACAACATAGGAAGCAGATTTTGATTTCTCTTGATGCAAGTTTTTCAAACCAGTCTTTTGTGTGACCACACAATGGCCACATTCAGGGCTGTGAAGTTTAGTGTACTGTAAAGTAAGAAATAATGACCCATTCAAAAAAGTGCTTCTTATGTTGCATGTCTTATGCTTTCTACTGTCAATCCCTATGTTATTTATACATTTTTGACAGGTGGTTATTTTTCTATTATGGTAAAAACAATAGAACATGTTATCTTGATTATTTAATTAACTAATGAAGCTACAGAAAAGATAACTACATTTTTAGAATCCGGAGAACAAACTAAGTAGGCATGCCAACTTTTGTCACACTTGGTTCAAAAATAAATGAGAGAGCCCTAAGAACCATGTCCCCCCTTAAGGGGGGTCGCGGCACCTAGAAGTTGAAAATCGGCCCAAAAATTGCATTTTCTCTCTCATCATTTTTGCGTTCCCAATGCCCTTCTGCATTTATCAGCAGAGCTTAGCTTCGAAATTTCACTTAATTTTTAAGTTACAACCCATAAAGAGAGCAACTTCGCGAAAGCTGACTTTTAAATTGAAGTGTAAACTAGCCGTACTTCAACCGCCGATGGCACGTGAACTACACTCCACCAGCGCCATTTTGGTCTTGTTGTAAAGGTCGCACTTCTAGCTTTCTTTCTTTTCCAGTAGACAACTATGTTCTCCTCGCAAAAGAAAAAAGAAAACATAGTCAAAATTGCGCAGCGCGTTATTCTATTGGTTGCTTGACACACGTGACCAAAATGGCACTTTCCGATTGGCCAGGAAAATTCGCTGGCAGTGTCCGCCACCATTTTGAAAAGGTATCGCCCTTGCAAAGGTGCCTTGACTCGTATCCCTGACGTGCTTGCGCATCTCGTACGCCTGGGGGTGCAAAAAAGTTCAGATCGCAGCATCGTTTTCGCCATTCACTGAAGAACGGCAGAAAATGATGCTGCGATCTGAACTTTTTCGCACCGCCTGGCGTAGCGAGACGCGCAAGTACATCAGGGATACGAGTGAATCGCAGCTTCATTTTTGCTGTTCATGGAAGAACGGCAGAAAGCCCAATGGTGATACTACTGTGTCGCGGGAGCAAGCACGGACGTTTGATAACGCCATCTTGATAACGCAGTCGTAACCGAAGACTGTTCTTCACGCATGCTGCGTGGACGGTGGCCGCCCGTTTACTGAAGATGTTATCAATGGAGGAGTGTGCAAGATGGCTTCCTCAGATAGCGGACGCTTTGTGAATTATTACCACGCCGATGCTATTTGCAGCGGTGAAGTGCGCGTAGACACGGGCCTCCCTGACAGCGCTTCTTACGTCGACTCCGGCCGTTAGCGGGCAGACGTAGATGTGATCAATGCCAGTAAAGTTCGAGACGCGCGCGACTGCGAGACAACCACGACGCTTGAGGATCTTTCGTTGGTGTTAGCAACAGTGCGAAAAGTTGACCGCTTTTCGTAGTCAAGTGGTGCGGCAGCGAGGCAAGATGCCAGCAAAGCAACACTCAAAATTCACACGAAAGCCTCCAATCCGCGATTTGGAGAAGCTGCTGCTGCAGAGGCTGTGCTGTGCTTCAACACGGGCAATGTCAATAAATTTGGTGCTATTCTAGAGCAGCTGGACACCTGGACATCACGATATTCAATAGCACATCCCTGAGGGCACTGTCGTCAGAGTTCAACCTCAAACATAAAGAAGCGTCCCAAAGTCAGAGAAAGCTGGTCAAGAAGAAGCATAAGAATGGGATGCATCCAGATTGTTGAACCCCGCTACAACTAACGCCGCTACAACGAAAAATTCACGGTTCCCCGTCAGCAGTCTATAGGAGTCGATGCATAAATATTGTCGCCATAACGAACACTTTTTCTTCTGCCATCCCGCTTCGACGAAATTTCCCAATACGATTCCAGGCTCAGATATTTATTGCTATGCAGTAAATCCAATATTTAACATTTTGATGCATTTTCAGAACCTAAACATACGTTGACGAAGTCTTAAACACGCGTTGACACCACCAGAAACCACCGCTGTTAAGCAAGCATAGGTGCCGCCATTGCTCGATAGCGATGGCAATGAGGCTGCCCTGCTTTGCCAAAAGAAGGCAGCTTCATTGCCATCGCTATCGAGAAATGGCGGCACTCACACTTGCTGAACAGCGAGGGGTTCTGGTGGTGCCAACGCGTACTTTAGACTTCGTCGACGTATTTTTAGTTTCTGAAAATGCATCAAAATGATAAAAATTGAGTTTACTGTATAGCCGCAGAGGATCCGAAGCTGAAACTCAGTTGTTTAGTTCATGGTTTCCTTCGCGCAGCTGCTGGGTGCATCTGCGGACGGATGCCTTTTTCGATTCCAATGCTTATAATTTTGTTCACGCATGGCGAGTGTGGTTACTAATCAAAGCAGCTGTTTGTCTGCATTATCAACAAAATCAGCTAGCCACGAGTGATAGATGATAAGAATGGCATAAAATGAGGCAAAAGTCACTGCTTCACGATACCCTGCTGCCATTTCGGCATTGTGACGGTGAACAGCTGCTGGTGTTAAGGGGGGACACGGGTCTTTGGAGCCGAAAAATCGCCAAAAAAACAATTTTTTGAAAACAGCATTTTCAGAAACTACAGGTATTTTTTTACAGGTGTACTGACTTTCATATCTCTCCGATTAATATTTTAGCTGTAATATTAAATTCCTAGCCCGTGCGCGTGCGGAATTCGCGCAGCTCCGGACACCAAAAACCAGTTTTTTATAAATTCGTAACTCCATGTCCACAGCTGCGCTCGCGGCCATTTTGGTATCGTTTGAAAGAGCAGTTTTTCGCCTTCAAATTCCCGCCACTGTGGCTTCTGTGCGTTCATTGGTTGCGGAGAAAACAACTATCAAAAAAGAGTAAAAACGCATGCTACGATTGGTTGTTTAGTGCACATGACCGTTTCTCAGAGCATGATTGGCTGAAGTCGGCTTGTGGCGTCTGCTCTGGCTGCGTTGTGCGCGCTTTGCTGGCCCCCGTCGGCGCCATTCCTGAATTCTGCGATCGACGATGGAGCGGTGTGCGTCGGCGTCTCGAGCGGGAAAGTTCCACTCAGTGCACAGATTCGGAAAGAAAAGAAAAAAAAAAGCCTCATCGCTAACACCACGAAGCGTCGGGCAGCACCAGCAGCGAGCGTAGAGGACGGCCGGTCATCAGCGCCAAGCATCGCCGCCGCCTAGCCGGCTGGTGTAGGCCTAACGGCTCCACCAGCGTGTGAAAGTGCGAGTGGAAGTGGCCGCGTTCGCATTGATACAAAAATCCTGCAGCCAGCAGAGTTGCACGAAAATGCGAGAAATGCCGAAGCCAAGCTACAAGAGCTGGCGTCAATTTCAGCAACGACGCGAAAACAAGATCGCCTGGCTGCTGCCGGTGACGGTGCCGCGGCCGACTCGGCTGACAACGTGAGCTTCGTCGTCATCAGCTTAGACTGTGTGAATGACTTGTTGAGGTGCGTGAAGTGTAAAACTTGCGGCGGTGATGTGAATATCAGCAAATGCGATCGGGAGTACGGTCTGGCTGTGAAGCTTTTGATTACGTGCGTCAACTGTGGTGACATTTCGTCAGCGTGGAGTTCGCCGCGTGTGGCCGGGGACCAAAACATAAACCCATTCAGCGTCAACATCCTCGCAGCGCGTGCAATGCAAAGCACCGGCAATCGTCAAACGGCGCTCAACGACATTTGTTCTGCCATGAATATATCGCACCGGGGTCTGCACACGAAGACGTGGCAAAACTATGTGAAAAAAAAACTGACGCCTGCAGTGGCCTCTGCTTCCGAGGAGTTGATGACCGAGTGCGCGAGTTCCTTTCGAGAGCTCTATCGCGAGCTCGGTACAAACATACCTGGCAACATCGCCGTTTCCTATGATGGGTCTTGGATGACTCGCGGACATTCTTCCCACATCGGCGTCGGAACGGTGATTGAGCTTTTTACAGGGTTTGTATTGGACTATGTTGTCTTGAGCAATTTCTGTGCAGCCTGTGAGCAGAAGCCTGAGGAGAACGACCCTTCGTACCAAACGTGGGTGGAAAACCACCAATGTCAAAAAAACACCAGCAAGAAAGCTGGTGAAATGGAAGTTGAGGCCGCACTTATCCTTTTCCGAAGGTCTCTCTCCAAACACAACCTCCGCTACAGAACCGTGTTGTCAGACGGAGACAGTCGGGCCTACCTCACTTTGCAGGAAGAAAAGGTGTACGGCTACATGGACATCCTGAAGGAGGACTGCGTCAACCACGTCCAGAAGCGCATGGGGACAAACCTGCGAAAGCTGCTTTCCCAGCACAAGGGGCATGGCCTTGGGGGCAAGGGCAGACTCACTGGAGATTTGGTCAACAAGTTGACATCATATTATAGGTGGGCCTTGAAGTCCCACAAGGGGGATGTAGATGCAACGCACAGGGCTGTTATGGCAACCTACTTACATGTCACTTCACGTGATGATGCACCCAACCACAGCCTTTGCCCAACAGGCCCTGACTCGTGGTGCCGGCAAAATGCAGCTGAGGCCAAAGGACAGCCGCCGCCAAAGCACCGCTACAGCTTGCCCGCCCATGTGTGTGAAGCGTTGCTGCCTGTCTACGAGCGCTTATCGGATAGGAAGCTGCTGGAGCGGTGCCAGCGTGGCAAGACGCAGAATAACAATGAAAGCTTGCACGCCATGATCTGGGCGCTTGCACCAAAGGAGCGGCACGCTTCACTGTTTACTGTTGAGGCTGCTGTCGGTGAGGCCGTCATGAAGTTCAATGCTGGCTATACAAGAGCTGCAACAGGCATCCTCAAAAAGCTCAGCCTGACCCCTGGCCGGCGAAACTCGAAACGCCTGGCAGAGAAGGACAAGCGGAGGATGACCGCATCTGCTTGAAAGCATGTGTCGGCTGAAAATGTGAAGCAGGCCCTGGGAAAGCGCCACAGAGTTGACAAAGGTCAAAAGGACTATGTTCCTGGTGGATACTAGGCACTTGCTAGTGTAAGCATGTAAATATTTCCTGGTGTTTTTCATTAAATTTGACGTTTTGTGTTTTTGCTCATTTTCTCAAAAGCTGAATTTCTGACTTCTTGCAAGCTTGCCGAAGCAATATCTCAGCACTGCGGGTAGATAGAGCTATAATTCTTTTTTTAGGACAAAGCCAATGGGGTGGTGTTTGAAATGTAGCAAACAGATTTTTGAAATTTCTTTCGAGCAAATTTTAAATTTGCTTTATTTCTGGGTGATTGGCGGCACTATTTCAAGTGCTCAAGTTCAGTTAGCTGTAAAATCTCTTACAAGCAATTAATCAAAAAACTGCTTGCTATGTTGCAATCACCAGTGTTTCTAGTATCTGACATATGCAGATTATAGTTTTTTGATGAATACTTTTTTTTCTATTGTTACGGAAAAACATGGCGGATTACCTCTAATTATCTTGAGAACTAATTGGCTGATGGAAAAAATAATTACATATTTCAAATCAGCAGAAAAAAAGCAAGAAGACTGGCAAGTTTCGTTAAGTTTGCTTAAAATGTAAGCGAAATTGTTTCAAGACCCATGTCCCCCCTTAAGTATATCGTTTTCTGCGGAGTTTGACGCTCGTTCGGCGCGGCTCTTTCAAAAACTCTCGCGCCGATCTTACAGTCACTCCACGTGCTGACATTGTGAACTATTTGGTTTTTATCACTAATTTCATTACTTGGACGAATTGAAGGCTTTATATCAGTGGAAGCGCACAACTATACTTCACCAGCGGATGAAAAAAAAAAAAAAGGCTGTCGGCTAAAGAGTTTCGGGACCGTAGAGTGATCGTCGTTGCAGAAGTAAGTTGAATGGTTCATCAAATCCATACATACACCAGCCTCGAGTTATTGAGTGGCGATAGATGAACGCTGCCTAATCAACAAATGCTGATGTTTGCGCTCGGTTCTCACGCGAGCATAGCAAGGTGCTCACGCGGCGGCACGTTTGCATGTTGCTGTTTCTTTTGTCATAAACATAACCGCATGTACGTGAGCGTGGACGTAATACTAAAAATTTAGTCGCGGCATGTGGACTGTCATCGAGAGCGAGCCGCATTCAAATTCATCTACACGAACTGATGCCTTGATCTTGTTCAGTAGCAAATATGCGTGATGAAATCTCACAGTGGCAGAGGCGAAAATGAAAGATGAAAGTGCAATGTACTCATTCGCATTGGTCGTGGAGGATTTCCTCAGGGCAGAAGGGTTTGTAATGCAGCATTGCTTGCTTTTTCATTAAAGGAGCACTGACATCAAATTTCAAGATCGAGATGTGCCCATCATTCGATCACTTGGTATGCATAGGTCTTCTTGGCCAAATTTGAACGGCATCCGTCACATGGAAGTTATTCTAATTCGATGTCGAACAGCGCAGAAAAGCTAAGGAGAAAAAACGGAAAATAGACTGCCCTGCGACATCGACACTAGTGCTACGTGTTCGGTGTGATACATTCCACAAATATCATCCTGAGTGACGATGCCGTAGTAGCGATGACGTGTACGATCCGAGTGTTCTTATCGTGGCGCCGAA
Organism: Rhipicephalus microplus; assembly: GCF_013339725.1. Taxonomy (NCBI): domain Eukaryota; kingdom Metazoa; phylum Arthropoda; class Arachnida; order Ixodida; family Ixodidae; genus Rhipicephalus; species Rhipicephalus microplus. The sequence continues at coordinate 120,248,481 of NC_051165.1, forward strand.
GCGAAGAAACGCACTCGCTCATCGCGTCTGATCTTCGTCGTACCGGTTTGAATGATTTCGTGAATTTATCAATATAAAAACCTCCTTTAAAAGACAGGTGAATGAAAAGGGCATGATTAGACGTGTGCTTGTCGGTCAGCATGTCGGGGAATCGTTGCGAGTCGCAGTCATCTAGTCCAAAGCACGGCAAAAGCGCAATGAGGGTGTCGATTGATTGATTGATGTGTTGGGTTTAACGTCCCAAAACCACCATATGATTATGAGAGACGCCGTAGTGGAGGGCTCCGGAAATTTCGACCACCTGGGGTTCTTTAACGTGCACCCAAATTTGAGTACACGGCCCTACAACATTTCCGCCTCCATCGGAAATGCAGCCGCCGCAGCTGGGATTCAATCCCCAGACCAGCGGATCAGCAGCCGAGTACCTTAGCCACTAGACCACCGCGGCGGGGCCAATGAGGGTGTCTTTTCATATCACCTATGTTTTACACATCAGTACGACCACAAGCTATGAAAAGTGGAAGAGCGTTTAGTCAGATATCATCGCTAACAAGTAACACACAGGTATTGTTGAATTTTAGTTCATCTGTAGATTTCCCGTCCACATAAAAGTGATAATACCATGTTAACCACGAAAGGCTGGATAGGTGGGGCCATCTGGAAGCGCAAAAAAGAACCTGGCAAGCAGGAAACGTATTCTATTTCTCCGCTGATGCTCATTCGCGATAGCTACATTGTATTGACCCCTCTGTGTATACCTGAATGCTTTGCACGCCAAAACACACCTATATAGCTGACAGCCAGGAGCGAATATGGCTGAAGCGTACATCCTCGGGCACCTCTGCAGAGCTGCTTGGAACGGCGTCCATTTTGGAATCGCTGTTCTGCTAAAGGTCGATCAAAACAAAAATAATTCGCGACGTCTCGAATCGCGGGGATTCCAAGCTCCAGACTATCGTATTGAACCCAAGTCTACACTTTGTACGGCGACGACAGCAATGCAAGATACAAGGCATGACTGAATGTGTTCGCCTAGCAGATGAAATGTTTGCGAAGCAGCTGAGCCTGACGTCACTCTTTTCTGTAGAGAAGTGGTCAGCTGTGGCATGATCTGGAGGGGACCGCGAGGTAGCGCCACTGCTGTTGCTCCCAGCGCTAAAAATGGCGGGATTGCCGGCTGTTTTGAATAGTGCTAGATACGAGTGATATAAATCAATAAAATCGGTAGTTATTCATCGCTCAGTTGCGTTTTAGGTCGCGAATCGGTGCTACGGGGTCTATAGCTACTCGCGGACGCAAAAATCTTGGCATGAGTAAATTTGATGTCAGTGCTCCTTTACGATGTGAACGGGTAGCGGTGACGCGGGGGCATCGCGGCAGCAGCACACGTATGCGACGCCGGCTAGCTGCTGCATCGGCATGTCGTCGGCGCCGTTCGAACTTTGCTTGCCACTTATCGTGACGCCGCTTTTCCTCGTGCAGTCATAGAATTTGCTTTTAATCGTCATGGAAAACCTCAAAAAGTCAGGGGAATTGAGAAATGTCAAATTGCTAGACACCCCGCATTTTCACGGACAGTTTCAATGTTGCTGTTTTTATCCTCTAGACTTTACTTACCGGCGCTTTGAAAAGATTGAAAAACTACACTGCACGATGCCTGCTGTCAAGAAGCTTGGAGCTAACGTGTGCTTGGAGCTGTGCTTGGTATCGCTGCGAGCGTCTATGAATGTTCTGAGACAATGAAAGCCTTGTAGACTAGCGCTTCCGCGGTCAGCCGTATGATGATGCGTTTCATGGCTGGCGTGGCAAAAGTGCATTTATGAAGCAAGGGCACAAATTTTTATATGCCGGACTTGGTCAATAAATAGACTGCAGAAAAATTCTTGTGTGCCACCAGTTTTGGGCTCATAACTGTTCGTTATTTGGAAAGAAGGCATAGGTTGTCATAGTAGAGTCATTTTTCTGATGCAATAAACCTCTTTCTATATAAAAATGTTCAGTGATTATTTGTAATTAAGGATTACTTAATTATGCTAATGACAGCTTAAACACAAAGATGTGTAATCATTTCAGTATGTGGCCTTATTCAATTACAATCCTTTCCGTGATGCCTATCACACCACCTCTTTATGCAGAGAACTTGGTTTGAAATCCATATTTTTTCTTTGTAGGTTATAAAAAAAAGGAGGTTATGAAAAAAAAGGCAACAAAGGCACACCGGGCAGAGCCCACATGCCTGAGAAGTCAAATATCACAAGACAAACCTAAGGTCACAATTTTTAGGTGTTTTAGAGACGTAAAGAGGAGGTCGAGCTTTAAAGGAGCCCTAAAACTCTTTTCCAAGTAACCATGGAATGGATTCACTAAAGGAGCTGATTGTCTCACGAATACAACGCTGCAAAAATTTTAAGAATCGGTGCAGTATGAGCAGAGTTGACAAGAATTGTCATTTGTTCATTCGCATTCTCTCTTCTCTCATCGTGGTGAAAGCGCTGGATGCTAAGCAAGGAGGGATGGCAGGGACAAAGAAATGACGTCACGCGCACCTCGTGAGCCTGAGAACTTTCTTTTTTTCCCGTCAAACATGTGGCTTTTTCCGTGTGATCGCTCCCGCGGCGATCTCTGTAACAACCAAGTGCGCCATGTTCAAATCATCATCATCATCAGCCTGACTACTTTCACTGCAGGACAAAGGCCTCTCCCATGTTTCCGCCAGTTAACCCGGTCCTGTGCTTGCTGCTGCCAATTTATACCCGCAAACTTTTTAATCTCATCTGCCCACCTAATCTTCTGTCTCCCCCTAACCCGCTTGCCTTCTCTGGGAATCCAGTTAGCTCAAATCAGCCAATGGCTAAATGATGGCCTTCTACACGATTTTGAGTGTCTTTCGTCATTTCTTGAGAGAAGAGAAAGCAATTTTAGATTACTTTGATAATTTATTGTGAATTCCAGGCCGTGTGCTGTACTATATTTGGCTTGCGTGTTCTCGGGAGCCTCTACTACCGATTGGCAACATTTTCTGACCATGCTCAAAAAGTGTTGCAAGGCCCCTCTCAATGCAGTTTTCTCAATACTGTTTTTTTAACACTATGCTCAGCTCGTGGAGCAGATATCTTAACAGCCGCTTCACAGACTCTCATTCCGTTTGTTTTGTAACGCTTCCTTGAGCTGTGCTTTAGGGGGCTGCAATCTTAGTTCTTCATTTGACTCCCTAAAGAGTTTTTCATAGGGCTTCTTGCTCTAAGTGCAAGTGTGCTAATTGCAGTGTCGCTGGAGAAAATGTTAACTACAAGATTTAGTGTTGCAAAAAAATTATTTTGTAAACGCAGCCCCCTTCAGCATACATTTGGCTGTGCGTACAGTAATTACCAACTATTCCTGTCATTTTATAAATCATCCAGCCCCTCCACGGGGCTCAATAAAGAAATAGTTTGTCTATCATTAAGTTTTTGTGGTATAACCTCGAAATTTTTATGAGAGCACCGTGAGGCTATTCTTAGTCTGTGTCAATTTGGATCAATATCTAATCAAAAATAAGAAATTTCATTTCCAAAGGCACGTCCCTCCTTAAACCCTAAACTTCTTTATTGTATGAATAACCCCATTTCACCTCTTACAAACTCTTAAAAACAGCTGGAAGCTGGAATGACTTCACTCAATATGCAGTGTTTCAGTTGTCTTTTTTTTTTTTTTTTTTCATGCTGATCTTCATTCGAGCACTCTCATGGGTTCCTCGTATGTTTGCAAGAGACGAGAACTTTATTGGTTTATTTTTTTTTTCAACGAAACTATCCCATCCTTTCGCAGCGTCACGCTGCCCAAACCTAGAATACTTGGATGCCTCTGGTGTACAGCTGAGCAACACATCTGTTCTGGGCCTGGCTAACAAGTGTCCAAAGCTCAAGGTCAGCCTCCTGTTCTTACTAATAACCCTTTGTGGATTTATCTATATTTTTCACATAACATAAGATATGCCTGCCGAATGTTTGAATAACATGCCTAGAAGTAGTATGAAGCAATTTTTGCCAAAATAATATTAGTTCATGAGAAAAAAGTGGGACGAATGTGTCCCATTGGTCTATGACATATACAGTGAAACCTCGTTAAACCGTACACGCGTAAACAGGAGTTTCGTTTTAAAAGTAGTGAAGTCAAATCCCCGACTCGGCGGCCGTTGAACATAATGCATTTTGTATCTGCATGAGCCATACCAGCTTATCGCATATGTATCGGTTAATAAGTAGTTTTTCCAATTTTCGTTGCGCACTCGCCGCGGCATGTCGTTCCCCACTCGGCGTCCCGACAGAACAGCAAGCCCCAGAGATCGAAACACACCTCGCTTGTCTCTGTTGATGATGATGGCGGCTGTGTTGGTGAGCGCCATCTCTTGGATTTTTCTGCAACAAGAAGCACTCGGCCGGCTAGGCTTCTGGTGTTGTCCACGCGATGGCGCTTTGCACAAACACTCAAGCGCGGTGTGCGCTTGCTTTGCTTTCTTTGTTCCTTTGGCGCCATGCATAGGTGTTCTCTGGTTGATCCGTGCCGTACAGCTCTCGCGTAGTTTTTCACATGTTGTGTATGTGTGCTTGTGCTGCTTCGTACTTGCGTCATGCCGAAGCTGGGACAAAAGCATCGAGTGCTGAAAATACAGGAGAAATTGGACATAATGCGTGCTAATGAAAGTGGCACGAAAAAATCGGCGCTGGCACGCGAAAAGGACCTGCCGTTAACCACGGTGTGTGGAATTTAGGAATTCCATAGAGAAGTTGCTCGGCAGTGCTGCTGCAACTGCGAAAAGGTGCCGGCTACGCGGTTCGGCGTTTTCGGATGTAGAGAAGGAGCTGGTGAAGTGGCTAAAAGCTGCACGGTCAAAAAATCTGCCTATCAGCGGACCCCTGCTCGTGGAGAAGGCCCTGGTTTTTGCCTCGCAGCTCAACCATGACAACTTCGTGTGCAGCAATGGCTGGCTGGCCAGATTTAAGGCGAGGCACGGCATTGTCACGAGGACTGTTTCGGGAGAAGGTGCTGCTGCTGACGTGGATGGCGCGAAGCAGTGGCAAAATAGTCAGCTGAAGAACATCTTCGAAGACTACGCACCTGATGACATCTTTAATATGGATGAATCGGCACTATTCTTTAAGCTGCTACCAGACAAAATGCTCGTGTTCAAAGGCGAGACGTGCACCGGCAGCAAGCATGCAAAAGACAGAATATCAGTGGCGTTTTTCGTAAACATGACTGGAACCGACAAAACTCCGCTCCTCGTGATTGGAAAGTCGGCGAAGCCCAGATGTTTCAAAGGCACCCGGTTGCCATCAAGGGTCATCTATCGCAGCAACACCAAAGCATGGATGACGGCAAAACTCTTTGAGGAGTATGTGCGCCTCATCGATCGTCGTCGTTTTGCGGCTAAGAACAAAAGAGTTATTATTTTAGACAACGCTTCGGCGCACGTCGCCCTGGACAACCTGACGGCTGTGAAGTTGTTGTTTCTGCCACCAAACACAACACCAATTGCCCAGCCCTTGGACCAAGACATCATTCAAGCTGTAAAACAGCTCGACAAGGAGAATCTGCTGCGCAGATTTCTTCTTGTCATTGAATGTGGCAAATTATTCTCCATCGACCTGATTGGCGCGATTCACCTGCTCGAATACTCGTGGCGGCAGGTTGAAGCAACGACAGTTCAAAATTGCTTCCAGCGTGCTGGCTTCAGTGTGTGTGCGGGCGACGCAGATGACGCCAGTGACACCATCTACCAGACTTCGGACATCGTAGACGAAGCTTGCAAAACTCTGCTAGCTGAAGTGCTGGAGCGGCAGGGCGTTACGGAAAGCATTTCCTTCCCCGACTTCAGAGACTCGGACAGCAATGTGCAGACATCTCCGGACATGTCCGACGAAGCCATTGTTGCCTCGGTTGTCGAAGTGGTGCCGAATTATAGTGATGAGGACGACATGGAAAGCGACAACACGGGTGATCCAGGTCCGACAGTGGCCGAAGCTGCGCATTGCGTCAGCATCATGCGGGCATTTGTCGAGAAGAGGGGGCTGGCGGAAAAGCTGGCTCACAGCATAAGTGAGTTTGTAACCGCTGTTGTTGCTGCTAGGCCGCCGCGTCGTCAAATGAAGATTACAGACTTTGTCACGCGAAGTTAATAAATTGCTGCACGTTTTTTGTCCTTTCATCGCACTCCCTGAAGGTTTCTTTTTTTGACAGGTAAGTGAGCGATCTGACGCTATTTCGGTTAAGCAGTACTATCGTTTAGTACGTACTTTTTCTGAGCTCCGGCCAACTACGGTTTAACGAGGTTTCACTGTATTTTGAAAGCGTGGGGCAACATCTGTCCCATTGTCTTGTGAGCACGCCATGCTGTAATAATACTCTGGCCAAATTTTTTGCATGAAAAGGCTCAAAGCAAGTGGTACAGAGAGAGGGGCATTCAGAAACTGCGCTATAAAAAAAATATTCTACCATAAAAACTGGATTTTAGGTCAACCCCCGAAACTTTTACTCTCTATAAAAGAAATTTTTAAATATCCCAAAGTATTGCGGCACAACCAGCTGCACTGGGGTGACATCTCCTTTTATTTGGACACTAATCTTACGTAGTTAAACGTCAGAAGGCCACAAAGTGCTGTTACTCGGACTCATTCGAACTTTTGTCCAACGACATCTGTTTTTCACTAGTACATCCCAGAGTGCATCGTCCTCCGTTCCATCCAATGCATTACTGATGCATCATTTGCGGAAAGACGAAAGTATGCCGCCTCAGCGAAAAGCCGTTCCGCTTCATAGGTCGAGGCAGCCATGATGGTAATCCCTTGAATTCTCCCTCGCTGACTCCAGAGTCATGCACTGTCTTGATAGCTTTCACGCGGATGTATTTCACTGTCATGGGTAGCGATCTTGCACGCAGCTCTCGGACGAATTTGGCGAGTAGCATTTCCAGTTCTAGGTGCACTGCAGTTCGTCCACAAAATGTTTTTTTTTTGCTCCCCCAGTATCTTACCTTTTTCTCCAATGCACTGAATTACCGTTTTGCCACCAGGCTGCCGTGTGCTTCGGAATACTCGATAACGTTTTTCTTAAATCGCAAACTTCCGTCGACTGCCAGTCATTTCTAAAGGAAACGGAAAAAAGAAAACTGCAGACTGATAGCAGATAACAGAGACAAAATAGTGTTCCTAGAACAGTGAAGGTCTTGCCTAGCCTTGCCCACCGGTGCCAGCTGCTGATGCTCACGATGGCGTTGGAGGTTTTTGACTTTAGCTGCCCATGGTTGCGAGACTTCCACATTTTATTCTGCCAATGACCGGTGGATAAGACGAGGGTAACTTTTTGTTGCTTTTTTTTTTAATTCGACCTATTTTTTGGTGTCTATGGGTAATTTCCAGCTGCTATAGTTGCGCTGTACCAGCAGCTCTGTCTGATTTTGTTGTATAACCAACCAATTCAGCTCTCTTTCATCTATTTTGTCACTGTAGATAAGGACGAGCACCTCAATTGTGCTCGAATTCTCGCTCATACAGTCGATCCCCGATATATCGAAATCGAATAGGATTGCCAAATAGGTATATAAACAATATGCATATTTTAGGCTTATAATAATGGATTGACTTCTTTTGCAAGCTAACGCAGTTTATTTCGAGTGAAAATAGTCTTTGGAATAGTCTTGCCCTTTGCATGCCGTCATGTTCATTAAGTCCTCCTCAATTATTGAGCATTGAAGCTTTCAAAATAAGCAAATTCAGCCCTTTTAGCCACAACAGTGGTGATTGAAAATGAGTGTCGATGCAAGCTCTGTAGTGCGGTAAAAGCTTCTTAAAGGGCCACTCACCAGGTTTGACAATTTTTAGCTGGCAGCGCAATGGGTAGACGAAGCGATCATGATCACGTCTGCCAAAATTTGCAAGGCTACGCGCCGCGGAAATGGGTCAAATTTCAAGATGAACGCTGCTCCCCCTCCCCTCTGCCAGCGCACGCCTAGAGAATGAGGGCATGACATGGACGTACGAATGGCCCTACGTACACGGCAATGCAGTGACGTTGCTCATCTACGTAGACAACTCTGCTCTGACGTTGCCTGCAGTATACCAAGTGACATTGCAAAAATTGTTTAGCACAACGTGCTTAATTTATGTATTTGTTGCTTTAAGAGATTAATAAAACGAAATAATGAGACGCAATAAAAATTGTGCACGTTTTTTTTTTTTTTTCATTTTTTCTCGCCTGAAATTTTACGAGATGCGGGGCTAATGCGCCAGCGTTTCGCATACGTTCGTGTCCCCGTGGTCAGTGCATTGAGCAGACAACCGCCGTGGAACGCTCCTACGCGTTCGTGCACTCATTGTGCTCGTCTATTCTACCGCGTCTAAGCCAGCGTTTCCAAACCATCCCACAGAAACAGGCAGAAAACCACAAAATGATGCTGGTCAACAAAGCAACGATGCCCGCGTGCTCAGGGGTTGGACTTGTTTGGGCACATCATGCGCACGTCACCTCTTGGTTGGACGCCGGAAAGGGTGGGAAAGAGCTTTGGCTTGCGAAGGCTACGGGGAGAAGCGGCAAAGGTTTCGAGCTCGCCTCCTCTCATCCTCGTTTCTCGCCGCTTCAAAAAACCTGTTTTCTCCGCTCGGGATGAACAGATTCGAAAATTTTTGGGGGCAAAATGTTCCTCATCAGACACCCAACAACTTCCACTGTCTAACTAAAATTCGGTATGGGGCCTGGTGACTGGTCCTTTAAGCAGCGGCGTTAGGGTCTTCATAACCGCACAGGTCCACCTTCGCGGCACCGCAAATGTCAGCAGCATCAATGTGGCCAGAAACAACAGCCTCGTCATCTGCACACAGGAAGTCATTTCCTGTACTCTCGTTCGAGGTGGTGACTGGAAATGCTAATAAGTAGCAAATATCACTGAGGCACCGTACGCCATTGTCAGCTAAGATGACTGCGATGTGGAGTGCGTGTTCACATCTGTGTTTCAAGAAAGTGTGTGGAGCAAAAATAAAGTGGCAAAGTGCTCGCACGATACTGCATAAACAGCGATGGCATTGAAGATGTCAAGTGCAAGAGCATGAAGACGCGCGATGCGACATCAACAAGATTACAGAGAAAATATCCTTTGCTCAACAAACACAGAAGGTTTCAGGGACCAATCGCTGCTTAATGCGGTACCTCATCAACCTTTAATGAAAAACTGACAAGTGGACCGGAGTTCAAGGGAGATCCTGAGCCTGCAGAAGAGCAGGGGAGTGAAAAGAGGCGGTAACCGGACTGGGCACTGAAGATGGGCCGTCGGGCTGCGGACCGAAGCCACAGAGACTTAAACCGTCTGGGGCCTCTTGCCGGCGCGTTCCCGCTCGAGAGGACCATAGACATCCGGTCGTGAACTCCTGCCCAGGGCTTGTGAACTTCGGTGCGGACAGGCAAGAAGTGCCAGCATTTGGGCTTCGGGCCCGAGTTGTGCATCGAGCTGCCTGGCCAGGTTTCCCTGGATTATTTCCCTGGATTATCAACGACCCACCGCTCAGTCACTGTTCTCTCGTCGTAACCTGCCAGCCTGCGTCCTAAAGCAGGAGCCACCGCGTTCCTGTTTGTTAAACTACTTCAAGCCCTCAACAACACTAGGGGATCTGTAGCAGCAAGCGAAAAGCAAGGAAAAGCGTAGCCTCAGAAATGTATATTTTATAGTGAAAAATGTCAAAAGTACGTCTCTAAGTTGCAGATCTCAAAGGTCATGCTTTTTGGGCCCACATACCATCATGTGTGAGCAAAAAAGGAAGGGAATACGCACATCGGGACGAGGCCGCTGATTTCATGCGATTCATGTGATTTTGATGTTCTCAGCAATTGGCCTCTTTGGAAACACTGTGTCCACGCGTTACAACTTACAACAGATCGCACATCGCAAGCCATTGCACTCACACTTCGCAACCAACGAATTACTCTGTATTTTCGTCACCTGCACGCGAGGAGGGATTGAAACTTGTTATAATGCGGTGGAAAAATTGACAATCTTTTTTCAAATAAATGCACTTTGCGGGTTTAGGCCTGGTGCAGCATTTGATGAATTGGATGTTATACATTGGATGTACATATAAATTGGATAAAAAAAGGGTGAAAGGTATTTGGACGTCCTTGTCTTCCAGAAAGCATGTCTTTTGACTTAATAATGCCGATCTGACATGAAAAAAAAAAGGGTATTAGTGCCAGTTATGTGGTTAGGCTTAGCAAAGAACTGCATCATTGTTTTGTTGAAGTACGCTTCAATTTTGTTGTTAGCATATATACTGCTCCAGTTTTCAAATTGTATATATAGTTTCATGCTAAGAACTACTACTCTCAAAATTCCGAAATAAAAAGGAAGAAACGTACCATAATTCTGGAACTTCGGCTATCTTACGCACGATGGAACATCATCACAGTAGACTCTTGTTAAACATAAACCGGAGAGACCAGGTAAATATGCTTTTAACTAGCAGTTATGTTTATTGAGAGGCAAACATTGATGAACAATACAGGTATGGCACCGATGATATCAGAGGCAGCTGTTTCATTTAAGCACCAGTATTGTTTAACGAATTTCTGTTTACTGAGAGTCTATTGTAGTGCAATGTAAACTTGTGAAATATTTTTTCTTGGTTTCTTGAATGTTTTCCTCACAGCGGCAGCAATTCATAGTGCTCATAGCTATGTTCAGTGGCAAAGAAAGCTTTTACAAAGAAGGAAAAAGTGAGACATGTTCATTTCATCTTTCTCCAAGAATCAAACCAGGCTTCTATGAGTTATACCTGTGTCAAACAGTTACTTTTGAAAGGCCGTTGAAATGTCGCAGCTCAATCAACTCGATAGAGTTGTTCGCACTGCAATGCGGCAGTTTCAACGGCTGTTGAGTGGTTCAGGTGCTTTCTCACAAAAATAGTGTGGGGCTGCAAATGTTATTCTCGTTATTGTAAGTGAAATAAATAACTTTAAAAGAACACAAACAGCCATTATTTTATTTAAACATTTCAATAAGTTGTTTACACGTAATAATGAATGCATGTTGGGTTATCAAATTGTTGAGCAGTGAAACTGTGGCCGCACTGCCATCATTTGTCAACGTTGGCACATTTGTGCTGTTTCCAGTTTTGTCGCTCAGTAGACAGAAATTTTAACGCAAGTGTGGGGCGCTCCGTTGACTCGATAGACTATCACCTCAATGGTCTTCTGAATTGTTCGTGTGGCAGCTCGTGTTTGACAGTTGAGTCAATAGAACGTCGGCTCAACGGCCTTCCAAGCGCTCGTGTGACACGAGTGGTGCAGCTTGTGGTGGCGGAAACGGTGCGTTCGGGTCAGCGTAACTCGCGAAATGCCCGCCGTAGGCAGTGTGCAGAAATGCAGGTGGGCACAAACAAAGCCCTCAAGGCGGCAACAGTCACACGCGTATTTTGTGTGGGTCGTTTTCCAATGACTTGTGCTCTCTCTCTTCTCTATATTGCGGGGTTGTCAGGGATCAGCTGTTGCTGATAATGCAAATCTGATCTTTTGTTGAAGTCACTTGTCATTTCAGGTTGACACATTTTGTTGTTGCTTTTCATTGTTTCACCCGGGGTCGTCTTTGTTGCATTTCGAAGCTTGAGGGTGTTGGTTGGATTTCCGGCATGGAGGAAGGAAGAAACTGTTGGAAAGTAGCATTGCGCCGTGCAATAACAAGAAACAAAGGAAGAAAAGCGGAAGATCAGGCATGTGCATGCCAAGCTTTGTTTGCCCCCATTCTCCCAATAAGCAAGGGGCTCCTCATTCTTTGAAGCATCTTTGCCTATAAAGCGCAGTTATTTATCAATCGTCGTAGCAGTTCTACAACTGTGGTGCTGTGCTGCAATAATGAGGGTGCGGGTTCAATTTCTGGCCTTGGCTGCTGCGTTTCCAGGAGAGCAGATTGCAAGAATACTCTTGTAGTTTGACATTAGTACTGCGTTTAAGAACCCCAGATTGTTAAACCTAATATCAAGCAAGCCCCATGCCTCGCAATCCTGTTATGGTTTTGGCACATACCAGCGAATTCACTTTTTTCTAATCAATGTTGAACACTTGTTTTGTTGTCGTCTTGCTTTCTGGTATAATGTTTATGCACTGAATTCAATTCAGCTAAAGCTTACAGCATGAAGCAACTGAAAGTTGGCCATAGGAAAGAAGGTAGAGTGTCCCATAGAGTTTCATAAATATACACTAGAGGGAGCTCTGGTGCTAGTGTCTATGGGAGCTGCGACGCATGGCGCTTCAGCGAGCATGAGAATGATGGGCAGTACATGGGTTTGTCTAATCTTCGTACTTCTGGCTCTGTCTGTGTTCGTGTGGCTTGAAGCTGTTTTCTCACGAAACAAAAATCGGCAAATGTTCAGCGGTTACGCTTCACCAACTAATTTTTTAGGCTTACCATTTCAGATCTGGTCGCGATTTCGTTGTTTTCTTTGAAACAAAACCGAAACACAGCTATAAACGAAGCCACAAGTACGATTCGCCTTCCACAAGTACGAAGACTAGGCAAATCCGTGTACTACCAGCCATTCCCATAGTCTATGAATGATAGCAGCGCCAGAGTCTTCTCTAGTTCATTTTAGAAAACTCTATGGAATGACCCTGATTGACAGTCTTGAAGCCAAGAACCTGAGAAGCGGAACATAATGGAGCTGTGAGTCGGAGCTGTGCGGAAGCCGTAAATACCAGCAATATACGAATATTTTAAGATTTCAAGCCAGTGCCTCCTTCAATTTTACTATATGCGAAATTTCTGACGAAACTGGGAAAATTCCTTCCTCTCTGCACCCTGTTCATGCACCACATCATGTGCAGCATCGGCAACCTTGAATCAACTCCAGACCCTTTAGTAGACTGGTAAGCCGCTGCTCATCAGGTTGAGGTTATTAAGGTTATGAGCACTAGCTTACAAAACTAACAGTAAGGCACTATTAAAAGCAGCACAAATAAATATGTCTGTTGAGCACCCCTGCTACTTTGCAAGCATAGCTCTACACATAAAGCAAATATTTTCAAATCCTTGTAGAAAACCACGTGGTGTGCTTCTTTTAACAACAGATTGGACTATACCTTAAATTTTTCTTTGCCATAGGACTTGAGCCCCGAACTTTTTCTTTAAAAAAGTGACACGGACAGTCGAAGCAATTATATAATGCTGTTCAGACAAGAGCGCATTGAAGTATGCTTTCACTTGGTGTCAGAAAAAAAAAAAAAGAGGATAGTTAGATGTCTGTGAATGTGCAGTCAATAATTGTTTTAGCATCGACCAACAGATCTTTTTTTGTTTTTGTTTGTTGCAGTATATTCGTCTGAAAGATTGCAGCAACGTTAAGGAAAAGAGGTGAGTTGCAGAGCATGGTTATAGTAAAGCAGAAAGCTTTCTTTAAAGCACAAAAGTCATTGGATTTTCACCTGTGTCCAGAAGTGTAACAAGTGTAATTTTATGGTCCTAGCTTTTATAAAACAAATCTTATGCCAAGTTCTCATCTGAACAACAAGGGAAAAAGCTTTCATCTTATTTCACCATTTCTGAAAGATTTATCATTTTTTGGACCAACATTTGCCACACTTCACTCTGTAAACAAGCAACTTTTCACCAGTTCGAAAATGACAGAGATGAAATTTTCTATAGCTGAGAGGAGCTTGTCAGAAGATTTTGAAGTTTCGAAAAAATTAAACTGAGAAAATTGCAGGGGAAAAAAACTAAGCATCATTGGTCGCTGATGAAATGTAGAATGCTGTTCAGGCTGAAATTGTGATCTAGGACGCCCAAAAATTTGAGATTGTAATCGGTAGCGGCAAATACTATTTTGGAAAGAGGACTTTTTTTTTTCTCACTCTTTTGGTTTCCACAAAGCACCTTGCTCCTTCCAACTTTTATAGCTTGGAGATACCAATGCCTCCTAGAAAAATACTGTGCCTGGGACGTTGCAATTATAGGGACGCTGCCACACGTTTCCAGCGAGCGCTCTGTGGTGGCGCTAGCGACTGTAGTGCCGTAAAGTCCCTGAAAAAAAACTAAAGTACAGTGAAATCCCATTATAACGAACCTCAGATTAACGATTTTTTCAGATTAACGAATATTTCGGAAATCCCCTTCCAAATGTCCATTGGTTCGATGTAAAAATATTTCACTACTACGAATTTCAGAATAACGAATGTTTCAGAATAACGTATCAAATTTTATCACCCTGGTACCTTAAAAGCACTTCAAAATAACGAATTTCTAGCCTAAAAATTACGTGCGGCGGTCTAAATGCCCAGCGCCATATGTGGCACTATCATCATCATCAGAGCTCCTGCTCATTTCTCCATGCGTTGCCTTATGCTAAATGCGCACTAGCCTGGCTAGCCCTATCGCCTTCGCCAGTACCTTGTTTTCGATGTTTTTTTTTTTTTTTTTGCATGCTCGTTGAGCCAGGTTGAGCCTAACCTCGCCGCCTTTGGCTTGGTAGTAATGCCATCTGAATCTGAACAAGGCAGCGAAGAAAGCGACGCGAGTGGCATGTGGCAAGAAGTCGTCGAAAGACTCGCGATGGATGCCTCGGTGACGTTCGAGGACTATGTGCAGTGCGACGACGAAGCATGCACGTCAGCCGAACTGACAACCGATGACATCGTCAGTGCTGTTCGTGGTGATAACAGCGACGAGGACGCCAATGGCGAAGACGACGCTGAGACCGCGCCCGTTAGCCAACCAGAAGAATCGCTTTCCAACGCCGACATCATGGAATGCGTGCGAAAGATGCGCACTTACCTTGGCAGGTGCAGCAATGCCACCGAAGCAGAGCATAAGAATGTGGACAACTTCGAAGCATTCGTCCTGCGGCAGTTGAGCGGCACCCGCCAGGCCAAGATCACCGACTTTTTCAAATAAACATGCGCTCATTCCGGAATACTTCACGTTTTGTTTCTTTTCACGCTCGTCATAAAATCAAGCGTTTGCGGATGTGTACACAGCAAAGGTAGGCGACTCCTTTTGTTGCATTTACGATTTTTAATGCGAATTTTCGATGTTTTCACTATAACGATATTTCAAAATAACGAACTATTTTCCGCGATCCCTTCAAATTCGTTGTATCGAGATTTCACTGTAGCGCCTTTCGTGTCAATGTGCAGGCTCCTCTCCCCTCGTGTGCATAGCTGATAGTAAATGACGCTAGTTGAGAGGCTGTATGGCTCCTGGCCGCAGAGATGAGCGTGTGCTCATCTTTCCGTTAGAGCTCATTTTGGGCGCTGCGGCATCTAGGCGATGCATCGAAAGAGGGATTGCAAAAGAAAAAATATAAAAAAGTAGTGTTAAATATGATGATCTGACGTGTATATAAGCAAGTTGCATGCAGTGGCAAAAAACATCAACGCAAGCTTGCAATAGTCAACGCGATAGCCCATCGTTAGCGCGCAGACGCGCTCAGCGGTGACACTCTCGATGGCAACGGCACTGCTGTCCGTGTAAACTCGGCGGTGCTAAGAATCTGCAGCATGACGAACTAGTTTTTGTGAAGGCATCGCAAACGCCATATTGTTTGCCCACTTTCGCGAGCACGCGCTTCATGAACAGACGCCACCCACGTATCCTTTCAGCATAACCGAGGCACGGCCGCTTGATGAACGCACGGCGCAGCAGTGTCCGAGCTGCCCAAGCGTCTGGCATATCCAGTGCTTTCGCGTTCGTAGTTTCCTAATGGACACTCTAGAGGCGCTGCTGTAGTTGCTGGGAGAGGAGGTAGAGGCAAAGGGGTGCGGTTGGCGCTACTTTAGTTTTTTTTTAGGGACTTTATACTGACGGAGCCAGCGAGAGCGACGATGTCGGCAACATTGCTTCGATGCAGCGGCGCAGCTAGCTGCTTCGTGCGCGTTCATGAATCGCCTTGGAAGAGTGTCCATTCCACAAATGTCAGTCATTTCGTGGCAGAAAACTTAGTTGCAGCTTAAGAGCTTTTCGCGACAGGGACTTTCTTTCAAGCAGCTTTGCAGCAGTGTTCCTGCTGGTTACCCCTTAGTACACAACACAGCGTTACGTGTTGGCGCCTGGTCATCTCTCAAAACCGCCTAGTCACTTAAATAGCTCTTTGAAGGTATGTGCAACTTTTTCCTGAGGCTCAGCAAGCATTGGGGCATGCAGCCAAACTGGATTTCTCAGTGAGAATAACATACACCTCGAAAACACTTTTTCTCTGAAAACATGAAATCAAGGCAAGAAAAGCACACCAAGAACGGGCATTGTAACTTCTTCTCATGCATTTATTTCTCTCGATGTCTGTTTTTGCGCAGCATTGTCAACTCGTTGACGACGTCGCGTTGCTAGTGCGTTTGAGATGCGTTTTGTCGCGCTCTAATTAGATCGATTCCTTCGTTACCTTCAACGACGCTGGCCTTCTTCCCGCCGACGCACGTCACGTCTGCTTGAGTTACCAACGGCGCCGCTTCAGGTTGCAAGGAGTTGCCGCGAGAGGCTCTTGCAACTTCGCCGGGTCGACCGGGAGGAAAGGGGGAAAACGAGAATGGTAGGACAGCGCATTTGCGGCTCACGTCGCAGGCATAGACTTTTCTAGGAGGCATTGGATATGCTTTTGTCTTTTTGAAGTAAAGTATTCCAATCGTTGTTGGAAATGCTTTTATGTGAGCAAAGAACATTCGTATTACTCTCGCACCATTCAACTACTTCAGGCATAATTGATAGACCACATAAAAATAAACAAAGAAAAGGCTGCAACGGCATTTTTGCGTGTACAATATGACACAACAAACTCAAAATCTGTTTTCATGCCAGTCTACTAACTCTAAATATTAAAATGTTTAAAGAATGCCAACTTAGATGTTTATTACCTCAGGTGTACCACGAATTGCATGCAGTCGTCCTAAGCGCAACCCATTGCATGTTTCTCTATCATTCCATGCGTGATGCTTCTCTTTCAGCCTCCGGAGGCTTCTTCAGCGCTGCAAGAGCTTGGAGCACTTCGATGTGGCTGGCATGTACCACTTCACTGGGGAGGTAAGCGAGCTCACATTTCATGCAGTAGCGCTTGTGAGAGGTGAACCGTACTGATCCCTACGTAGCCATGGGAACATCAAAGTTTATTCAGTAAATGCAAATAATAAAGTGTGTTCACAAGCACAGTGAGAAGAATGGATCAGATTTAGTGATTCGTTGCAGCTGTTTGACTTTAATAAAGAAAGTACTGTACCCAGTGCAATAGCAGTTTTGTGATTGGCCTCAATATCGTATGTGTTGCATCCAGAAGGTCATTCTTGCTTATGCCATGCCACTGTGGACGCAACGTACGTAGTGCCGAAACACGGCTACACCTTTGGCTTGTCCAGTGTTGCTTGTTATGAATACATAAAAATTGCAACATTAAAGAACCCCCGGTGGTCAAAAATTTCAGGAGCCCTCCACTATGGCATCTCTCATGATCATATGGTGGTTTTAGGACGTTAAACCCTACATCAATCAATCATAAAAATTGCAAAAAAAAAAAAAAACAAGTTGCAATAGTCTCTTCGTAAAAGAAATGCATACCCCCGAAAGGTAAACGCACAATTCTCGATTCATATTGACGGTTGATCAGCAGCATGTTAAGCCAATGCATGTTGCATGAGCCACACTAAAGTAACAACAAGCAACACCCATTGCACTGTCACTAACATGGGACTGTTTTAATTACTGTGACAAGACTGCTGTTGACCAAATCGTGCATGTGTTATCGTTGGACAGGTCGAAAGACCGGAAATGAGTCTGCGCTTGTTTCTTTGTTGGACACAACGTAATGAAGCCAAGGAAGCCATGAGCGGCAGCATTTGTAGTTTTCATAATTGTAGCTTTGTAATTGGAAAAAAAAGTGGGCGATGTAATGACTCGCCATTGGCAGGGTCTGAATCTACAAGCTTCCAAAAACGCGGCTGATGCTCTACCAATTGAGTTACCAGATCCGTTATATTCCTGTCCTTTTTATTGGGTGCTTTTGTACCAGTGGCTGCCTCGCCGCGGTGGTCTAGTGGCTAAGGTACTCGGCTGCTGACCCGCAGGTCGCGGGATTGAATCCCGGCTGCGGCGGCTGCATTTCCAATGGAGGCGGAAATGTTGTAGGCCCGTGTGCTCAGATTTGGATGCACGTTAAAGAACCCCAGGTGGTCGAAATTTCCGGAGCCCTCCACTACGGCGTCTTTCATAATCATATGGTGGTTTTGGGACGTTAAACCCCCACATATCTATCTATCTATCTTAGTACCAGTAGCTTTCGTAACCATGCCTTCAAGTGAAGAACACATTTTTTTTTGCCAGCTGGTATCGCGTAGCGCACACGTAGTTTTATTATGAGCCGGCAGCTGTTCGTTAAACTCTCGCATGCTGCATGAACCCATCAAGTCTGCTGTGAAGAAATGCTCACTACGAAATAACGAAAAAAGAGGACTGAATCGCGAGCATTCTCGCTGTTGCACTGGATTGCGGTAGTTTCTCTTGCTGCTACGTCAGCTTAGCACTTCTTGAAGATCTGTGTGTCATTTCATGCTCTGTGTGTTGTGTCATGCTTAGTGCAAGGGTCTGTTCAGTAAAACCTCGTTAACCTGGATCTCGCGGGACCGGTGAAAATGTCTGGGTTAATCGTTCCTCCGAAACTCTGGTTCCGTCACCGGTTATGGCCAGCAGTACTTGAGCCTCCAAGCCGCTGGGATTGCGCAACTCAAAGCATGAAGTCCTGTTAGCCCTTTCTGGAATTGCCCGAGTTATTCCTAAATTTCTCTGAATTAACGAGCATTTGACACCATTGAAGTATGCACAGTTTTGCTGGGACCGCGAAGTCTGAGTTAATTGAATTTTTGAGTTGACGAGATACAGATAAACGAGGATATCGGTTATATTGAAGTAAATGAAAAATAGTCTAGCAGTAGATATAGTGTTAGAAATAAGCCTTTATAACAAATGGTCGGATGCAACCTATTTTCGTGTAATACCCGTGCCACACGGGCAGAGAAAATGGCATTAACCTCCTAATGCCTTCAGATTCAATATCATTCGCGCAGTGCCACACGGGTGAATGAAATGGCACTCGCCCAAATGCCATTCGTCACCTAATGCCATCGCTAGAACTCATTCGACTGAGAAATGCGTACTCTCGACGGCACGGCTGATGAAGTAATTGTATACAGTTAAACCTCGTTATAACGAAATTGGAGGGCCGCCGCTATTTGCTCGTTATAACCAATATTTTGTTATAGCCGTAGCGGGCACTTACCGCAAATAATATGCACTGTACTTACCCCCAAAAATAGCGGGCAAAATAGCATCCCGCCGCACGGTGGTATGCAACAAAATAACCGCATTCCCAAATGAAAAGGAAAAAAGTCATGCACCTGTTTTAATGCACTTCAAAAATACAGAGCTTGCATTTCAGGCAGACTTAGCTGCAAAGAAGTCCGTAAATGGACGTTAATGCATCTTCCTGATGCGAACGATGGCTCTCTCAGCTGCGGCCGCAATGTTCAAGCCATCTTCGCCGCCCTCGTGAGTGCCGAAGTAGCGGCGCAGTACGTCCACCGCGTCTAATGCCTCCGACGCCGTCGACACATTTGTTTCCTGTTCGTCGACAGAGTCATCGTCACTGGTTTCGTTACGATCACTGACAGCGCGCACAATATCGTCATCCAGGAGCTGCTCCGTTGCCACCACTTCAGAGTCCGCACTCACATAGTCGCAAAACGACTCGCTGTCAGGCACGACACCAGCGTCACGAAGTGCCGTCCATGATGCAGCGACTTCGTTTGATGTGGCCAAACCGTCCGGCACAGTGGGCTCGTCTGATGGCTTATCGCTGGCGTCTAGTGCGGCGGCAAATGAGGCGTGTCGAAAGCAGTTTGCGATCGTGGTCGCCGTCACACTCATCCACGCCGCCTGAAGCATTTCGAGCGCAGCGTACAAGTCAACATCGGTGTCTCGCTTCATCCTCATGTTGAGCAGGAGCTTGTCTATCTGAGGCAAGGTTCCTTTTGGCGTTGCATAAGTTTGTTGCCAGACTTTGGGGTGGTTGTTGCCAGACTGCCGCTAAATTTGGCCGAAAATTTTTCTCCTGTAGTTGTGGCTTCTCCGTAAGAGTTTGGTGCTATCCGCGGTGCATTTCGCCAGGCGTACATAGCTGTAGCATATCCGACATACCCTAATTAACCAGCCTTGGAACGCTTATTCATCACATGTATATACGAGTCCGAACGATATGTCTTGTGCTGACACAGCTAGGGGAAGCGTAGCGTCCCCCGTCGTAGCGCGCGGTCGACGCGACACGATCAGCTGAGAGGAAAAAAAAGAAAAGTATGGGGGAGGGGGGCAGCGCATCACCTCCTGCGACTCTATTCAATTTTCCCCGTCATCCCTAATACTGAGACGCGATATATTAATCGCACAGCTGCGCACACAGCAAGAGAACGCGCCTCGACTTCTGTAATGGACGGTTCATTCCGTTAATTATAACGGCCTCCTAATTGCCCAGCAGCGCCGCGCTCGACTTCTGCTAGGTGCGGTTTATTCCGTTAATTAAATTGGCCTCTTAATTGCACGGCAGCGCTGCGCTGGACTTCTGCTAGGCTCGGTTCATTCCGTTAATTAAAAGGGCCAGCGTCGCTAATGCACTCGCAAAATGCCCCGCGGATAGCACCAAACTCTTACGAAAAAACCACAACTACAGAAAAAACATTTTCAGCCAAATTTAGCGCCAGTCTGGCAACAACCACCCTTCCAGTCTGGCAACCACTTATGCAACGCCAAACCTGCCTTCAGCGACATAATCACACATTGGTCCAGCGGCTGTATTTTTGCTGTGCAGTTGGCAGGAAGGAACAGCAGCTCGATGTTTTGAAGCACGGCAGCGGTATGGTGGGCGGTACAGTTATCTAAAACAAGGCACACCTTGCGGTTCGCCTTTGCCAGCTTCTCGTCCCATTCGCAAAGCCATTTTGAAAAAATCTCCCTGGTGATCCAGGCTTTGCGATTGGCTACGTACTTGACTGGGAGCTGCCTCTTCCCCTTAAAGCAGCGAGGGGATGCACTTTTGCCAATTACGGAAATTGGCAGCTTCTCAGAGCCGGTCATGTTTGCATAAAGTAGCGCAGTGATCCGCAGCTTACCTTGTTTGCCGCCATGGCACGGCTCGCCTTTGAGGGCTAACGTCTTGTGCGGCAACATCTTGAAAAAGAGAGCGGTTTCGTCCGCGTTAAAAATATCCTCCGCGCTGTATTTTTCTAGCAGCCGCACGATGTTTTCTTTCGCCCACTTGGTAGCCTCTGCTTCGTCGACAGATTGCGATTCGCCGCAGACCGCTCTCCCGACAATGTCGTGGCGTTCCTTGAAGCGTTGGAGCCAACCCGAACTTGCTACGAAGTTGTCATAGCCCATGATGCAGGCGAAGTCCCTCGCTTTTCCTTGCAGCAAGGCGCCGCTCACCGGCAGATTCACGGCCCGCGTGTCCAAGAACCATTTAAAAATGGCCCTTTCGACCGCTTCAAAGGCAGGTGCCCTCATTCTCTTAGCGCTTCCTTTCACGCCACGTGCAACGGCGTCGATGATGGACTCCTGCTTGCTCAAGATGGTTGACAGTGTGCTCGTCGATACGCCAAAGTCTCTTGCCACGTTGCCTTTCTTGGTCCCCGATTCGACGGCTCTTATCATAGCCGCCTTCTAATCTAGCGTTATGCGCTTTCGCTTCCCGCCTGGCGCATTCATGTTGCTGGAATCACGAGCGCAGCACGATAAAAGAAAAGGCGGAAGCGGTCGAAAAAGAGAAGAAACACGCACGCAAAAGCAACGCGGCTCACGTCGGCGAGCGACAACACTTGCAGAAAAAGTGACTGTGAAGAGGAAGGGGCAGAAGGGGCGCTCTTTTGCGCTGCCCTCTAGGAACCGGTTACTCAAGGGGAAGGGGGTATGTAAGATTAGGAAGCGTGCCTCAGCGCTATGAGAAAGGAGACAGGAGAATATAAAGAAGACACAAAAGAAAAGAAAAGGGTGAGACGTTCGCGGAGCGCTCCGCTGTCGGTGGTAGCCAAGCGGCGTACGTGCAGCGAACTCTCCTCCGGAAACAGCGCGTGCCGTCTGCTTTGCGCGCGTTGCTGGAGGGCGCGTGGCGGGAGTTTTGAACTGCTAAATACAGTTCTCGCGTTGTGCGCCGTCTCAAATTCGCATTGTGCACTGTCGTGACATCGGCTCAAAATTTTACTTCCTAACAAAACTTTTTCGTTATATTCCATAACAGGCAAATTTTGCCTCGTTAAAACGAGGTTTTGAATACGTTGGTTTGTATGGGGACTTTCAAGGGGAATTAGGATTTGCTCGTTATATCCATTATTTCGTTATAGCCCGTCTCGTTATAACGAGGTTTAACAAACGACATTGGATTCTACTGGAAGGAAACTTTTCGCGTATTTTATTTACGCTGATCACTTAAACAAGTGCTTAACAACTCATCTTCAGCTGGTAGACGCTGTAAAATAAATGCGACAGGCGCCATTTTCTTTTTACGCAGCAGATCTGACTAGCATTAGCTTAAGTTGCTGCATTGCCGGTTGCAGCAATTGTGAAACACAGTAACCAACGAAATCTAACAGCAGCGTAGTATGCTTATTTATACACCTATTTATTATCTGATGTGCATGATGCTTGTAAACACTTGTTTATTTTTTATTGCTACTCACCCAATGCTCACGAGTAAGGTGCTGCGATGGACACATCAAGTCAAATGTCGTTCGCTTTGACAGTGTAGCAGCGCCGCCGAAAAAAATGTCATTCAGGAACTTAGTGCCTTCGCTACCGAATGTCATTTTCTATGTCCGTATGGCACGGGTACTAGAAGCAAGTTTGACATAATGAAGTTTGAGTGTATATGCTTAGCAGGTGTGCACTTAGTTATCTTGAGAAGAGCATTTTAAACACCTTCTAAGTTACACGGATTTCTTCAGCTCGGTTCAAGTTTTCAATATACATGTGGAAATGTCTATTGCGGGCTGCAGTTTTTATGGTCACTCTTTTTTTTCTTTTTTTTTTTGTTTTCAGAGTGATGCATCAGAATCGCAATTTCTCATATTGACTTTAGTGTTTTAATAGCATTAACATTTATTTGCCTTTTGTCTCAAGTTTAGCCACTTAGCTAATTTAAAGCAACACTTGTGTAGTTTTCCCATAGCTATTGATCTGTCAGCGGCTATATTTTAATGATTTTTAAAAGTTTGTCACAAGTGTAATCTTCCAAACAAAGCTCGTAACTTAGTTTGGTTAATATAAACCAGGATCAGATCTCTTTTTTGGAGCGCTTCGCTTCTCTACAAACGCATTCTTCACGATGAACCACTTCGGTTTGTTGCGTGTAATTTGCGTAAAACGTGTGGCTTCTGTATTGACTGTGCATGCGTGTGTTTTGTGTGTTCAGTGTTTCAACGTTCAAGGGCTGAGGCTTCGTCGCCTGGTGCTGCGTGACCTTTCGGGGCTGACAGTGAGGGGCACCTCGAGGATCGCCACCAAGTGCAGTTCTCTCACAGAGCTTGTACTTCACAACTGCTACACGATTGCAGACCACGAGCTTGAGTCTCTTTGCCAGGTACCTCTAGGCTTGTCAAATTGCTTTTTTTTTTTCTTTTTTGAAGGACTGACAATCTTTAACAATTTGTTCAAATGTATGTTCCTAACACTTTGCTAATGGGGACATATCGAAGTGGCTGATAATTGCTCATAGCTGTATTGGTTCTGTCAAAGTTTGCTTGTACCCGCCACGGTGGTCTAGCGGCTGCGGTGCTCGACTGCTGACCTGAAGGTTGCGCGATCCGAATTCTAGCCACAGCAACCGCATTTCGATGGAGACTGAATCCTAGAGGCCTATGTGCTTGGATCACTCGCCACGGTAATCTAGTGGCCAAGGCACTCTGCTGCTGACCCGCAGGTCGCAGGATCGATCCCCGGCCGCGGCGGCCTACATTTTCGATGAAGGGGAAAGTGCTTGAGGCCTCTGTGCTTAGATTTAAGTGCAGGTTAAAGAGTCCCAGATGATCGAAATTTCCGAAGCCCTTCATAATCATGTGGTGGTTTTGGGACCTTAAACCCCAACATATATTATTATTGTTATTATTATCATGTGTGCTTGCATGTGAGTGCAGTTAAAGAACACCAAATGGTGAAAATTTTCTGAGCTTACCACTACGGCACCACTCATAATCTCATCATGGTTCTAAGACGTAAAACCTCCACAGTTATTATATGTTTGCTCTCCAGGCCAACATTTGCTACTGTTGGAGAATTTATATTACAAAAACACTGTTAACAAATAAACTGCATATAAAATTATGAAATCGATTTCGTCACAGAAGAGTCGCAGTGTATTAATTTATTGACATCAGCCATTTAGTGGTTGCGCCACTGCGCATGCGCAAGACGGTTAGACGCTGAGCATGTGAGCGGACCGTCCCCGTTGGCCTGGACTCTAGTGAGCGAGGTATCATGGGACGTGTGTAGAAACAACTAAATAAGGCAGCCTCTTCTGCCTCGGAAAACATAGCTGTTGCTAGGCCAACGTGCAAGCGTGCGACAGCACTTTAGGATACACAAGGATCTGTGCCTTCTCCGAAAAGTTGTTGCACCATATTCCTTTGAAAATTCGCGCATGTGGGTAACGTTCTACGCAGCGATACGTTGAGAGCCGACACTTCGGGCCACAAAAGAGCGTCTCGAACTGCTGCTTTGGCATTTTCGTCAAAAAGACTCTGCAAACCTTCACTAGTATGGGATTTCATACTTACAATAGCAACAATTTCACTTTTAACAGCAGCCATACTTTAGTTCCTCTTGCCACAAAGCAACGCGCTGAAAGAGTGCTTTGAGGCAGCGCATTTGAAATTCGTTTTGCTGTCCTGAAGGCTTAGATTTTAGTCTCGCTCCACATCAAGGTGACAATAAATTTTAAAATGCTCGTGCGTCAAGCATCACCAAAACGCAAAAGTAAATCCGTTCACACAACAAAGTTGGCTTTCCTTCTGCAAGATAAGTACAGTTTTTATTTTATTTTCAATGTACTTTGGACTTTCATGCAATGGTGGCACCTGAAAGACACTTGTATTAAACCAACAACGCACGTTGCACTCCTGTAACATTGAGCGTTTGAGCGTAATGGGGAACGGACCGCAGAATGTGTCGAGTAAAAGCTCCTAATAAGGATAGCAGCCCGAGGGCAAAGGCATGCGATTGCTATTAGAAAGGGGATAGTCTGCTTGCACACGCGCATGCATGTGTGTATGCGCACGGGCAAACATTATTGTCACGTTATGGTTGCTTAGCAAAATGTACGAAAAACTTTGTCGGAAATCTTTCAACTAATGTATCGCGAAACTTGCACGCATTCCATTAAGAACCTGAATCGACACGCTACCCTTGCCAGTTTTGTTGTTAGCGTCATGCAGACGACTTCATTATGGCCTCTGCAGTGTAAGCAGCGTGGTATGGTGGGAAGAACTTCATTGGGTTCGAAAATCGACCTTGAGTTAACCGGTACCGCACTTGTGTTGGGACTGTCGGGCCAGTGCCATCAGCCATACTTTGCGGTATTTTATTAAGCCGCGTGGACTTCAACTTGATGAAGTGCTTATCAGACAGTGAAGGCGTGCGCACTACCTAAGCAGAATATTTTGTGCAGCTTGTCCTTATGACGCCGACAATCACATTTCGCAATTGATGAGGCATCTAAGGCTACCTAAGGCCTTCGTCGAAATAAACTGTGTTGTGTCGTAAATACCATGTTAGGAAGTGCGCCTGCAGTGTTCAAGACAGTGACGAAGTGCTAGAGACGTAGTGCTAGAGAATCTGGCTTGACGACATCAAGTATGGCAAACTAATTACAATCACATGAATATAGTGAACGTGAAAAAAACAAGGCTGCATCAGAGAACTAGTACGTACAATGATTTCTGTTCACTTGGTTATTCTACAACATCAGATTTTTCTTAGTTCGTATAGGCATAGACGAGGCATTTAAAAAAAATGGCATCCGAAATCAAAACAAGATATTACTTTTACTACAAGATAATACTACAAGATATTATAACGCTAACAATTACTTCTATTTGGTGCACTTCTGATAAGCTTGCCTTCTTATAGACCAACTTAAGTTCTCTGTAGTGTGCTGTTCTTAGTATGCTCTATGTCAGTGGAATGTAGTGTTTGTAATGGTGTATGTGCCAGGTCAAAATTGTGAGCACCCTATGAATGCAGTGTTCTTGTTCTTATAGTTCCACGTACCATAGTGCGGTTTGATTTGGACCCACATGAATTGAGAGCACTGGAGTAACTAGAGAGCAACCAGGAA
Source organism: Rhipicephalus microplus (assembly GCF_013339725.1). Classification (NCBI taxonomy): domain Eukaryota; kingdom Metazoa; phylum Arthropoda; class Arachnida; order Ixodida; family Ixodidae; genus Rhipicephalus; species Rhipicephalus microplus. The sequence continues at coordinate 120,274,838 of NC_051165.1, forward strand.
CAGTCCAAAGCGTGAACTTGAATCCTCCCTTATTGCAAAGGACACACGCATATAAATACAGGACAGAGACACATACACGACGCGCCCTCTCAGTGCAAGAAGAACTGAAACGAAACATGAAGCTAGTCTCATCACAAGTGCATACAGACTGTGACCTTTTAGGGGCGAAGCTCCTTAGGGCGTGGGCTGTGCGTCCCCTGTATGTAGCCACCTCTAGTTTAGTTCTTGCAGTGTTCACTAGATGGCGGTACCGTCCCCTGTATGTAGCCACCTCTAGTTTAGTTCTTGCAGTGTTCACTAGATGGCGGTACCGTCTCCTGTATGTAGCCACCTCTCATTTAGTTCTTGTAGTGTTTACTAGATGGTGGTACTTGTAGCTGATGATGAAAAGATGCAAGATGTTATAAACTAGAAAGCGGTACTTGTAGTTGATGAAAGACGCGAGATCTTATAAAATAGGAATGATGTCACATATGGCGCGTGTCATTGGTTGAAGGCAATCGTTCGATTTAGTGCGGCGACGTACGCTAGGGGGAGCGATGTAATAAAATCGAGTGGGCAAAATGTACAGAGGATTCATGGTTTACCAGGTTTACCTCCGGAGCTTCGCCCACTCATCATCATTCACTTCGTGGATATGGCGGCACTTTTTATGTGGGACAGGACTGAAGGCTTTTATACTGTTTAGATAAGTTTGTGCAAGAATACCCATCATCATGAATAGCTCTGTAAGCTTGCAACCGTAGACTGCTCATCTTTTCCTATTTATTATTTTTTTTTAAATTTCAGCTTGGTGGGGCTTACTCGGTGCAAAATCATTCATTTACATTGTTTCATGACTGGACCCACTAGATTACACTAATTTAGCAAGTTTTACTGTAAGCACCGCAAGCTCTATGTTGGCAGTGTTTTAGTGCTTGCTTGTCACTGTCCGTGTCACGGAAGTTGCCCAAATTGTTGTGAAGTACATGCGATTCCCTATCATAAAAACGCTGTTGTTTTTCGTGCTAGCAGTAATCTGATATTATGCATAAATTCGGTTGTCTGATTAGAACATGAAGGCACTGAAGACCCTGGAATTGGCAAGGTCACTATATCATGGTGAGCAGAACTTTCGATCTTGCAAATAGTTTTTACTGGTGCTAATTCAAATTAGGTACTCGGCGAATCATTCATGTTCACTTGAATTGCTTTCGATTACAAATTTATTGCTCTCATGGGACGTGCTTGCCAGAATGACGTATGTCAGCAGCTGATTTCATATTTTTTTTTAAGAGACAGTGCTTCTTGCATTTGGCATTTATATTTCTTCATTTATGGAAGTCCTATGTTTAGTGCCTGTGGTGCCTGCGTATGTGTCACAGTTTACGGAATGCGCGCTTTACATAGTGCAGAATATTTTACGGAAATGTGGGAGATACTCCTAATCTTTACTGGAATCGCTTTTGAGACGGGGTGGCAACAAAGGATCACCAGTTTTATCAGATTTATCGGCAGTTTATCGTCCTCAAAAATGTTGAGGAACAATACGTTACGTAAGCTTGCTGCCCCTGACTCCTCTGAACCAACATATGAATAGAGAACAGTTCTAGTTGTAGTTCCACGTGCCATAGTTGATGTCTTTGTCATGACATGACACGACATGCCCTGCTTCGCGAACTGTGGATTAGGTACACTCAAACCTCATTATAACAAAGTTGCATCTTGCCAAGATAAGTTCATTATACCCAAAAATTCATTTTGAAGGTATATTCCTAAGACTAAATCTTCTGCAAGGCTATTAATTTACTTCGTCATAACCAATATTTTGTTATATCTGGGTCTATTATATCGAGGTTTCAGTGAAGTTTGGTATTCCTTTAAACTAGGGGTTGGCAACCGTTTGAGACAAAGGGCCAAGTTGCATGATGCTAACACAGCGGTCGGTCGCACCAGAAGTTGAAGGGGGAGCGGGGGGGGGGGGGGGTCTTCATTGGTAAAGACTAAAACTTCAGTGGATTCACATGAATCTGGGAAACTAGATTAGAAATTCGTGTTACTTTTCAGCACACATGCTGCAATGTAGAGAACAAGCATAGGTTACAAGCGAAAATCCTATTTTAGATAAAAATTGACATGTCAGCCTTCAGAAAAAAAGTGTCAATGGAAAAAGGGCATGGTTTGGTGCCGTGCCGGAGGCCTCGTGCGGCCCATGGGCCATAGGTTGCCGACCCTTGCCTTAAAGGGGCCCTGAAACTCTTTTTCAAATAACCATGCAATGCATTCACTGGAAAAGCTTATTGCCCCACAAATGAAAGGGCTTATTGCCTCACAAGCATCGAAAAAATTTTAAGAATGGGTTTAGTGCTTGTGGAGTTGCAAAGCTTTATCGCATGCTGCAATTGCATTCTCTCTTCTCTTGTCCCGACGAAAGCGCTGAAAGCTAAGCAGGGAGGGATGGCAGGGGCAAAGAAAAACGTTACGGCGGCCTCGTGAACTTGAGCACTCCTTTCTTTTCTTTCTTTTTTTTTTTTTCGAATGTGCGGCTTCGAGGTCGTGGCCTCCTGCGGAGATCTTTGTAACCACCGAGTGGGGCATATTCAAATCAGCCAATGGCTAATTTATGGGCTTTCTAGGAGTGGTTTTTGAGTCTTACTTCATTTGTTGAGAGAAGAGAAAGCAATTTTTAGCTGACTTTGATAATTCATTGTGAATTCACGTGCTGTCGGGAGTCTTTACTACCGATCGGCAGTGTTTTCTGACCATGCTCAAAAAGTGTTGCAGGGCCCCTTTAAACAGGTGGTCTAATGTTACCAGGCAGGCTACACTTTTCAGGCTTCTTAGAACATCAGCCTGTATATTTAGCTTTTAAGAGGGCCCTGAAACACTTTTCCAAGTAGCCATGTAATAAATTCACTAAAGGAGCTAATTGTGTCATGAATTCACCACTGCAAGAACTTTTAGGATTCATCCAGTATGAGCAGAATTACAAAGGATTTGTCGCACGTCGCAATTTTGCACCGTCTCTTCTCTCATCCCAGCGAAAGCGCTGCAAGTTAAGTGGGGAGGGATAGCACGGGAAAGAAAATACGTCACACATGCCTCATCATCTCGAGCACTCATTTCTTTTTTGCTTTCAATATGCCCCTTTTCAGTGCGATCGCACATGCAAGTGTCGACAAATCGTGGCTTCCCGCGGCGGCTTCAGTAATGACCAAGCGCGCCATGCTCAAATGGGCCAATGGTTGATATTTTGCCTGTAGCATCATTTGTCAAGAAAAAAAGGAACGATATCTGAGCCGACTTTGAGAATTTATTGTAAATTCCTGGCTGCGTGCTGCGCTATAATATTCGGCTTGCATGTTCTCAGGAGCCTGTACTATTCTATCGGCTGTGTTTTTTTTACCATCCTTGGAAAGTGTTGCGGAGCCCCTTTCATTTATCTGTTGCCATCGCTGTCACCTAATTGGATGTAAACAGTGCAAAAACAGTGTTCGGTATGGTTGGTTCACAAACTAGTGGAGTTAGCCCCTTTGCTATCACAAGTTAACCTACTGATATTCTACTATACTCTGTTGCCAATTTGTAAATGTTTTTCACAGAGCATTTCATCGGAAGGCTCCAAGTATAGTGTCTTTTTTTTTTTTTCCAGCTAGCAGTAATGGTATTAGTGCTATCGGCACTTTGCACCATCTGGTGAGTACCGCTTTGACATTTTGTGCTTTTTTTTCTTTCTTGGCTTAATTGTTTGCAGATTTATGCAAGCATTGGGGCTGCTGTTTTACTGTTGATCTTGGTGCTGGCCACTGTATAGTATTTGATCTCAAATGCTTATTGAGGCCTTCAATGAGGAATTTGTGAATGAGGAGATGCGAGAAATTGTGCTGGTTCTTTTGTGAAAAGAACGCACAAAGTCAATGGCGCACATGTGTATGCAACAGCAAATATGTGAAAGCTGTAGTGCTGAGTTAAAGATAATTAAGTAAAAAGGTGACCACTAATTGAGTACTTGTCTTTGTTAGTTTGTTCTGTTCAGCTTAAGGTTGGTCACCACCTTTTGAAGCTAACAATATTTAATTTGCAAAAAAATATTGTTATTTTTAATATTCTAAGAATGTACAAGCATGGAAGCTCATAGTGCAGGATAACATATTTGCCTATCCAGTCCCATTAAAAAATACTGACTGTCCGTAAATTAAAAATTACATGTTTGGGAAAACTGAATTTTTTTTTTTATGTGAAACTTTCTCAAGTGTTCATCTACATTCTCTAATAGAACATGCAATATACTAAAGTTTATGACAACAACTGATAGGGGAAGGAATACTCTTTCCGGCATTATTACCGTAAAAGCCCGGAATATTGGTCAAACTAAAAAAAAGAAAATGCAATGGCAATACCCCAGGGTTATATTGGGCGCGAGGCCCGCCACTGGAAAAGCGGGCGCTGCAATCGCGGTGGCGTGCAGGTTTGGGACACTCGCTCTGGGGAAGGAAAGCTGTCAGTTCGATGCGCTGTTTTTATCTGTGACTTTGCGGTGTTTTCATTTTTGAACAGCATTGTTTTGCTCTCACTTCATGTGTGCGGACCTCCACAGACTACACAATCCGGAAAGCTGCAGTAAACTTTATCGGCGGCGCACCGCAGTGCGCTACTTATGCGATGCCACTGTCACGGCTGCTGGCAGTGTCACTGTCACTTCTCTCTTTCTATGTTGTTGTGGTTGTTAATTTAAGGCCACGAGGTTAAAATGAGCACCGACCACGATTAACATAAAAGCCAAATGTTTCAGTCACTGCATGGGAGCCTTGTTCGCAATGAGAATGTGGATACAGTCCGATTATGTATACTTTAAAATAGGATGTAGGTGCGTACATGTGGGTGAAGCTGCGGTCATTACAATTTAGAGCGTGTGCCGTCGTCTGAATTGTCAGAGAGTCAAGATAAAGCCCCGAAGTCCAGTTCTTTCCCTCAATTTTTGTGAATTTAACCTTATCTCGGTAAATTTCGAGGCCAGTTGCTTCTGCGTATTTGGCCAGCACGTTCGACGAAACCTTCTTTTTTACATGCTCCAGTCCGCTTAGCTATTCTCTTACCATGGTAACTTTTACTGCAGTCTGCGCTGCCCCCAACTTTCCTCCCCTGGTGTCTGTCACTATGTGTGTGCGCCCAATCACATTCACCGTAGCCAGAAAGTGGCACACCGTGCCCTCTCCCCCCCCCCCCATCACACACACACACAGGAAATTTGTTCTCATGGCATATAGCGCACAAAATAACAGTCGACCACATCTCCCTGTATACCCGGCCCCCTAATTCTAATCGAGATGGTGCCCCCTCCGGAAGAAGTTTCTGCCTACGCTACTGCTGTCTGCGACTTCAGCTCGGATCGTTCCTTGCTTATACGTCTGTAGAATGAGCCCACAGCCTGTCACTTCTTCTCAATGTTGTTTTGATCTACTGGTGAAAACGCGGTCAGCTTTGAAAACTGATTTATCTTCAAATAGCTGCCATGATATGTCACACAGCTTATGAATGAAGCTGTGAAATAACGACACTGGCATTTTTGCGAAACAAGAAGTCGTTTAGATCTCGGTACGCAAGACGTACCTCGCAGCATGCTCATTCAAGGGCGCACAATAATACGGCTGGCGCGCAGTGCATTTGCGATGGTAATCGAGTCCAGTCGGGGATCGGATTTTTCTTTTTATGAAGATTTACCTGTTTGTAGAAGCTGTGGAACAAAGCCACTCATTCATTATTTTCACTCATGTGTGGCTCGATGGCAATCCAATATGTGCACCGTGGGACAACCGTACAGTTTTTGCAATAAATATTAGGATGCCACACAGAAACCTTTAGCTAGTGTGACATTTTACTTATTCACAACTCTGAATAAGGCACCCGCATGCGTGCGACTTTCGCGTTTGTCTGTCATCATAACAAAAAGGTTGCGGATGCACGCGGCTGTAAGAATGCTGTGTTACTACTCACAAAGTGAGGAATCCGCTTGCGCTGTGCTAAACTAAAACGCAAATGTGTGCATGCTTGTCGTGTCAACCGCGACCCATCTTTAGATGCAAACCTACAATGAATGAAGTAGTGTGGTTGGGCGCATTTCTTTTAGCAAAAATAAGTCTTTTAGCCATGAGCACGCATTAATACCTATTCGATGCTTTAATTCGACACTGAATGAGTCATCACCTTTTACAAAAGCAGCGTGCTCGGTTACGCGGTTTTCATATGTGGCCATAGCAGACGACGCCAGCAGTCAGGCATGATGAGAGGCAATAAACTTTTCCAGAGCAGACATTTAGCACTTCGTACAGTCAGTGAAGAAGCTGCAGCGGAATTTTTATGATTTTGTTCAGTGAAGTACGACAAGAATAGGAATAAAAAAGGAGACGCGAAAGCGGCTGCGGGCTGCGCGCGAGAGGGCTGGTGGAGCAATCTAACCACTCAAGTCACAGTAATGCGACTGCATGGTGGTGCCACGGTATGTACTCGCGCCCGATACCAGTCACTGGCAGAAAAAAAAAAAGTCAAATTCTTGCAACAATGGTCAGCTGAAGTCGAAAGCCCCCATTGCCACCGTGAGCATCAGCAGCACCGCTGTTGGGCAAGGCTAGGCAAGGCCTGCAGTGTTCCAGCAGTGTTACTTGGCTTCTGTTATCTGCTGTCAGCCTGCCGTCTTTTTTTTTTCTATTCCCTTCAGCAATTAGTGGTAATCGACAGCAGTTTAAAATAGTCTTTAAGAAAAAAGTTATCAAGTAAGTATGCCAAAGTGCACAGCAACTTGGCAGCACTACAAGACTTCAGTGAATCGGAGAAAAGAGCAAGATACTGGAGGAGCCAAAAGCAGTGCATCGCATTCTGCAGCAACCAAAAACAAACATCGATTCGTGAAGGGACTACAGTGCACCCCAAATTAGAAATGCTACTTGCCGAATTTGTCTGGGAGCTGCGTACGAGGTTCTTACCCGCAACAACAGAGTGTGTCCGCGTGAAAGCTTTCGAGATAGCGTGTGACTCTGGACTCGCAAGGGTGCAATTCTATAGATCGCCATCGTGGGTGCGCCAATTTATGAAGCAGAAGGGCCTTGCACTGAGGCAGCGTACTTCTGTTTTTCCTCAAGTGCTGCATCAGCAACGCATTGAATGGAACAGAGGACGATTCAATCTGGAACATTACTAGTGAAAAACGGACGTCATCGAACTCGAAGTTTAGACAAGTCTGAGTGACACAACATTGTGGCCTTCTGGCATTTATCTTTCTGTGCAAATCAACGTGAAAGTTCATCGGCACAACACTCTTTCTTCTTTGCACGGCCACAAACAGCGCACGCGTCTGCAAGAACACAGCATCAACTATTGTAGGCGCGCTGCGGCTTTTGCCTACTAAGAAACCATACGCCCGACAACAGCGCCACTGCATTTTCGTGACGTATTTCCGGTGAAATTTGTCTATCCATCTATTTGTTCATTTCAAATACTTCGAAATTTTCAATAATATAAGGGGGCAGACTGGTTTTTGGGACCAAAAAGTGACAAAAAAATCATGTTTTAAATTAAAATTGACATATTTGGTTTCTGCAAGTATTTTTATATCTCTGCAAATTTTCACATCACAGGAAGTGGTAATTTTTTTGTAATGTCATTCTAACTGTCCAGATTCTTGGTGCTGTTAACATGCAGAACGTGCAAAAATGGTGAACAGGCTTCAAGGCTTCTTTATAATTTGCCAGGACCTATGTTAGAAGCTCTGCTATGAATTTATGAGCACCTTTATGAGGATTGCAAAACATGCTCACCATGGTTGTTGCTTTGTGAAGAAGCTGTGTGTTTTCAGTTTTTTCCATTTTTCTCAAAAAAAGTAAGTTTACGACTGTTCAAATTTGAAGCTTCAATATCTCAGCAGCTAGGGCAGGCACAACAATAATTCTTTTTGCAATGGAAACGTGTATGTGTGTAGAATGCAAGTATGGGAGCAGAATTTACAACACAGGCCTTTTTAATTAATTATTCATCAAAATTGTAACACAATTCTAACTGCTTTTGAAAATGGATAGTTCATTTTGCGGTGAAATAACCAAGAGAGGCCCTAAAACAAAAAAAACTCATGCATACTTTCAATCTATAGTCATTAGTCTATGTTGGCATTTCTTAAATATTTCTTTTAATTTTAAGTAAGCACTTTTTTTCTATGGAGGTCTTAAACAATAGGGGTTGAACTTAAGTTATCTCGAGAACAAGATGAGTGACAGGAAAACTAATTAAATATTTGAAATCAGCAGAAAAAACTGCATAATCCTGTGCAGTTTGATCAAGATCACTGAAGAAATAAAAAATGTCTATGACCAGTCTGCCCCCTAAAATAAGAATTGAAGCAAATTTGAATACTGCAATACTCGTTCTATAATGAAGAACAGTTCTCGAATACTCGATGTACTTGAATATTCACACAAGCCTAATGAGAAACAATTTAGTGGGATATGAAGAATGAAGAGAGTTTATTATTTTCTTTCTTTTTTCGTGAAATTCTAGGAGACCCTGGACTTGAGCAGTAACGGTTCTGTTGACGATGCGGCCATGGCCTCCATTTGTTTGGGCTGCACCAAACTCAGGTTAGTGAGCGCTACTTGCGAATGTGGAAGACCTGACCTTCCTTATTCAGCTGCCTAGCAGGTTTATGCTCTGGACTTTGGCAAAGATTTGCGAGCATTTGTTTCTAACGTAATGCTGTGTTTCTGACGAGATTAGTTCGTCCTCAACATGTTGTCGGAGGCGGGTGCAAGATTTTACGTAGGAGGAGTCGACTTATGGGAAATCTATAGGTGGTTACGTAAGATACCAAGTGTTCGCATTATTGAGATCTAATAGACAATCACGCCTAGGAAAATGTAGGGGATGTTATGTGAGGTAATTATAAAGTAAATGCAAAGAAAGAAAAGTGAATGAAAAGATTACTTGCCGTCGGCAGGGAATAAGTCTGCGACCTTGGAATAATGCGTCCGATGCTATACCAACTGAGCTACCACGGCGGCTATCCTCTCACCCACTTTATTGGGTATATATGTGAATTAAATGTGGGAAAGGTCCAATCAGCGCCGCCTCTAGCCATGACAGTGAGTGTGGAGCACTTTTTCTGCCTGTTTGGGTGCCCCTGCCCATGGCAAGTTATCTTTTCATTCACTTTTCTGTTTTCACATTTACATTACAACAATAGTCGCACCCCGCTACAACGAAACTCATGAGGCGTGGAAAATATTTCGTTGAAGCGAGAATTTAGTTGTAGTGAAATAGAAAAAAAGTATAGCTGATCTAAGCTAGCAAAACAAAGGAACGTTTATTCTTAAAATTAAAAGAAGTGTCCGCTGCTTCCTATTTTCTCCCAGCAGCGTCACGACGAGATTCAGTCGTGCATAGAGAGGCCATGGTGACAACCGCGCTGGAAAAATGCCTACAACCGCTTTCGTGAACGTACCAAACAGTTGCATTACCATGTTAACACCAGCAGCTGTCCGCCGTCGAAGTGTATCTGACAATGCCGAGATGGAGGCAGGGTATCGTGGAGCGGTGCCTTTTGCCTTATTCTATGCCATTCTTATCATCCATTACTCGCGTCTAGCTGATTTGGTTGATAATACGGATGAACAGCCGTTCTGATTAGGTACCACACTGGCCAAACGCGAACAAAATTATAAGCATTGGCATCGGAAAAGGCATCGTTCCGCTGTTGCACCCAGCAGCTGCGGCAGCTGCGTGAGGTAAACCATGAACTGAGCAACTGAGCTTCAGCTTCGGATCGTCAGCGGCTCGAAAACAAGCCAGTGGCAAAAGCAGAGCCTGGCAGGGCAGTCTCATTGCCATCGCTATCGAGCAATGGCGGCGCCCATGCTTGCTGAACAGCGGCGATTTCTGGTGGTGCCTGTGCGTGTTTTAGACTTCGTTGACGTATTTTCAAGTTTTGAAAATGCATCAAAATGTTATAGAGATTGGGTTTTCTGTATAGCAGTAAATATCTGAACCTGGAATTACATCGTGAAATTTCGTTGAAGCAGGACGGCAGAAAAAAAAAAGTCTTCCTTGTGGCGACAATATTTATGCATTGACTCCTATGGGCTGCTGACGGGAAACAGTGAAGTTTTCGTTGTAGCGAAAATTTCGTTGAAGCGGCGTTTGTTGTATCGGGGTTCGACTGTACCTCATATAACATCTCCTATACTTTTCTTGGCAAGATTGTTTGTTAGATCTCATTGATATTGTATCTAACAAAAAAGACGAGCCCTTTAGTGTGCACTTCTTTCCTTCATTCAGGGCGAAAGTCGCATTCTGGCAGACTTGGTGCCGTCAGATAGTACACGAGGGATTATTGGTCAGCATCCTGCTTGCAATAGGTTTGGGTACTACGTGACGCTAAAACAGGCAGTAAAAGTTTTTCACACTCGCCGTCATGGCTCTGAAGTTTAATTCACATATTTATGCACTAAAGTGCTGCCGTGTCAGTTGGTAGAGCATCAGGTGCATTATTTGAAGGTCGCAGGTTCGGTTCCTGCCCACGGCAAGTTATCTTTTCCTACACTTTTCTTTCTTCACATTTACTATACAATTACCTCATATAACATCCCCTATACTTTACTTGGCATGATTGTCTGTTATATCTCATTAATATTGTACACTCAAACCTCATTTTAACGTAACAGGATATAATGAAATAATGGATATAATGAAGTAAATGAAATTCCCTTTGAAAGCTCCATTGAGAACCATGCATTTTATACCTCGTTGTAACAAAGTAAGCTCAGTAACGTATGCTGTCGGGCTAGTTGGTGTGTAACTGTGCAGAACATCGTTGGCGCAAACTTAAAAGACGAAAGAAGAGACTCGGAAAAGTGCGCTTTTCAGAGTCTCTTGTTTCGTTTTTTAGGTTTGCGCCAACGATGTTCTGCACAGTAACGAAGTAAAATTGACCTGTAAATGAATATAACAAACTAAATCGGTTTATCAAATAGTTTATCAAAGAAAAAAAACGACCGTAGTGTGTTAAGTATACCGTTTTCTGCGGAGTTTGACGTTCGTTCTGTGCTCTTTCAAAACTCCCGCGCCGACCTTACAGCCACGCCACGTGCAGCCGAGAGAGTCGTTCTCCTTACAGAGCCAGCGGAGAGGATTGAGGAAGTGCTCAGCAGGTCACATGACCCAGAAGCGGTGCAAAGCGATTTCCCTCTCATGCCTTAAAGACGACAGCAACGACACTTTTAACATCGTGGGCAACGACTGCGTCTCCGCTGCTACCCTCTGCACCGAGAAAGGAGGACTCTCCGCGACAGCTTTTTTTTTTTCTCTCTCCGTACGCGGCCTTCAAAGAAGAGTCTCTACGTGCAGAGACAGAAAAGGGCGAAGCGTGGCACTGGCGCGTCGCAGATCGACATTTGAGAGAAAGCAAACAATCCCCCAGTCTTTTTTTTTTCCTTTTCTTCTTTTCCTTCTTCGCGTGCAGCGTTGAGAGGTGCCGCCGTGAGATTGGGCATGGTGCTGGGAGTGTTTTCGGAGGGTGGTATGTTCGAATTAATCGTCGGAAATGCTTCCGCATTCGAATTACAGAGCATTTTCGCCCATTGGAATACACATAGCTTTGACGGGACCTCAGCGTGAGTTCGCATTAACCGGAAGTTCGAATTAATGAGATTCGACTGTGTTTATTTTTCGTCGCATGCGTGGCCGCGTAGCGGCACATCGAGCCGCGAGGCGGTTTCCTTCTTTGCATGCTTATAGGTGTGCGCCCATCTGAGCATACATTTCTAGAAACTGTTATAATCGATGTAATGAAATAATGGATATAACGAAATAATTGTGGCTTTCCTTCAACTTCGTTATAATGAGGTTTGAGGGTATTCAACGAATAAAACGAACCCTTAAATGTGCACTTCTTTCCTTCAAATGTACACATATGCCTTCGTCTCTTTTTTATATCTGGTTATTATGCACAGCATTTTGTTAAAATAGGAATGGAGCGTTTCTGTGTCATCAGTTGAGCCTTGTCACTACTAAGTTCAAGGGGCTGCCAAATTTAGTATATCAATTGTCTATCCTCGCAGCATACATCACTTTTTGTCGTTGGCATGAAAGCTCGGGTATTTCCTAGCTTCAGAGACAAATTTAGGTAGTTTATTTTATGTGCTGGCACAACAATCTTGCTTTATGCAAATAAGCTTTGAAATACGTGTCTGCGAGTATTTCATGTGGGGAATCGCAGTTACTTTCTTGAACTAGTCGACGTCCGATTTCACCGACCCTCCAGGGACCGCGAAAGTGTTCGGAAAATAGGCAGTTCGGAAAAAACGAATGCAAGTGAAAACACTTTTTTTAATAAAATCAAACCCCGCTAAAACAAAACTGACGGGTCAGGGAAAAAATTTCATTGAAATGAAAATTTAGTTGTGGTGAAATCGAAAAAATATAATTGATGTGAGCTAGCAAAACAAAGGAACGTTTATTATCAAAATTCAAAAACTGTGCGCTGCTTTCTATTCTTTCTCAGCAGCGTCACGACTCAATTCTCACCCATGCATAGCGAGGCCATGGTGAAAAGCAGGCTGAAACAATGCCTACAACCGCTTTTGTGAACGAACGCAGTTGTATTAACACAACACCAGCAGCTGTCCGCCGTCAAAGTGCATCCGACATATCCGCGATGGAGGCAGGGTATCGTGGAGCGGTGACTTTTGCCTTATTCGATGCCATTCTTATCATCCATCACTCGTGGCTAGTTGATTTGGTTGATAATGCAGACAAACAGCCGCTCTGATTAGTTACCACACTGGCCAAGCGCGAACAAAGTTATAAGCATTGGCATCAGAAAAGGCATCGTTCCGTTGTTGCACCCAGCAGCTGTGTGAAGGAAACCATCAACTACTGAGCGACTAAGCTTCAGCTTAGGATCATCTGCGGCTCAAAAGCATGGCAATGGCAAAAGCAGGGCAGTCTCATTGCCATCGCTGTTGAGCTATGGCGATGCCCTTGCTTGCTGAACAGTGGCAGTTTCTGGTGGTGCCAACATGTGTTTTAGACTTCGTCGCCGTATTTTCAGATTCTGACAATGCACCAAAATGTTAAAGAGTCTGTTTACTGTATGGCAATAAATATCTGAGAGTGAAATTGCATCGTGAAATTTCGTTTAAGCGGGACGGCAGAAAAAAAGGTGTTTGTTGTGGCGACAATATGTATGCATTGACTCCTATGGACTCTTGACGGGGAACCGTGAATTTTTCGTTGAAGCGGCGTTCGTAATAGTGGGGTTCGACTGTAAGTATTTTTCGCTGACAGAGAGGGTCATGGCAGAAGTACAGGAGCCTCATTGCAATTCAGCAAATGCATCGGTCCAGTGGTTGTAAAAAGAGCTGTTTATAACAAAATTCAATATGGTCGGTACTACAGCATTTGTAAGCACTAGGCACAAAAAAGTCTCTTATTTTTGTTTGCAGAACGTTCCACCTGCCTGTGATTATGTCTGCCTCAATTTCAGCCAATGTCGTCTTGTCGTTGTACACCAATGACGGTTTCAGTGCTCACGTAAACTCCGAGCTTGTTGGCTGCATAGGGGCCGCTTCTTTGATCTCCGTGTCAGATTCGTTGAAATACTCTGTTACTTGATGAATGATTTCATCATCGGTCAGTTCTGTACACAGCACAAGGTCTTTGTCAGCATTGGCAAAGCCCTCAAAGGTTATCCCAGTTGCAATGAAAACATCGGTACCGTGCAGATCGTCGAAGGCAACATCCGCAAGTGAAAGTTTATCGCACACTCTGTCCTCTCCTGGTGAGATGGCCGTTTCAACATTCGGCATAAAGCTCGCTTAGCAAAAACAGTTCTGGAGGGTACGTTGCGTAATTGCCTTCTCTTAGTCTGCAAGCATGCCAACAGCAGCCCATAGGTCAACATCGTGGATTTTCCCGCCAGAGAACAGCACTACCATAACGGCACCATGTGACTGCGGCCACAGGTTTGACTAAGCTACTCAGAAGCTATGGCTGGCAATGGATTGGCCTGCGCTTGATGCGGCAATTACTGTTTCGAGGGTACAGCAGCTCAGTGCGGCGGGTTTGAGGGTACGAGAACAGTGGTGGCGTTGATAGTGACTTCACCTGTGCGGTTAGCGGTAAAAAGTTCCAAGAAATTCGATGGCGAAAGCTAAAAACGTTCAGCATTTCGGACTTTTTAATACATTGACTCTACGGGAACCTGACGGCATCACAGATGAGTCGAGTAAATCGGGGGCATGTCCGGAATTTCGGGGTTCCAAGAAATTGGACGTTGCCTGTAGTACATGCTTCACGGAATTGTAGTTAGACTGTATGCATAGTAAAGGTCTTTTTTGCATTTGCGCAGGATCCTGAACATTACATACTGTGATAAGGGCATCACGGATGATGCCATGAGGCACGTGGCCAAGTGCCGCGAGCTGAGGGAGCTGAAGATGAACTACGTAACCAAGGTGTGGGGTACTTTTTTAATGCATGCGCTTCATCATGCTCACTGTTCATGGTTCTTATTAATGTATTGTCTTACATAGAAAATTAACCCTGAGTACTCCCAGTCTTTCATTCATTCATAGTAAGGTTATGCAATAGATGACAGTAGACTCTCATTAAATGGAACAGGTAGGGACCAGGAAAATGTTCCATTTAAGAGGAGTTTAATTTAATGAGAGATTACCAAGTTTACAGAATACAAGAACGAAACTGATCTTGTAAGAAGCACTTGTTCCATTTAAGCGGTAGTTCCGTTTAACAGTTTTCCGTTTACTGAGAGTCTACTGTATTGGTCAGCTGCCAGCTTTTCAAAAGATCACTTTGGTCTTTAGTAGTCACCCCCTTAACTTAGCGTGAACCAAAATTAGCATGGTAGGGTAAGATGTGGTGGGTATGTCGTCAAACACTTCCTGCCAGACAGTGGCACATACCCACGGGTGGGTATAAGCTGCTGGGTATGCTGGTGTGTGCCACAGGTGATTGACACTTAGTATTTACCCAGGAATGATAAGAACACACACACGGACAATTTCAACGCACGAGCAGTTAAAAAATACCCGACATCAATAGCCAATGTCAGGGTCCTAGTTGGAATTGAACCTAAGCATTCTGCGTGGCAATGGAGCATTTTACCGCAGAGCTACGCCAGGTCTCGGAACTACTTTTCAAAGAGACGCTGATCTTCATGGAAAGTTCATAGTGGTTGCAATGCTGCCCACCCAATTTTATACACATTACATGTGTACTCCTTTGACACAGCCGTCCCGTCGGGTTAACGTCAATTGTGGTTAGTTGCAATGCGCTGAAGTTGATTTATGTAGCAGTGTCCAGGGCCTGTATCTTCGCGAGCATCAGCGATTCATATCAGCGTTTCATATGTGGTGTTGCTAATTCGCAAGTCCCAGTTGGCAACTGCAAACAAATTGTTATATAAACATCTGCAACTCATAAACATATGTCTGTGCATGCAACATTTGTAGGTAAATTTAGCGTCATTTCATGAGGTGTCAGTCAATCAAAAAAGTGCAACACGGTCACTTTCCCTCCACGTGCTTCGCTTAACGTCGATTCCAAGAACGTAGGATCTGCAGAATTTTCTGTTTTTTCTTTCTCGAATGTTCATTGATATATATATATATATATATATGGTGAATCACTGTCCATATGATTGCTATCGCAATAAAAAGGGGCCAGACGCGTTTTGGCATTCCTGTCAAAGAAAGAACCTAGTAGTGAGCAAGGCTGTGACCCGCGCTTTTGCGGCAGCCAGCTGCACCGTCCCGTCCGTTCACAGGTGTCCCAGGAAAACATACGCGAGTTGTTTTGCTAGTTGTGTTGATCCTTTGAGACTCACCTTAGTGGCCGGGAAATTCTACACTAGTGTGTTCGGCCACTCCAAGCCACTATAAGACCTATTGAGACCCCCCACCCCTCTTGTTTTTCGCCGTTTTTTTTTTGTTTGTATGTCCTTAGGGGTTTTTGGGGGGGGGGGGGCGACAAAATAATAGCAGCAAATAATTAAACACACTCCCCCCCCTTCCCTTTGCGGAAATCTCGCGGATTCAGAATCCTTGAACTTGGCAGGTATGCATACGCTCAAACCGCATTACAACGAAATTACAGCTGACACAAAAATAAGTTTGTTGTATCTGAAGATTCGTTATAGAGGTATATTCGTAACACTGTAGTTATAGCAAAACTATTCATTTACTTCTTTATAACTGATATTTCGAATTATCAGGGTTCATTATATTGAAGCTTGAGTGTAGTACAAAAGATTACTCTGTATTCAGACTACGAGAACAACTGGAGAAAAGAAAGTTTACAAATTGTGCTCTGTGTTATTCAATATACCAGCCTTAACGCTAAGCCTACGTGCTCTTTTAGTGTGTAGGCAGCAGGGTGCAGCGCTGCTCATGCATTTTAAAGTGCTCGTCACCTATTTTAAATAATAGAACTGACCTCGTGAAATTTCGAGCAAATGTCCCTACCTGAGCAAGCAGCCTTTTCCCCTCCTCTTCCTTCCCAATTTTTTTTTCATCCTGTCCTTCGTTACTGAATTGGATATGCTTGTGTCTGCATCGCAGCAGCTCGTAAATCTGGGCTGCAGCAATACTTCTTGCTTGTCTTTGTGTGCCATTCCTGAATACTGTTCGTCTTTTCCACTCTGTCAGCTCACCAATGCAGGCATGCACAGTCTCTCGTGCCATGGTCGTCTGCATTCAGTGGAAGCTCGTGGATGCCAGTACCTTGGTAATTCAGGTTGGTGTTTCTCTTATGTTCCTCATCATTGCGTTCATCATTGTTGGTATAACTAGGTCTGTCAACACCGAAGCCACCGCATTCTTGTTTATAGCCATTGACGCTTGGTGATGTTTGCGTCAGTCATTGTCAGTATTACGTGCACATGCGACGATGTTCAAGTCAAGCAGTACCGCATTTACCCGCATAATCTTTGCAAATAATTTTTTTTCTAGAAAACTGGTAAGTTGGGGGCGCAAGAATAACACGAGGAAAAATCGCTGCAAAAACGTACGGAGCGAAAAAAAAAATGAAGTGGCCGCAGTTATCGGAATCATCACGCTAGCAACTAGCTAAAAAGCTTTGAAAAGTGTTAGTACCTTAACGATAAAACCACAGGTTCAACACAAGGCAAGGTTTATTCGAGAGACAAAACCTGCAAGCAAATAGTAGACAGTTTTGGAACACTATACACAAAGCTTGCGGCCGTTGCGGATGCAGCATTAGTGTTCGTCATTTGATGGAAGCTCACAAAACGTTAGTGCACATCAGCCTTGGGCTGATGGCCATCTATAACACGGAATTGTTCGCAGTTACCTTCTGACGAAATAGCGTTTTACCATCTATTGCAGTGCAATGCCCAGCGTATCATCTATGATACGCTCTGTATTATGTATAAATATATCTCGAGAAAAATAAAACATTATTTGGCTATCCTTTATAATGCATATTAAGTGTGAATCTATATATTGTGAGGAACCGGTTAATTCAGCCAGGCTCGAGCCAAATCACACTAGTGATGATATTTACAGATGATGAAGATGTACAGGTGATGATGATATCTAAAGAGAATGAAGTCATTCGCTTGTCGCGCTCACACTAATTCCCCCGCGTGGTGAAAGCGGCCTGCCTGGTCGCTTGACAGTATTATGAATTGCGTCACGCATAACGCTTTAAACGAGATACGTGCACTATCTCTGTTCCCCGGCAATGATGATCAGGATTAGCACTAAGAGGAGAAACGCGGTAATTGACAGGAGATGTCTGTTCGACCATCGTGTACGGCCCAATGAAGCTACTGATGAAGTTGTCGCATAAGCTATGGATGCCTAGTGGAGTCCATAGAAAAACTTCGTCACCAGGGAAAAAACTCACAACACGGCGAGAAGAGTCTTAGCGAGATTTTCGAGTGTCTTGAGAGAGGTCGGTGTTAACACGAGCCTGGTGGCGGCAGTGTGCGAGGCGAGATAAAAATTCTTCAGGGAAAGGAGCCGTCGAGAGGTGCAGGGGCCGAAAGGAAAGACATCCAGAGCGAAACTCGGTGAGCGACCATGGACAAGAAAAAATGGAGAAAAGCCGGTAGTGCGTTGAGCAGCCGTATTATAGGCGAACGTCACGAAGAATAGAATTGCATCCCAGTTCGTGTGGTTGGGGTGAATCTACATGGCGATCATGTCCGATAGGGTCCGATGAAACCGTTCAGTCAATCCATTGGTCTGTGGCTGGCAGCTAGGAGTAGTCTTGTGAACAGTGTTCGAGGCAGGCAAAACTTGCTCGACAATGGGAGAGAAAGACTTTGCCACGATCACTCAGGAGAATGTGTGGAGCTCCATGACTCAAAAAGATGTGGTGAAGAAAGAAATCGGGGACCTCAGTGGCAGTCCCAGATGGTATAGACGCTGTATCTGCGTAGCAGGTAAGGTGGTCGACAGCCGTGACAATCCAGAGATTCCCATTGGATGATATAGGAAGAGGGCCATACAAGTCTATTCCAACGACTTCAAAAGGCGAGGCGGGACAAGGAAGAGGTTGCATTAAGCCAGCCGGACCAGTTGTCGGTCGTTTCCGCCGTTGGCAATGGACACATGAAGCAATGTACTTAGCGACGGCTGAAGAGAGGCCAGGCCAAAAGCAACGACTTCGTATTTTGTCGTAAGTCTTGTGATAGCCTAGATGAGTGGCGGTTGGATCATCATGAAAGGCTTCCAGAACTTCACATTGCAGAGAATGTGGGATGACGGGTACCCACTTGTTGCCATCGATATGGTAAATGTAGCGGTATAAAGCACCACCGACAAGCTTAAATTTTTTAAGTTGTCGATGGAGTCTGACATTTGGAGGAGTAGTAGAGTCGGTCAAGTGGTCAACAATGGTGCCGCATTATGGGTCGACACGTTGTTATGAAACAAGAACGGATAGGGTGGCAGGTGATGAACTTAGTGCTGTGATTGGAGAGGTGCTGTTGTTTTGGAGTATCGATGGTGAGTGGCTTCCGCTGGGCAAAGACAGCGCGATAGAGCATCAGCATCTTGATGCTTCTTTACAGATCTGTAGGCGACATCGAAATCATACTCCCGCAAGCGAAGCGCCCAGCGACCGAGGCGACCCGATAAGTTTTTCAGCGATGAAAGCCAGCATAGGGCGTTATGGTCGGTAACAACAGTGAAATGATGGCCCTGAAGATATGGTCGGAATTTTTGCACTGGCCAAACAACAGCAAGGCACTCCTGCTCGGTGATAGTGTAGTTCTTTTCTGGAGCGGTAAGAGTGCGACTTGCGTAAGCAACAACGCGTTCGCATGAGTTTTTGTCACGCTGCAAGAGTACCGCACCTAGACTATGACTACTTGCGTCTGTGGTGCGGTGGAATCGAAGTGGCACAGTGCCGGATCAGACGTGAGGGCTTGCTTCAATGCCGTGAAAGCGCTTTCGTAGTCTTCGAACCAAATGAAGGGGACGTTCCTTGCGAGGAGTTGATGGAGCGGAGACGCAAGTTCCGCGAAGCTACGTATCAAGCGCCGGAAGTAAGAAGATAACCCAAGAAAGCTGCGCAGGTCCTTTTGACTTAGTGGACGAGGAAAATCGAGGACGGCGGCAAGCTTCTTGGGGTCCGACTGAATTCCTTTTTTGCTGACGAGGTGGCCGAGAACCTTGATTGTCTTGCTAGCAAAGGTACATTTCTTGGTGTTAAGCTGTAGACCGGCTTTTGCAAGGCATGTGAGGACTTCGTCAAGACGTTGTAGACGCTGCGAGAACATGGATGAAAACACTACTATGTCATCGAGATAGCACAGACACATTTTTCATTTCAAATGACGCAATACGCCGTCTCTCATGCGTTCGAAGGTGGCGGGCGCATTACAGAGTCCAAAAGGCATTACATTAAACTCGTACAACCCATGTGGCGTTGAAAAGGCGGTCTTCTCTTTATCATACTCCGACATCGGTATCTGCCTGACCTAAGGTCGAGGCTAGAAAAATACTTTGCGCCCTGGAATGAATCCAGTGCGTCATCGATTCGAGGGAGAGGATAAGCATGTTTGCACGTTATTTTGTTTAGCGCATGATAATTGACGCAGAAACGCACTGTCCCATCTTTCTTTTGAACGAGAACAACTGGAGATGACCAGGGACTCGAGGAAGAACGTATGATGTTGCGTCGTAGCATGTCTGAGACGTTTTTCTCGATGATCTTGCGTTCTGCCTGAGACACGCGATATGGACGCCGCTGTACAAGAGCCGTCAGTCTGGATGCTGTGAGTAGCGGTGGTAGTCGTGCTGAGGGCGGGCAAGTTCACGTCAAATAAAGAACGATGTCTATTCAACAGGGCGAGCAAATCTTCAGTTTGATCAGGTGTTAAGTCAGTGCTTATGGTTGCCGACACAGGTGTGGAAGAGGCATTGAATGGCAGTGATTGTGACTTTGGGACATCGTTGTAGTTGTTGTTCGGAAGAGTAACAATCGCAACAGGATCACTGCCGACCACGCAAGATACTGTTGAGCCACAGGGGAGCAGTACACACTAGGGTGTTTGATTTATGGCGGTTAGGTAGGTAGACCCATCGAAGAAGCTAATAAGCCTCGGTGTGATCACAATGCCCCTACGTAGGGTATGGCCGTAAGGTAGAATTAGTACGTCACCATCCACAATGTTGGTGCAATTAACACTTATAATTTCTTCGATGTATGGCCGAAGTACATAATCTGACATGTTGACAAGGCGGATACGTTCATCATGTTCAAGTGGAAAAGAGTCAGTGGCATTTAGATGCAGAAGGCACTGATGACAAGATATGAAAGCGGACGCACAAGACTAGAAATCCCACCTCAGAATGAGAGCGTGAGTGTACTCACGAAATACCGCGAAAACGATGTGATGACGAATGCCTTCGATGCAGACACAAACGGTACACTGTGCAAGTGGACGAATGAGAGCATTGGTCGCTGCACGGAGAGGTGGGCCGCTATAAGGCGTGGTGACTTTTCGAAGGCGGGAACAAAAATCAGCACGAATAATCGAAATGGCAGCGCCAGTGTCTACAAGAGCCTCAACGCGTACACTTTCTACAAACACTACTATGAAATTTGATGGCCGCTCTGGAGGAATTGTTAACTGTCCGGTGGATGCAGTTTCCCCCTCCTAAAACTGCATTGGGGAGTTTTCTGTGTGGGCATTCGTGGAATGAAAGTGGGAGGCGGGCCGCAGAGGCGACACTGAATGGCGACCTGCGGCGAGACGTACGGAAATTCCCAGGCATGTCAGTATGGTAGGTAGGAGATGGTGAACGGTAATCGGAATATCGGGAGGGTGGTCGTAGGTAGTTCATGGTCGGACGGAAGCTTCAATGTTCTTCAGGAGCGTAGCCGCGTTGCTCGTCTTGTTGGCGCCTTCGACGAAACCGAGTGATATGTCCTCGATAGCCGCAGTAGTAACAGATTGGTCGAGGTGGGCGCTGAGGTGCGTAGTAAGGCGGTGCAAGCACTGGCAGTGACAATGAAGCCACAGGCGTATGGTCTGCTGGGGTAGGCACAGAAACGGTGGGTGCGGCAGAGAGCGTGGCAACTTCGGCGTACGTGCGCGTCTGGCGCACGCAGGGACCGTTAGAACACGTCGGACGCGATCTCTTGTTTAATCAGGTCTTGCAAGCTATCTTTTTCAGAAGGGTGAGTAACTTTCGCAGCGCAGGAAAAGCAGCGCCTGTGAAGCTCTTCACTAACGATGTTGCGAATAAGCGCACGCAAGTCGAGGGGTGCAGTCAAACGAATGTCGGTGGCATCGTAGCAGAGGCGAAGAGACTGAAGCTCGTCAAGTCGCTGACAGATGGTTATCACGTCCTGGGTGGTGGCAGGATTTTGCGTGGCGAGGGCGTTAAAGGCGACAGTGTTAATGCCTTTCATAATGTGGTGTATTTGGTCGTCCTGAGACATGCCGACGTTAACGCGCTTGCATAGTGCAAGGACATCCTCAGTATAAGAGGTGTAAGATTCACCCGGCAACTGCATGCGTTCAGCGAGCTTTTTCTTTGCTGCCTCAGTGCGAACTGTAGGGGCACCAAATATTTGACGAATTTGCTGCTCGAAAGTGTCCCAGTCGGAAAGATCTGGGTGGTGGTTCCAGAACCAAGTTTTCGCAACATCCGACAAGTAAAATGGGACGCTGCGCAACTTCTGTGGATTGTCCCACCTGTTCAAATCGCTGACGAGGTCTTAGTTCTTGATCCTGTCTTCGACATCATCGCCTCGGAGAACGGAAAACACAGGTGGATCACGCAGGCGAATGTTGTTGGGCGGAGCGGGTGGCGGTGGCTGCAGTAGGACGACGACGTTGAATGGGCCAGGGTTTTCTTGGGCCGCCATGGCGGGGGGTTGTATGCGACGACCCGAGCAGAGCTCCAGCGAGAACGGGCGAGAGGACTTGAGGGAACGAAAAGCACAGTCCACCACTTGTGAGGAACCGGTTTATTCAGTCAGGCTCGAGCTAAATCACACTGGTGATGATATTGTTACGGAGATTACAAATACACGGAAGAGAGAAAGGAGTGTATTTGCAATATTTACAGGTAGGTGTGACACTTCAGGGTTGCTAGGATCTCGCAGCGCCGAATCCGCTACTTCTTCATCGATGCGTCTACTACGGGGCAAAGCCATGCCCACTGCCTCGTAATATCACCCCCGGCGAACGTCGACGTCAGTGACCTTGCGGAGAACTTTGTAGGGCCCGGTGTATCGTGGAAGGAGCTTCTCGAACAAGTCTTCACGTCGATGCGGCATCCAAAGTAGGACGAGAGAGTCAGCAGGGTAGTCAACGTCGCGGTGCCAGTCATCATAGTGGACTTTTTATGAGGCCTGAGAAGCAGTGAGCCTAGTGTGCGCAATTTGGCGAGCGACGCGGGCTCGAGAAGCAACGTTTTGAGCATACACCGTTGGTTCGGTAGTATCAGAAGGAAGGAGTGTGTCGAATGGCAAGGCAGGAGGTTGCGCCCGTACAGAAGAAAAAACGGAGAATAGCCGGCGGTGTCATGCCTTGATGAATTGTACGCAAACGTAACGTAGGGGAGCATTGCGTCCCAGTCACGGTGATCAGCAGAGACGTACATGGACAACATGTCTGTGAGAGTTCAGTTGAGGCGCTCTGTGAGACCGTTGGTCTGGGGATGGTAGGAAGTGGTAAGGTGATGTTCGATAGAGCAGCTACGGAGGATTTCGTCGATAACTTTTGCGAGGAAGCAGCGGCCACGATCCGTCAGAAGCTGGCGCGGAGCCCCATGCCTCAGAATGACGTCAATCAGTAGAAAGTCTGCAACGTCTGTAGCGCAGCTACTTGGCAAGGCGCGAGTTTTAGCATATCTGGTCGCATAGTCTGTTGCGACAGCGATCCATTTGTTGCCTGACACGGACGGACGTTGGGAAAGGTCCGAGCAAGTCGAGGCCGACGCGGAAGAATGGTTCCGGGGGATTGTCGATAGGTTGGAGCAGGCCAGCCGTACGGAGAGTGGGACGTTTGCGACATAGCAGCGCACAAATTTATACAGGCCAGGCCAAAAGAACCGTTGCCGCACGACGGTGATAGGTGCGTGAAAAACCTAGGTGTCCTGCCGTCGGAGGGTCATGCAGATGTTGAAGAATGGTGGCACGCAGGTGTCGGGGAATAACCAACAAAAGGTCTGGGCCATCAGGCTTCATGTTGCGGTGGTACAGAATTTCGTTGCGGAGGACATATTGACGGAGCGAAGGGTCGGAATGTCCTGAAGATACTTGCTCAATGACAGTCTTGAGGGTTGCGTCCCGGCGCTGCTCCATGCCGATGTCGCGCAAATCGGATATGGCGAGCACACAAGAATCGCTCTCATGGATGGCGATTGATTGATTGATTTGTGGGGTTTAACGTCCCAAAACCACCATTTGATTATGAGAGACGTTGTAGTGGAGGGCTTTGGAAATTTTGACCACCTGGGGTTCTTTAACGTGCACCCAAATCTGAGTACACGGGCCTACAACATTTCCGCCTCCATCGGAAATGCAGCCGCCGCAGCCGGGAATCGAACCCGCGACCTGCGAGTCAGCAGCCCTCATGGATGGCGAGGCTAGCAGGATCCACCAAATAACGCGAGAGACAATCGGCATCTTGGTGTTACCTGCCAGACTTATAAATTACGTCGAAGTTATACTCCTGGAGACGTAGAGCCCAGCGACCTAGGCGACCAGTTGGGTGCTTCAGCGACGACAACCAACACAGAGCGTGGTGGTTCGTAATAACTGAAAACTCCCGGCCATACAAGTAGGGGCAAAATTTCGCTACAGCCCAGACCAACGCAAGACACTCGCGCTCTGTTATCGAATAGTTTCGCTCAGATGTAGAGAGAAGGCGGCTGGCATACGGAATAACACGCGTTTGGCCCCCCTGGTGTTGAGCAAGGACAGCGCCGATGCCGTGAGCACTGGCGTCTGTGCGAACTTCAGTCGTCGCGGACGGGTCGAAGTGAGCCAATATTGGTGGTGAAGTGAGCAGCTGGATCAGCGTGGAAAACGCAGCTGCTTGGTCTTGGCTCCACAAGAAGGGTGCATTCTTTTTGAGAAGATCAGTGAGTGGTCGTGCAATTGTAGCGAAATTGCGTATAAAACGTCGGAAGTACGAGCATAAGCCCACAAAACAACGAACATCTTTGGTAGTAGAAGGAAGAGGAAAGTTCTTGACAGCGCTAATCTTGTCAGGGTCCGGTTGGACGCCAGCAGCACTTACACGATGACCAAGGACCGTGATTTCTCGTCGGCCGAAATTGCGCTTTTTCGAGTTCAGCTGGAGTCCCGCTTGACGAAAAACAGTTAGAATGGTCGACAGGCGTTAGGTGGCTTTCAATTGTTGGAGAAAAAACAATCACATCGCCGAGGTAGCAAAGGCAGATGGACCATTTATAACCACGGAGGAGAGAGTCCATCATGCGTTCGAACGTTGCCGGGGCGTTGCACAGCCCAAAAGGCATAATAACCTTGAACTGATAAAGGCCGCCCGGTGTGACAAAGGCAGTTTTTTCGCGGTCTAAGTCGTCAACAGAAATTTGCCAATAGCCCGAACGCAGATCTATAGATGAGAAGTATCGCGCGCCATGAAGGTAGTCAAGGGCGTCGTCGATTCGTGGCAGAGGATATACGTCTTTGCGGGTTATCTTGTTCAAGGCACGGTAGTCAACGCAAAACTTCCAACTGCCATCCTTCTTTTTGACTAAAACAACAGGTGACGCCCATGGACTTGAAGAGGCCTCTATGACTCCTTTAGAGAGCATCTTCTCGACTTCTCGTTGTATGACCTGGCGTTCGGACTGGGAAACACGATATTGTCACGGGGTCGTGACGTGGCCGAAGACAGGAGACTTTGTGTTGGAATTCAACTGTTTATTTGGGCGAACCTGTGCTCGGTAAATGGAAAGTGCCATTACAGTAGCAGTCTAGGACTGATAGCGGCGAACGGAGCGTCAGGTCGTCGATCAACAACTGACAAGCGGCGAAGCGGGTCGGCATTTATACTCTTGCCGTTGAATGTTCTAGCGTTATCGCTGGCGCTGGCGTAGGTTCCAGAATAATCTGTACAGTTCGCAGAGTGGGCGTGATCTTACCGAAATGATCTACTACAGTCCGGAAGCTTCTCGAAAAATGC
The DNA here is from genome assembly GCF_013339725.1 of Rhipicephalus microplus. Taxonomy (NCBI): domain Eukaryota; kingdom Metazoa; phylum Arthropoda; class Arachnida; order Ixodida; family Ixodidae; genus Rhipicephalus; species Rhipicephalus microplus. Next base: position 120,300,522 of record NC_051165.1, read on the forward strand.
AGGCGCTGTTTGCGCTGAGAATTGTGTAGTGTTTTGAGACGATAACAAAACTTGGGAAAGTGAACGTGGCATTGCCCCCCTCTGAAAAAAGGCATCGTCCCAATGCTTTAACTAAAGATGAAAGTACAACAATAATGCAAGAAAGTACAATGAATAAATTACGATACAATAATACAAAAAAACACTGTTTCAGTTTGTTAACGCGCATGAAATGGCTTGAGTCGCGCGACATGAACGACTTCAGGTTGCAATCGGCGTCGCTGAGAGTTCGTGATGCCGTCGGGGACAATCTCGTAATCAAGTGGGCCGAGACGTCGAACCACTTTGTACGGTCCGAAGTACCGTCGCAGAAGCTTTTTACTTAGTCCACGTCGGCGTATCAGCGTCCACACCCAAACAGTTCACCGGGCTGGTATTCCACGAAGCGTCGTCGAAGGATTGTAACGGTGGCTGTCGGTCGTCTGTTGATTCTTGATACGGAGACGCGCAAGTTGTCGGGCTTCTTCGGCGCGGCGCGTTGAAGGTACTCGCTCACATCGAGGTTTTATTCGTCGGTGACGTTGGGTAACATGGCATCGAGTATCGTTGCCGGGCTCCTTCCGTAGACCAATTTGTATGGAGATATCTGCGTCGTCTCCTGCACCGCCGTGTTGTATGCGAAGGTCACGTACGGAAGAATGGCGTCCCACGTCTTGTGTTCAACATCGACGTACATTGCCAGCATGTTGGCGATCGTCTTGTTAAGCCGCTCGGTGAGGCCGTTAGTCTGTGGGTGGTACGCTGTCGTCCGGCGGTGGTTTGTCTGGCTGTATGCCGAGATCGCTTGAGTTAAGTCGGCAGTAAATGCCGTTCCTCTGTCGGTGATAAAGACCTCCGGGGCGCCGTGACGTAGGACGATATTTTCGACGAAGAACTTAGCTACCTCGGATGCACTGCCTTTGGGAAGGGCTTTTGTCTCGGCGTAGCGAGTGAGGTAGTTGGTAGCTACCACGATCCACTTGTTTCCGAAAGCCGACGTCGCGAACGGCCCAAGTAGGTCCATACTAATCTGCTGGAAAGGTCGGCAAGGTGGTTCAATTGGCTGCAGAAGCCCCGCTGGCCTTCTTGGCGGTGCCTTGCGTCGCTGACAGTCCCGGCATGTCCTCACATAACGAGTGACATCGGTGGTAAGACGTGGCCAGTAGTACCTTTCTTGTATCCTCATGAGCGTGCGAGAAACACCGAGGTGCCGTGCCGTCGGATCGTCGTGCAGGGCCTGCAGGAGTTCTGGTCGCAGAGCTGAAGGCCCCACAAGGAGGTACTTAGCTCGAAGCGGTGAAAAGTTTTTCTTTTGTAGAAGACCGTTTTGCAGGAAGAACGACGCAAGTGCGCGCTTGAATACCTTCGGTACTTCGGCGGTCCTGCCTTCGAGGTATTCTATTAGGGCCTTAAGTTCCAGGTCGGCCTGCTGTCGTTCAGCGAAGTCGTCGGTAGTTATCGTTCCCAAGAAGTAGTCGTCATCCAGGTCGTCAGGTGGTGGTTGGTCGACAGGCGCACGAGAGAGACAGTCGGCGTCGGAGTGTTTCTTGCCGGACTTGTAAATGACGGTAATGTCATATTCTTGAAGTCTCAGGCTCCATCGTGCGAGGCGACCTGAAGGGTCCTTCAAGGTGGCTAGCTAACACAAGGCGTGGTGGTCGCTCACGACTTTGAAGGGCCTGCTGTAGAAGTAGGGACGAAATTTCGACGTAGCCTAGATGATGGCGAGGCACTCCTTTCCCTGTTGTGGAATAATTGGCTTCTGCTTTGGATAGCGATCGGCTGGCGTAACCAATAACCCTTTCAAGTCCGTCAGCCTTCTGCACAAGAGCGGCGCCAAGACCTATGCTGCGTGCATCAGTGTGTATTTCTGTCTCGGCGAATTCGTCGAAATGGGCAAGTAACGGAGGCGTCTGGAGGCGGTGTTTAAGCTCCTGGAAAGCGTGTTCCTGCGGCGTTTCCCACTTGAACTCCACGTCGGCCTTGGTTAGGCTAGTGAGAGGATCGGCGATGCGGGCGAAGTTTTTCACGAACCACCTATAATAGGCGCACAGGCCCAGAAATCGGCGCACCCCCTTTTTGTCAGTAGGCGGCGGGAAGTCGGCGATGGCGGCTGTTTTCCGTGGATCGGGACGAACTCCAGACTTGCTAATAACGTGCCCCAGAAACAAGAGCTCCTCGTACGCAAATGTCCACTTTTCTGGCTTCAGTGTGAGTCCGGACGTCTTGATGGCTTGAAGTACAGCTTCAAGGCGCCGAAGATGCTCGTCGAAACTTGAGGAAAACACGACGACGACGTCCAAGTACACAAGGAAAGTCTGCCACTTCAATCCTGCCAGTACTGTATTCATAACGCGTTGAAATGTTGCAGGCGCTGAGCAAAGACCGAAGGGCATCACCTTAAACTCGAAGAGGCCGTCCGGTGTTATAAACGCAGTCTTCTTTCAGTCTCTTTCGTCGACTTCGATTTGCCAATAGCCAGTCTTGAGGTCCATTGACGAAAAGTACTTGGCGTTATGGAGCCGATCAAGTGCGTCGTCTATTCGTGGGAGAGGGTACACGTCCTTTCTTGTGATTTTGTTCAGGTGGCAATAATAGACGCAGAAACGTAGGGTCCCATCTTTTTTCTTCACTAACACCACGGGGGATGCCCTAGGACTCTTGGACGGCTGGATAAAGTCATCCCGCAGCATTTCATCAATTTGTCTCTTCATGGCCTCACGTTCTCGTGTCGAAACCCTGTACGGACTCTGACGGAGTGGTCGGGCATTTTCTTTGGTTATGGTGCGATGTTTTGTAATTGGGGTCTGCCGAATTTTTGATGACGACGAAAAGCAATCTTCGTATTGCAGGAGCACGGCCTTGAGCTGCTCTTGCTTATGGTTCGGAAGTCTAGGATTGACATCGAAAGCTATGGGAGGGGCTTTGTTTCGCTGAGCAGGTTCCGCAGAATCGGCGAGGGCGAAAGCACTGGTGGCTTCGACAATTTCTTCGATGTATGCGACTGTTGTTCCTTTGTTCACATGTTTGTACTCGTTGCTGAAATTCATGAGCATAACCGTTGCTTTACCTCCCTGCAGCTCTGCAATTCCTCTTGCGACGCAAATATTTCGGGTGACCAACTGCTGACTGCCTTCAACGACGCCTTCCAAGTCAGGTGATTTAGGAGCGCCGACTGAAATAATGACGCTTCAGCGAGGCGGAATGGTGACTTGTTCTTCCAGCGCATTCAAGGCATGGTTTCCTGACGGTGTGCGCGGCGGTAGTGCTTTTTCTGTGGATAACGTTATCGACTTTGTTTTTAGGTTGATGACAGCACCATGGAGGCATAAGAAGTCCATGCCAAGGATGACATCTCTCGAGCAACGCTGTAGGACTGCGAAGTCTGTAGCATAAATACGGCCGTTAATGGTGACTCTCGCTGTGCAGGTTCCTGCAGGTGTTACCAGATGACCTCCGGATGTGCGGATGTCAGGGCCTTCCCAAGCTGTCCTAACTTTCGTTAACTTCGCGGCGAACGACCCACTGATGACTGAATAGTCGGCTCCAGTATCGACGAGAGCGGTCACACTGTGGCCGTCGATAAGAACGTCGAAGTCGCTAGTTTCGCCGTCTCGTATTACAGTTAGGGCGTGGCGTCGGGTCACGTCTAGCGTCAGCTTCATCCGCTGCTTCCATGTTGAGTCGTCAGGTCACCTTCGGTAAGTGAGGTTTCGCCGTTAGGACTTGGCCTGCTCTGCGTCGTGTTCGGAAAGCTCCATTGCGGCGGCGACGGCAGAGGATCTTCTGTAGATCATCGCTTAGCAACCGCACTTCCATCGGTTGCTGCTCTTAGTTTCCCGGATACGGGCTAAGAGACCGGCCCCGCGTTGGGCCAGAGTAGTGCCGGTGGTGCAGGTGACGTGCGGCGGCTGGGCGACGGCGAACGGGAAGGGCTTCGTGGTGTCCTGGAGTTCCTGTCAGGTAGTCGGCGATGTCACGTGGTCGTTCTCCTGGCTGCGGACGCGGCGCATTGTTGGCGAAGCCACGCAGTCCCATCTGTCGGTACTGGCAACGGCGGTATGTGTGTCTGGCCTCACCGCAGTGGTAGCAGAGCGGGCGGTGGTCAGGGGTGCGCCAGACGTCAGTCTTCCTCGGCGCACTGCGCTGGGCCGCTGGCAAATGGCAGGACGTCGGTGGGGGTGGTGGTAGTTGTGGCGTCTGGCGACTGAAGTGCGATGGGGCAGCGTTTTGGCGTGTGCGTGGAGGAGGGCCAAGGCGGCGGGCTGCAGCAGCATAGCTCATGGCTTGCAGCTGTGGCTCTTGAGACTGCGGAACGCCCAGTGATTGCTGGATCTCCTGGCGTACAACGTCCGCGATGGATTCCACGTGAGGCTGCGCTGAAGGAAGTAATTTTCGCAGCTCCTCTTGCGGATCGTCTCACACAAGTCAGTGGTTCCTAGCACTTGAATGCCGGCGTAGCTTGTAGACGAAAAGCTACGGTTATATTGCCGCGTGCGCATCTCGAGCGTTTCCTCCATCGTAGATGCTTCTGAAATGAATTCGGCGACCGTATTTGGCGGGTTTCTGATCAGCCCGGCGAAGAGTTCCTGCTTTACTCCTCGCATGAGCAGACGGACCTTCTTCTCCTCGGACATGTTGGAGTCAGCGTGGCGAAAAAGTTTAATCATATCTTCCGTGAATAGCTCCACATTTTCGTTTGGCATCTGCATGCGGGTTTCGAGAAGCGCTGCGGCCTTCTCCTTGCGCACCACACTTGCGAAAGTGGTGAGGAACCTGGCGCGAAAGACGCCCCACATTGTAAGGCTTCGCTCTTGATTCTCGAACCAGGTCCGAGCAGCATCTTCTAAGGCGAAATTCCACTTTGAATGGTCTGTTGACGCATACGTCGAGCGGCTGCAGCACACTCGTCAGGCCACCGGGAATGACGGCCAAGTCCGTACGAGTTGCGGCAACTTGGTTCTTGACGCGGTCGGTCAAGTGGCGCGAAAGGCGCGAAACGCCTTTCGGCTCCTGTTAGTAGCGGCGAGGGCATCTTTCTGATTCATCCAGTAACGCACGCGCTTCTCATCGACGTCGTACTTTCGTCCAGCTTCCCGCTTCCCGTGCTCCTCGGCATAGTCAATCACTTGCAGCTTAAATGCTGCAGTGAATGATCTCAGATGCCGGCCCATCGTCCGTCACGTGCGCTGGCTTCTGCAGGTTCACTACAACCAACAAAGTGACACCGACGACACCGATCTGAAGTCGCGCTGCCAACGTATCGACACGATGCTAGGAACGATGCCAACAAAGAGGCCGCACAAGGCAAATATGGCGGCGCGCTGTCAACAGCGTGGTCGGCGCGTCGGCGGAAGTAGAATAAAAGCGGAAAAGCGTGCAGCGCCATCTGGCTGTAAATGAACTAACTACACTTTTCTGGCGGGACATTTTGAACTTTTGTTTTTTTTTTTTTCGAAATATCCGCTTTCAAAGTTGGGGTGCGGCCCTTACACGAGGGCGGCCCTTACACGAGTATATACGGTATGTGTGTCCGGCCTCACCGCAGTGGTAGCAGAGCGGGCGGTGGTCAAGGGTGCGCCAGACGTCAGTCTTCCTCGGCGCACTGCGCTGGGCCGCTGGCAAATGGCAGGACGTCGGTGGGGGTGGTGGTAGTTGTGGCGTCTGGCGACTGAAGTGCGATGGGGCAGCGTTTTGGCGTGTGCGTGGAGGAGGGCCAAGGCGGCGGGCTGGAGCAGCATAGATCATGGCTTGCAGCTGTGGCTCTTGAGACTGCGGAACGCCCAGTGATTGCTGGATCTCTTGGCGTACAACGTCCGCGATGGATTCCACGTGAGGCTGCGCTGAAGGAAGTAATTTTCGCAGCTCCTCTTGCACGATCGCTCGGATCGTCTCACACAAGTCAGTGGTTCCTAGCACTTGAATGTCGGCGTAGCTTGTAGACGAAAAGCTACGGTTATATTGCCGCGTGCCCATCTCGAGCGTTTTCTCCATCGTATATGCTTCTGAAATGAATTCGGCGACCGTATTTGGCGGGTTTCTGATCAGCCCGGCGAAGAGTTCCTGCTTTACTCCTCGCATGAGCAGACGGACCTTCTTCTCCTCGGACATGTTGGAGTCAGCGTGGCGAAAAAGTTTAATCATATCTTCCGTGAATAGCGCCATGTTTTCGTTTGGCATCTGCATGCGGGTTTCGAGAAGAGCTGCGGCCTTCTCCTTGCGCACCACACTTGCGAAAGTGGTGAGGAACCTGGCGCGAAAGACGCCCCACATTGTAAGGCTTCGCTCTTGATTCTCGAACCAGGTCCGAGCAGCATCTTCTAAGGCGAAATACACATGCTGGAGCTTGTCATCGTCTGTCCAGTCATTGAAGGCGACGACGCGGTCGAACCTTTCGATCCAGCTTTCCGGGTCTTCCAGTGGCGAACCGCGGTACCGTAATTACTCGAATCTAACGCGCACCTTTTTTCCGGTTAAGCGAGTTCATAAATCGCATGCGCGTTAGAATCGAGTACGAACAAAAAAATTACGGTCAATCTATTGCCATCGGCAAATCCAAAATGGCGCGTCGGCCATTTCTGCCTATGTGTTTCCCATGTGCGGCACTACGTACGTGTGCTGAGGAGTTCGTCATCTAGTAGTGCATTAGCATCGACGGCGTGGAAGGGCCGACTCCAAAAACTCGAGTGCACCACGATGCCGCTTTTAAAAGAAAAGTCATCGCGTGTGCAGAAACGGATGGAAATCAGGCCGCTTCGCAGTCGTTCGGAGTTCCCGAAACGTGCGTGCGGGACCGGCGGAAACAAAAGCAGAAGATTGTCAACAGCAAAGCTTTACGCAAAGGCTTCAGTGGACCACAACATGGTCCGTTTCCGCAAATTAAAGAGCTGCTCGGCGAGTATGTGCTTGAGCAGCGAACGGCACAGCGGCCCATGACGACAGAACTGCTCCAAGTGCGGGCTATGCAATTAGTCTTAGAAAAAGGTCTCATTTGGAGCCAGTTTAAAGCGAGCAGGTGCTGGCAAACTAACTTTATGAAGAGGAAAGGCTTTTCCTTCCGAAGGGGAACATGCATATGCGAAAACTTTTGCGGAGGAGTACGATGAAAAGCTTCACAGTTTTCAGAGGTTCGTCCTAACCTTGCGGTGCAACAACGGCTACCTGCTTGGGTAAATCGGGAATGCCGATCAGACGCCTCTTTACTTCGACATGCCTGGCACCACAACCGTCGAGAAAAAGGGGGCGAAGCAAGTTCGCGTGCTGACATCGGTCCACGGTAAAACTACAGTGACGGCAATGCTCTGTTACACGTCAGATGGGCACAAGCTTCGCCCGTACCTCATATTTAAATGGAAGACGCTCCCGAAAGGAGTCCTTTTTCGGGCCAGCGAGAAAAATGGGTGCGCGTTGCAATCGATGTCTTACTTTTTTTTTTTTTTTTCAGCGGTGGAAATCGGGTGCGCGTTACAATCGAGGGCGCGATAGAATCGAGTAAATACGGTAAGTTGGCGGCTCTTTGGGTTGTCGGAGCAGGAGTGGTGCAGGCTGCACGGGGGCGGTCATTGTTGCAGTAGTTGATGTCGGGATCCGGGTCTGCCTGGCTGCTTCAGGAAGGGGCCGGTACTCTGGTTGTAGTCCCCTCTGCCGGCGGCTTTTTCGCTGTTCAGGGTTAGCGTCCGTGTCTTCTTGGCCGCTTAGGCTGGGGTTGCGGCTTGAAGGGGACGTCCGGAACATCAAAGAAGCAGCACCTCCACCAGATGTCACGGGGTCTTGACGTGGCCGAAGACAGGAGACTTTGGGTTGGAATTTAACTGTTTATTTTGGGCGGACCTGTGCCTGGTAAACGTAAAGTCCGATTACAGTAACAGTCTTGGACTGATAGCGGCGAACGGAGCGTCGGCCGTCGATCAACAACTGACAAGCGACGAAGCGCGTCGGCATTTACACTTTTGCCGTCGAATGTTCTAGCGTTATCGCTGGCGGTGGCGTAGGTTCCAGAATAATCTGTACAGTTCGCAGAGTGGGCGTGATCTTATCGTAATGATCTACTACAGTCCGGAAGCTTCTCGAAAAGTGCAGGCGCGGTTTGCGCTGAGAATTGTGTAGTGTTTTGGGACAATAACAAAACTTGGGAAATGGAACGTGGCAATATGGTCACCGTCTAACAGGACTAGCATCGCCGGTATGTATTTGATGACGCACGACGGACGTTTGACCTAAAGGGCGGTCATCAATATCGAAAATATCTCGGTAGGTTATCAGAACATGGTGGAGTTGCGCAGCCTGGCACGGCAGAAGATCAGGGGCAGTCATCATCGTGATTTCATCGGTAGGTGCGTTTGCTCGGCTGGCTGCAATAGGGGACGAGCAGTCTTCAGGGTCTAATGCCACGGTGTTATATGCATCAAGTGGGGAAACATGGCTTAACGAAATGCCTTGCGGGAAAACTTGGGTCGAACTACTAAAGTTGAGAAGCGGAAGCTGAACGTAGTTGTTCACGATAGTCACGATGGTATGCGGCACAGCAACACTTCGCGCCAAGAGCACATTCACTAATGGAGACACTATATAGTCACCGTCGGGAAGAGCTGGTGATGTCGTTAAGGCCGCAAACGTTTCGCGCGAAGAGCACATTCACTAATGGAGACACTATATAGTCACCGTCGGGAAGAGCTGGTGATGTCGTTAAGGCCGCAAACGTTTTGCGCCAAGAGCACATTCACTAATGAAGACACTATATAGTCACCGTCGGGAAGAGCTGGTGATGTCGTTAAGGCCGCAAACGTGGTGGCTTGCGGTGACAGCCGAACATAATCAACAGGGCACAATCGGTGTGACAGTGAGGACGGCACAGCCCAAGTCGAGACAGTTCAAGTTGGAGAATGCCGGTTGCACAGCCGATGAGAGTGGCTTGAGTGGACAAGAAATCCAATCCAAGAGTCAGGTCATTGGGGCACTGCTCAATAACTGCAAAGAGAACAGATGTGGGGTGATCGGCGATTGTGATGAGTGCTGTGCACATTCCTATGATGGCAAGACTTCTTCCGTCGGAAACACGAATAATGCCAGAAGCAGCCGGTGTGAGAACTTTCTTCAGGCGGCGACGAAGTCGGACACTCATCACATGAATATGCGCCCCAGTGTCAATAAGTGCAGAAACAGTCAGGCCGTCAACGTCTACGTCGATCAAATTTCGTCGTGTCAGCAGTACAAGGAGAGGATTTAAGGTCGGTATAGAGGATGCAGCTTCTCCTCTAAGAGCTGCACCGCTTAGTTTCCCTGATGAGAATTGAGCGGGGAGGTCGGGCGTCGTCGTAGAGAAGGGGACGACGGGCGACGTGCAGGCGGCGAACGAGACTGATGACGTCGAGGCGACGGTGAGCGGCTGTGCTGCGTATTAGGGGCATCGAAGGGTGGAAGGCGGCGGTAGCTGTCGGTGCTCGGCACAGGAGGCTGGAAAAGGCGGTAGCTGTCGGCACGGCGAGCAGTGTTTTACTGTGTTGGGGACGAAGACCAATGGTTGCGGCAATACCGTGCGACGCGCCCTATGCGACGGCAGTTAAAGCAGATCAGCCGATCATCCGCCGTTCGCCATTCGGCCGGATTGCGAGAGTGTGGAAAAGACCGTTCCGGGGGCGATGACCTGGGGCGAGGCGGCGACCTTGAACAGAAGCCAAATGGTCGAGACTGAGCAACGGCGCAGACATCGAAGCCTAAATTGCTGAGTTCTTCCCGCACAATCGACTGTACCAAGCAAACCTGAGGTACTTGCGAATCGACGTGGCCGTTGCTGGCAAGAGCAGGTGTAATTGCTTAGATTTCCCGCCGGACTATTCGCGTAATTTCAGACGCCGGTGAAGACTGCCGATGAGAGGTCAGTCCATCTTCGCAGGAGGACGTCGCAGCGGTGTTCGGCAGTCGAGTGAAAAATCTTGAAATACGGCTGCTTTTGGCCTGTTCAAAACGCCGGCATTCCTGAATAACTTCCTTGACGGTTGCGCAGTTCCGGCACATTAGCAGGTTGAACGCATTGTCCGCTATCCCCTTGAGGACGTGGCCAACCTTTTCCGACTCTGACATGTCGTCGGGTTAACGACATAGCCAGCACGTCCTGTATATACGAGATATACGGCTCTGTGGACGTCTGAGCACGTATAGACAACTCCTTTTTTGCAGCCACCTTTCGACTGATGGGCTTCCCAAATAAATCGTGAAGCTTCTCCTTGAACGTGTCCCAACTGCCGATCTCCTCCTCATGGTTCTCGTACCAGACTTTGGCTGTGCCTTTCAGATAAAACAGCACTGTTGGGCAGCATGAGAGTCGGGTCATACCGGGTTGAGCGCACTGGTACGTTCGTAGTCTGCTATCCAGTCGTCAACATCAACTTCGTCCGTACTGCGGCGGCTGCATTTCCGATGGAGGCGGAAATGTTGTAGGCCCGTGTGCTCAGATTTGGGTGCACGTTAAAGAACCCCAGGTGGTCGAAATTTCCGGAGCCCTCCACTACGGCGTGTCTCATAATCATATAGTGGTTTTGGGACGTTAAACCCCACATATCAATCAACTTCGTCCGTACCGCAGAACGTTCCTGGATGTTTCGGATGCGTCGGCACGTACGTGGGTGGGGGTAGGGCGGTGAAGGCGTTGCCGTAGATGGTGCAGACGTTGCCGAGGCCGATGAAGAGGTGGCCGTGGGATCAGTCCCGTGTTCCATCACGGAAACTCCGATTTGACGACTACTGCGGAGCTCCGTTGTAGTGCTCTTCGTTACCCAGCACGTCCACCAATTTGTGACGGGGATTACAGATACCGGAAGAGAGAAAGGAGTGTATTTGCAATATTTACAGGTAGGTGTGACACCTCAGGGTTGCTAGGATCTCGCGCGCCGAATCCGCTTCTTCTTCATCGATGCGTCTACGACGGGGCGAAGCCATGCCCACTGCCTCGTAATAATATTTAGAGATGATGAAGATGTACAGGTGATGATGATATCTAAAGAGAATGAAGAGTCATTAGCTTGTCGTGCTCACAATATATATTTTTTTCATTTGCAACAACTTCTGGGCATTACAGGGTTAAGCTGTAGCCATTCCTGTTTCCTGAACTTGGATTCTGAGACATTTGTGAGCGCCGTAAAGCTGTCCATGTTTGTGTGTACATCATACATACTTTTTTAATCGACTTTTTGTAAAAGTTGTTGGTTGTCCAGGACATTTCAGAAAAAAATGGACCCTTGTAAATATCTTCATGCAAGCATTTTGACGAACTTGTGTTTAATTAGCTTAACAATTACGGGGTGACAATGAGAGTCTATAAAGTGTTGTAACTCAAAAATGATATTACTCAAAACTGATTTCACTTAAGATGTCAGCACAACAAATGGCATCGGCATGCTGACTTTCATTCCTTTAGCTCTATAAATGCCAGATAACTTTCATTGCCACGGCTTCTCGACTTGCGCTTTGCATGTTCTTCTCGGCTTGCGTGCAAAACGCGTTCAATGGCAACGCCGACGTCCACCGCATGGGGCATTTTTTGTGTGTGGAAAACGCAGCCTGCGTCTTTAACTCTACATACTGGTGTGCAATTGCCCCATTATTTGAATAATAAAATCAGATTTTCTTTGCAGCACAAGTTGCTTTGAGAAAGCGTTTTTTCTCTGCACGTCAACCCGCTGACAGCTATCCGCCTCTGCCAGCAGTCCGATAAAGGCTGCTGTGACGCGCGGTTGTTTATCACCATCACCCAAGTGCAACAACATATTGATGTCCTCTGGCCCGGCATTGCAGCTTGCTGCGGTGACTCGAGCTGCCGATGTCATCACGGCGAAAGGCATGCATGGCCGTATAGACGTGGCGTGGAACCACGCGGTGGTTCAAGGAATGAAGGGGGTCAAAACACACTTACCGAAGAAGTTTTTCTGTCTGTCCATCTGACGATGCCCTCTCTGTGTTTCGGCAGTCGATAATAACATAAAAAACTCTCACCGAAATACCAACTGAAGAGCCCGAGCAGCAACAGCGTTAGATGCGGAGAGCGTCTGCGAGCTATGCCCTGCGTACGTCAAGCCATGGTCGAATGAAGAGAGAGCGAACGCTGGTGTAGGAGAAGGAGAGAGGAGTTGTCATTACTTTTATTTTATTCAGGGGCTTTAGTTTGCTATCATAATCAGTGGCTAAGAGCAGACAACATTTCGGCTGCAAATTTTCAAGTTGCCATAATTACTTGCGAAAAATAAATTGAAAAAATCATATTTTTCTTGGGCTATATGGGGGAGTGCGAGAATTATGCAAATGTGAGGATTGCATGAGTAAATATAGTATTCACAAAACTGACAGGTGCTTAATGACCAGTGACTGCATGCCTTGCTCGAAGTTTTTTCTGACGCCCCTTAAGTTGAAGCAAGAAATTACAAATGCATGCACAATGACATTAAATGCTTTCCTTTTTTTTCTAGAGCTGCGCGAATAGAAAATTTAAAGCGAATCTGTATATTCATTTATTTATTTGTCATACTGTTAACCCTCACTTGAAGGTCGTTACAGGGAGGGTGAAGAATTGAATTGCACAAAATTAAATATTTGAAAAATCGTAAGATGAACTCTAACATATAGCATAATTATATGAGAAACACAGTTACATGCTTTTTCACTCAATATATTTACAACATAATCTCTATGACCAATGAAACATTTCTAAGGAAACACATACATGAACACTGATAACTATACATTCTCAATGAAATGCCTATCAAGAGCAACCTCAAAATCACTCAAAGTTCTTTTTTGCACCATATCGTTCGGTGATTCATTCCACATATTAATAGCATTGGGAAAGAAGGAAAATCGGAAGATATTTGTTCGAGCATATATTGGTTGTATGAATGTAGTGCATGTTGTTCTTGGAAACCTTTTGTAAGAATGCTTCAAATAATCATCCCTGTTTATTTTCACCCCGGCATGCAAGATCTGAAAAAGAAGTTTCAACTTCTGTTTCCGCCTTCTTAATTCTAGCGATTCTAATTTACATACCTTTAACATTTCAGTAACAGAATTCCTTCTTTGATATTTGGAGCAGATAAAGCGAGCTGACATTCTCTGAATGCGTTCTAATTTATTTTTTAAGACCTTTTGGTGTGGGCTCCACACAGCGCTAGCGTATTCTAATCTCGGACGGATATACGTTTTGTAGGCAAGCAGCTTGACATCTTTTGTGGCTCGGCCTAACTTCCTTCGTAGGAAGCACAATTTTTGACATGCTGATTGACAGATGTTATCGACATGAGGACGCCAGCTCAACTTATCTGTTATAGTTACACCCAAGTGTTTAAAATTACAGAAGTGTGAGTGTGAATTGAATATTGAAGTGTGAGTGTGAATTGAATTGAATAAATTTTAAATACTTCCAGCAAAATTACAAGAGAAAGAAAGTTGGAGAATATTTTAAGCATATTTTTATGAGCTAGCAGCATGAAAGTGTATTTTTTCGATAGGTTGATGAGGCGCTGGTGGGGATGAGTTTTATAGCTACCACGAATGAGGGAATGCAGAGGTGTGAGTACGTGGCAGCCATGGTAACTATGCAGCACGGGAAATGCTGACATCGGTCAGTAGCTGCGTCTCTCCGCTTTTAATGTAGTTGAGCCAGTCTACTCCATGCTACCCATGTGGGGAACCTTGTTACTGGTTAACGCTACTGGTTAACGAGGAGTACCTAACGCTGCTCCCCGCTACCAAATAGGTAGCGCGGGGCACTTATCGTTCGATGGAGGTGATATTGAAGCCAAAGAGGGGCCGCCATTCCTTCTTGTGCACAAAAACCGCTTTTGCTGCAAAATCCAGGGGCGTGGTTGTCCTAGGCCACAGGCTTTAAAAAGTTCGATACATGTGTTCATGTACCTCGTGCGCATTGGTTGGTAGTGTATTCCTGGCTACCAATACAATGGGTTGTTGGTTGACATTGTTGTTGTACAGCATGCACAAAATGAAAATTGGTGGCGGATCGTGCACGACTCAATGGCAATGTGTCTCACAGGTGTGCAGGCGTTGGTGGAATTGTGCCGTGACCTGAGGCTACTTGACATCAGTGGCTGCGAGCTTGTGTCGACTCCGGCCATGGAAGCCTGTGCAGCAATGGTTGCCGAGCGGCCACACGTCCTGACAGTGATTGTCGGAGGCAAGTTCGAGCCTGTTTTGCTCTCGGCTGCCTAACAGCCAGACGTGTTTGTGTTAACCACAAAAAGTTTCCAAGCTTTGGGACAGCTTACCTTGAGATTCAAGATAAGCTCCGCCTCCTTATCAAAGGTTACGAAGGCCAGGCTTCCACACATTTGTGTTGCTCCGCAAGCAGTGCGGCTACTTGCTTCTGATTTCGGTTTCTCACGTGTATCATTGGCACGATTAGAAAAATGTGTACGCAACTAATGCCAATGAGGGAAACATGTGGATTGTTCAGTGTACATTTTAGTGTCTTATTATGTCCACATTGTTTTTGGGAAACTTCACAGTGCATTTGCGACTCTACTCTGACCCACTAGATGTTTATTTTGGAAAATAACTGTGCTGAAAAGGTGGTCTTGTCCAAATAATGAAAAGCAAAGGAAGGGCAAAGTGAACAGTAACTGTTTGACCTACGACTTGTTGCACTGTTTAAGATTTATAATAAATAAAACAGCATTCGTTTCAGCTAGGCAAACGAGAAAAGTATCAGATTGGGTGCACGTTAAAGAACCCCAGATGGTCCAAATTTCCGGAGCCCTCCACAACGGCATCTCTCATAAACATATGGTGGTTTTGGGACGTTAAACCCCACATATCAATCAATCAATTAAACGAGAAAAGTGTTGGAGAACTTGAGTACTATTTGATGGTGCTGTAGCAGGCATGTCCCTTGGTTCTGTAGCTTCCACAGTACTGTCAAGAAACGATGTGGCTGAACATAGTGTTAGTTGGATTAACCTGAGGCAGGCAGTGGTATTGCATGTTGAATAGTGCAGATTTGACGTGCATTAGAGCAAAAACGCTGAAACACAGGACGCACATTAGTATTGCTTGTCCTGTGTTGAGTCCGCACCGTAATGCGAGTTGAGCGGTTTGAGAGACGTCGGCCACGACTGCCATTGTTTGGATCCTCATTTTCGGCGGTTCTAACGTCACCTCCTCTAGTTCACGGTGTGTACCTCTACACACAGAAGTCTGTGAACCCATTAAATTCATTTTCTTTCTCTAGTTTCTGCCTGATATGAAGGTTGTGTGTATCGATTTCAACTCCTCAGTCTTTCAGGTTTGACTGAAGATCGTCACGGCAAAACTTTTGTTCAGTATAAAGACTACAAACCAACTAGCCCAGCGAAAAACTTTTTCAGGAGCATGAAAGTAACTTGTTATCACTGTTTATCAAGTGACATTGTCATTCTTCTATCGCCATAATGACAGCGGTCAAGATGCCAGAAACACAAGTGACGTACAGTAAGTCAGGGCTTCATATGATCGTATTGAAGTGCTGCAAAAATTATTGTTTTTGCACAGTAGAGTCTCGATGATACTATTACAGTTGCTGCGAATTTCGCTGTGATACGAAATTTAAGGTTGCTTTCGATGGACTACATTTTATAAAATGCGCCCTGATTCATTTTTAAACGAATGGTTTCCCCAGCCAATGCAGGATGATACGAAGAAGTGATGGACCGCTACACGCCAGCGGCGCAATGTGGCTTGTCTGTGAGAGGAAGGCCTGTTCACTTTTGGCCTTGAAAGGAGTGAGTGCGGCTAAGCTCGCCGGAATTTTCCTTGCCTTAGTGGCCGGAAAAACATGTCGCGAGGCCGATGTGAAAAAATCAGCCCGAGACCAATTTTCCCGCCACACGATAGCAGATCGCCGTTTTTGCTTGGCTGCTATGGCTACACTGGCTTGGCTACACTGGCTGCTCTGCAAACCACGTGATGTAAACCATAGGAAAATCTATGATGTAAGCAACCAGCCTCTAATTCAACATGGCGGCAATGGCGTCGGCAATGGATCGTGTCGCTGCTATCGCGAACTACCCGTGCAGCACCTCAAAGCTCATGGCAATGACAAGGATGCATTCATCAAAAGCCTGGTTTAGATTACAATCGCTGAGAACATTGGAAGTGGAAGTCAGCATGCCCTAACGTGTCTCTTTTTTTTTTGCATTGTTGGTTGAATACGCGTCGCGGCTGCTGCGTCCGCTCGTGTTTTCTGCTGGCGTACCTTCCGAAACAACGTTTGTAAAGGCGTAAGCTGTTTCTTTTCAGTACTTTGCCTGCATGACTAGGACTTCGTACGAACACAAATTCTCAGGAAGCGGGCAAAATGGAACGACTTCTCAAGTGGTGGTGGCGGTGGCATGTTTGAGGGGCAGAAGGTGCGAATGTTTTCAACGCATCCGGACGTGGTTTTTCGGTTGCTCTGGCGTTTTTCGTTCAATTCTTCCGTGTGAACTCTCCAGGACTGATTTTTCTTCGTAGCGTGGTTTTCCGGCAGCTTAAACGGCGAAAGTGAGTGAATTTCCGATGAGTTTTGCCGCGCCAGCAGCATGGGTGAGGAAACCGCGACACTTTATTGCCCTGCCGCGGTGTTCTAGTGGCTAAGGTACTCGGCTGCTGACCCGCAGGTCGTGGGTTCGAATCCCGGCTGCGGCAGCTGCATTTCCGATGGCGAAAATGCTGTAGACCCGTGTGCTCAGATTTGGGTGCACGTTAAAGAACCCCAGGTGGTCGAAATTTCCGGAGCCCTCCACTACGGAGTCTCATAATCATATGGTGGTTTTGGGACGTTAAACACCACATATCAATTATCGCGACACTTCATTGAGAGAAGAACATCATGGACTTTTTTCATCAAGGAGGAGTTGCCAATAAAGTTCTTGTTTATGTTCAATGTCAGCGTCAACTAATTTTTATTCATACGAAAGCGGGATGATACGAATATTTTGTGTGCTTTCTTCGAATTCGTATCGTCGAGATTCTACTGTAACTGGTCTCTGCAGAAAAAAAAAAAAAAAAAACTAGGAAAGAGAAAATGTCAGTTACCTTGTGTTATGGAACAAACTATCTGTTTTCTGCAGACAAGTACATTGTTTGTGGCTATTACAGGTGAGAAACATTGTTACACTAATCTGATATTTCTTCTTCAGGAACAGCCGTTGAACGAAGTGACGCTGCCACAGACAGCAAGGGCAAGTTAAAAATCGATTACAGTGACTACAGCTGGGAAGGCCACCGGTCTGGAGACATACGTGAGTGTTTCTTCTCATAGGGATTTTGTTATTTCTTCGCTGTTGCTAGGAGCGAATTTAGCCGTTCATTTAAGGGAGGGGGTCGCTTACTTAAAGCAAAACTTGAGTGGAAGGGGGAGGGGTCTTTACTTTTTTTTTTGTTGTCAGTAGTTATTAGGATTGCACAAATAGTACTTAATTTTAGGTTCGAAGCAAATGGTGATTCGTTCAAGTAACTTCAAGTCGAATTCAAATTCTTTGACATTCACATGTCATAAAGAAAAATGAACATACAGTGGAACCCTGATTATACAACTTTTAGGGGACTACGCAAAACCGTCGTATAACCCAGGTGTCGTATAATCAAAAAATTAAAATTATAGATCGCAACACTCAGCCTTGCCCAAAAAATTGGTACAGACTGCATGAATAAGCCCACGGCACGACTTTCTGCCTCTGCAAGGAGGGTAGATTAAATTATTGTTGCGAGTGGTAGCTAATGGCAGCAATACATAGTTGAAGGAGGTCCGAGCAAATCTTTATTTTCAGCCTTAAAAACAATCAAATCCAACGAGCATCTTTCTACCGATATATAAAGTCCGGAAATTGCCTGCGCGTGAGAACGAAACCTTGTTGCCGTGAGCCTCCCATCAGAAGAGTCAGACGCAGTGTTATCACTAACGCATAATGGCGACGGGAGTTTACATACGATGCGTTCGTGGGCATTGTAATTTGTTGCCTTGTAAAGTGCAACTAGTGGTGTCCCGCTGTTATGAACATTGACGTCAATTGAAAGTAATTTTTCACGGTGAAAGCAGCTGCGTCGTGCCCATATGCGGGTGCAAACCAGTGACTTCGAATGTGACAGAGGCAAGAGATGTTTCCACGGACTGAAAGTGCCAGCCTTTTGGTCAGCTGAACCTACTCTATCTGGATAGAGCTTGACTAGGTAACGACCCCAGATACGTATGCACACGATTGAGGCGTGTAGAAGTGCATGAACTTCCAGGAAAATAAACTTTCCATTCAATGAAGATGACTATTTTTTCTGTAGTCCTTCTTGGGGTACCCAAGTTCTTATTTTGCACTCGTGAATAGTTGGTCTATATTTGATTCGAGTAAAGGTGGTTTTTTCTTCCCGACGAAATCTGAAAGTCGTAAGATTTCGGGGTCGACGTATAAGTGCGTCGTATAACCAAGGTTTTTAATACATTATTTTTATGGGGAATTCGCCAGGACTAAACTGATTCGTCGTAAAATGCAGGTCGTCTCGAAATCGGGGGATGTATAATTGGAGTTACACTGTACTTATGACTCAACTAACTTACACAATATACATATTCTTAATTTAAAAAAGGCGTGTGCAAATGTTCACAGGAAGTAGAAACAAGCTCAAATAGTAGCAGGATTTGGCTTTCAATGCAGAATGCAAGTGTCCCTGGTTAGGTGTGCTCACAGTACAGCACCCATCCACTGCTGTGAAACAGTCTTTGTGCTGGGCGGTTACATGCTGTTTATGTTTACTCAAACCTCGATATAACGAACGTGGATATAACGCAAGGTTGGTCAAAATGAAGTAAATGAAGGATAGTTTTGCAATGGTGTTAGGAATATATCTTCAACAAAGAATTTTCAGATATTACGAACTTAATTTTGTGTAATGTGCAAGTTTGTTAAAATGAAGTTTGACAATAAATGAGGTTTGACAATGTCTGTTTGTTTATTTAAATGCATCAAAAATTTTTGTAAATTTAATTTAATTGAAAGCGAATTTGACTACTGTATGTGCTCGAATGTTCACACAAGCCTAGTAATCAGTCACTGCCAAGTAACGTCTACACAGAACAGTATTTACGGACTTTTCTTCATCGAGTCTATATAAAACCAAAAAAAAATGTTCACGTGTTGTTTGATCCAAGCGAGAATTCATGTTAGCAGGAGTTCACGGCAGTAGGGTTCGACCGCAGTCGGGTGCGAGCCTTACGCATGCGCCATACGAGCTAATGTGGCACTCTAGAGCTCTATCCAATAGTGTGTCTTATAACCTCTGATGAAAACAGCAAAGAAGTTTCACAAGTGAACTTTGTTGCACTGTGTGATCTCATTTTGTGTCTCTCTTGCCGGTACACAAATACCATAACGCAGAAGAATCGTTGTAGCCGCCCACACACCTTTATAGCTTTTCGTTTCGTGTAAATGTATAACTGCTGTTCATTTCTGTTCATCGATATTGTTGTGATCATTCGAGCATCCTTCCTGTGATGTGTCTGAAATTCCACCAAGTACCCATGGCCTAACATTACTTTGAAATGAATAATCCGAGCTGCGGCCCCTGCATTTTCGAAGGAAGGAAGGAAAATAGAGGGAAAAGAAAGGAGGCCAATATGCTTGAGGCCCATGTACTTAGGTTTAGGTGCACGTTAAAAGAACACCAGGAGGTCAAAATTTCCGGAGCTCTCCAGTACGGTGTCTCTCATAATCATGTCATGGTTTTGGGACGTTAAAGCATCAATATTACTACTACACTAAAACCTTGTTATAACAAAGTTACAGCTTTTACAAAATCAAGTTCGTTATATGCAAAAATTTGTTACAAAGGTTTATCCCTAACACCATATCTATTGCAAGATTAATTTTCAATCACTTTGTTAGAACCGATATTTCATTATATCTCGGTTCGTTATATTGAGGTTTGAGTGTACTGCTACTACTACTTCTACTACTTCTACTACTACTTACTACTACTACTACTACTACTACTACTACTACTACTACTACTACTACTACTACTACTACTACTTTGAAATCAATAATTTAAGGCTTTCCAATAAAGATTTCATCCCTTCCTTTTCTTATTACGCAGATTTAGAAGCCGACGACTACTATGACGGGGATCTCCACGATGGTACGTGTGTGCATGCCTCAAGGCTGCATGTGTCTTGTTTTGTCTGTTGCTGTGGTTATTAATGTGGACATCCCCGGTGCAATTCAGCCACTGCCTTGATATTCTTTATGATGTCGGAATCTAGGACATAACCTCACATGTTGTATATTCAATGTGTGAGTGAGACTGTGCAAGTGCCACTGACCACCATAGCTCAAGTGGCGTAGAAACAGGCCAGCCGTCTTCCATCGCGAGAAAGGTCCATGATGGAACCTAGAGGGGTTCGGGGGCTGCAATGCTTCGACGTGAGCTGCAGACATTAAGAACGCGCACCCTGGCTTGACATGGATCATCAGGCTGCTTGTACCTTTGCACGAGCATGGTTTGATACGTCTTGCGGGTCTGTTAGATTGTGTCCGAGCTGTTTTTGTGCACTCAGCAAGGCTTAACTGTGCCACCCTAAGTGGAGGCAGCTACTGAAGGTGCGAAATTCAGTAAAGCGGATTTTCGCAGCAGATCGCGACCAAAAGCCCTAAAGGCAACAGTTCAAGCAATGACGATCGCCAAATCGAGGTATGAGGTATGTCAAGCTGGAGGTATGTCAAGCGAGGTTCGTATTGAGGTATGTCAAGCTGGACGGTGCCACTCGTTGATGTCGCACATGACTCGATTATTCAATGACTGCCGCGCTATGGTGTTGCAGGCAGGCCTCCAAGATGGCTGGTGCATTCGATTGATAGACTGCACCTCCCACTCTTATTGTAACCTTCACTCTGATCTCCCAACTGCAAGCCAGAGAATTGGGCTTGCCTACCGAATACACCGTAATGTAATGTAGCTGTGGCCACATTACGCTAGATTAGCATCTTGAAAAACGCTCGAGTAGTTAGCTACTAGATTTACTTCATATACTATTCCAATTTGTTGCTATGGCATTCGTTGTTTCACTCTAATAAAACTGCCCCTTCCCCCTTCATTTTTTTTTATGCTTTCAATTTTATAGCCACTTCATCTTTCTTGGCAGTTTTTCTATCTCGTAATTATTTTGTGTACTCTGTCATGCTCGCTCCAATTTTCTCACATCACATTTTGTTTGGTAACTAGGTGTGTACAACCGGCTACTTTATTTGCAAAACAAGCTGTAACTAGCTACTTTAGGTTTAAGCACTCAAGAGCTGAGGCAATAACGATTTTATTGAAATGTGGTTAAACTGAAGTGCCCATATTCTGGCAGTGACACAGCAAAATACCGTGTGGCCACTCGAATCATCTTGGGACGTAACATGTTCCAAGAGTACTTTCTTCCCCTAATCAATGTTTTGCTACTTGTGTAAGTTGGGACTATCTGGCCTCAACCTTTTTGCAGACTTGTACACGGGCTTCATAAGCGCTTCTGAAAGCAGTGCTTCTTGGGAGTAGCATTTTTTCCACTCCACAGTGGTGGTTTGGGTGACCATGTTGTGTGTCCGAGAGGCTCTTAAAGCACTGTAAGATGCACAAAACGATTGTCACACAGCGTCAGAAACGCCCGCCTACGGTCTGTTATATAAAGATTTTGATGCTATGACTGTAGCCCTTAATTACAAGTTACAGCGTTTTACTCAGTTTGATGCAGCACGAGAAAGTACATCATAACTCGGAGCATTGGCTCAAGAAATCACAGGACAACAACAGATCAATACTGGGCAAAGCGCTAATGTATGGTGCTATGTCCCGTCTTGATCTGTTGTCCATGCAATTCCTTGTGCTACTGTCCCGAGTTATGCACCACCGACAAGCCCATCAGTCTGTCCTGTATGTCAGACAACCGCACTGGCTGTGCAGTGCGGCACAAAATCAGAACTGCACATAAAACTGGGTAACGTTCAAGCTAACTTGGCTAGTGTCATTGCCGCATGCATCTATGATAAACAAACCCATTTGTTTCAGCAGATGCTGCCGAATACTACTACGTGGACTCAAGTGACTATGAAGGTATGTGTGGAGCACTTTTATGACGCAGTAAGCGTTAGTTGTGTTGACAAAAATGCCCGTTTTATTATAAAAGCTATTCTCTGTAACAGTCAAGGCACTTTTTATACAATGCTGTTTGTCTCTCTCAAAAGCGTTGCATACTTGCTATATACAGTCTGTCCCGTCTAAATTTTATTGAGAAGTGTTATTTCAGAGACAACCTTGCTTGAATGCCCTTTGCATTGTGTTCATGGGGTGTTGTACGTACTGGTCATGAGTTCTTTTGCGATGTTTTTATTGCTCATAAACATTATTTTTCTCAGTCTTTCTGAAGTGGGATATCCTCCAGTGAAGTCGTCTTGGCATGCATTTTTGTTCAGCATGTTGAAATGTACTATTTCGCTCTTTTGTAAGAAATAAATTAAAATAAATAAATAAAATAAAAATAAATAAAGAACTCAGCATAAATTTTTCCTAGGTAAACCAAATGTACAGTTTCGGTAAAGAAAGCTGTTCTTCAACCTGTGATTCGCATTGGAGCACAGTGCATGTACTTGTATCACGGAGGCATACACATGCACGGTTGTTGTTCTTCAAACCACTCGCGAAGGGATGTGTTACAGACATAAGTGACCGTCTACTCCCAGAGACGATGGTCTGATAAGTGGTGCTGTGTTATTCGTGAACGACTTGTACTTTGACGACGAGGTTGACTTTTGGGATGACTACCGACCTTAGAGGACCTAATTGAGGAGGAAAATGCAATTGCAGAAGAAAACGCAATATCTGGTGATATTGCATTTCACGAAAATGCAGTTGACGAGAAAATTGCAATCGCAGATAAAATTGCATTCCATGAAAATGCAATTGTAGAGGAAGGTGCCATTGCAGATGACATCTCATTCCAGGTAAATGAAATTGACGAGGAAAGCGACGTCGTGCTCCAGGAAAATGCAATCGTGGAAAAATTAGCACTCGAGCAGGGAATTGCGTATGCTGAAGAATATGCGAGCTCGGGTGGAATGTCATTCGAGAAAAGCTTACATGAGATATGATTTATGGTGAAGGAAGCGAGGTGACATGCTCTCTTCTAGTTCAGAGGAAGATAAAATTTTTCACTCCACTGGACTAATACCCTACTAGCTCACTGCCCCTCTTCCACTAACATTGTAGCAGTCTCCCGTGCCACCTACTTCTCGCTGCGTCCACTTGTGGTAGTTATTCAGAAACCGCTTGCTTGGCCTGTCCATGGCTTGCTGAATTCCCAAGTCTGTGCTCACAGATCCCGACACGTACATGATACCACCACTTTGCCCGGCACAAGTCATGTTACCAGGTGTGTGGTCTTTTTCGTACATGCTGATATTTTTCATGATGCAGAACTTTGGCCAAATAATACGCGGCAGGACATTTCATGAAGACAATTAACATCAAACTATATCAAGTCACTTTATGCACTGCTAAGCAAAGAAACTAATGGATGTTGTGAAATATGGGCATTACTTGACCTACAATTCGTTGTTCATAAAAACAAACTTGTGCAAGTTTCCTTTCATAGGCTAGGCAACCAGAAACCTTTATTGAAGAACTGTTGGGCTTCTTAATATACTCTGACCTTCTGCAATACTCTGCTATTGTCTTTTTCGCGGGGAAATACTTCGATCATATCGATTCTAGCCTGAACTATGTTTACATTGATTTCGAATGGCATACCTGCCAAGTCTTCCGGATTGGCAGGGAGACTCTCTGATTTTGAGTTTTTTTCCGGTTGTACTGTTGTCATGAAAATCTTCTGGAAATCGAAATTTCTGTGCGTGATCTGGCCGCATTGGCAAAAAAGCAGCTCAATCCGCTCTAGGCTTTTCGAACCTACCCCATTTTATTATAAATGAGTTTAAGAGGCGTTCCTGTAAACGTAGAGTATAATCTCAGTGATGCGAAACCACGGCAGATATGAATTCTTGAAATTCCCCAGCCAAATTTTACTGTGTTCATTGGGCCTCAATTTGAATGTTCCGAACACGTTTCTTAATCGCGACGGGTGATACGAATTTCGGTAGGGAAACCATCGAACGAAGGCCGAGAGCAGCGTACTCAAAGCTTCGGAAAGTATGTGTGCGACCGGCGCACGCACTGTCTTCTACAGTGCGTGTGATTGTTGTTGCCACAACCGCTGTGGACGAAACCGCGGTCACTCTTGACATGATCATGTATATGCTACGACTAACTGACAGAACCCTGAACGTGTGCAAGTGAAAGCAACGCTGCTTTCCCCAAACTGTGCATACAAAACTGCGGCAGGTGCTATTGCAAATCGCATAAAACCACTTAGTTTTGAAGGCGCGTGCACAGCCAAGTGCATGGGAATCGTAAAATTAACTACGATTTGCTGCAGCCACTGCGCACAAAACTGCGGTCGCGGCGACGCGATAGCAATCTACGAACTCCGAGGGCATACAGCGGTAGGTTAAAGGCAGTGAATATGTAAAAAGTAAAAAAAGTGTCACAGTTTTGCCGCAAGGGTGAAGCAATAAATGCCACAGCAACCACTTGGAATGTAACGCTGAGAACGGCAAGCAGATCGAAACGTGCAGCGCGCTGCTCACACACAAATGATGCACGAAAACGATACTCGCAGGACGAGAGCGAACTAATAACGTTTACTAGCTCGATACGTAATCACAGGTACAGATGGGTACAAACTAACAAGTGTCCCAGTTATTTGTTATACCTCGCTGTGTATGAAAAGCGCACTGTTTTCGCAAAAGGGGCCTGTGCAGAGACCAAAGTGACCTTTGTGGGCCCGGCCACCAACGCTTTCGTTTCAGTGAAAGCCAAAAGCACACGATTCCCCCACCAAAGGATAAGCGTGCGTGTTCAGGCATCCATCCATGGGGCAAAGTACATGCGAGAGAAACAAAAGCTCGGCGCCAGAGCGCGGGCGGCTCTTTTTTTTTTTTTTCTTTGAGGGTTCATATATATATATCGATACGTATACATATACTGTGAAGGGTGGCGGGAAATGGCGACGGCAAAAGAATAGCTTGGACTGTCCATATAATTGCTATCACAATAAAAAGGGGCCAGACGCGTTTTAGCATTCCTGTCAAAAGAACCTAGTTGTGAGCAAAACTTCAACCCGCACTTTTGCGGCAGCCTAGCTGCACCGTCCCTTCCATTCACGTATGTCCCAGGAAGACAGTCGCGAGTTGTTTTGACTGAAAAAGATAGATTCTGCTAGTTGGCGTTGATCCTTTCAGATTCTCACCTTAGTGAAAAACTCTACCCTTGTGTGTTTGGCCGCTCCTAGACATTATAAGATTGCAACGCTTATGTTGGCACTTGCGATTGAGAACCCTCTCTCAAATCCTTTTGTTTTTCGCGATGTTTTTTGTTTGTACGAAATTATGAAATTTGTTTGTATGAAAAGTATGAAATTTTATACTACGCTGAAGTACTTCGTGCAAGCCTGCGCACAAGAACCGGGCAGTATTGCAGTAAAATAAAATACCCTGTGGCCATTCACCTCATCACAGGGTCTGATAATCAGTCTTGTGTGAATATTCGAATGCTCCAAATGTTCGAAGGAATATTAGAGTATTAAAATTCACTTCGATTCGTATTTAAAATATAGAAAGTTTTCAACTATTGGAAATAAAGAAGTGAAGTCGCCACATTTAACCCCAGCAGCCTCACTGCATTAGAGGGGTGCTACGCCATAAAAGCATCCAAGTGCTTATTTGTCCACAATGAAATTTGTAAAGGTGGCTTCACTACGATTAAAGGATGCTAAGTCCATGAAAATGCCTATGCCAGGGAAATTCGCACTGCCATGAAGTCATTCTTTAAGGTTATATGAGCATAACGTAATAATCCTCACATTGATTGACAGGGAATTTCGAGTGCAAACAACACTCATTTGCAGACGAGACGACAGGACGGTTGCTTCCTGTCCTTTTGTCTTGTGAATGTGTGTTGCCCCACTGTGGTGGTCTTGTGGCTAAGGTACTCTGCTGCTGACCCGCAGGTCACGGGAATAAATCCTAGCTTCGGCGGCTGCATTTTTGCGATATTTGCAATGTTCATAGAGTGCCGCGCCGCCTAGCGTAATTCAGGAGCGTCCTTTGAAGTAGGCAGACGCTCCCAATGCTCCCTTGTTCGGCGGTGTGAGCCTCAGTGTTAACGTGTTAGCAAGAAACAAACACAAATCACTTTGTATGTTGCGTGCATTAGTGAATTTACCGGACCGTCCCTGACACAATAAATCTAATTCGTTCTTGCGAGGGGAGAAATGTTCGTTAAAATACGTGGCAACTCGCGCTTGTTGATTATAGCCTGCAGAGTACACATATCAGCTTCGCAAGATTTTCTGCAGCCAGGTTGGGTAGGTAAATGTTATTGTCTAACCTTTGCAGAAGAAACTGGCCTTGTTTTACGTGCGTATAGCATTCGCCATTGCTTTTTGTAGTGCATGAATCCCATAACTTTCATTGCAAGCAGAAAGTAGCGCAGGCTCACGATTTGCGCTTCCAAACCTTGGCCTACGCTGCGCCGCTTGTTTTTTTACGTTCGTTGATAGATGTCAGCACACTGCAAGCGATTCTTTTCTTGCCTGGTGTCGGAGCGAAATGTTCTCCGCACACCCATATAAACGTACTGAGTGATGCCATGTTGGGGTTGTGCAATGATGCGTTGTTGGTGCTACCGAAGTCGCTCGACAGAGAGAATCCAGATTGCTTTCAGCAGTGATGTTCAAAGAAACCGTCTTGACGTCGAGGATTTTTCATTGGACGCAGATGGTTGTCAACGCGCTGAGAGTGACGAGCGAACGCCACCTATAGGCTGCGGGCATTGCGAATAAAGCGTTAATGCCGATCGTTTTTTCTCAAAGCCACGGCAGTTCAACTGCCATTTATGCAGACTCTCTTTCTTGTTTTTAGCCATCATGTGCAAACGTAGCTGGGCAACAAACATTGCGTCCTTGACCTGCGGGCCTTACCTGAGGTCGTGGGGCACCAAGGTTTGCAGAGTTGGATGCATTTGCCTATGAAGCTAGTGACACTTGGCTGTCAACTTGTGCTTGTATCTGCTTTTCTATTTTATTAACTTTCATCACTAGGGCTTCATGAATAGTTTCGTATTTTTGCGCTTGTACTGTCTTTTCAATTTCGTTCATTCGTGTTGCCAAAACTTCAAACATTGTATCCATTTTTTCTGACAGCTTGTTGATAATTTTCTCCAAGATGTCTGTTTTCTTTGTGCTGGACCTAGGTCTCTTTACATCATGGTTTACACTTTCCTGTTCGTTAGGCTTCTCTGCCTGGACTTTTCGCTTGGTGCCAAAATACGCCGGCCTGTCCTTACCCTGCTAACCCTCTTCATTGGCTCTTGGCAGGCAGGATTATGTGACACAGGTGGTGTCTTGCGTAGGTCGCTGTTCCTGAGTGGCTGGCTCCCCCTTCGCCATGTGGACCTCTCCCAGAGGCAGATTCCGGCAAGCGTCTTCTCCCTGGGTTTGCCTTTGAGTCGTGATCTTCTTTTGGATCTGGACCTGGACCTCGATGTTCCCCTGCTTTTTGTCGCCAGTCTTGCTTTTGGCTGAGATGGGGGGGGGGGGGGGCATCTGGTGGACACGACTAAATTTCCTCTTCGGCCCTGGCTGCCCATCTACATTGTTTCACTATGTACAATGTCTTTAATTTAGCCCTGCACAGTCGTTCTGCTGTGGGGTGACCTTCTCCACAAAGTTTGCATCATGGTTTGCAGTCGTGCTCTTGCATTGGGTTGCGCATGTCGCATCGTGTACACAGTTTTTTCTCTGGGCGTGGCCAAACGTCTAGTCTGTGTCTGTCTGTCACACCCCTTACAGAAGTTTATCTGCTTCTTATATAGTGAGACTCTAGTGATTGTGCTCTTGAAATACACCCATGTCGGCACCTTGTAGCCGTTGAAAAGGAGTATAATCGTCGTTGTACTTCTAAGTCTCTTGGCATCTATCAGTGATGGGTTCCTATTGATTACCAGAGCTTTGAGAAGGTATTCTTGTGTGTACTTCAGAGGCACATTTCGTATTATGCTTTGGCAGTCTCATTCGGTGCCGAGACGTGTGCATTTACTGCATGGGTTGGGCGAGGAGAAATTCTCCCCGCCCAATCACGCGCCTTGCAGTTCGAGGTCTTTCTTCCTCTCGTATGTAATGCAAGTCCTATCCGTTTGTACTATCATGTTCTTTTTGGCGTGGGCCATTGCCTGGGTTTTCGTTGTCGTTGAGTTCACCAGCATCTCCTTCTTGTCCGATGTCTTTTAATCGTTGTCCTCTTGGTTAAAACTCGTGTCGAGTCTCTTTAGGATAGTGGGAACATGCATCATTAAAGTTTACGTCTGCTGTCCCTGCCGGTGACGAGGGGCTGTAGGTCCTCACTGTGTCTAGGCCTAGCGTTCACGCACGTCGGAGGTAGAGACATTTGGCAGTAAAATCTCGAGAAAGTGTTCCCCACCTGAGATTTTTGTATCCACAGATGCCTCTCCAAGAACTGGTTCTTCCTATATAAGGATTCGAGGGTCTCAAAGCAACTGGCGTCTCACAGTCATGAAAAAAGCTGGAGCTGACGTGACCCACGTTTGAACTCCAGTGCTTATTGGGAGTACCACTTTCCACTCCACCGTGGTGGTTCTAGTGACAGCATTGTATGTCCGAGTGGCTCTTGAAGCGCAGTAAAATGCACCAAACCATTGTCATCCCCCATCGCAAAAGCCTGTTAAGGTCTCCCATATAAAGATTTCAATGCCACGACAGTAGCCCGTTATTAGACATTACAGCGTTTTACCCAGTTCTGTAGCGCCATGAGAAATACAATAACTCGCAGCAGTGGTGCAAGAAATCACCGGAAAACAACTGATTAAGACTGGTCAGAGGGCTAATGCACAATCCTATGTCCTGTCTTGATCTGTTGTCATCCTTGCAATTCCTTGCGCTACTGTCCCGAGTTATGCACTACCGACAAGCCCATCAGGCTGTTCTATGTGTCAGACAACTGCTCTGGCTGTGCAGCTCAGCATAATATAAAAACTGCATGTGTGACTAGGTACCGTTCAAGCTAACTTAGCTAGCGTCATCGCCGCATGCATCTCTGATGAACACACCCGTTCGTTTTAGGAGATGCTGACGATTACTACTACTTAGACCCAAGTGACTATGAAGGTAAGTGTGGAGCACTTTTGTACTTTCAGTGACGCAGTAAGCGTTAGTTGTGTTGACAGTATAAAAATGCCCGTTTCATTATAAAAGCTGTTCTCAGTAACAGTCCAGGGTGTTTTTTATACAATGTTGTTTGTATCTCTCAAAAGCATTGCATACTGCTCATATACAGGCTGTGCAGGCAGTCTAAAGTTTACTGAGAAGTGTCATTTCAGTGACGACCTTGCTTGAATGCCCTTTGCATTATTTTGATCGGGTGTTGTCTATACCGGTCATGAGTTCGTTTTCCGATGTTTTTGTTGCTCATCAACATTATTCTTGTCAGTCTCTTTTTAAAGTGGGATATCCTTAGTGAAATCGTATCAGCATGCATTTTTGTTCAGCTTGTTGAAATGTACTATTTCGCCCTTTTGTAAAAAATAAATTACAACTCTGCATAGTTTTTACCTAGGTAGACCAGATATAGAGTTTTGATAAAGGAAGCTGTTTTTCAACTTATGATTGAATTGGAGCACAATGCATGTACGTACTTGTATCACGTAGGCATACACATGCAGGTTTGTTCTTCAAACCACTCGCGAAGGGATGCGTTTCTAACATGAGTGATTGTCTACTCCCACAGACGATAAGCTGATGGTTGACAGCCTCATTGCTGGTGCTGTGTCAGGCATGAACAGCGCAGACTTTGACAACAATGATGACTTTTGGAATGACTACCTACCCGAGGAGAACCTAATCGCGGAGGAAAATGCAATATCTGATGAAATCCCATTTCAGGAAAATGAAATCGTGGATGAAATTGCATTCCAGGAAAATGCAATTGTAGAGGGAAATGCAATCATGGAGGAAATCTTATTCCAGGAAAATGAAGTTGAAAGCGACATCGCGTTCCAGGAAAATGCAATCGCGGAGGAACTAGCATTTGACCAGGAAAATGCGTACGCTGAAGAATACGAGAGCTCGGATAGATTGGCATTCAAGGAATTCTTACAGGAGGATGAATATGATTTATGGTGAAGGAAGCGAGGTGACATGCTCTGTTCTAGTTCCGAGGAAAATAAAATTTTTCACACCACTGGACTAATACCCTACTAGCTCACTGCCCCTCTTCCACTAACATTGTAGCAGTCTCCCGTGCCACCTACTTCGCGCTGCGTCCACTTGTGGTAGTTATTCGGAAACCGCTTGCTTGGCCTGCCCATGGCCTTCTGAATTCCCAATCCCAAGTCTGTGCTCACAGATCCTGACACATACATGATACCACCACTTTGCCCTGCACAAGTCATGCTACCCAGGTGTGTGGTCTTTTTCGTACATGCTGATCATTTTTCATGATGCAGAACTTTGACCAAATAATATGCGGCAGGACATTTCATGAAGACAATTAACATCAAACTACATAAAGTCACTTTATGCACTGCTAAACAAAGCACCTAGTGGATGTTGTGAAAGATGGGCGTTACTTGACCTTCAATTCGTTACTGAATGCAGGAACAGCGCAACCTAGAAGTAGTTACTTCGTAACTACGGAAGCGAAAAAACAAGGACAGAAAAGAGCGCTGACTTTCAACAAAGATTTATTTTCGGAGTGGATGTACATATATAGGCGAAAAATGAGAAAATTGGGCATGTGTAGAGGGGTGCAGAACAACCACTGCGATACAATGTCAGCAAAACTCTTGTCTCTTGTTGAATGGGCTGAAAACAAATACATATGTAACTTAAAAAAAGGTCGAGATACGCAATCTGTTTTTGCAACAACGCAACCGATGGGCAACTTACACATTTATTATCAGACTTGTTTATTTATAAGCTTCGATTATCTCACGGGTGGCCTGCGAGCTGTGCTTGCTTAATACCTCGCAACGCTCAAAAACTGGCACGCAGCCGCAGTCTCGGCAGTGGATTCCGAGGTGTTCTTGAACTACGTTGTGTACATTGTTATTGTGCTCTCTTAAACGGTCATTAAGGCACCTTCCAGTTTGCCCTATGTATACTACTCCGCACGAAAGCGGAATGAGATATACGACACCAATAACACAAGGTACAAAGCGCGTTCTGTGTTTCACTGTGCATCTTCCTCTAATAGCAGCTGGATTATTCACTAGCTTACAAAGCTTTGCAAGCTTTTCTGGGGCAGAAAAAACAACAGTGACACCAGCGCGTTTACCAATTTTTTTCAGCCGATGCGACACGTTATGCAGATAAGGAACTGCAACACATTTCATAGGAATAGATGCGCTTTGAGGCTGAGATCGCCCTCCTTGATATTTAATTTGCTTGAAAAGTTTTTCCAGCAACCGCAGAAATCGGGGCGCTCGAGTAACCAGCGCTTAAAAGGCGCTCTACCTGTGCTTTGAAACTGCATTGCATCGAGTGCGGGCATGACCTCTTGAGAGCGTTTACCAGGCAATCTTTAATGATACCCCTTTTCACCAATTTTGAATGTGCTGAGGGGAAAGGTAAAAGGGGTTTACCACTTTTCGATGAAAACAGCCAGCACAAATGATTACTTCTAAGACAGAGTGTTAGGACCAAGAACCTAATCGAATTTCCAGACGGTAACTCATGCGTAAGTTCAAGAGGATACAAGTGCTTCTTAAACAAATCTAGAAGACTAAGGACAATAACTTCAAAAACAGTATCCAAACAATCAATAAATACAATGAAATCATCAACAATCCTACAGACCTTCACAACGAGAGACAAGTTGAGATCTTTTTGAATGTGGCGATCCTTATGCACGATAAAAGATGTCACTCAGGACTGGTGCCAAACAGGAACCTATGCAAACGCCACTTTTTTTAATTAAATGTTGCTCATTCCAAGACGCAACCGTTGACTTTAAATAAAATGAAAGCAATTCCAGAAAACCATGAACTGGCATACCTGACGCATTCTGGAAGTTTATCGACCTAAACGAATTAATGCATTTTTCTAAGCACTGGAGCAGTGCGGAATGGTATACATAGGGCAAACCGGAAGGTGCCTTAATGACCGTTTAAGAGAGCACAATAACAATGTACACAACGTAGTTCAAGGACACCTCGGAATCCACTGCCGAGACTGCGGCTGCGTGCCAGTTTTTGAGCGTTGCGAGGTATTAAGCAAGCACAGCTCGCAGGCCACGCGTGAGATTATCGAAGCTTATCAAATAAACAAGTTTGACGGTAAATGTGTAAGTTGCCCATCGGTTGCGTTGTTGCAAAAAGAGATTGCGTATCTCGACCTTTTTTAAGTTACATATGTATTTGTTTTCAGCCCATTCAACAAGAGACAAGAGTTTTGCTGACATTGTATCGCAGTGGTTGTTCCTGCACCCTTCTACGCATGCCCAATTTTCTCATTTTTCGCCTATATATGTACACCACTCCGAAAATAAATCTTTGTTGAAAGTCAGCACTCTTTTCTGTCCTTGTTTTTTTCGCTTCCATAGTTACAAAGTAACTACTTCTAGGTTGCGCTGTTCCTGCATTCAGTTATGTCCTACCAACTTGCCCAAGCTTCTACGCTTGATAGCTTCAATTCCTTGTTCACAAAAACAAACTTGTGTAAGTTTCCTTTCATAGGAATAGGCAGCCAGAAACCTTTATTGAAAAATGGTTGGGCTTCTATATATATTCTGACCATTTGCAATACTTGGCTCTCGTCTTTTTTTTTTCGGGGAAATACTTTGATCACATCGATTCTAGCCTGAACCATGTTTACATTGATTTCCAATGCGCGCATCAACGTTGTGCCTGTTTTATCCGCCATGTAACTTGCCTTGCATCTTGGCTGCACTTAGATGTGCGAACATGTTATCTTCTTTCCTCGCATTCAACAATGAGCACTCTCGTCTGCCTTGGAGGTTGAGGTGCCTGTGTGTTGCACCACTGATGTTATCAAAAACGTATGTTCATTTCGGAGCCAAAATGAGCTTTGGACTCATTATTACTGAATCGTAAACATGATTCGGGCCTCCTTTTTTTTACACATAGAACTAGGATGTTTGGCTGGTTGTAAAAGCATTGTTGTAACTTTGGGATTGAATCGGACAGATCCAGAAGTTTCCAGAATTTTATCTGCACTCTGGCGTTAGCAGTGAGGTGCAAGCAGTGCCCCCTTCTAGGTCATTTCATTTCGCACTGTAAATGAGTGCTGAACTTGGAGTCGTGTGTTAATACTATGAAGCTATCAAATGTTGCACATGGGATTCTTTTGTTGCTGTGGACTTGTGTTGAATGATGAATAAAGTCTAGGCAAATGAAAGCTGGATGTGTCTTGTTGTCTGTTTTGCGTTCCCTTGTTATGCTGCATGAAGCTCTTATGTTTTGCTTGAACCCTGAGCCACCTATTGCTAGTGCTTTCATTTATTGCAAGGCACAACATCCAACTAACTGGTGAGCACCAGCTGCTTTGTTGTCAAGTTTCTTGTTGCATGGCTTGAAGCTTGAAATTTTTGCTGAAGCAAAATTACTGAAAAGTGTTCATCTCAGAGTTCCAAGATCTTTTCTGTGCAAGATAGGAATGTGCAATGGACACGTATATAAAAAATGGGGGCTCCCATCTCCCCTTTTTTTTATTCGTTTTACCCAAATACTTAGCAAGTTTGTGTCCTTGCAGTGTGTCTACATCATATAACTGTTATTGTGTGCTCCCTTGCTTGGATTTCTTCAAAAAGATGCATAAGCCTTATTACGGCTGAGATCAGTGATGAAGCTCTGTTGATTACGCTTTCCCAACTCTGAAGCAGGAAGGGTTCAGTCTTGCTTCTTTATGGCCATTGGTGCTAGTCTTGTAGCTTACCGAGTGTCTTCTGACGGTGCGTAATGTTTTGCTGGTGCTGTCAACTTGCTGATGACAACTGAGATTACTTTTAGGAGTGTCTGGGATTCCATTTTCCATGAAATGTAATTTTCAGATATGTAGGAATAGTTACTTTTCTTGCATTTTTTTAAGCCTACAAATACTGAAGTTTGGACACTCGCTAGAATTCATACGATTAAAAGTGAGAATCTTGGCCGCATTTCATAACTGGCTGGCAATGTCGCAGAAACTATGCAAGTAGAGATGCGACTGTGAGAGCTTGTCGTAGAAAAGTGCCACTCGTTTGATCAGTGGGACAAAGCTCCAGATATGCGAACTTTTCCATCCACCACTTGCTAATCATGTCGTATATCTCTACATATAAGTATCAAATTTAATACTATGTTGAAATACCTCGTGCAATCCTGCGTACAAGTACCGGGCAGTATTGCAGTAAAATACCCTGTGACCAATCGCATCATCCCAGGGTCTGATAATCAGTCTGTGAGAATATTCGAACGCTCCAAATGTTCGAAGTAATATTACAGTATTCAAATTCGCTTCAATTTGAATTCAAAATATCGAGAATTTTGAACTATTCGAAATGAACGAATAAGTCTCCAAATGTAATCTCTTGCAAAAGTGGCTTACTACATCAGAGCGGTGCTAAGCCACGAAAGCATCCAAGTGCACATTTATTCACAATGAAACCACTTTGCAAAGGTCGTTTCACCACGGTGAAAGGGTGCTAAGCCGTGAAAACACATTCAGAGGAAATTCACACTTTCGCTAAGTGGTTTTTCAAGGTGACATGAATATAACATATTAATCCTCACATTGGCTGACCGGAAATTTTGTGTGCAAAAAACATTCACAGGACAAGAGGACTGGACGGGTGCTTCCTGTTCTCTTGTCTTGTGAATGTGCGTTTTTTACTATCATAATGCACTGTCAAGTATGCACTATCTAGCCAAATTTCAAGTTTTGCTAAACCATCTCTCACATTGATTTATCATTTCTTAAATTTAAAAGCTTGTTATACCAGCTTATATGCTCTAAGTATAGTAAATATTTTGCAGGTTATCACTTGTGTCGTATAAAAATTTATTGTGAAAGCAGTGTGGCTTAGCAGTCAGAGTAGCGCCCGTCTGACTGAAACACACATCTCGTCTGACAGCAACACAAAACAAGCACAGAAACTCATTGTCTCTCTCTTCCTCACTACACTTGCATTGTACCAAAAGTCTAATCCTGCTGCTACTCTACTAAACGTTGATAAATTTTAAAACGCAAAACATTTTTTACAGGTTATCTCTTGCATTGTACCAAAAATAAAGTCCTGCTACTACTAAGTGTTGTTCCCACTTCAATTAAAAGTCAATTTCACCGCACATTTCCCTGCAAGGGTGAAGTAACGAATGCGATAGCTACAATTCGTAGTGGTGTATGAAGTAAGGCTGCAAGCTAGCTGTTTTGTATCTGATCTCAAAATGCTGGTGTAATAGAATATGGCCATATTGAGATTACACCAGCATTTTAAGATCAGATTCAAAACAGTTAGCTACACCGCAACAAATTATTCCTATCACATTTATTACTTCACCGTTGCAGTGAATATGCTTCAGGTACTTTTTTTGCTCAGTTGGGAGTGCCACATGTAAAAGGGTGTATGAGCCGCCTGTTGATGGCTGCCAAGATAGCGAGATGACGCACGTGCCAGCAATGTAGCAACAATGCCTGTAAAATCCAAGTTCGCAGTTTCTGCTCGAGCGAACCCCCTCGCCTCAGGTGTTTTCATCAGTGTTGAAGTTAAGCGAGGCGTTTCCTTTCTGCTTGAGCATTCGGTGGTAGGTCTAACAGGTGGAGTGGATCTTATTGCACAGGTCCTACAAACGACTGAGAGGGGCCCTCTTATTTGAACTCTGCTTCAACCACATTTGTCACCTCCGCTTGTGTAGCATTACCCACCGGTTGAATGTGCGATGCTCTGGGGAATCTGATAAATTTGGACTTTATACATAGGAACATGACAGTGACCTCAACGACGAAATTTCGTTGAGACTCCGTATAATTCCTATCGCGATGAAATGGCATTTCTACAGGCCTCGTTTCAATTTTTTAAAATGATTGTGCAGGATGATTGGGTCATCATGAGTATGCCCATTTTTCTTATAATAGATGACGTACAGACCTACGCCTTGTTTGTAAACAGGGGTAGGCACCATCGATATAGGTGGGGCTATTGTAGCAACGTCGTGGTGCGTTGGCTCTGCCCAGCCATCTTCGATCAAAGCTCGCTATGATCATGTGACAACTGGTGCTGCAGGTGCAAAAGCTGCCTCCAAGCCCCGCTCATTAGAGCACTTTCCTTCGTGTTTACAACTGGTGGCCACAAAAGAGGAAGTTGCAGTGACTGTAAAAAGTACTCTGAAATGAACATATGAGCCATGTTGGCGTGTAGCCAGAACCTTGTCAAAAGAAGAGGTATCATAACGGCGGGGGATGTGTCTCATTGAAAAATGTAATTGCTTTTGTGGGAGTCTAGCCGCTTGTCTATGTTTTAACTGGTGCAAGAATGACTGACCCAGACAAGCAATTTAAAAGGCTCTTGGGTGTGCATGCAGTAAATACATAGTTAAGAATAATTACAGTTAATCCTTGCATGTAAATAATGTGCCAGGAAAAGTATTCATAAATATGTCAAAGGTGATCTTAGCAGCACTGTCTTCTGTGATATGCTTATGCTAATGCCTCAACAACATGCTATGGATAATGCGGTACAGCCTACGAACAGGCTCTGCACGTTTTTCGGAATGCAGTTTTTCTGCGAATTTCGACAACACGAAAATCTCGCGAAGCTCACTGCAGCCAAAACAGCCTTTCCCGGTACACTTGTGTCGGGTGTCTCATTGCAACCACACACAATCGGGAAAAGCATTGCCAAAGTCATCCTTGCGTTCACTTCTGCTTTAATGAACCGCAGAAACGTGCTCGGTGACAGAGTGCCACCTGTAGTTCACGCGAGTGTAATTAAGTCCATTTGACACGTTTAAGGCTTCTGCAGTTATACTAACAGTGGCTAAGATGAAAAATTCCTCGCATATGACAATGCGGTAAATATGCTCGCTATGCCACTGTACAAAGCTTATTCCAAAAAGTACGATGTGGCACATCATATATTACAAATGCTTGACAAAGCTAACCATTTTTGCTGGGTAAGCCACTTCAAAACATAAGCAAAGAATTGGCATCGAAGAGAAGTTCGTGCATCTTATAGGCGCGACCAATTGCTTTCGACTGGTTTTATAAACAGAAAACTGGGGGGGGGGGGGGAGAAAAACTTATTACATCTTGCGCCTTCCTGCACAAATGACCAATGCAGCTTGTCTGTATGCAGTTTTTTATATTGCACGCTCTACGGAAAACACAGCGACAACTGCAGTGGTCATGGTTGCTTTTGTGAAGTATGTCGGTGAAATTCTTCTATACTATCCAAATTTGATACGAAATTATTGGAATGAAATTGATATTCCCTTTGAAATAAAAATTTACTATTTGCACTAGCCTATTGATAACACAGGTGGGCAGATGAGATTAGAAAGTTTCAGAGTATAAAGTGGTGGCAGTTAGCACAAGATGAGTTGACTGGCAGAGTATGGGAGATGCCTTTGACGTGCAGTGGGCATAGTAAGGCAGATGATGGTGATGATGCATGATAACATATACTGTCACGGGGTCATGACGTGGCCGAAGACAGGAGACTTCGTGTTGGGATTTAACTGTTTATTTGGGCGAACCTGTGCCCGGTAAACGGAAAGTCCAATTACAGCAGCAGTCTCGCACAGATAGCAGTCTCGAACTGATAGCGACGAACGGAGCGTCAGCCTTCGATCAACAACTGACAAGCGGCGAAGCGCGTCGGCATTTATACTCTTGCCGTCGAATGTTCTAGCGTTATCGCTGGCGGGGGCGTAGGTTCCAGAACAATCTGTACCGTTCGCACAGTGAGCGTGATCATATCGAAATGATCTACTACAGTCCCGAAGCTTCTCGAAAAGTGCAGGCGCGGTTTGCGCTGAGAATTGTGTAGTGTTTTGGGACGATTACAAAACTTGGTAAATGGAACGTGGCGTTGCCCCCCTCTGAAAAAAGGCATCGTCCCGATGCTTTAACTAAAGATGAAAGTACAATAATAATGCAAGAAAGTACAATGAATAAATTACGATACAAAAAAAACACTGTTTCAGTTTGTTAACGCGCATGAAACGGCTTGAGGCGCGCGACATGGGCGACTTCAGGTCACGATCGGCGTCGTTGAGAGTTCGTGATGCCGTCGGGGACAACCTCGTAATCAAGTGGGCCGAGACATCGAACCACCCTGTACGGTCCGAAGTACCGTCGCAGAAGCTTTTCACTTAGTCCACGTCGGCGTATCGGCGTCCACACCCAAACACGTTCACCGGGCTGGTATTCCACGAAGCGTCGTCGAAGGTTGTAACGGTGGCTGTCGGTCGTCTGTTGATTCTTGATACGGAGACGCGCAAGTTGTCGGGTTTCTTCGGCGCGGCGCGTTGAAGGTACTCGCTCACATCGAGGTTTTATTCGTCGGTGACGTTGGGTAACATGGCATCGAGCGTCGTTGCCGGGCTCCTACCGTAGGCCAATTTGTATGGAGATATCTGCGTCGTCTCCTGCACCGCCGTGTTGTATGCGATGGTCACATACGGAAGAATGGCGTCCCACGTCTTGTGTTCGACATCGACGTACATTGACAGCATGTCGGCGATCGTCTTGTTAAGCCGCTCGGTGAGGCCGTTGGTCTGTGGGTGGTACGCTGTCGTCCGGCGGTGGTTTGTTTGGCTGTATGCCAAGATCGCTTGAGTTAAGTCGGCAGTGAATGCCGTTCCTCTGTCGGTGATAAGGACCTCCGGGGCGCCGTGACGTAGGACGATATTTTCGACGAAGAACTTAGCTACCTCGGATGCACTGCCTTTTGGCAGGGCTTTTGTCTCGGCGTAGCGGGTGAGGTAGTCAATAGCTACCACGATCCACTTGTTTCCGAAAGCCGACGTCGCGAATGGCCCCAGTAGGTCCATACCAATCTGCTGGAAAGGTCGGCAAGGTGGATCAATTGGCTGCAGAAGTCCCGCTGGCCTTGTCGGCGGTGTCTTGCGTCGCTGGCAGTCCCGGCATGTCCTCACATAACGAGTGACATCGGTGGTAAGACGTGGCCAGTAGTACCTTTCTTGTATCCTCGCGAGCGTGCGAGAAACACCGAGGTGCCCTGCCGTCGGATCGTCGTGCAGGGCCTGCAGGAGTTCTGGTCGCAGAGCTGAAGGCACCACAAGGAGGTACTTGGCTCGAAGCGGTGAAAAGTTTTTCTTTTGTAGAAGACCGTTTCGTAGGAAGAACGACGCAAGTGCGCGCTTGAATACCTTCGGGACTTCGGCGGTCCTGCCTTCGAGGTATTCTGTCAGGGCCTTAAGTTCCGGGTCGGCCCGCTGTCGTTCAGCGAAGTCGTCGGTAGTTATCGTTCCCAAGAAGTAGTCGTCCTCTGGGTCATCGGGTAGCGGTTGGTCGACAGGCGCACGAGAGAGACAGTCGGCGTCGGAGTGTTTTTTGCCGGCCTTGTAAATGACGGTAATGTCATATTCTTGAAGTCTCAGGCTCCATCGTGCGAGGCGACCTGAAGGGTCCTTCAAGGTGGCTAGCCAACACAAGGCGTGGTGGTCTCTCACAACTTTGAAGGGCCTGCCGTAGAGGTAGGGGCGAAATTTCGACGTAGCCCAGATGATGGCGAGGCACTCCTTTTCTGTTGTGGAATAATTTGCTTCTGCTTTGGATAGCGATCGGCTGGTGTAACTAATAACCCTTTCAAGTCTGTCAGCCCTCTGCACAAAAACGGCGCCAAGACCTACGCTGCTTGCGTCAGTATGTATTTCTGTCTCGGCGAATTCGTCGAAATGGGCAAGTAACGGAGGCGTCTGGAGGCGATGTTTAAGCTCCTGGAAAGCGTGTTCCTGTGGCGCTTCCCACTTGAACTCCACGTCGGCCTTGGTAAGGTTTGTGAGAGGATCGGCGATGCGGGCGAAGTTTTTCACGAACCGCCTATAATAGGCGCACAGGCCCAGAAATCGGCGCACGGCTTTCTTGTCAGTAGGCGGCGGGAAGTCGGCGATGGCGGCTGTTTTCCGTGGATCGGGACGAACTCCAGACTTGCTGATAACGTGCCCCAGAAACAAGAGCTCCTCATACGCAAATCTGCACTTTTCTGGCTTCAGTGTGAGTCCGGAAGTCTTTATGGCTTGAAGTACAGCTTCAAGGCGCCGAAGATGCTCGTCGAAACTCGAGGAAAACACGACGAACGTCGTCCAAGTACACAAGGCAAGTCTGCCACTTCAATCCTGCCAGTACTGTATCCATAACACGCTGAAAAGTTGCAGGCGCTGAGCAAAGGCCGAAGGGCATCACCTTAAACTCGAAGAGGCCGTCCGGTGTTATAAACGTCGTCTTCTTTCGGTCTCTTTCGTCGACTTTGATTTGCCAATAGCCAGTCTTGAGGTCCATTGACGAAAAGTACTTGGCGTTATGGAGCCGATCAAGTGCGTCGTCTATTCGTGGGAGAGGATACACGTCCTTTCTTGTGATTTTGTTCAGGCGGCGATAATCGACGCAGAAACGTAGGGTCCCATCCTTTTTCTTCACTAACACCACGGGGGATGCCCATGGACTCTTGGACGGCTGGATAACGTCATCCCGCAGCATTTCATCAACTTGTCTCTTCATGGCCTCACGTTCTCGCGTCGAAACCCTGTACGGACTCTGACGGAGTGGTCTGGCATTTTCTTCGGTTATGATGCGATGTTTCGTGATTGGGGTCTGCCGAATTTTCGATGACGACGAAAAGCAATCTTCGTACTGTTGGAGCACGGCCTTGAGCTGTTCTTGCTTATCGTTCGGAAGTCTCGGATTGACGTCGAAAGCTATGGGAGGGGCTTGGTTCCTCTGAGCAGGTTCCGCAGAATCGGCGAGGGCGAAAGCACTGGTGGCTTCGATAATTTCTTCGATGTATGCGACCGTTGTTCCTTTGTTCACATGTTTGTACTCATTGCTGAAATTCGCGAGCATAACCATTGCTTTGCCTCCCCGCAGCTCTGCAATTCCTCTTGCGACGCAAATATTTCGGGTGACCAACAGATGCTGACTGCCTTCAACGACGCCTTCGAAGTCAGGTGATTTAGGAGCGCCGACTGGAATAATGACGCTTGAGCGAGGCGGAATGGTGACTTGTTCTTCCAGCACATTCAAGGCATGGTGTCCTGACGGCGTGCGCGGCGGTAGTGCTTCTTCTGTGGATAACGTTATCGACTTTGTTTTTAGGTTGATGACAGCACCATGGAGGCATAAGAAGTCCATGCCAAGGATGACATCTCTCGAGCATTGCTGTAGGA
Source organism: Rhipicephalus microplus (assembly GCF_013339725.1). Classification (NCBI taxonomy): domain Eukaryota; kingdom Metazoa; phylum Arthropoda; class Arachnida; order Ixodida; family Ixodidae; genus Rhipicephalus; species Rhipicephalus microplus. The sequence goes on from NC_051165.1 coordinate 120,342,051, forward strand.
CTACGAAGTCTGTAGGATAAATACTGCCTGTTAATGGTGACTCTCGCTGTGCAGATTCCTGCAGGCGTTACGAGATGACCTCCGACTGTGCGGATTTCAGGGCCTTTCCAAGCTGTTCTAACTTTCTTTAACTTTGCGGCGAACGACCCACTGATGACAGAATAGTCGGCTCCAGTATCGACGAGAGCGGTCACGCTGTGGCCGTCGATAAGAACGTCGAGGTCACTAGTTCGCCGTCTCGCATTACAGTTAGGGCGTGGCGTCGGGTCACGGCTGCGTCAGCTTGTTCCGCTGCTTTCATGTTGCGTCGTCAGGCCACCTTCGGTAAGTGAGCTTTCGCCGTCAGGGCTTTGCCTGGTTGGCATTGTGTTCGGAAAGCTCCGTCGCGGCGGCGTCGTCGTCGGAGGATCTTCGGTAGTTCGTCGCACAGCAACCGCACCTCCACCGGTTGCTGCCCTTAGTTTCCCGGATACAGGCTAGGAGACCGGCCCCGCGTTGGGCCAGAGTACTGCCGGTGGTGCGGTGACGTGCGGCGGCTGGGCGACGGCGAACGCGAAGGGCTTCGTTGTGTCCACCGAGTTCCTGTCAGGTAGTCGGCGATGTCACGTGGTCGTTCTCCTGGCTGTGGACGCGGTGCATTGACGGCGAAGCCACACAGTCCTATCTGTCGGTACTGGCAACGGCAGTATGTGTGTCCGTGTGATGAGTGAAGTGGCCGTGCGTGATCGGGAAGATAGAATTGTGTTTGAAGTGCGCGCCACAGATACAGTCGAAGAAGACGACGCAGGAAAATCAGGGTAGTGGGGTGGTGCGAAGAAGAAGGAGTGAGGCAGACGTGGCTGAAAGGAAGAAGCAAGGTTGAAGAACCAGTGCGTGGGAGCAGTGACCCGTCGGGTTGCGGACTCGAGGTCTCAGCGGGCTCCCACCTGGGGCCATACCAGCCGTCCTTGCAGTTCGGGCCTGGCGTGGGCGAAACGTCGCCAGGACGTTTCCGCCAGGCAAGTCTGGCACTTACGGCAGCAAGCACCAGCAAGCGTTCGAGATAGACAAGGCAAACGCCATGCGTGCTCCAGGTCAACGACCTCCGCAGTGAGCCGCGTCGGCCGTCCCTTCCCAGCGTTGAGTTTGCCGCCGGGACTTGACCACCGCCTTCCTCTCCGGTGAACTCTCTGTTTTTATGCCCTTGTGACTCTCGCACCAGTATTCCAAGCATATTATATTTTTTCTCTTACTTCATTTATTATTAGACCTTCCATGTCTTTTGTAAACACATTTTTCTTGTGTGATTGCATAAACGGCATCGTTACTGCCCGATGACGATTGAGTCATCGCAGGTTTCCGTTCAGAAACACGAGCGTCTCATCTAGAGCTTTGTCTCTCTATACAGCTCGTTACAGTCCGGCCTCGCCGCAGTGGTAACAGAGCGGGCGATGGTCAGGGGTGCGCCAGACGTCAGTCTTCCTCGGTGCACTGCGCTGGGCCGCTGGCGAACGGTATGACGTCGGTGGGGGTGGTGGTGGCGGTGGCGTCTGTCGACGGAAGTGCGATGGGGCGGCGTTTTGGCGTGGACGGGGAGCGTTGTGGCGCAGTGCAGCGGCGTAGCTCCCTGCTCCGGCTCGAGCAGCGGTGCGTGGGGAATTTGAAGCGATTGCCGAACTTCTTCTCGCACAATGTCGGCGATTGAATCCACTTGAGGCTGCGCCGAAGGCAACAGCTTGTGCAGCTCTTCTCGCACGATCGCTCGGATCGTTTCACGCAGGTCTCCGGAGTTACTGGCTTGAGCAGCAGCGCAGTCTGCAGTCAGTCGACGATTATACTGTCTGGTGCGCATGTCCAGGGTCTTTTCGATAGTGGTCGCTTCGGCTACAAATTCTTGGACGGTTTTCGGTGGGTTTCTCATCAGTCCCGCGAAGAGCTCCTGTTTGACCCCTCGCATGAGGAAACGAACTTTTTTCTCCTCAGGCATGTCTGGGTCAGTGTGACGAAATAGTCGGGTCATTTCTTCTGTGAAAATGGCGACATTTTCATTTGGTAGCTGAACCCGGGTCTCTAATAAAGCAGCGGCCCTCTCTTTGCGAGCGATGCTCGCGAACGTTTGCAGGAATGCGCCGCAGAAAACATCCAACGTTCGGAGCGTGGACTCCCGATTTTCGAGCCAGGTCCTTGCGGTGTCTTCCAAATAGAAGAACACACGACGCAGCTTTTCGTCATGGTCCCAGCGGTTGAGGGCCGCCACACGGTCGTATGTTTCTAGCCAGGACTCCGGGTCTTCGAACGAGGACCCATGGAAAATTGGTGGTTCCCTGGGTTGATGCATGACTATCGTGGTCTGGGACGCTGCGGTTGTCATTGTCGCTGCAGTCGCGGTCATGGCCTTGGTCTTCCGCGCCTTGTCTTGTAGAAGCCCGTACTTCGGTGGTAGCCCTTGCTGTCGGCGGCTTGTTCGCTGCTCCTGGTTGGCGTCGGTGTCTTCTCCGCGACGTGGGCTGGGTTCACGGCTTGACGGGGGCGTCCGGTACATGAACGAAGCAGCACCTCCACCAGATGTCACGGGGTCGTGACGTGGCCGAAGACAGGAGACTTCGTGTTGGGATTTAACTGTTTATTTGGGCGAACCTGTGCCCGGTAAACGGAAAGTCCAATTACAGCAGCAGTCTCGCACAGATAGCAGTCTCGGACTGATAGCGGCGAACGGAGCGTCGGCCTTCGATCAACAACTGACAAGCGGCGAAGCGCGTCGACATTTATACTCTTGCCGTCGAATGTTCTAGCGTTATCGCTGGTGGTGGCATAGGTTCCAGAACAATCTGTACTGTTCGCACAGTGAGCGTGATCATATCGAAATGATCTACTACAGTCCAGAACCTTCTCGAAAACTGCAGGCGCCGTTTGCGCTGAGAATCGTGTGGTGTTTTGAGACGATAACAAAAACTTGGTAAATGGGACGTGGCAATACTTAGATTACGCCCTTCTCATAATTAGTTTCTTGTGGCTAGCATGAGCTTAGACCTTATGGCCTCTGTCTGCTTGAGATCTGCACAAGTTGCGTGAACTGCTTCTAAAAGCAGCATTTATGAATAGTAACGGTTGGTTGGCACTCTGTAGCGGTGGTTTTAGTAACAGCAACGTCTGTCCGAGTAACTCTTGAAGTGTTGTGAAATGCGTCAAACAATCGTAGCCGCTTATCGAAAACAGTCACTTAATGATCTGCCATGGGGAGATTGTAATACGATAATGGTAGCTTGCAATCAGATGCCCAATAATGAAAGCACCCACTTACGATGTGCCATAGAAAGACTTTAATGGATTATGGTAATAAGACGTTCTTGACGTTCGTGTTTACTCGGTTCTGATGCACTACCTTTTCGTTCCTAAAAAAAAAAATGTCTCGCAACGACTTGGGCACTGCACTTCAGCACTAAATCAAAACTGCATTCGAACTGAGATACTAGCTTGGTGAACGTCATCGCCACGTGCATCTCTCATGAACACACTCATTGTTTGTTTCAACAGGTGATAACGATTATGACTTCTGGGACCCAAGTGACTATGATGGTATGTGTAAAGCACTTTTGTACTTTCAGTGATATGGTGGGTGGCAGTCCTGCCAATATTGTGAAAATGCCTATTTCATTGTCTGAGCTATTCTCAATAACTGTTCTTTTTTTTACACTTATTAGTATCACTCAAAAACACTGCATACTGCTCGAATGCAGGCTGTTTCTTTTAAATGCCACCGAAAATTGTAACGTGAACGAACCACCCTGCTTGAATGTCCTCCACCGAAGTTGACGAGGTGTTGTCATTACTATACTTGCAGCCAACTTTCTTTTCCTGTGAGTGGTATGCTATGGGTGGCGAGTGTCTGCACACGCGCTCTACATGAAGTAGCCCATCATTAGGAGTGTTTTGCATTGCTGTGGAATGCGATGGGTGCATGCTATCAACGTTTCGTATCAATGCAGACGCCGCTTTGCGCTAAGGCCTGCGTAAAAGGGGTACTTTTTCATACGTGCCAATGTGAAAAGTGACAGTGTAAAATGTAAACCAAGCACAAATATCTCGCTGGTGTGGGCTGCATCCAGTTTCAAAGAGCTACATGTAGAAAATGGAGTATTTTCATATGCACTCAAACTGCAATATACTAAACACAGACATAGCGAAATATTGGTTATAGCGAAGTAAACTAAAAATTGTCTTGCAATATATAATGTTAAGAGTAACCTTTATAGTGAATTTCTGGATATTACAAACTTAATTTTCTTGCAAGGTGCAACTTTCTTACAATGGAATTTGAGTGTATAGCGTAGAAAATACTGATGCAGTTATTAGGCTTCAATCGTTAGTAGTGCTATAAGTGCTAATGAGCTCAGTTGTCCACAGCTGTAATGATGAGTTCTTTATGTAGCTTTTCAATGACAATAAAGGCAAGTATTCTCAATCTCTGTTAAGTTTGATTTCCTTCAGTTATGGCATTTGACATGTTCAAATGTAGCGTTTAGCTGTTTTGTGGAGGATTGCTTCTCAGTATAGTCTTCGCTATTACGTAGGTAGGCATAGTATAGAGTTTTGGTAAAGGAATGTGTTCTTCAGGCTCTCATTTGGTTGGAGCAAGTGCATATACACTCAAACCACATTATGACGAAGCTGCTTTTTACACGAAAATAAGTTCTTCATATCTGAAAATTAGTTATTAAGGTATATGCCTAGCACTGTCTATTTCAAGAGTATGCTATACTCACTTTGTTATAACCGATATTTTATTAATTGTGGGTCTGTTTGTCAAGGTTTGAGAATATTTTCATCCTGTGAGCTTAGACATGAGCAGTTAATGTTCAAACCACTCACAGGAGTAATACGTTTCTGACACGAGTGACCGTCTACTCCCACACATGATCAACTTTTAGCCGAGGGCCTCTTCAGAGCTGGCGGCGTGCTTATCAACTTCGGCGGCTGGGATGACCCCGACAGCGATGACTACGACGACTTCTGGGGTCAAGGTCCAGCTGACAAAGATTTAATCCCAGAGGACAATGCATTTGCAGAGGAAATCGCCTACCAGGAAAATGTAATCGTGGAAGAAAGCGAACTTCAGGAAAACGCGCTCCAGCTGGAAATTGAAATCGCATTTCGGGAATATGAAATTATGGTGGACGAAAATGCTGTCGCGGGGGAACTCGCAAGCTTAGATGAAAATGCTTTCGAAGAAGGCCCACTAGGAGATGAATTTTCGTTTTGTGAATGAAGCGAGACTGCAACACTGTTGTTTTTCCAAAGACAAAATTTTTCATACCATTGGATTAATACACTACTAGCCCACTGCCTTTCTTTTAATGTTCTTGCGGTTTCCCTTATGATATACTTCTCGCTGCATTCACTTGCCGTAACTATTGGGAAAAATTTTGCTTCGCCCATTTCTGGGTCCTGACACACACACGCTACCTCCACTTCACCCCACATAAGTCATGCTGCCATATGTGTGTTCGTAATCTTTTTATGCTACTGATCATTTTTCGTTATACAAAACTGCGCCCAAATTTTATGAAGCAGGACATTTAATGAAATCGAGAAAGTATGTCTAGTCGCATGGGGCACTGTTGAGCAAAACACATAACGGACATCATGACAGTTGCTCAGAATTTCCTCAACAAGTTGCTGTTCATTAAAAAAATGTTGCAAGCTAGTGCAAGTTTCCTTTCATGGGCGAGGCAGTCAGAAGCTCTTTTAATAAATAATTGTTTAGCTTCTAAATATATACTGTATCGAAAGCCTTTATTTATTACAGCATGAACCAAGTTTGTGTCCATTTTAAACACCGACATAATTATTGTGCCTCTTCGAAATACAACTTGCCTTAAGTTTGCTGTGCTTAGATGTGTGTGTGTGTGTGAACATTGTTTTGTTTTTTTCCTCCTGTTCAGTATTCAGAAGTATCGTCCATTTACAGTTTGCCGTGTTTGTGTGTTTTGTAGCTGAACTTAGCCGACATGCATATTTTTGTAGTTGGGAGCAATCACAAAATGAGCTTTGGATGCGTTAAAACATAAATGTGTTTCAGGCCTCATGTTTTTTACATCAACAAGTGTTTCAGTGGCTGTAAAAGCATTATTGTGAAGTAGGGGTTAAACGGGACAGATCCAAAAGTTTCCAGTATTTTATTTGCTCTGCAGTGTTTGTGATAAATTGCAAGTGGCACCCCCTTCTAGGACGTTTCATTTCACCTTGTGAATGTGCTCAACTTTGGAGCCATGTGCAAACAGTCGGAAGGTACCAGACGTTGTACACAGCATTATTGTTTGTTTGTTTATTGTCACTGACTTGCATTTGATGTTGAATAAAGCGAAGGAAAGCTGCATGTCTAGTCTGTTTGCGTGCCTTTGCTGCTCTTCTAATAGCTCGTACCTTTTTATAGTCTGACCCACCTCTTGTCGGTATGGGTATTCTATAGCTGTGAAGGTGACCTACTAAAGGTGCTCACCAGCTATTCCATTATCAAATTTCTCGTGGTACAGGCTGAAGCCTGAGAATTTCTTCAACAGTGGAATCACTGAACAATGTGTGTGAAAGTGGAGGCTTGGATGCTTACCACAAGGTTCCAAGAGCTTCGCTTTGCAGAACAAGAACAAGGTATGGTGGCTCTACCAGAGGAAAAGGTGGTTCCCCCATTTTCGTTTTACTCAGGCATCTCACAACATTGAGTGTGCTGAAATGAAAAAAGACAGGTGCCATCAAGGAAGAGAACTTAAGGTCAGAACAGAAAGGATGTTGTAATACAATCTAAACAGTGTGTTTACCTTATTAGGATTGTGTACTCACTTCTTTATACTCCTTCTGAAAAGTGTACGAGCCTTATTTTGAAAAACTAAAGGCGCACGGAACTAGCGTAGAAAGGCATATATGTATGTATATGGTGTGTGCGCGTGTGTGTGTGTGCGCATAAAGAGGTGCACAGGCACACACACAAGCACTACTGCAGCAGATTGGCGAGCAGACTCGTGCAATCCCAGAATGCCTGCAAGCTTTTAGTACTGTGGGAGAAGTGTGTGTGTGTCAAGACTGCTTTTTGGTTGCCCTCTGCTCGTTGGCTCCGTGCGAGCTCGAGACAGAAACGTTCTGAAATCATAAATACCACACATATCCAAATGCGCCTACACATGAAATATGAAATGAATAATACAGTCAATGTACGTATTATGTACAAAGTGGGTGTATATCAGATGAAGCAATTAAGTGGCATGTTCGTTATCATGTGCCATTATCGTCGACACATATTACCACGAGCTGGAACATGAAATTCCATTTAGTTCCATTGTCCAACTTCAAGGAATGGTGGTGCTAAAGTAAAAGCTGCTATGAGAAAGCTTGAGGTCCCCGTAGCCCCTGTATTACATTGAGGAAGCACTGCAGGGCTTCGTGGCAGTGCGGATTTCTCTTGAATAGGTATTTTCATAGATTACCGCACCTTTCGTTCAATTAACTACATTTAAAAGTGTGCTTAAATGTTTTCACAGCTTAGCACGGCTTAGCACTCCTTTACTGCAGTGAAACCACCTCTACAAGGAGTTAAATGTGCACTAATATACATTTAGATGGCTTCCTTCATGGCTTAGAAATCCTCTACTGCAGTGAAACTACTTTTACAGGGGCTGCATGTGAACTAATGTACATTTGTTCGTTCATTTTGAACACTTTGAAATATTAGAATCAAACAATTAGAATCAAAACAAATTCGATTATAGTTACATTTGTTCAAATATTTGCACAAGCCTAGTATTTAGAGTAGTAGTGGTAGTGTGCATTGCACCTAGTCGTGCAAGGCTGGGTCACAGAAAAGTCGACGAGCTCCTCACTGGTTCTAGCGTGGCTAGTGTTCTACCTTCTCGTTTTTTTTTTTTTTTCAAATCTTGCTATTTTTTCTATACATGGCCATATGTGCTCTTTTTTTTAGTGTGTATTTTTTTATCTGTTTCTGTCTTTCTATCTCATCTTTGTTCCATTTCTTTTTCTTTTTATTCCCTTTCTCTCACTGTATCTTTTTCTTTCTCTTTCTGTAATCAATAACACCTTCTTTTTCTCTTCCCTCACTCATCGTTCTTTACTCGTTCACCTCCTTTCCCTTGCGTCCCTTTCCAACCCCCTCCCTGTGTTTTTCTATACAAAGCTATGTTATGTTCTGCTAGCATGAGTACACAGCTCTGACTATCGCCTTGCCACGCTTCTAATATTTTTTTTTCCTGAAGAACGTATTTTTCGTTCTTTTCCTTTCTCTGTCTAGTTAACTATCTTCCTTTACTAAATGGCAAACGTACTGTCTGGTGTAGTTTGTAAGTATCAGAACTTCACCTAGTGCTCGTCGATAGTGTCAGTGAACACCAATTCCAGATGCATTTGCAAATTGTATTGACCACTCCGGGACTTGATGTCCGCACTACATCGACTTGAATCAATTTTTGCAATAGTGCATTCTGCCCCCCCGCTGTTCTTAAAAAGATCATGACGCTTCGAAAATGCTCACCTGTTCCAACGGTGGCACAACACACAAACGCAACACAGATAGAAATTGTAGAGGCCATTGCTGCTAAACACTGAAGTTCGTGACTGAATTACGATGCAATATATCCCACCTGGCCAAGTTACTTGAAAATTCGTTCATGGCCTGCTTAGTGAGATAATGAAAACGTAGTTTTCTGCTAAAAAATTCGCATAAAGGTCGAGGGCAACAACACGGGCAGCGCTTTTCAACTAAATTTATTTGTGTAGGACACAAAGAACACACACTCAAACATCGTTACAACAAAGTTTCAGCTTTGACTAAAATAAGTTTATGTCCGAAAATTCATTATTGGGTTTATTCCAACACTATATTGTTGAAAGATTGTTCTTTATTTACTTTGTTATAACCGATATTTCGTTATATCCGGGTCCGTTGTATCGAGGTTTGAGTTTATACCTAAACACAATGCGTGCACCTAAAACCACAAACATAGCTAACAGGACAACCAATGCTCAAGCAATCGATAAACTATGAAGAGATCAATAGGTCATTTGAGGTCTCTTGATCTGAATTATGACACAGCGCAAGTGGTAAACTTAAACACAAAGCCCTTGCGCTTGGCACACGGCTGCAGAGATATGCGCACTTTGCCTATCAACGATTGAGCACGTTAGTGACACTCGCGTACTTGAAAAAGGGGTCTATTCGTGTTATGTTTTCTAACTCTTTAGCAGTGGCCTCATTTAGCTTCCATTGGGCCATAACGTTATGCAGTGTTTTGCTGATACTATTCATTTTCTAATTAAAAGTGAAATTACTGTTCAGGGTTCCTAGTGTTTCATGTCCAAAAAATTGTCATTTTGAGATCTGTATAAGTACTTGGGTACTAAGTTTATTCTTGCATTACTTCCTTAAGCTTATGACAATTGAAATGGCAATGCTCATTAAAATGCACACAATCATAATGGAGTATCTGTGTTCCATTATAACAGGCTATGTTACATTTTGTAACTAACGGGCTATGTTACAGAAGCTACACCAGTGATAAACCACAAGAGCTGGCTACATAACTGCTGCACTTGTTCAGTCACTGGTAAGTAGCTCTAGATATGTAACTCTTTCATCCAGTAATTGCTAATAATATTCTATACCTCAAAATACAAGGTTTAATACTGCACTGAATTGTCTTGTGCAAGCCTGTGGCTCATCATGTTTGGCTCCATAGTCGAGCAGTGAGAAACCTCTCTAAGAGTCCTTGTGTAATGCCACCTGGTTGGTGTGCAACAAAGTACTACACTGTAGTTATGCTGCTTGCAATCTGTAAGAACTTGGAAATCGTCAATATCGTGCGATTTTTCTGTAGTCAGCGACAGGCTACAACGTCATTCACTTACGTGAACCAATTACATTAGCTCAATTTCAAGGTGTGATGTGTGCTTGCGAGTTTAGGGCAGTCAATGCATCGCTGTACAAACTCGCTTATGTGTCGCTGCTAGTAATTAGCGGTTACCAGGTGCGGTATTATAAGATGTCCAGGCATTGAAGTTTGTGTCATCCAAATATACTTTAGCTAGGAACAACAGGCGATATTTTTAAATAAAGCCAAAGCTGGTGTAGTCACCAAAATTCTTGAATTCAGTAAGCTTTCCTAGGTGTCAACAGAATTCTCAAGACTGGCGCCAAGTGTCGGTTGTGTGCTTTTAAAAGTAGGGAGCATTTATATGTGCGCCTCTGCCTTTGAAAGTGCTTGTTAAAGGGGGGGGGTCTTATATTTCATTTATTGTTCTATAGTAATGAAAATTACCATGCATTTGTATCATTCAATGTTACTTTCAAATCTCCAAACAGATTTTACATATATCATTTATAAAGGAATAAAGAAGTTTACCCGCTGTATCGGGTAATTTTGTACAGGCGATTATGGTAACTTACAATACAGTAAGTTAGTTTTCAAAACTACATGATTCTTCTAAAAGACCCACCCCTTGTAACTTACAGTCTAAAAGGTTCACCACGCTGGCTTTTCAACAGCAAGCTGCACGTCAAAACAGCTATTTATTTGATAAGAAATGACTGGAAAGTAAAAATTACCTTTCAGTAATAAGCTGGTATTTATCAAGTAATTATAGTTCTATCAAGGTTGAGGGGAGGGTGCTTTAGCATGTAGTTAAGTGCTGTAGAAAAGAATGATGAGATACATAATTTGTTAAACTTCACAGAAACTTACTCAAAAGTTCTGTAAGGCAAATTCACTTATAGAAAATATATATGCCAAGGAGAATTGCATTGCGAGCTTTAAAAACATTTGTAATTCAATCTACTCAGCCTGTAGGAAAAGAGAGCATTTTGTCATAACATAATACTTTTCCAGGACATAATTTAAACTCTTATAGTAATTTCCAAAAGTAAACATTTTTTACAATTAATTGCTATTTAAGGGCTCTTGCCCCTGTGCCCCATTTAAAGGGACAATAAAGGCAAATATTAAGTCGATGTTGATTGCTGAAATAGTGGTCCAGAAACTTCTTGGTGCTACTTTTGTGCCCAGGAAGTGCTTAATTTAAAATTAAGTCACATTCTAGTGGTGTGCATCACATTAGCACACTTCAAATTACGCGCCTCGAGTGGAACCTTTAACATCACTGTTGCCGTGCACAACATTGCTCGGCTTTACTGCATGGCTGCCAACACTAGTAGCAGCAGAACGAAAGTAGTGGGAGCCACAGAAGCAACAGCCACTGAACAATTTCCTGCCACGGTTTTCGAGATGGCCGGCATGCTTGGTTCAACTGAACCCTGCTAGATGGCACAATCTATCCAGTTTAACCAGGCAAAAATTGAACTTTTGAACCACTTGCACCATTCCCCATAGTAACGTCTGGCAGTTCTTTTTTCATGAATCAAACAGAAACAAACAGGCAACATTTTATTATGTCTCCTAATGTACAGAAGGTTCTTTTTTTAGTAGAACTAGTTCGATTACTAGCGATTAATTGTATGCAGGCAAGTCTGACATCACCGCGATCATTTTGCAAATGTTCTATTCGTGGCTCATGTATTCTTAAGCATCTACCTTAATTTCTGGGTAAGTAGGGCACTGCTGTTAACAATATTGTTGTTCTAGATGTTATACGTTGACTCTGACTTAGTCTGTTATTTGACTTTCGTTTTTCGCTGTCAGAACTTTGTGATATGGAGTAGCCGAGGCAATAAGGCACCTCAATCCTCTCCACAGCAAAACAGTTAAAATAGAACAGAACAGACTTTCATGTCCCTTTAAGGAAGTTCAGAGAGCAATTTTAAGGCACATAAAGTATTGCAGGACTGTAACCGAAGTTGAGATCCAAGTCTTGGCCGCTTTCAGTGCGTCCAAAGCCTGCTTGCACAACAGCAGCATGGCAGCCGAATAAAACATGCAGGAACAATAGAATTAAATGTGCATATAAAGCTGTTTATTACTCATGAATGAAAGTGCACTCATCGCCCTGAAGCGGGCAACCCTGTGGATGATTTCGGTGAAACCAACAGTGTTTCCGCTTCCCCGGTGGCTTCGTGACCGAGTTCTTCTTGGAGGAGCCCACCTTTTCAGCTGCCAACTTAGGAACGTTAAGTGACACCAGGCCTTTGTCCACTGCAACAGTTCAAACCACCTTTGTCATCAACACAGTGCTCAACACACAGGCAAAGAAGTGTCACGAAGTACAGATAAAGATCATGTAGAGATAATCTGCATACAGATACTAATCAGAATGCGTGTAGTTGCCAAGTTTACTGGCTGTCTACACACATGCTGCATCTTGCAGAAGATATTGCTCAGAGCATACGAGTTGCACATGATCAGCACATCAGTTTCATGTAATCGCTACAAAAAGCATAAAAATGATGATTGATATGTGGGGTTTAACGTCCCAAAACCACTGATGATTATGAGAGACGCCGTAGTGGAGGGCTCCGGAAATTTTGACCACCTGGGGTTCTTTAACGTGCACCCAAATCTGAGTACACGGGCCTACAACATTTCCGCCTCCATCGGAAATGCAGCCGCCGCAGCCGGGATTCGATCCCGCGACCTGCGGGTCAGCAGCCGAGTACCTTAGCCACTAGACCACCGCGGCGGGGCAAAAAAAGCATAAAAATCAAAGATAACATTTGGAGATATGGTATAGTTGCCAGCGAATGACAATGGTAACAACTACATAGTAGGTTTGGGTGAGTTGGTTCATGATGCAAATAACTAAGAAGTAGTGCAAAAATATGATAACAAAGAATACACACAACAGGACTAGTGCCGTACTTCCAACCCAATGTTAATTGAAAGTTCACCACTTGTAGCTATGCCACCCAAAACGCCTTGTCACAAAAAATGCTACAAATAAAGGTTGCAAATGTGTGTATTGGTATACCAGGCAGGTGTTTATTGAAAATACATCTCTGATGAGTAGTTAAACTAAGTGACACTGCACTGACACACTTATTAACAGCTTTATTAATAAAATAAGCTTCCACAATTTCTATTTCTCTTGTTTGATTCTCTAAATGTCGAAAAACTAGTGTCCTCGAACTTGGGTGTCCATGCGCATTTATTACAGTGAGAGAATAGGTGGCTTCCATAGGCCATTTTTCACACTGGCAAAAGCGTGCCGGTGAGGCACTGGGGGTTGAAGCGTGCAGTCAACTCTCGACTGCACAGTTAAAAAGCATGCAGGGGAGAGTTAATGGCAAATAAACTGACATAGCAGTCCTGAGAAACGCGGACTGGCACGCAGTGGACTTCTCCCACATTGGGACGGGCAGAGTCGAGATACAATTTTGAATTTGTAAGGACCAAAATATCTCATTCTCGCTATTATAAGTTCTCGATCTAATGCAGTATTTTGCGGGTCTCAGTGACTCCTCTAAACCGAGGTTCAACTGTACAACACTAACCTTGAAAGATGTGCTTGTGGTTCCTGACCAACTGTCTGGAGGCCCCCACACTGGCTCTTCAGCATGTTCAGATCCTCTTTGCTCAGCAGGTCTGCGAGCTCACTCAGGTGAAGGCTGCCTGCGAAATTCATGCCAAAGGAGGACATGCCAATCAGCACAACACACTCATTCATAGTGATTGGCAGAGTAAAAGATCACTTCACATGTCAGCGATTCGGTACAGATGTGTGCTAGCTGCAGATATTTGCAGTGACCATACAGGAAGGATACATGTCGCTCAGCCGGGGGTTATCAAACTGCATTCAGCCAAACTTGGAAGTTCCACGAAGGGAACTCTAGGGTTCTGCTACTGGACAGAAAAAACTACACCTGCTCCAGTTTAACCCCATTAAAACATAATTTATTCATTTAGGTAATGCAACTTGCATTGCATCTCGTTAAACGGGCGCATCAGGGGTATACCGAGTAACAAAAGGCCCACATAGCAGCAGCATTAGTGAAATTTTAGCCATAGTGTGCAATATGAAATTTTGGAGGCACGATGATAGTGTGCACAGATTCCCACTAAACTTGTGCTTTTTCGAGCACTTTTTATAACATGTAAGCATAAATCAACAGGAAAGTTCTTCAAACTGAGAGACAGAAAAGATATTGGCAGTTTATAACATCTAACATTATAACATCTTATAATGGACACACAAACAAATTATTTGTGGCCCATGGCACATCTGCATTCACGTGATGCAGTTGTTATGCATGCCAGTTTGCAACAGTGCTTCGGTGGCTTTGTAATCAAAATGTGGAACGAGCACAGAATGGCTCTGCCATAGGTGCAGTGCTACAAATATATATTTATAACCGATTTTTGGATATAACAAAGTATTTTCATGGCAGGTGCGACTTTGTTATAACGAGATTTGAGTTTTATTATGTGTGCTTACCAACAAGCCCGCATAGCCACCACAAGCAAAGTGAAGTTTGACTTGCCTCCTTTGAGAAAATGATTTGGTTCTGAAGACTCCGGTGATCCACCCACAGAGTCGTCCCCCAGTTGCAGGAGCTTCTTGGCCAAGAGGTCCACCGTGCAGTCCAAAAAATCCCTGCCCAGCTGAGTGCAGTTGCGAACTGCCTCCGTCTTGGCTCTCGGCTCAAACTTTTCCGCGTGCGCCTCGTGTTCTTGTTTCAGTCTGGACTCTTGCTGCAAGTCGATGCGGCTTGGAATAAAGCCCTCAATGTCTTCGGCTGCAGCTTGCTGGTCTTTTCGCTCTCCCGGCTTGCACACCAGGCAAATCTGTGAGCCACTAAAGTGTAAAGAACAGGTACTATGACAACCAAGTTCCTGGCTTGTTTGTAAGTCTAATACCCCTGATTACAAAATAGGTTACTCGAGCGCACTGTTCTGTGCCTGCATATAATGCAAACAATGTATACACAAAACTCGAAGCTCAAGTTGGGGTGTGAATTATGCATAAACCTTGGTGCACAAGTTGGCTTTGCAGCCCTGCTTTGTGCCAATGCAAGGAAAGGCAAGGTGCAATGCAATACTCGGAGGTCTTTCTTTTGTGATTACTTTTTTTAGCGGATTGTAGATGGTGCTGTACGGTCGCACGCAGGGGCGGCTTATACGTGAGAAAATGCCGTGCACTAGGCTAGTGTGAATATTTGAATGCTTCAAATACTTCGAACAAATGTCAGGGTATTCTAATTCGCATTGATTGAAATTTATTGCAAATTTCAAACTAGTAGAAATGAACGAATAAGTGTATATTAGTTTGTGTGTAACCACCGTAAAGATAGGTTCACTGTAGTAGACGAGTGCTCACCTGTGAAAGCATCTATTAAAATGTATATTAATTCGCATGTAGCTTTTTTTTTTTTGTAAAGGTGATTTCGCTGCAGTGAAGGGGTGCTAAGCCGTAAAAACATTTATTTATTTACTGAAAATTTACACTGCCGCGAAGCCCCACTTTAGCGTTAAGTGAACGTCATCATTTATGACCCTTGTTATAGCTTGTTATACCAGCTTAGTTGCTCTAAGTACAAGATACATTAAAACATAACATAATTGATAGGTTATCACTTGCATTCTACCAAAAGTGAAATCCTGCTACTGTTTAAAGTTGTTTCCACTTTTTCTGAAACGAGAAAATTGCCATTTTCACAGGCCTTGTTTCAATTAAAAAAATTTATATATTGCAAAGGTTCGTTCGGTTATGATGATATGTTCATTTTTTTATTACATGTGTAGTGGGGAATTTCACGCCAATGTATTCTATTTGAATTCGATTCAAATTTATTCTACCAAAATCACTATACTTTTCAAACCTAAAATTCACTATTCAGTGTACACGTGAGCATTGTCAGTGGCGCCATCTAATCATGCAGTGTTTAATTAAAGGGGCTCTGCGACACTATTTTAACACGTATTTTTCATCAGTTCTGCTGGTGCTGTGGAACCCGCCTGTATCGTTGCGCACATGGCAACGCCGAAATGGACTCTATTATCATTTTAATTGTGAAGTGAACTGAAGTTTATTTCCTTTCATGCAAAGGAGGAAGCTGGGGCTAAAGGCTGGGGTGCCTGACAAAGGCCTCTGCTCTATTGTACAGTCTGGCAACAGTTAACATAACAGTATAACTAAACACATGACATAATAAATAGATAAATCAGCTACACTTGCAAGTACTACAAAATAAACTATTCTTAAGCATATATCAGTGATAATGTTGTTATTTCTAACAAAAACCATAGTCGAATAAATACTTCTTTGTTTCCTTTTTAAATATTTTCATTAAAACATCAAAATTAACATTTGCAGACAATTTATTCATAGCTACAGTCACCTGATAAGTTAATTATTGTTTTCCATAGTTATTATGCGTCTTAGGTACCCGCATGTTTTATTTTCGAAAATGGTATGCATCATTAGCCAAAGTATTGTTTCGGGTATGTAATTGTAGGGGTGTTTACAAATTCAAAGTACATTTAAATCAGTGGGGGCAAGTTAAATTGCACGGCACTCAAAAAATAAAAACAAATCAAAAATACCTAAATCACAGCATACAATATCATTGTGTGAGCACATACTCCTTTAAAAGGGAGTATGTGCTCACACAATGATTGTAAACCCCCCTACAATAATGCCCCCAGAGGGCGCTGTAGGTATAAGTATAAATAAATAAATATAAATATATAATTGATTTACTTTATTATGCTGCAACAGACGAAAAAAGTAGACTTGGTTGACATTAAGCAAGGCATAGTGACAAAACAATGGCAAAGTGAGCAGATCCTGGGGACTGCCGCAGTAAGCATGAATGCACCACAAAGCTCTCTTTTGAAGTACTTGTAGTTTCTGATAGTTAGTAGTCATAGTTGTTCCCTAACCAGAATACAATAGGTTAGGTTAGAATATACAAGCGCATAATACATCTGCAGTCTCAACCATACGGGTACAAGAGTAGTAGTCCCCGTGTAGAGAGAGCCAACACTTTTGCTTATTTCGGACGCTAATTTTGAGACATGCGTGTTCCAGAAAAGGTTCTGGTGGAACCAGACACCGAGAAATCTTATAGAATCAACCTCATGTATTCTTACGTGTCCAGACTGGATGTTGACCTTATAAAAAACTGCAGTATTAATCGGTCTAAATATAATATACCTGGTTTTCGATAAATTTTTAAAAACATGTTGGATTTTAGCCATGATTTCAGGTTACCTCTGTACCCGTTTACCATAGCCTCAGCTTGTACAAAAGATTTCGCTGTAAAAGATATATTTGTATCATCAGCATACATTATCATGTCAAGAGAACCTGGTGGTTTGGTTATGTCATTGATATATATTAAAAACATAGTGGTCCTGTATCGAGCCTCAGGGTGCTCCGCAAGTGACAGTTGGTTAGATGTAATGTCATTCACCCGTACATACTGCATTCTATGACATAAGTAATTTTGTGCTAAGTTGAGTGTAATACCATGCACCCTCTAGTAATTTAACTTTTGTAAGAGGATTTTGTCTTGTACGCAGTCAGATGCCTTTCGAAAAATATAAACAGACCAAAGGTGTAAAGCCTGTGTTCTATGTTTTCAATTATTTTATCTTTAATAGCAAGTAGCGCTTGGTCAGTGGACTTTTTCTTCAGAAACCATGCTAGCAAACAGATATTATGTTGTGCTTAGTTAAAAGCATTCAAGCCTTGCAATTTATGACTCCATCAAATAATTTCGAAAATACTCGCAACACCGAAGTTGGTCAGGTAATTTGACATGTCCATTCTGTTACCACCTTTGTATATTGGAAAGACCTTGGCGATTTATAGGTCATTGGGAAACACACCTGTAGTAAGCATTAGATTAGCAAGATAAGAAAATATGTCAGATATGAAAAGTGCAACGTACTTAATGGGAACTGATCTTATATTGTGACCTGGAAATACATAATCTTTTAACTTGTTGATGAATGTCGCTATTTCTTGAGAGGATGTGGGTGAGAAAAACAAGGACTTTGATGAAGAAGTAGTAGCGTTGTTGCATTCCTTGTCACATTCAGGCGAATCACCGAGTGGTTTACCAACATTGACAAAGTACTCATTCAAAGCACAGGCTAAATCAAAACGGGACAACATTCTATTCGGCATACTAGTTTTGTTCAGCACATTATTATCTTTCACTGTCATTGAATTAGTTACTTCTTTCCATACTTTCCTACTGTCGTTTTGGATTCTCGTGAATCGCTCAATAAAATAATTTGTTTTTGCTGTCTTTAATTTTTTATTCAGTTGATTTCAGTACTTTTTATACTGTTTTAAAAGCTTCGGTTCCTAATAAAGGAATGAGTACATCTTGTTCCTAGTGCAAATATTTTCGTGTAAGTCTTCATTTATCCAATGCTTTCTGATCTTTTTCCTGTTTAATCTTCTTTTAAATAGTGGGAAAGCATTGTTATAGGCATCTGAGAACTTGGCAATAAATTTTGCGAATACCAAGTTTACGTCACCAATATTGCATATGCTATTCCAATTTATATTTTGAATGAAGGAATTGAAATTTGTTTAGTTTGTCTTAATTTATTTCTTGCATTAAGTAACTATCAACTGTAACCTTGCATTCTCGCACTCTTTTGCTAAAGCAAAAAATTTGAATATGATGACTAATGTCAGAGCTCAATAATCCACATTGAATACTACGTGGTTGAATGCTTGTGACACAAACATCTAAAAGAGTGGCTGTGGGAATAGTAATTCTAGTTGGTAAAGTAATGTGATTGTAACATGCTAAAGATGAAATAACAATATTGAAATCATGAGTGCTTGGACCGTCATGCAATAGATTTATGTTAATGTCACCCAAGAGTACAAATGGAACAGTGGTAGAATTTAATTTTTCAAGCAACTGTTTCAAGAAAACTTAGAAACTCTCTCTTATTTCCAGTCAGGTGGCCTATAAATTGCCACTACGATTACATTAGACAGTGATACAGTCAAACATTCAACACTGGGACTCATTATTGAGCAGTCCTCAAGTACAGAGTGCGGGTTGTGGCATTTAACATAACAGCAAGGCCTCCACATCTTCCGCTAGGTACGTAGAAGACTGTTATATGCATAGCTATTGAAATGAAGGCGGTCGTTGTGTGTGAGCAGCCTAAGTCTCAGAAAACACCAATATATCAAATTTGTTGTTAATCACGTAAAGAACTGATCGAGTTAATCGCCTCTGTTTTTCATGCTTCTAACGTTAAAGTGGATAACAGATAGTTCCTGGTGTCGGTTCTGCAACTTAGCATTGAGAGACTCAGGATTGTACAGAGAACAAGTCAGTATTTTGAACATTGCCATGATTGTTTGAGCGAAAAATGATGCAGCTATTGTGATATTTTTGCACAAATCACCTTCATTGGCAATCCTGATGGCATTCGATGATTCATTCCTTCAGGCGAAAATCTTGCCTCCGCTCGTTCATACGAAATTCCCAGACATTTCTTTTTTGCGGACAATTGTGGCTCCCAGTAGTTGCTTATTAGCATAAGTTGAATGCTCGTTAATTTAGACCAAATCAGATCCAGGAAGTCCCAGCATCTCATTTGTGACATGATGTTTCCTAGCTTTCGCATTCGCCTGTCGCTTATCGTGTCACACAAAATGAACGATAATGTTGCTCTCGCCCGTCACTCGTGCTGGTGTCTTGTGGCAAGTGTAAATATCAACAGCACAGAGTGGTCCGTCAATGCAATGACTTCGCCAAGTTTTCTATTGACTTCATCAGCGTTGTCGACTGACTTGACCCCCATAAGCTCGAGATTATTCAAATGGCTATACTGTTCAAGCTCATCAACTCGTTGCGATAGCTGCTGATTCTCTTTCTCGAGAGCTTCGTTATTTTTTAGCACGACGCTAAGTTCCTGCCTCAAAGCTTTCAGTTCTGTGTTAATCGCATTGGTTTCATCGCAAGTATCACTACAAAACTTGACACTTTCTTTGACAGAGCGCATTTCAAGTCTCATTTCATGCTTGAAGTTATCCAGAGCTTTCACAAAATCTTTTGACATTATTGCGAACAAAATAACAATACAATACTAAGAAACTCAAAAATAAAATGCAATGGAAACAGTGTAACAGAGCTTGACAACAGTGCGCAGAGACTTATAACATATGCAGGGAAAACTAGAGGTATAGCTCACCTGTAAGAGGCAGAATAATTAGTCTGTTACCTATTGCTTGCGCACCACTGCCAAACTGTGTCAGGCCACTGGAGCTGGCAGCCTTTTATAACAGTTAAAGCCGGTGACGTCTTCCTAATCGGCTCTTGTGATACAGCACTACGTCATATAAAATCAGCAAGTATCAGGCACCGAACATGCTTCTCAGTCTGTAGTGCTGAGACGCATGTTCGGTGACAAACTACCTTGCTTTCAGACTGCGGCGACACACATCAACTATTTTTTGTTATGGGAAGTGATGTGGTGTCATTTGACGTCACGACAAGCACCATTCCCTTTTGATTGGCTTGACGCTAGAAATAGCGTGCAATATTCATATGGTGGTAGCTAGGCCATGCGAGTGAATGGTAAAAACGGCAGAACCTTTTTTCGACTTTCTCAGAAAGAAATCATTCCTGTTTCGTACTTATGTATTTTCAGAACAATGAACACAATGCTTAGCCTGCGAACGAGGCTATGATACGCCGGCAACTAAAAGTGGAAACGCATGCCGCATTTTTAGCGAGCCAAAAATGCAACAGGGCGTTGGCGCTGGCGTTGCCATAGAACGCGTCTTTCATGCAAGCCGAGAAATGACCTCGCCCAAAGCACCCGCCGTGGTGATCTAGTGGCTAAGGTACTCGGCTGCTGACCCGCATATCGCGGGATTGAATCCCTGCTGCGGCGGCTGCATTTTCGATGGAGGTGAAAATGCTGTAGGCCTGTGTGCTCAGATTTGGGTGCTCATTAAAGAACCCCAGGTGGTCAAAATTTACAGAGCCCTCCACTACGGCGTCTCTCGTAATCATTAGGTAGTTTTGGGACGTTAAACCTGTGGGAATTAAGGCTAGCCCGCCACCTTTGTGTGGGCTTTGCCGCCTTTTCTGCTGTTCTCATGTCCCGACATGACTACCCTCTTCCGCTGTTTGCCGCGCTGGGAGAGCGAGGAGTGACGCTTAACCCCTCTCACCCGGTAAAAGATGTCGACTGTGGCGCCGCGCGCGGGGTCTCTCAGGACGTTTCGCGTGCGTAGCGTCGGGAGTGAGCCAGATTTCTCTAGGACAGCTGAGGGTGAGCGCGCATTCTCCCTTCCGTCCGTCGACTCCCATTGTTTGGGGCTCGTCGGACTTCGCCAACGGCGCTCCACGCCCGCGGTGAACGCTCACCTTTTGTTGCCCCTTGCGAACGCTAGGCCGAAGAGCGGTACAGTGCCCTAGTGCCTGGTCAAACTGCGCCGACCCATATCTCTCCGAAGCCAACGCGTGCGCCTTTGTCCTCGCTCCAGCAACCGGACCTTTGTCTCGATGTCACCGTGAATCACTTTTACCATGGAGACGTGCTCACGGCACCCCTGTGTAGTGCTTCACGCCCGTGGCGTGGATAAGCCCATTTGCTTTCCCGCTGCGCCTTTGCAACGGACTGTACTGCGTTTTGGTGTTGCCACAGACAATAAAGTGTTGCAACCTTGAGCAGTATCGTGTTCTGGCCACGGCGATGGTTAACGCCTGCCCTGCGGCTCCCTAAGACCGGACCCATGCTAGTGGCCGTACTCGTTCGGGACACGTATACACTACAAACCCACATATCAATCAATCAATCAACCCTGCCCAAAGCGTATGTATGCATCTTACACAAGGTGACCATGGAAGCATCTACTGCCCTACGCACGTGGTTCCCAGTAACTATGCTAATGACACTGTCAAAAAGAGCGGTAACAAGATATTGTGTGAAAGCCACCGTGAGGTAACATTTCTGGAATGTCTTTATGCGACGTGCACTGTGATTGGAAGCAGTCTTTGACGTCAGCAGGCGAGTGAAATGTGAAAGAAGACTGTTTCTCTTCGTCGTCTCGTTGAGTTTTGAACTTTAAAGACTCATAACTTGACTTTCCGTGCACCAATTTTCATCACTCTTGTTGCATTCGTCTCGGTAATCATCGCTACAGGCATGTTCTGGTGCGAAACAAGGCTGTGTCAAAAATGTCGCAAGCCCCTTTAAAGAGGACACAGTTCTGCCTCCTTCTGCTCAACCACTGTTAAGCTGATTTGGCAACTACTTAAATAAGCGCTAACATTGTTTCAAGCACACTGTACCTGAACAAAGAGCTACAAGAAGCCTCTGTCACTACTGTCGCTACTATTCACAGTGTCAGTGGCCCAATTTCAGTGAAGGTAAACATGCAAGAACTCTAGTATTACACACATTTGCATGGTCATACGTACTATTAGCGTCAAATGAAACCCGAACAGCGGCAAGCCTTGTCGACTGTGTAGTGCACTGTCGTCCAGTTATCAACGTTGACAGACACGAGCATATTGTTCGGCAACTCTGTGCATATACGCGTGCCTGTTCGCGGGTGGTAGCTGGATGGCATGCACTATACCATCGCGAAAACTTGCCAATGTTCGTGTTTCATTTGACGCTGATAATACATCTTATAGGCTTTGAAAATTTGTGTGCAGGCTAACAATACCTGTCTAAGCAGCTTACATGCAGCTAAACTGCAGGTAGTTATGCTTCACCACACAATGCTTAGTCATCTCCACCATTGGTATTCTTGACCGCGTTTTCTGAGTGTGTTATGATGAAGGCTACAAAGAAAACTCATGGATAGTGTAACTAAAACAAATGCTGTGCCAGCCATCCACATTTTGAAGTGGCACAGTGCTAATTTTTTTTCAATGGCTTATGATTGGGCTTGTGCAAATGTTTGAACAAATAGAACACGGTATTTGAGTTCATTTTAAATTTATATTTTTAGAAATTTCAGTTTTTTGAAATAAACGAATAACTACATTAAACCACATGTAAACTTCTTGCAAAGGTGGCTTCACTGCAGTAAAGCGGTGCTCCTACCGTGAATACACCTAGCCAAAAAAAAAAAAAAAACCCACTGCCGCAAAGCTCCACGTCAAGGTTGAACAAACATAATACGCTGACATCGATTCATCATTCTTTTTATCAAGTTTAAAAGCTTGTTATACTAGTTTATATGCTCTAAGTACAATAAATTTTAAATCATGACATATTTTACAGGTTATCACTTGCATTCTACCAAAAGTCAGATCCTGCTACTATTCAACCTTTGAACCAAAAAGAATTACGTTCGCACATGCCTTGTTTTGATTTTTAAAAAACAATGTGACAGTTAGTTCGGTCATGACAATTCTGCTCATTTTTTTTTTTTATGCGATATGTACTATAAATTCGAACTCGATTCAAAATTATTCGCAGGTCTGTTGTGAGCAGTACATTTGCCAGGGCACGGTGTTACATGTAATGAGTGTGGAGCTGATTGGCAGATCAACGTATGTGTGGTACAGTGCTACGCTTCGGCACATTATTTCCGGGAGAATGTTAGAATGGTTCAATATAGTGAATAACTCAATATACTCGTATTTGAACCTAATATAAGCACTTCATAATGCATTTCTATTCATGTTTTTCTACTAGCAGTGCATTACGAATGTCTGTTACTCTGTACAACGCAACTGCCTGCTTACAGTCTAACACCAGAAGCTCTGCCTGCACAGTATGCATCGAAAACGATTGCTGCCACAGTCGGAATAAGGACAGCCACTTGTTCTAACTGTCGGTTACACGGCACATCCCTTGCCCAACATGTCATGTCCTTCATACCAAGGACAGTTTTTGACTGCACACAAGGCATCTACATTTCATTCCAAGTTCGCACGAGATGGGTGGACAATGGTGTTGACCAGTTCCTCACCCTCTTCGTGGAAGGGATGCGCAGCCTGTCCAAGGCGACATCGAAGCCAAGGTCAGTGGCAGAGGCCTTGCAGGAAAAGCAAGTACGACTGGTACTGGCTCATGCCACCGTGCTGCCGCTGGTACTTTCCGTGAAAGGTGAAAGGACAGCAGGGCAGCAGGAACACCCGTGCGTCCGGCCTCGATCTGTCGACACAGCCAAAAACTTCAGGAAATTCAGGAAATCGTTCCTGCCGGACCTTCTTTCTTTTTTTTTCACGTGCTATTTCCAGTATGCTATCGGCAACATACATATTAGTAAGGGACTGATATAAAAACACATCATAAAAACATGATTGATTGATTGATTGATATGTGGGGTTTAACGTCCCAAAACCACCATATGATTATGAGAGACGCCGTAGTGGAGGGCTCCGGAAATTTAGACCACCTGGGGTTCTTAACGTGCACCCAAATCTGAGCACACGGGCCTACAACATTTCCGCCTCCATCAGAAATGCAGCCGCCGCAGCCGGGATTTGAACCCGCGACCTGCGGGTCAGCAGCCGAGTACCTTTGCCACTAGACCACCGCGGCGGGGCACCATAAAAACACCCTCTGGGCTTAGAAATTATTAGGCAACTTAGCTATCAATGTGAGGTAAGTGCATTAGAAATTATTGTCGACACTCAATTTCACTTCTGGTGTTTTGGCCACAGCAGGATGGCCACTTGCGGTTCTAATAATTGACACAATTCAGGTCTATGCATAAGCTCATTCTGGTCTGTTCACCTCTGGATTGCATGTTTCACTTTGTGCATGCAATTATTCTAAGGTAACAATTCATTATACCTGGGCAACTCCAATCACATCTGGCAACTTTTCATTACAGTAGGTAATTTTGTCTCTGACTCGCAGTTGGTTATCTTTGGTTCTGCCAAGTAACAGGTGATTATGTTGGAAATTGCTTGGTTTATTATGCCATTTGCCCTTAACTACATATATCTAACAATTATCACATTTAAATTTCTTCAGTAACCTTTGTTTACCCTGCATTACTGTTACCTACTTCGAGTATCTCCATGCTACATTAATTTGACTTCTATCATTTACTTTCATTTGCGCTTTTCTCTATACTGTAGACTATCAGCAAACAGAAGTCTTCTTAACTGGAACTGCAGTTTAAATGCAGCAAGTGATCCTGATAAGATTGATTTCGCACTTGTCTTCTGCACCTTTGTTCATCTCTCAGAAAATGTAATTCCTGTTAAATGGGACATACTTTCCTGGTTTCTTTGGGTTTCCTTTAAGGAGAGTCGCCAGCTTTATTTTTCTACAACAAGCAAGCTTCGGCACAATCACAGATACATGATATAGCTTTTTTTAATCCGACGACGCTCATGCTAATACATCAAATTCGCCAACATGGTCACCTCGAGGCCAGGTACGGAATCCACGGAGTCAGCTCATCCGAGTGGTTTCCTATCCACCATGAGTACTCTGGGAAACGGGTTTCAGGCGTGATGGGTTGCTCCTACAAGAACAATAAGGTAAGGCTGAAAAATTGGCACGAATCGGTTGCCTCGCCGAGCACCTGCGCCGTAGATGTCGGGTACAAAATTGCATGCGGCAAATTACATTCTATAATTGAACAACAAGCGACTCGCAACGTGCTGCCGAAATATCAAGAACTGCAACAATGCCTAGAGCATGGCTGATGGCAGGATCTGGGAACGAAAAATGTTGCAATGATTGGCACATCCACTTTTGCGAGATCAGCGCATCGCACTTCATTGCACATTATTCATACGAGTCCGAAAATAAAACACCCACAAACTAATACGAAACAAGGATTCCGCACACGAAACCAGTGACAGAAGATAGACACTTCAACCCTTTGTTGCACATTTCCCTCTTTAATTATTCCTTGCCTCTAACACGTACAAAAGAACAAGCTCGTAAGTCCAAATGAAACCGATTGCAATGCATAAAGCAAGAAAAATATCACACATTATGTTCAGATAACATGTTCTCAAGCTTGTAACTGAGCAAACAAGAACAGAGAGCACTGTGCTGTTCAAAAGAGTCAAGTAAGCACTGCTTAGTGGGTGAGCTAGGCCAGCAGTAGGCAAAAAAATGATCTGGTACATTTCTGTTCACACATTCATTTCTGAGACTACTTAACAGCACGGTAATCTTGAGCAGCCTTTATTCTTCTGGTCGCCTGTTTCAAAAAAGAAAAGCACAGCTAGCCGAGTTGCAATAGCAGAGCTCTCTAAAACAGAACAGGATGCTGTTCTAGGATAACCTTGACAACAGCGCCAGCTAATGTACACTAGCTTCACAGATTCAATTTCGGAAACTTGCGGCACCAAAACGCTCGCACCAAAGTTAGCATATCGACTCTGACATAACACATTCTGCAACTGTCTAATACCTACTCACCAGTAATTTCGTACTGCTTCCAAAGAGCTCCCAAATTTTCCGTCTTCTCACGTCCACACCAATGCCGTCATACTGCATAAAAAAAAAGGAATTTAACAAAATGTTTCACTGGGCAATCAGATTCATTCGAGTGAGGTACAGAAAAGCATGAATTTAATACAAGATAATGAGGCGGACAACAAAAGACAAGGAACTTAACCTGAGGGGGGATCAGTTGCCCATCCCGACACACACTGTACATCTCACAGCAGTCATGTGACATGAAATTTATTGTTTCACACACTCTGTTTTAATGATAAGCTCAAAAGCTATTCCCAATGGCTGCCATGCAGTATAAGCCTGGCATAAAAACTGTGGCTAGAACCATTTCTGCTTCTAAAACTCTTCTAGAACACCAAAGACACCTTTGTCAAAATGATAACGTTTAAGTTAAGGGCTGCGCATGTAATTCTCAAGTGCTTAAAGCTGATTCTGCTAATGCTAACTTTTTAGCCAGTGAAAAAAAAAAAAAGAAGAGAGAAAGGTTTGATTACTCTTTATACTTTGCGTATACTTACGGAAAAATTTTCGAAAATCATATGGGTACGTATGTAACTTTGTGCAAATTTCTGGCACAAAAGATGGCAAAGCTCTGGCAAAAAGGTAAGAACTACATAATGAGGCCAGAATTTCACATTTCTGCAGCTTTTTAGCTTACATCATTTTTAACAAGAGTGTTACACCACTTATTTTGTACAAATGTGATTTTAGAGCTTGTTTAAGCTTTCACATTACACACAAAAAAAAGCAAGTCCCTGTTGTCTCCAGAGTCAGTGATGCCAAATAAGTTTGATTAATAACTAAGTCTAACTGATCCCACAGAGAGAAACATGGTAACGAAAAATACCTTCAAGAGCATGACGTTTCTTTTTTGCAGTGAGATTTATGATGTCATATTATTGTATTAGCCAGTCATACAATGCTCCATACCAAGTGCACATCGTAAAATGCACTAAACAGTATGGGGAAAGTGCATGCACTGTCTTACAAAAGCGAACTAACTTGACATATGCTCTGAACAAAAGCATACACACAAGTAGGCAAATGTGCCAATTACATTACACTTGAATTTTCAGTGACACTTACCCCTTCAGCTGCAAGTAAATAAACAAGAAGCCCATTGCCACAGCCTACATCAATGAATGTGGGTGCTTCGTCACGACCATGTTGCATCTCTTCGTCCCAGATAGCCTGCAAAGATAATTCGCCAAAGGAATGTTGTCACAGCTCTATAGAACTAGATAGATGCAGCGGCTACAAGCAGCATTGAAAGCTTTGCAAAAGGCAAACGATGACTGTGGCAAATTGCATGAAACTTACTCCTGACTGCAATTCTGTATCCCCTTCAGAGACGGTGAGTACAATTGTACATATCAACTATGGAGGTGCATCGTGCAGCATGCCTTTCTTGGAGTGGCTTTAAACACAGTGCGCACATTTACACAGGCTTCCTGAGTTGACAACACGGAGGAAGAATAGACAAAAGGGGAAACTCGGCTCCTTTCTACGCCGCGATTGTCACCCCCCCCCCCCCCAAGGCAGCCGCAAACGTCATGACAGTGCCACCTACAAAACTGTGGCTGAACTGCCGCGCCGGAGCAGCAGACGCGAGAAGCATCGTCTGCTTGCACACTTGTGCTCGCTGCTCAGTGTATTAGTGCATAGCTCAGATACACTCTCTAAACGAGACGGCGAATCGTTATGACGAGTTTTCACTAAGCTAGCCAGATGGCCTTAGGAGAGAGACCACACTGCAATAGTTTTGCGAAGCTGTCCACAAGCGCTAAACAGGTTCACTTTCACTCTTTCACCTTTGCATGCAAGGGTCGAAATATTTGTGAGAACATGACGTACAATATGCGGTGATTTAAAAAAACATACAAGGGGAGCTTTTTGTATTAGAAAAAGAGTAAAAAAATAGAAATGAAAAAAAAAACAGAAAAGCACTTTTCTTATGTGTCTGCTCTCTTTCGAAGCTTGTTTTATGTTGTAACTTCCTGAGAATCAATCGTTCATGCCAAGCTACAACGACCAAACACATAAAACTGAGAACCACGCATTTTTCGCGATGTAGCTTACCTGGAAGTTTGAAGGTTGGTAAAATTAGCCGCCGAAGACTTCTGACTCGAGACGAGAATCCTCTACCTTTGCTCGTTTGGCGCTGCTTTTATGGGTAATTTCAGCGATATTCCGGCTAATTCTTGGCTTTATTTCTGGGTACGAGTAAGTGAAACCTCCGCTCAAAAACTTAAGGCGCCGCTTCAGCGAGTCACAAGATCTTTGGCTGGTCAGGGATGTCTGTAAATTTAAGTCTAGCGTAATATGTCGTGCCTGCCGACCGTTCCGCTGCGAAAATAATTTTCCTTGACGCATTCGCTTCTTTCTCATTGTCTATCTTCTCTTCATATAGCCCTCGCCCATTTTTGCTACTGTTCTTGGTCAGACGGAGCGTTGAAAGGTTGATTGAATGATATGTGAGGTTTAACATACCAAAACCATCATATGATTATGATAGATGCCGTAATGGAGGGCTCCTAAAGCATTGAAAGGTCACTTTTTTTTTGTTATGCAGAACTGATTCACAGCTCGAGGCTGTCTCCGCTCTTCTGTTCAAATCAAGTGCCATCAGCTCAAATGTGCTTCGTGTCTTTCTTTTGCGAGTAGTAGTTGCGAGTAGTAGTTTTGTATGTCACTGTTATATTGAAGAATGTGCAAAATCTTTCCTCAAGCTACACAATGAGTGATTTTAGGCATGCGCCTAACTACGATTACAGATTGTCTGTTTTTTTTTTTTTAATTCTACCACTTCATTTCTTTCGTTGCCCGCAGAGCATCTGATCCAAGATATATAATTTCAAATGCTGGCACTAAGACGTTCTACTTGCTTAACTTGGTTTTGGCAAGCCGCACCAGTGAAAAACTTTCATAGCTGCATCCAGTAGCACTGTGGAGTCGGCGAGAAGCCGATGTAGCAGACGACACTCGGGCGCCGTGGAGCCGCGCGCTCTCCTACTGCGGCGGAAAGCGAATAGTTCTGTGCGTTGCCGCAAGGACCGCCATGCGCATGTTCGCCAACCTTCTCTCCCAGGGGGACATTATCACAGCGGGCGCTCGCACTGTCACCGGCCCCAAGTTTCCCCTTCTGTCTTTCTTGCTCCGTGGTTGACAACTAGCGCTTATTTAACTTCAGTGTGTTACGTATCGCTGCAAAGGATGGCCTTGCCAAGGACTCCGCCGGGTTCACCAATCTTACGGCGTGCCGTATTCCAGGACCAACATCAAAAGTATTATTTTCTTATTATTTGCTCAAAACTAATACAATCAAAAATCAAACTGGTCTTGCATTTTGAGCCTAATATTTGATGCTATTTAGGCAAGAATCAAAGCTGACTAATTGCAAAACAATAAGATTTTATTTACTTTCTAATTATCGATAATTAATGTTGTGCAGAACAACATATTGCCTCATTTTCTTTGTTGAGATGTAATATCGAGGGCCTTCGAAGTATACTGCATGAATTTAACACGTCTTTAGACAGTTCATCATGATTTGCACCCGAAGACAGTATAATCCTTCATGTGACATGTTCAAAAATTCATTGTTGTGTTACGAACTTTTTGAGTCAGTGTAACAATTTTACTTTTGTATAGATTTCTGCCAAGAATTAAGCAGCATCAGAACATTTTTGACAAAAGCCTTTTCACAGTTACGAGTAAACCAAATGAACAGTGCAATGAATGCTTACCAACAGGTAGCTGGCAATGGCAATGTCTTCGTACACGTATTTTAGTGGATCAGTGGTTTCGGGCCAGATCTAGAGAAAAAATTGGCGCTTATTACCACCCACATAATTGAAGTTCATGATAAAGGTAGAAATGTGCCCATCTGTGCAAGTGCCCCTTACATATTTTGAAATTCTCATCTTGCTTCAGTAATCTAAGGTCAAGTCAATAGCATCGATTTTCATGCAAACTCATGCCAACGTTTCTAACTTACATGTAAACGCAAAAATCAAATACTCAAAATAACGCCTGAAAGCAGACGTAAGTATGATGTTGCTGGCTGTCAGCTGCAATACAACATAACTTGGTGCTGCATATTTTCGACAACACGCTTGGCTTCCATTCCTTATATGTTACCTGTTGCGTAAATAGCAGCAGCTTGACGATTCCCAGGCAAATCATGAATGACAGAATGCACATAACTTCAAAAAAAAAAAAAAATCGATCATTGCAAGCTTATATAGCTTGCCAAGGTGCACCCGATTCCCTTACATGTCCACAACATGCGCTTACAAATGCCAGCAAGCATTATCACGCCGATGAAGTAGAATGTCAAAATGTGCCAATCTCCAGCAATGCATCGAATGAAGCTACCTGGTAGACACTCATGAATGTACTGCCCTCGGTATTATGCTGAGAGAACCATGAAATAACCATCATAGAAGAACAAAACATATACATACATAGTGCAATGTATGTCTACTTTTTTATTTTCATTTATGTTGGTTATTTCCCTGTTGCCTTAGTGTAGTACTTAGCGCAATACAAGCATTAAAGCTGTCAGTGCTCAACTCTGGGTTAAGCTTTATGATTGGCTAATGTTTTGATATCGCTGTCTTGAGTTACCTGCCACTGTATTGTAGCTACTGTTAGAGGTTTTCCAACACTTCAACCAAATTACATGCGGTGAAGACTACGTCACATAGTCATAGTGTGGAAAGCAGTACTTTACTTACATACTTTTTCATTCATATATTTCAAGTTACCCATAGACTCCCTCCACCTTCAATTCAATTGCAGCTGCTGCTGTTACTACTACTATTAATACTACTCTGCCCCATAACGTATAATATCAAAGCCAGGCACAAGTTATGAAGTTTTCAATGAGCAATTCACTAACCAGCTTATTCTCCTTAATGTCCCTGCACTCAGATGCTCCATGAACCTTAAGTGATGTGCACAACCGCAGACTACATGACTTGATTAAAACACATTCAACCTTACTAACAGTCCTGGCATTCTAAAATGATTTGCTCAAGGGCCCATCACAGGAAATAATAACCTGTGGACCATGGCACCTGCGAAAGTTGTCAATTTCTCCGAGTACGTACATGTGCAATGTAAAATTGTACCAACATATTATATTGCTGGTGAGGCTCAAATAGCTAATACTACTAGATTTTAACTAGCTTTCCTAAGCTGTGTAGCAAAAAGAAGCTTTCACAGCATTCGTGCTGACTACATTCACACCGCCACACTGAGATCTTGAGTGTAGATTTCAGTTGTCACTGTGTGTTGCCGTTTACAAGACTATGCCACAAATGCACTGGACAAGTATAATGAAGCAGTCACTTTCACACAATTACGCTCTTCCCTTAGCGTTCACTACTTATGGCTCACTGATTCCACTGATAATACAACAACAGAACTGTGCAAACTACTGACGCTACCTGAAAAAGAAATGAAAACGTTGCAGCGAAACATAATTGCTACGTCATTTGTACTGGCTATGGACTTTTAAAATGACGGCTACAGTCAGCATGCGATTCGCTACGAGTATAAATGAAAAGAAGTCTAACTGACAGACTAATGCTTCCAGGTTTGAACGTACACATATAACCGATAAAGTGGACAGGAGGACGACTACTGTTATTAGCAAGCATTATTAGAAGAACATTGCAGTCTCTGTGGGCAGCAAGTTGTCTTTTCACACACTTTAATTTCCTTACATTTAAATCATTATTACTACTAATAGCACACCCTACACTGTCCTTGGCTTGAGTGTCTGTTAGTTCTCATTTGTGTAGTACAGGTACATATCTTTGGAACGCAACAGCCTAACTTTTCTCTATCTTCGCTCCAGAGCTCTTTCCCAACATTGTAATTTCCGCAGTTCGAGCTAACGTATTATCACATTCATTTACTTGTAGATGTTTAAAGAATTACAACTCTAACATGCATTTTACACAGCTCTCACACAACCACGAAACCAGGTTTCACTAAGTGCAATCGCTTACTTTGCAAAGATGCTTGCCATACTTCTTCTTTAGGTTGAAGTACATTGTGTTGTACTTTTCGATGGGCACCTGGCTAAGCGAGGGCACCGCCAGCTGCTTTCCTTTTGTCATCGGTTCACTGCAAGCCCATTTCGTCACTTTGGGCAGAATGTGCTCCTTCAGCCATGATGCTCCCGACACTTCATCTTCGCATTTGAACTTGAAGAATTCCAAATGAATTCTAGAATGAAATCGGTGAACTGCATCTATACAACTGCCCATGTAATAACACGTTTAATTTTTGGAAACCAACACCGTGTCACTTTATTTACATTGATACCTCACTGTAACAGCGCATCTAGCACAAAAATACTTATTATAAGCAATAATAGCTTTAGCAACATACACAATTCAGGACACCATACACTACTGTACGGTGTCCTGAAGAACTTTTATGTCGTAATATTCGACGGTTCGTTATATTCGTACATTGCAAGTCCACCGTATTTAGTTGCCTCTATCCCACCAACATGTTTTGTGTTCAATTATCAAAGAAAAAACCGAATTCAGAGGTCAATGCAGCGAAACGCGAAAGCCATTGCACATAACTCGCAGTGACCTTATCCTTCGTGTGCGACG
The DNA here is from genome assembly GCF_013339725.1 of Rhipicephalus microplus. NCBI lineage: Eukaryota > Metazoa > Arthropoda > Arachnida > Ixodida > Ixodidae > Rhipicephalus > Rhipicephalus microplus. The sequence goes on from NC_051165.1 coordinate 120,375,001, forward strand.
CTTTCCACAGAACGACAGGTTTAGCCTAGGATTAAACATGTGGGCGCACTGTTACATCGGATATTAGTGCTTTTCATTTACAATAGACAACTAGTAACGAGCGTACATCGTGTGCTGTGTCCACGAAACCCTTTACTACATTCAGCACGACTAATCCTTGCCAGGTTATGACCTGATCACGGGTGACCCTGAACAGCGTTGTATTAGCGTTACCTGAAGTCGTCACTCAAGCGTAGTCTGTAGGTGATGTTGGGAGACACTGCGGACGTTTTGGAGGCGTTGTAAAACACGGCACTGTCACCAAACACCATCACCACCTCCCTCACGGGAGAAAAACGGTCAATTTGCTTCGGCAACAGTTCTCTTTCCAGCACATATCCCACGATTTCGGAAGCGTCCTTCCAGGAGCATTCAGTGCGATCTGTCAGTTGCTCCAGGACACTGTCAAGTCCATCCGCGTCCACGGCGCTTATGTGTTCTGTCAGAGTGGTGGACGCATCGTCGGAGTTCAGTAAAGCTGGCTTGATGACGCGTTCGCGGAGAGGTTTCACGCCAGTCAGTCGCCTGTTGATGGTGTGTGGTTTCTCGATCCAAACTCTCAGCGCAGTTTGGAAGGAATCCAGGCCTGGCACTTCCGCAGAACAGTCGGCGTTGAACCACATCTCAGCGACTGTTTAGCGACATGTCAGTCAACAACGAGGGCACAATAACCGTGCAATAACTTCAATACGCAGAGCGTCCACATAAATCGCACGTGCAAAGACGCAACCCACGCAAACGACGCCATTGATCACGATGGCGATTTGTATTCTCCCGTCTGAACGGAAATTCCTAAAGCAGTTTCAGGAAGCCGAAGCAATGCGACGCCAGCGCCGCCAGCCTTGTCGTGGTTACGCTCCTGTACGCCCATTTGGCCCGTGTAGACGTCGTTTATGAAATTGTTTTCCCATCTCCCACGCCTGAATCCTAGGAATGGCTAGAGAATACGACCATTTATTCAAATTACTAATAATCGGAGACAGCGGTAAGTCGTCCTTTTCGAGCATGCTCTTGCCGCGACTGTCGCCTTTCCAGAGGCGAACAAAGTTCATGCCGATTTGCTCTGACGCTTGCTCGTGCGAGCGAAATAAAAAGTGCACTTCTCTTTCGGTCTGCCCCAATTGAAGCACATCAGAGCTTTCTCGAATGTCGCGTCCGTGCCCACTGATCTTCCGTGACCGTATGTTAGCCTGCTGCAGTGCCTTGAGTCGCAATCGTGCGGCCGCTCAGCGACGGGAAAGCTCTGTGTATCATATTTTTATCTCTGTGATGGAGCCGCTCCTGAATCATTAGACGCCACCGTGTTGCTCATTTTCCGTGTCTAAAATAAGAGTTTTTCCTAGTGTCACTTGGCACGTTAAGTTTTAACTGCAGTGGTTGTTTCGTTGTAGTGGTTTTGGGTCACTGCAGCGATCACAGACTGCGATCTTGCAATCCTTCGAGCACGCAGCTAAACGTTCGAGACACCTGCGTTCAGGGGGGTGTTACGGGGCGAGCTTTCAATTGCGTGAGATCTGATCGTACTACAAGCGGCACGACCGCGCGCATCATTTGGCATTCTGAACGCTCAATTAAGCGCGGTGACTGGCGAAAATTGGCCGTGTTGCTGGAGCCGAGTGAAAAGAAGCGCGCGATCTATAAACCACGCAGGGAGCGAAGAAAAGTAAAGACACCACTCTCCGCCGTGGCCAGCAAGTTTTTGTGGTCGCTTGTTTTCATCGGGTTGCCAGAAAAGCAAAGTTGTGCGCCGCGAGAGTTTGTTTGGGTAGCCGAGGTTAGTGGCCCGGCTTGCTGGGGCGTGATCCACATGGGAGCGCGGGCAGGCGTTGTAGTGCCGAGTTCACTCTCCGCCTGTGCCTGCCGATTTCTCCGTGCCACCTCTAAAATTGCATCAGAGGAGCGCGTGCGATGAGCCATCGTTGGGTGCCGTTCAACGAATTCGATCGCTCGTAGTCCGGTTTAAAAACAGCTATAAGCGCATGACGCTACCGTTGCGCGAGCATAAATCGTGGTCCGTGCGCTCGAAAGCGGTTAGGAAGGACGTCATTTTGCCGGCGGCGTGATGCAAGCAAGGGCATTCGCGGCGCGTTTCCTTTCTGTCCGGGGGGACATATGACTCAGAGCAGTTGTGCTGTGAACTCGGAGATGAAGTCGCGGCTATCGAGTGTTAGAACGCGTCGACAGACGATTCGCACGACGTGGTTCCTCGCTTCACGTAACCTAAACTCGCGCGCGCACCTCCTCTGCTTTCCCCCAGGATCACTCGTGCGTCCGGCGCCGATGACAGCTTTTGTGCCTTCGCCCTATGTAGACGCGCGTGTTTTAGTTTATTTATGTCTTTTCTCGCGTAAATTTATTCTGGGACGCCGGCATTCTTCTTCGACGACGCGTTTCGTTTCGACGTGCCCCACTTTTCCATTGTTTGTGGTACTCCTGACTAGAATGGGACAAGACGGGAATTCCTTGCCCCCAACGCGCCCGTGACATGCACCGAGAAACTAATTGTTTATTTGTGTAGTCGTTTCTTTGTACAGTTGCCAAGTTTTTTCTTTTTTTTTTGTCTTCGGTTCAAGTGTGGCACAGTTCCTTTTTGCCAAAAGCTTTTATGGCTTGATCGTGAGGCGTATGTTTTGATATTATTATCGTGAGTAGTACGTTCACTAAAGGTAAGTACACTAATAAGCGTGTGACACGACTGTGGATGAATTTTTCAGCTTCAGGCATTGAAGATTCTGTAGCAGTCAGAGGTTATTGCCTTCTGTTTAGTTCTAATCTACTGTAAACACCGAGGTAAACGAACCTGTCATGAAACTTGTCGGGGTACCCACAAAGAGGTATTTGATCAAATGTGCTCAGTTTCACCCCACCCTGATCACTGTTTGTGTCACCTCTGAAATGTGCAGCAAAAGTGGTAAGACCTTTAAGGCGACACTTAAGATATAGTTTTTATTGCGAGAAAGAGCCACTCGCACGCAGCGAGAAAGTTTGGTGACCTAATAAGACAGACAATTGAGACAGGCGGCAATGGTGTAACAATTTTGATGGCACCTTGTGGACTGCGTTAAAGTAAATGGCCTTCATCGAAATCAGACCACCATCGCCCAGATCGAACCCATGTCTTTTGGGTCAGCAGCTTGAGCGGAGTAATCACCGAGCCGTTGGGGCGGCAACGCTCCATTTCCTATAATAATCAACCTGTTTGTACAAAAGCCACAAAAGGGGAGTTTCATAGGAATACTTTGTCAGCCCAAACTGTTTCAGTGCCCAAAGCTGTGAGTCAGATGGAAACCCACGTAGTTCGAAAAAGACATGTGCACAAATAAGAGCACAGATCACTACTCTCCACGAATGTTGATATAAAGCAAGACGTTTCGGCTCCCACCCTGTAAGCCTTCGCTGTGAAAAATTATTGTGCAAACAGTCCGGTTAAGTGTGCTTTCAAGTGTGGCATAGGGCTACGTGCGGGAAGTTGCTGTCATTCTGACTAAGCGTGTGCGCCATTGTCTGGATGGCTAGAGATTTGAAGTAAAGCCTAGCAGTCTAGTTCTTGCTCCGCTGCGGTCGTCTAGGGACTAAGGTGCTCGGCTGCTGACCCGCAGGTCGTGGGATTGAATCCCGGCTTTTGCGGCCGCGGCTGCATTTCCAATGGAGGCGGAAATGTTGTAGGTCCGTGTGCTCAGATTTGGATGCACGTTAAAGAACCCCAGGTGGTCTACATTTCCGTAACCCTCCACTACGGCGTCTCTCATAATCATATCGTGGTTTTGGGAGGTCAAACCCCACAAATCAGTCAGCAGTCTAGTTCTCATCTCTTTCTGTTATCTCTGCCTTATCCCAGTATATTTTGTGGCCATTTGCTTCTGCCTGTTTCACCAGCCCGTTTTATGAAAACCTTTTCTTTCTTTCATTAAACGCAATCTCCTTGAGTTTTTGGGAGAAGTTGCCTGTCTTGCCGACATAATTTCTTCCGCACTCTGGATGCTTCAGACAAATTCTGAAATTTTTTCTTTTGCCAGCTTGTCCTTTACTTTTAGAAGGGAATGCCTCAATTTGTTTGCCAGCAAGTGCACTATCTGAACATTGAAGGGGTGTGGAACACGTCCAAGGCACACGATAATCCCAGTAATATATGGCACAGAAGCACATTTCCTAGGGCGTGAGTTGTCAGGATGGGCCGGACATTCTAGCTGACATTCCACAAAGTGCAAAAACAGATCGGGGTAGCGCCACTTTAGAATTCTCGGTGCACATGCAGTATGTCGGCAATGAAGTCTTCTGGCATTTCTGCACGATTTACAAGCCAGTTTACGATGAACGCATAAGCCCGTATTCCTACCTTTTTCATAAGGGAGGCAACTGCAGGCCATTTGTAAGGGGCAGGGTTCACAGAATAAAACTGCAAATAGCGACCCGGGGGGGTCGCTATTTGCATTTTTCTGTACACTTTGAACGGCATGCTTTTTCTTGTGCGCCTAATGAGAATGTCTAAGAAAGAAAGCTGGCCATTCTACGGTAAACCTGACTTCTGCATTCATGCCGTGGAGGTGTTCTGTATTTGTAATCAGTGCTAAAGCAATCATCGGCGTATTGTAGAAAGATTTTGGACACAGCATGAGACAAACTGAGTACACATTGTTCAAGGCATTTCATCGTAAGATCTGTTGCCCTTACCAAAACGGCAGCACCTGTTGCTGTCCTGTCTACCTGTTTGCAAAAACAACTCTCAAACGGAAAGTATGCGTTCTCGAAGTGAATTCAAAGAACGGCGCAAACTGTGAGCGTCGATTGGTGTATGCTTTGGCAAGGTTGTGTCTGTTTTGAGGGCTGAGACACAAAATTAAACAACCAAGCCCGTAGGTATAGGGTGAATAAAGACTGGATGTCGAAAGACACCATAACATTGTCATTTGTGTGAACATCATCATTCACTGATATCGTCATATCCGCAATCAAAAAGTTTTGTTTTTATGGGAACATACGTGGTCGGAGCCTATATTAAATTGTTCTCATGTTTTAGTGTCCCTTTAATGTTGACCTCACTCTAGAAGAAGTGGAACCTGGGCTGCCTCATTTACGCAAGTGAACCATGTCATCATAGTTGTTTTATCGTAGGGCAGCCTGTTACCGCAGCCACAAACGCCACAGCAAATGATGCAGAGGTCAGTGGTAGAGAGAAAACCATGGAGAAATCCAGAACCACTCACGACATTTCTCCATTCAGGCCTTACTGTAAGACCAGCTAGACTGTGTACAAATATTGCACTAGTGTTGGTAATCTGAAGAGCGTGTCATAAGAGAAAGCTTATTTGCAGGAGCCTATTTGCATATGTGCCCACTTCTTTTCACTTTTTTCATTTTACTTGCCCTGAGTATTCATTGTGTAAATGAAATACTTCCATTTGCTACTGTTATGAAAGATAAACCCCGAATTTCGTGGCCAGTGTCGTAAGTGTGTGTTTTGTTACAAAAGCTTCGTGTCGGTTGTAGTAGCGCTATGCTTGCCCTGGCCCTGTATGTCACGGGAGCGCATATCCATCGCAGAAATTGTTCTCTGAGAAGTTACTGTCTTTTCCAAGCCCGGTTTTCTTTATTACGGCTCACATTGATTGGCATACTAATCCACATTTTCCGACGAGAGACCTCATTCCATTAACCCCCATTAAGGGCCTTATTTTCTCCCAAAAGAAATTTTTACCTTGTTTTACTGGGGCTCATCTCAAATGTAATAACTTTGAATGGAAGCAACTTATAGACTTTGTTGATGCTGATGGTGATTAATTATGGCTGAGTGCTTCTCAGTTAGTGAGCCCCATGACCACCCACGTGTTGCAATTTTCACGTGTTGTGATGCCTGGGGCAACTCTTTCCACTACGTAGCGCTTGTGTAGGTGTTATTTTCAAAAGCAGCCACAATTCTGTGGTAGAACAGCTGACTGCCACCCAGAATGCCCAGGTTGGATTCCGGCTTGAACTCCTCATTTTTTATTATTTGCATCCGTTGTAAATTTTTGCCCACAGGGAATGCTGATTTCTTGCTTGTGACCAACGGCGTTGACACCACAACTTCTTCGACATAGGCTCATTAACATAATTGTGTGAAAATTCGTTGTTCCATTCCGTATTTCTGAATTACTTGTAGATGACAGTTACTTCGTTACAGTAAGGTAAACTCTGTACACATAAAAGAAAACTAGTGATTGTTGTTGGCCTATTATCTGCAGTTTGATTACATGCTCTGCCATGGCTATTAAGAGGGCTGGCCGATTTGCCCTAGGCTACGTTTGAAATACGTACTCGTACACATGAGTGCAGACGGTAGCACAGTCACTTCAGGTATGTATAGTGACCAGCATACTTGTCGCACATAAGTTTAGTGCTTGACTTCTAGCAAGGCTTATATTTTTCATCATACATAGATTTGAGAGTTTGTTATGAGCTTGTTATACTAATGTAAAGCTTGTTAGCCTTATGTAAAAGTAAATGAATGCAGTTAAGATTTTATTACATTAATAAAATAATAAAGAATGCAGCTAAAAATCATGAGACAGTAGGCTGTAAGTAGAGTTTACGTGTGGTTTACGTGCGTCAATGAAACTTAGCTAACCCATCTTTTATTTGTACAGTATATAAATAAAAAACAGGTAATTTCTCTTACGCTATATTGTCCGTTGGCTTCATTTTATGTTATGAAAAAAAATTTAGCATCTTGGTTCTTATTTGTCTTGCTTTTTCCAGTTTGTGCCAGAATTTAATGCTATTTGTTTACAGCGTATTTAAACCCATTTCTTCATTGCACTAGCACGAGAGCTTGGCACCGCAATGTATCAATACAGATGAACATTTAAACTGCTGTTTCACGCCTTTACGGCAAAATTTCATACACGTGACGCGACAATGCATGTCATCACAGCTGCATCATGTACAAGAAAACTGTATTCACATGACGTAGCTGGCAGCGCATTGGTGCTCACAAAAGTGACGATGGGGTACACTTTTGTGTCGGTATAATGTCAGGTTGCTGGTTTCGTGAGGAAATAACAAGTGTGGTAAGTAAATCCTGCTGTTCTTTTATTGCTGTTTTGTTCCTTGTTTTGCAAAGGGGCAGTTTCACCCACTTTCTGTACCCTGCTACAGTGGCAATAATTTTTGACAAAATTTAACATGTCTCAAGCGAAGGTCATTCATAGCTAGGCGTATCACTTGGCCTAGTTTTATGTCTAACGTGAAGCGGGTGCACTTTGTTTGAATAAGTAAAGGTATTGCATGACATTATTCTCCAGTTTATGCTTGTATTAAGACTCCAAGATTATTAACCTTATTTTAATTTTCATGGGGCTTTCTGTGGAGGTGAAAATGTTGTAGGCCCATGTGCTGAGATTTGGGTGCATGTTAAAGAACTCCAGGTGGTCGAAATTTATGGTGCCTTCCACTATGGCATTTCTCATAATCATTCGGTCGATTCGGAATGTTAAAACCACACATATCAATCGATATTGATGGGGATGTAGTTGCTGTCGTAGAAAGACTAAAATAAATTTGACATTGTTTTCATTCGATCTCGTTCCCAAAAAGAGTTTCTTTTTGCTTCTTTTTCGAGCTATTTCTGGACTTTGTTATCCTAATTGCACACACAACAGACATCACGAAGTGGCTCGTGTTTTTCCTTGTTTGCGCGTGGTTTTGCAGTTTCTTTAACTCGTTATCTCGCTGATTGCATTTGTAAACAAAAGACGGTGCATCACGCAGCACAGAAAACGCAACATAAGTGGCCTCATTCTGTGTCCTATGCAGTTTCACGGTTTTCCTTTGGTAATCATGAATTGCCAACTGGCCCATACCCGTGCTTTTCAGGCTTAGGAGCAGCACTTGCTAGCATTCAAAGTGTAGCCTTATCTGTGTGTGCGCGCGGTTTTGCAGTTTCTTTAACTCGTTATCTCGCTGATTGCATTTGTAAACAAAAGACGGTGCATCACGCAGCACAGAAAACGCAACATAAGTGGCCTCATTCTGTGTCCTATGCAGTTTCACGGTTTTCCTTTGGTAATCATGAATTGCCAACTGGCCCATACCCGTGCTTTTCAGGCAGAGGAGCAGCACTTGCTAGCATTCAAAGTGTAGCCTTATCTGTGTGTGCTGAAACTGGGTAATCACCCCATAAGTCCATTCTAGTTCTCTTGTTTAACCTCTTCGGTAAGGTATATGTATAGGTTACTCACATTGCCGTTGCTTTGGTGTCCTGCTTACTGCTGGCTTCTCAAGACAGATCTGATAGCTGTTACCTGGCCGCAAGACTCTGGCTTTGACCATTCTCCTCAACTTGCTTGTCATTTCAGGAGTCGGAAAGAGCAGCTTGCTGCTGAGGTTTGCTGACAACACTTTCACAGGTACGTGCCGATTGCATAACGTTTTCCACACTGCATTTAACTTGCGTCTTTCTCTTTCACCACTAGCAACTTCAGTAAGTACTCAGCCACATGGTCATACTAGCTGCACTTTTAATATGAGCATGGTATTGTACCTTTTCAACCGTACTTCCTCCTGGTAGGGCTTTATTTGCTGATTAGGGATGCAGTACTTACTTTATAATGGAGCATTTTTCATAAGAAACGCGTTCTTGAAATGCTTACTGTAAATTACAGCAATGTTTCTACTCTGTCACTGCTTGTCACTGTCACTGCTTGTTCTGTCACTGCTGGAACAAGCAGCTGTCATGCTTGTTCAAGCACCTCAGTGATCGGTACACATTCAACTTTTTCAGTGAACCGACAGGGCTTCTTAATATACTGAAGCCTCAATTAATGGTTTGTCATGTAGAAGACCTAAGCATTTAGCTATTAAAACCTGCTGCCTTGTCAGTGTTTCTAAACTAGGGCAAATTAACACCATGTGAACTTGAGGAGACACACTGTGGAATGAAACTAAATAGTTCAAAATGCTTACAGTATGCACCTATAAAATTCCTCAAGTATAGTGGCACCACCGTCCTTGCCACGCAAGCTTAACTTTCACGATCTTCCTCTTTGGCCAATGCTATTGTGTGTTACTTTGCTGCTATCCATCACCAATTTAGGAATGCTAGTGTGCCTTGTGTTTTCAAGCGTAAATGGAAAGTTTATCACAGATACATTACGTAAGGCTTCAGGACTTGGAAACTAAAAGGAAATTCGTAAACACTGTCATGAGCAGCAAGGATTTAAACAAAGTTAAAGCTGTTAGTCATGTGCAGTATGTGTGAAGACAGCACCTTTTATTCAGCCCACCAGCATTGATTACTGATATTTTGTCAGAGCTCCACTGTAGTTCATAGTTACTTGTATTTAATTTGCTTCTTTTTATTTAATTGACAATGTGCCTGAGCTGAAGCTCCTTATGCACATACCTTACGCAGGCCTTGGCGAAGCCCTCCTGCAGAGCTGTCAATCACTTGAGATGCCTCTTTGTTGCATGTACAGAGTCACGTGTATACTAGACTCTGTTGTGTACTTGTTTTTTTGGCCCGTTTCAAGACGAAAGCTTATCATGTCCAGTGTTGTCGTGCAGGTTTCATGTTACCAGCATTTTCAGTGGCATCATGGGTGTTTTTCCTGATTAACTACGTACTTATTAGAAAAACATGCTGCAGGCTGCAAGTGCAGAGGCAGTATGATTCATGCAAGCCATTCTGTAGTGATATGAAAGGGTGTTCAAGAAGGAGGTTGCCAAGACGCAGCGCGGCATCAGACTGCAAGTGATACAGATAAACTGATAATGCATAAAGGAGCAAAAAAACTAACAGTGTGCTTTGTGTAGGATTCTACCGCTTTTAACTTTTATCATCAGTTATAATGTCAAAGGAGCAGTTACATCAAATAAACTCACTAGCACTTTTACAATTCATAACACTGAATGTAACACGATGGTTTGTGAATGTGCAGAAGCAGACGGTTCTGGCTTAACATCAACCACCCAGTGTCTTTAAAACTTCCCTGCACAGCAGAAAATGATAAAAATTTGGCTGTAAATGTGATGCACGGTTGGCCATGTTCACAGTGTGATTGCTCAAGAAGCCCCAAATATGCAGTATAAATTGCCATTGAACAGCTCAGTAATAGTGCTTTCATAATTGTTACCAGGGAACTACATCACAACCATCGGGGTAGACTTCAAGATCCGCACACTCGAAGTGGATGGCGAGCGAGTCAAGCTGCAGATCTGGGACACAGCCGGCCAGGAGCGGTTCCGCACCATCACATCAACGTGAGTCCCGTCTAACTCTTTGCCATGAACTTTCATTCAGTTCAGACCTCTATCAAAAGTTCTTTAAGTGTAGCGCTGTATTGATGCCTGAATGCTTGCTTGTTGCAACTTTTGCTAATGTACAGTGCCCTTGGATTGAAACTGAAGAATTCATGGCTAAGTAACAGACATACTTTTGTTTCCACTGGGTGCGTTAAGTTAACGTGTTCAAGTGCTCTCTAGCCGGTAGAGGGCCCTCTTGTAAACCCAACGGTTAAAGAGCGACTTGTGGTGCATGATTACGGAGCGCGCTCTACACAATCCAACCCTGAGCTCACACCTTCAATGGCTTTTGGAAGAATGTAGTGTTTCCGATGACTCTCTCCTCCGATGATGTGTGCTCTCCTTCCCCAGGCTATTCTACTGCGGAAACAACACTCGCTCTGTAGCGCTTTTGTGACACCAAAAGCAATCGGTGGAAATCTCCAATAAGCTAAGCTGCCAAGGCATCAGACCCGATGCATTCAAGGGCTTTACTTCCAAGTTGAAAGCATGCCAACCTTATACACCCACTGTCCTCAGTTTAGGTCGTATTGGCGTCATTTCGACTCGAACACATGGATCATAGCCAAATCAGATTCATGGCGACATGGTGTGGTTATTGAGAGCAATCATGCATACAGATTCTCATACTTAACAGGTTGGTCTCTCATTTTAATCAGTCAGTACTGTACTTCTACACCCTGCAGTACGAAAAACTGAACGCTGATGTCATGATAAGAATAAGAGCTACCTGTAGTGTTAGCATGTCCTTCAGCTACTAGTTCAATTTGGTTGATTTGATTCATAAGTAGTCAACAAAGTTAGTTGAACCCTCCACCTTGTCTGTTCAAGCAAAACGCAGGAAAAACAGTGAGAACACACTACTGACCTATTTGACCTTTTTCACCGTGTTGTAATATGTTCCCGAATCCAGCACGCGCCCAATACTTACGGGTCCCAAGTAGAAAATGACGCTTGGAGCTCCTCACTTGCTTATAAATTGAACGTTCGCGTGGCTTTTCAGAAGAAAAAAACATCTCCAATTGCTGCTAGAAGGAGAAAACAAAAGCAGCAAAGTTTTAGGAAACAGACTTCTGGACTAGTTGGTTTGTTCACTTCATTAAAGCCATAGCGTTGATAAGACAGGGGCCACAGAGAAAAGACAGCACATGTGCTTTCTGTGGCATGTAGTCCTTTCTGTAGTATACATTCTGTAGCGCCTCAATGCGCCGCTCGTTAAGGTGGCATTTGGGCCGCGCGGCGGGTGCAGCGCGAATTAAAAAAATCAGTTCGAAAACTGAACGCTGTCAGGGCTGGATCTTTCCCGTGTTAGCTCAGACAGTTAATGGTGACCCGATTAAGAACACACAACCCCGATCATCCCGCATGGATCCCGCCGGCTCTGCCACCAATCCTACCGGTCCTGACGCCCAAGAAGACGCCAGACCTAGTGGTGCTGCAGTCACTGCGATTCAACATGTCAACCTGCCACCATTTTGGCGCAACAGCCCCAGCACATGGTTTCTGCAGGTCGAGGCGCACTTCCATCTACGGCAAATCACCAGCCAACAGACCAGGCACTGGCATCTGGTATTCTGCTTACCTCCGGACGTAGCCCACAACTTAGCTGATATTTTGGCGTCGCCGCACCCGAGCCATCCCTACGACACGTTGAAGGCAGCTATCATTTCCCGCAAGTCTGAGTCCGAACACAGCAGACTCCAACAGCTCATCACGGCTACAGAGCTTGGTGACCGTCGCCCATCACAGCTCCTGCGACGCATGCGCCAGCTCCTTGGCGGCCCCTCCGCCCCTCAAGAGGAGAAGCTGTTACGTGAGTTGTTCCTCCAGCGTTTACCGCAGAGCTCACCGCAGAGAGTCACCGGTGAAGCATTCCATCACTCACCACATTGTGACCACTGGACCTCCCGTTTATACACGACCCCGTCGACTATCTGGAGAACGCCTTGCCATCGCCCGTCGTGAGTTTGAGCACATGCTTGAACTCGGCATTGTACGGCCTTCCTTCAGCAACTGGGCATCGCCACTTAACATGGTGCCGAAGAAAGATCCTGGCGACTGGAGACCATGTGGGGATTACCGCGTTCTCAATGCCCACACCTTACCAGACCGCTATCCACTTCCTCACATACAGGATTTCACATCAAATTTGGCTGGGTGCACAATCTTCTCTAAGATTGACTTAGTGAAGGCTTACCATCAGATTCCTGTAGAACCCGCCGACATTCCGAAGACGGCCATCACCACCCCATTCGGTCTGTTTGAATATGTGAGGATGCCTTTTGGATTGCGCAACTCTGCACAGACCTTTCAGCGCACTATCAACGAGGTCACGCGAGGTCTCGATTTCGTATTTGCCTACCTTGATGACCTCCTTGTAGCAAGCTCATCCGGCCCTGAGCATGAAGCCCACCTGCGCACCCTGTTCCACTGCCTGGATGATCGTAATTAATCCCAATAAGTGCCTCTTCGGCGTCGCTACAATAGAGTTCCTAGGCCACCTTGTCACTCCAAAGGGTATCCAACCACTCGCCAGTAAAGTGAAGGCTATTCAAGACTTTCCACCCCCGACTTCACTGAAAAGACTCCGAGAATTTCTGGGCCTACTAAACTTCTATCGCCGCTTTCTTCCAAAGTGCGCCACATTCCTAAAGCCCTTGACCGACCTATTGGCTAAAAAGAAAGACCCGGCTGCGCCACTGGAGTGGCCCAAGGACGCTGCATCTGCCTTCGGCACTGCCAAGAAGGCTCTGGCAGACGCTACCATGCTCATACATCCCGTCCCTGATGCCTCAATTCGTCTCACCACCGATGCATCAAGCGTGGCAGTGGGCGCCGTTCTCGAGCAGCACGTATCCGGTTGGCAGCCCCTTGGGTTTTTCTCGCAAAAACTGAAGCCACCAGAGGCAAAATACAGTACATTTGCCCGAGAACTCCTCGCGGTATACCTCGCCATCAAACATTTTCGTCATTTATTGGAGGGCCGGGACTTTTACGTCGTTACAGACCACAAGCCCCTGACGTTTACCTTCCATCGCAGTCACAGCAATTATACTGCACGGGAGATCCGTCAACTATGCTTTATTTTCGAGTTCACTGTGGATCTCAGACACGTACATGGGCCTGAAAATGCTGCTGCCGATGCACTATCCCGCATCGATGCCTTGTCGACCCAGCCACCACTAGACATGGAAGAGCTACCCGCTGCCCAAAGCAACGATCCTGAGCTGCATTGTCTTCGCTCTTCATCCACGTCTCTATCGTTCACGGAGTGCCCGCTTCCATTTTCTACCTCATTAATAACGTGCGAAACGTCTACTGGTGTCCCTCGGCCCTTCGTGCCTTCAGCTTTTCGTCGTGCAATTTTTGATCAATTGCACAACATGAGCCATCCTGGTATTCGTGCGGCCCAGAAGCTAGTCACATCTCGTTTCCTTTGGCCAAGTATCAGCGCTGATGTCCGTTGCTGGGCGCGAACCTGCCTTGAGTGCCAGCGCGTTAAAGTTCACCGTCACACTGTCACGGCAACATCCCCGTTTCGGCCTCCAGACGCAAGGTTTTCTCACGTCCATCTCGACATCGTCGGTCCTCTGCCGTCATAGCAAGGAGCCTGTTAGCTGCTAACATGTGTGGATTGCTTCACCAGATGGCCGGAAGTGTTTCCTATTTCCGACATTACAGCACCAACAATTGCCAAGGCTTTCACAAATGGCTGGGTGTCGCGCTTTGGATGCCCTTCTGTCGTCACCACTGATCGCGGTCGTCAGTTTCAATCCATCCTTTTCACCGCACTTGCCAATATCCTGGGCATTCTACACATCCACACAACTGCCTACCATCCTTCCGCCAATGGTATGGTCGAACGGCTTCATCGACAACTGAAAGCTGCCCTCACTGCTCACCAGCCAAGGGAACGTTGGCTGGACCACCTCCCCTTCGTACTTCTGGGCACCCGATCAGCATTGAAAGTGGATCTCGGCTGCTCATCAGCCGAACTAGTCTGTGGCGTTTCCCTGTGTCTTCCAGGAGAATTCTTCGAGCCATCATCGCCACCTTCCACTTACGATGCCTCCACGTACATTCGAGAGCTGCGCACCACGTTTCGGGACCTTGCTCCTGTGATTCCTGCCGACCGACACCCCCAGTCTGTCTTCGTCAGTCAGGATCTGCATGACTGCAGTCACGTCTTCGTTCGGCGTGACCAAATACGGCCACCACTAACACCAGCCTATGATGCCCCATTCCGCGTACTCCATCGTACACCTAAGACGTTCACGCTGGACATCAATGGCCGTGAAGACGTCGTGGCTGCTGATCGACTGAAACCTGCGTATATCGCCGTCGCAGCCGCGGGGTTTCAATCTAAAGTCTGGATGCCAACATCCAAGCATGTCCACTGGGCGACTCCTCTGGTGATTCCTACGGCTCTCGCTCTACGGGGGGGAGCCCTGTAGCACCTCAATGCGCCGCTCGTTAAGGAAGAAGTTGGCATTTGGGCCGCGTGGCGGGTGCAGCACGAATAAAAAAAAAATCAGTTCAAAAACTGGACGCTGTCAGGACTGGATCTTTCCCGTGTTAGCTCCGACAATTCCTTCCCCTTTCTGTGGTCTCTGTCTTACCAGCACTATGGCTTCAATGAACGCAGCGAACACTGTCTTCAAGGATTGAAGCTTCACATATTTAATGACCCTCATCATTGCTCGTAAGTAGCACTTTATCACTATGAAGCCGAAAACACGTCATCTTTGTTAAGGTCAGTAGTTAATTTCATGTTTTGAGACTCAACACTGCTCAGCAATCCTCTTCAGCAAGTTGAATGGTGGCCTACACCGGAATAACTACTCAAGAATTAGGATCATTTTATTCACGACAAACAAGAAGTCAAGTACATCATGAGTATATACAAGAGGTCCCATAGTTACAAACTGAAATGAAACCTCACTTGGCATTTGCAGTCCCCCGGGATACCGAGAACATGTGGTGCCGCTTATTGGCAATAGCTCAATGAGTAAAAACAATTCATTGTTTTAAAACAACCTCGAAATCAAAATGAAACAGACGTGCCGTCACTGTCATTATGTGCTAACAAGCCATTCATGTCAGCAGGGTTTTTTTTTTTTAACAATAGTACTATTCGTGACAACTCTGGCCAGGCTAATTTTTAACAATAGTACTATTCGTGACAACTCTGGTTAGGCTAATTGTCATTACGTTTTGGAAATGTAGTTTGGTTGTGGTTCTTTGTCAAATTGCACAATCCAAAGAATTTTTCAGAAAAATTTAAAAAAAAAAAGAAACGAGAAACAGAATGACAACTTCTTTAATAACAAACCTAAACTATCGCTTCTGCATCAAACGCTTCTGGGGAGAATTGAAAATGGGTTGCCCGAATGGGAGACTGCATCTGTTTGTAGAGTTCACTCTAACCGATTTGTAGCAAATTTGGAGACAGCTGTCATTGAAAACTGTTGCTGCTGTAATGTTTGTTAGGGCCATGCTTGCATACTGTGATCAGCCTGATTTCAGTTGTCTGGTGAATCACCTGGTTGCGGGATTTAACTGTTGTAAATTTGTATCAGTATAATTGCGCGAGTGCTGACCAGGACCTTTGAGATCAGCTTTACAAAAGGAAGGAACCTACTGAAGTCAAATTGACAGTAGTCGGTTCTATTTCATTATGATTTAGTTTATTATTTTTAGAAGTCAGTATACCAGTACTACAAGTGCACAGAAGAAGGTCTTACATAGTTGGGGACTGCAACGGAACCTCTTACTTCAAAATCTAGTTTATGTTTTATACATTGAGAATCATTGACGGCAAATAAAAATATAAAATGCCCAAATATTGATCACTTCTCTTTGAGCTTTCCTCCAACCACAGTGTGTTGCGCTATTCACCAATATTTATTCATCTCGCTCACACTGCTAGTGCTCTTGCCCCCCCTAAAGTGCCATTTACAAGGAATGCCACCCTAGAAGAGGCCGGATGTTATCAGCGCTGCGTACTGTGAGTGACACTGTTCGCATAGAATTGGTCCCCGTGCAAAAGTATATGTGGCTAACTTCCAGTTTTCTGGTCAGCAGTTTTCCCACTTGTGGATTTAATGAATTGGAAGTTTTTGCGTTATGACTAACATATTCATTTATACCCAGGTATTACCGAGGTACCCATGGTGTGGTCGTCGTCTACGACGTCACGAATGGGGAGTCGTTTGCCAACGTCAAGCGCTGGCTTCACGAGATCGAGCAGAACTGCGACGTGGTCAACAGGATCTTAGGTACGTGACATTAAATTGAAACCAGCTGGCCGTCGTTAGAGTGCAGCACTGCCTGTTGTTAGCTGTACATATTATTCACTTGCTCATTGGCTACATTATTTCAATCTCTGTTGTGTAATTTATCTTTTTTTTTTCTTGCCTAGCATGCTTGTCACCATTTCTTTTTTAGTTGGTAATTTTTTTTTTTTTGAACCTTTGCTTCTCATTTTATTGAGTCCCCACTGTCCTACTTATCTTTCCTTGTGTGTGTCTAACAATGGCACCCATTTTCGTTTATATCCTTTCTTCGTAAGATCCACAGGAACCGTGAGGTAGACGATGGTTCAAGGGGCTCTGAAGAGGCAGTCTCGTGTCGCAGCACATCTTCGACAGGCATGTCCTGCATTCGAAACAGCTAGCCACTTGTCTTGCAGAGCACCTTGATCGCATTTTGTGGGGATTCCTGCTTTTCAGTGTTCCTGAAAAAAAAAAAAAGAAAAAAAAGGGGTGTCTGCTACTTCGACTGCCGTTAACTGGGTCACACGTAATCAGATCTGTTCTATACATACATCACATTACTAGCCCAGAAAAAACAAGTGTTGTGCAAAGCAGCTATAATGTTAACCTGGTAGCTGCAAATCAGTTTTGAATGGTCACACTACCTCATTTGTTGACAGCCCGCCTCAGTGGCCACGGTGCTCGGTTGGTGACCCCGAAGGTTGCAGGTTCGATCCTGGCCGAGGCAGTCGCATTTCGGTGGAGGTGGAGTAGCAGAGGCTCGGGTACTGGGCAGTGTCGGTGCATGTTAAAGAACATTAAGATGGGCAAAATTTTCAGAGCCCTCCCCTAGGCATCTCATAATCGTATCATGGTTTTTGTAACGTATAACCCCAGGTGTTGGTATTATAATTTTTTCTCATTTGAGTTGACAACCTGAAGTATGAGTTGCTGCATCACCCATGTGTTGATAAGGAAGCTTCAACTTGTGAGCGAGATCTCGGCTTGACATCGACTTACACGTGAATTTTCACCTTGCCATAGCTTTCTTAGAACATCCATTCCTGTTTTGCTGCATAGAGTTCTGATTCCAGATTATTGTAACGTGCAAGTTCACTTTTTAACAGTAGAATAAATCTTGCCCCCCAAAGGGCACATAAAATATTTGATGCTTCGAAGCCGCATGCTTTATTACAAAGGTAATTGCATATACTAAAAGTCGGCACCCAAATACACATGAACTTTCCAAGTGTCATGAAGATCGATCAAGAATTTTTTAAAATGTTTTAAAAAGCAGTGTTGCCCCTTAACATTGCTTTAGTTCTGCAAATTAAGGGGAGATGCGAGTCGAAAAATCGCGTTTTTAGTGAAATTTCTCGTATTTCTGATTTTTATTGCATTGTAATCTTCAAACCTTCTTCTTTCATCTGTGAAAATTTCAAAACTAAATTCGAACTGCAAAATGCAAAAAAATGTGTATGAAGGCATCGCGGTGGCTCAAAATTTCGTGAATTTGCGCCGATATTGGCCATCTTTGACTGCCCGCTGCTCCCCGTCGCAGTGCCGCCCGCCATCGCGGTAGGTTGGGAAAGTTGCGTCCGGCCTTCTTCTTACAGCTCCAACGACCGCCAGTTTTGTACGTGGGCAAAAAAAAAAAAAACAAGGCCTTTTTATCACGTGGTTTGAGCGGTTTGAAACGCGCGGCACCCTAAGCCGCATCGCCATTGGCTACCGAGTCATTGTCAGCTGTGTTGGTGGCGGCTATCGACATTTGGTCCGTCTGCTTTTCTGCGCGTCTACGCATATTTCCGCGATGACAAGCCCGAAAAAGTGCAACATGAGACCGCAGAAGTTTCGAACGAAGCACAAGTTCAAGGGAAGTCTGCAATTCTGGACTTCTTGCAATTTGCGCATTTGGCGGCGTAAAGCGCCCTGAACGACGGCGACGAACGAGAACCCGCCTACGTGTGCTAGGCCTGACGGCGGCATCGACGAGTGCGCGAGCGACAGTGGCTGCGATGAAGGGATTGACGCTGCGCTTTCTTTCGTCAATGCTACGGAAAAGAAGCTCGGCTTCTTCGAAAAAGACGAAAGACAGCGCGATGAGGTTTGTGCAACGACAGTTTTGTGCGACACCTTCTTGCTGACGGCACTTGTGGCAGGTGCGGCATGCCCTGCTTGCAGTATTCAAAAACTTGCCGTTCGGGAGCCGGCAGAAAAGCGCAAGGGACTTTCGTCGCTCCTCGAACTTCATTGCGAAAACAGCGAATGCTCAGCGACTGTTCTTTCGTGCTCCTATACGTCACTGCGTGTTACGGCGGACGGCAGCAGCCGAGTGAGCCAACGGTACGACAGTGGGAGCTCCCGAGATAGTTTCGCTGTAAATGTGAAGGCGGTGGTGGCTGCACGCGCTGTCGGCATTGGGCATGAGCAATTGTCGAGATTTTGCTCCATTATTGGACTCCCAAAGCCAATGCACCACCGAGGATTTTTTTCGATAGCAAAGAAGGTGCACACCGCTGCCATGGCAGCTGTGAGTGAAAACTTGCGCCGATCCAGAGAGTTGACGAAAGAAGTAGCATGCGAAACTGATGTGGCTGTTATGTTCGACGGCACTTGGCAGTAGAGGGGCCACAAAAGCCACAACGGCATTGGCGCAGTTATCTCCTTAGATACTGGCCTTTGCTTAGACTTCGAGGTCATATTTAATTACTGCCTGACATGCAGTAGGCACAAGGATATGGGCCCAGACGAGGAAGTGTGGCAGGCATTCCATGGCCCAGTCTGTGAAAAAAAGGCAGACTGTTCCTCCCATGCCATGGAAACGGAGGCTGCAATGCGCATTTGGCAGAGAACATTGGTTGACTTATGACACCCCATTGCATTTCATGACATTCTTGAGTGACGGTGACAGCAAAGCATATAGTGCAGTTACAGAGTCAAAAGTCTATGGTGCTGTCAATATAGAAAAAGAAGACTGCACTAATCATGTGGCCAAGAGACTTGGCACCGCGCTACGGAAGCTGCATGTGCCATTACCATGAGGGCAGAAAATAAAAGAGCCAGCCTTTCAGAAGCTCCAAACATACTATCAGATTGCCATAATAAGCAACAGGGGGAGTGTACGGGATATGTACACTGCAGTATAAACTTCGTACTTCCACTCATGCTCTACTGACAATGCTGGCAGCCACAAGTTTTGCCCTGGAGGAACAGAGTCGTGGTGCAAACATCAACGCGCTGAAGCACTTGGTGAACCTGCACCATGCCACACACCTCTCCTGACAAAAGCACAGGGATTGGCTGCTTTGCCCATTTATAAGCGGCTAACAGATGAGAAGCTCCTTGCTCGATGCATCAAAGGGAAAACTCAGAATGCATCGGAATCCCTGAACAGCAAAATTTGGCTACTTTGCCCCAAGACTAAGTTTGTCTCCCGAACGGTTGTCGAGACTGCCGCAGCTATGGCAATCCTGTGGTTCAACAAGGGTCATGCTACTTTCGAGCACATCCTGGAAGAGCTCAACATACTGCCATCTAGAGATCTAGTTACTTTCAGTGATTCCCGCGATGTGAGGCGCATCAAGAGAATGTCCGAGCGTCTGACAGCAGAAGCAAGGGCCCACCGTCGTCGTGGAGTGAAAAGGGCACGGCTAGAAGAGAGTGCTCGCAAGGACCGTGAGGGCACAACCTATGCTGCAGGACAGTTCTAGTTACTTGCAGTGCTTTTCAAAGTTCTGTTGAACATTATGGCCAAAGATTATGCATTTCTAACAACTCTGTGATAAAAAAAAAAAAGGTTTCAAACTTTCAAATGCGTTTTTCTCCTTTTGCAGTTTTGTGGGATCTGTGCTTCTTATACACGCTAGTTCGTATACTTAGAATTGTCATACCTCTATGAAATTTTGCACATAGCATGATGAAGGCCCATAGAGTGCAAGTATCTATTCAGATTGTCAGTGCTGCTTGATTATGTTTTTCAAAAATTACATAACATTGAAAGCCCTTGGCAACTAGAGCCATAGTAAATTTTTCTATTTTATTATTGTATTTCACCTTTTTACACACAAAATTTATATAGTTTTTTGCACTCTACAGTTCCAAAGGATCATAGTCAGCTATATCTGCATGCTTTATCTCAAATTTTTATAGGTCAGAATTGTTGCATAATAATGGCCATAATTTTGCAGTATCTGACCTGCAGAAAGAAAACCAAGCAATCTACATGAAAATAAATGACATATTTGAAAAGAGGAGAAAAAACTCTATTAGCATGCCAATTTGTGTTAAATTCAGACTCTTATTAAAGAAAATCGTTTTTCGAGTAGCATCTCCCCTTAAGAGCAGAAGTTTTATGTAAGGTTGATTGTTTTCATAACCTGTGAAGACAGTCAAATAATATTTGCTGTAAAAACAGATGCCACAGTTGCCAGCCATGGAGTTAGTCAAATTTGGTTATGTATGCACTGCTGCATTACCCGCCACACACCTAAAAAGAAATAAAAATTACAGCTTGAGTAAATTTTGTGCTCACACTTTGATGTTGTGTCCTTTCAGTGGGAAACAAAAATGATGACCCAAGTAGGAAAGTGGTGTTAACAGAGGATGCACAGCGCTTTGCTGACCAGATGGGCATCCAGCTATTTGAGACAAGCGCCAAGGAGAACATCAATGTTGAAGAGGTAAGCTTTGCGATGGAGTCTCAACATTGACAGCTGGTCTGCATCTTGTTCCTCTTGCATATGATCCCTCAACTTTTTATGTACAGTTCTGGCTAGTGTCAAATATACATCTCATAGTCATGGTAGTGAAGAATGCAAAACTTTTCGTTCGGGTGAAAATGAAAAGTACAGTAATTACTCGTTACAACAAAGTCAGCGGGACGGTGAAAACATTAATTGTAAGCAGTAATTTGATATAAGCGACTGCTTGAGAAAAGCTAAGGTAGTCAAGCTGTAATTTCGCTACAACTGCGAGAAGCCACAAAGCAAGGTATTCAGTGAAGCAGAGTTTTATTCAGGTGCTAAAAAGGCACTCTGAATAACAAAATCAAATGGCCCATAATACAGTTGCCAACCGATTTTGCAGACCTGGCACAAAAAATATTTTACGAAATACCAGGCAGGACTGGCAGCAGGGAGCAAGGAAGCCAAGGGGTTAATGATTATGCATTAATTTGCTTGTCAAGATACGCTCTCTGCTTCATTTCTATTTTTGAATGATCAGTGTCATTTCTACTATTTCCGCATTCACATACCTGTTGAGCTTACTGCTAGGCAATGGTGGTATCGCTGACAAAAATTTGAAAAAAAGACTTTTAGTGTCCTTTATATGTTTGGCGTAGATGACTAGCTTAAGTTAAGTATAATTTATCATCATTATTTGAGCTTGAGAGGTAACGTTAGTAGTTGCACGTTTTGTTAGTGCTGTAGTTGATGATGATTATGGTGAATGTGAGTTTGACGTTTTTTTGGTGGGTGGGCTGCTTTCAATCACTCTCTCGTTACACTGTTCACAGGGTATGACACCTGGTGCAGTTATACAATCCTGTCATGCAGTATTACTTCTTGCCTGACCTTAAAAATGAGGAGGCTCTTTTTCCCAATGAAGTTTCAAGCATGTAGCTCTATGAATCACTCGAACTATGAGATTTTCATCATCGCAAGTTCTAATGCTTTGGCTGCACATGCATTCCTCTGCTTACAGGCTCCTGAGGTGTGGAAACATTGTGGTACATTATGTCGATAATGCAATGCCAATTTACTTTTGTAAATTAATTCACATGATTGAAGTGCATTCATTCTCACTGCTTGCTGAATCCTTAAAAGGATCAACAGCTGGTTTTTCTCAACTCATTCTTTATGCGGGGCAGCAAAAAAGCTCACCTTTCGTAGTGTATGTAGCCCCCAAAAAGTATGTAATTATTTGATAAGCAGTGTTTTTTCAATGTGAAAGGCCCTAAACACAGATGCATCTTTCCTCTAGCTGCACTGAGACTTGATAGCGATGCTGCCAGCCCTTCTTGCAATTTGTGAACCCTGTCGTCATCCTGCTTTCGTCGAAGATCCTGTAATTATGCTTAAGCATCTTTATTTCAAGCTTTTCAACTATTTTTGAAGATAAGCTGTTACAGAAGGGTGATGTGACATTATCACTATGCACCTTCTCTGTATTTGTGCCACGTTGTGTGTGCCTGAGCTTGTGTCATGGGGGACTTGTCCTGGCTTTGTTACTCTCTCGATACACCAGTCAAGCCAAGTCTCCGAAAACGTCGCTATGCATAAGCAAGGCCGTGCTGAGTAGCAGTGCATGTTATTCTAAGATGAAGTGTAGGTAGCTAAACTACGTCACTCCATAATCTTAGCGACCTGGAAACTATGTGTGCGGTTCCATAAGCGCAAATAATATTTGCTCTAGACGTGCTGACGAGCATGGGATTATTATGTCACGTGAAGGCAGTGCCACTTAAACGCATACTACTAATGCAGGCCTATGTGTACATTTTTATGGAGTAGTATCTTTTAATATAAAGAACCAGCAATCATCATCATCATCAGCCTGACTACGTCCACTACAGGAAAACGGCCTCTACCATGTTCCGCCATCGGTCCTCTGCTTGCAGCTGCCACTTTATACCCAGACACTTCTTAATCTCATCTGCCTAACTAACTTTCTGTCTCCTCCTAACCCGCTTGCCTTTTCTAGGAATCCTGTCAGTTATCCCTAAAGGGGCCCTGAAACACTTTTTTGAGTAACCATGAAATTAATTCACTGGAAAAGCGCAATGCCTCAAGAAGTCAACTGCCGCAAAAATTTTAAAGGTCTGTCTAGTACGAGCGGAGTTACAAAGATTTGTCACACGCTGCAATCCACTCTGCTCTCTTCTTGTCTCTTAAGGCTACACCTATGATTTTTCTGTCCATCGCTCGCTGTAGTCGTCCCCAATTTAAGCTGAACACTCTTTGTAAGCCTCCTGGTTTCTGCTCTGTAGGTAAGTACCGGCAAGATGCAGCTGTTATATACCTTCCACTTGAGGGTTAGTGGCAATCTACCAGTCATGATTTGAGAGTGCTTGCCGAATGTCCTCCACCCCATTCTTATTTTTCTAGTTACTTCAATCTCGTGGTTCATCTCTGCAATTATTGCTGGTCCTAAGTAAACCAGGAATATTTGAACACTAACAAAAAGATTTTTGACCGTGTAGAACACTCAACAGGTCATGTGTCCAGGGACATCGGATTGTTCATTTTTTGCTTCCAGATGTGCTACAGGTAATTTTTCACTAGTTTGAATGAAAGAATCGCATGATAAATCCACCACTCATGGAAAAAAATAGGGTTGGTTTAAGTCAATGAAACGCACAATCTTTCCATCAGTAGAGTCATTCATTTCATGTTCTGGGCAGTTGTCCGTTCCTTTAAACGCCTATCACAAAAGCCAGTTGGAGGACTCCTAGTTTGGAGCGTACTCACATGCACACATTGGCATCACTAACAGGTGTTATAGCACAGGGGTGGTTGGTTGGCTTGAAGGTCGAAATGGGTGACTGCACCTTTTCCAAACTCTCTCTGCTGAGAGCTGCTTGTTCATGTGCATGCAGATGTTCAATGCCATCACCAGGATGGTGCTGAAGAGCAAGAAGGAACAGAAGGAGCGGCAGCAGGTGCCTGAGGACAAGCTGCGGTTAAAGCCCGGTGGCCACAAGAAGAAGAAGCAGTGCTGCTGATATGCGGCCCCCCTACCAGCAACCCTTCCGTGCAGCTCCCGTTGCCGGTGAGCAGTCAGACCGCTTAGGCCGAGGCATTTGATTAGCAGAACACTAACGAGAATAGTTCCTTGTTTTGTTTGTTGAAGTCTTGACGGCACGAACACTAATCTACATCAGGCGAAAATCGCAGTGACTTCATTCACCTTTACACGACCGCCGTAGTGGTGTAGTGGTTATGCTGCTAACTCGGAGGTCACAGAATCGAATTTGTTCTTGAGCATCTGCATTTAAATGGAGGCAGAATGCTAGTCTCTTGTGTTTAAATTTAGCTGCATGTTAAATTACCCCAGGTTTCACTACGGTGTCTTTCACAATCATATTGTGGTTTTGAAATATCAAATGCTTAGTAGAGCGAACACTCAATAAATGTAAATCTGGTAAACGAAACTGCTGCTTGAACGGGACAACGGCCTCCGATATGATTGGTTTCATTTTTGTATTTCGGACCCCTGCTCACCTCTCAGTAAACGGAACTCCTGTTTAATGGAACACATTTTCTCGGTCCCTTCAGGTTCTGTTTAATGAGAGGCTACTGTATCTGTCAAGAGTACTCGTCCAAAAACAATAAAAAATTTTTATGCACATAAACAGTGAAGTCTATGTAGTAAGTGTCATCTCTCTTTCACTTAACAGAATACTTTCTCAAGAATACGAAGAGCATGAGCTGTGAGCTTTGTCTTACGTTTTGGGCGCTTAAACTGGGATATAAACAGAAGTTTGAAGGGTGGGAGCTTGGGCTAGTTGGTATATCCCGACGAGTGCTATAGAGCGGACTGAGGACGAGGGGACTCAGAAAAAAACAAGGACGAGCACTCTATTTATCTCTGTGTCCTCGTCTTCAGCTCGTGCTATATCACGCATTAAGAAGTTTGAGGGTGCCGTGTATTAAGTGTACCAAAAGATTGTACTATAACCAGCGTTTAACATCTTCCAGGAAAACCTGTACATTTGAATGGGATTGGGAAGAAGAGGATGTGGCTCATTCCCTCCGAATGGGGGGGCCTGAGGGGAAGCTACAGCGTCTGCCAAGAGCTGCCACTGCGAAGAAACTCTTGTCGATGCCATTTGCTTTTTCCCCATTTCTTCGTCCCATCGTGCTCCTCTGTCTGCTCGTGTTCTGTCTCTGCCCATTGCTCGCTGCCTAGTAACAAGGTGAGAAGTGGGTACTGCAGCACACCAGGCAGCAAATTTTCTCCCCGTTCATTTCTACATTTGCCCATTGCGCCTTGCTAGTATAGCGGCCTGCGCAAAGTGTGCAACTTGTCCGCAGTGTCCTGGCTTTTGTGGGCTGCTGTTGCTAGCAATTGCTGTTTGAGCCCCGATCTTTGTCAGGATGTTTAGTATTGATGAGCGGGGCAAGCGCACTCTGAGTTGCGTTCCCTGGGACGAGCAGCTTTGTTCGTTGTAAATATGGACAAGGGGAAAGCGCAGGCAAGTGTCGACATATGATCGTCTGCTTCCTTACAATGTGTGCAGTGGTGGACCGCGAATGGCTGATAGTGTTGCATGCAGGTTGTAAGCGGGGCTCCGGTGTGCTGGTGGGCAGGCAGAGCACATTTGTCTCAAAGGCACGGTGCGCTGGCAAAAAAAAAAAAAGAAGAAGTAGTTGTAGCAGTACGGTCGAGCGGCACTGGAGTGGCTCCCACTCGTTTTTATGTGTTTGCGAAGGCGTGCTCATTTCTCATTTGCATCTCCTCCCGGTCAGTCTTGTGGGCAAATGGAGCACACAGTTCTCGAGTCTATAGTCCCCCCCCCCCCTCCTCGTCGAGTTTCTTTTTTTCTTTATTTCACCGTATCACAGTGTTTAGTAACCTCTGTTTCCCTTTTCCAGCGCCGGTGTGCTCATAGTAGCTTTTTTTTTCCTTTATATAGTTGGTGCTGCAAGTGATCTTAGACTAAAGAGGCATTGTTAGCAGACAGCTTCTTAATGTTGTGTGGGGCCATCTGGGAAGAGATTATGACCTATTCATTTGGAGTGGTCTGAGTCATCAAATATTTTGTTACACACGTGGCCTAAGCCTTGCGTTCCCTTCCGCAAGGCTCTTGTTTTTTTTTTTTAAGCTTCAAATGTGTCACCTCTTTTTTTCTCTCTCCAGTGTGCTTTATTGTGATCCATCACTGGCATCAGTATGTTGTCCTTAGCATCATCTGATGTAAATTGCCTTCAAAATAGTATTGCTGCAGAGGCATATATAGCTTTTTATATATATATATAAGGAAAGATTGCTGTAGTATACTTCGTGTGGCCTGAAGCACTTGACAATGCAGAGTGAATTAGTCGTGCCACCAGAGAAAGTGGTGCCACATCGTGTGCCACTCCGAGAGGTGCATGGCAGGCTGTGTACACTGCTACATACTCTTCTTCTGGCCTCTCTTTTTTCTTTTCTTTCAGGGCAGAGTAATTTTTTTTACAAGTATTTCTTGCACCTCTGCCAGTGTCTCTTGGTTCGTGCAGGTCACAGTGGTCACTTGAGCTGTGTTAAATGTTAGCGCAGCACTGTCAATCCATGCGCCCGTAAACTGCAGCAGGATGTACCATAAAACTACAGTTTCCTAGCAAGTGTGTGTGTTTTTTTTTCTTTGGCACTTTTTCTTTAGCATAGTGTTTCCTTGTTTTGAAGCGAGTTCACTTGGGACGGAGGCCGTTGGCCCGTTGTACATGCAGTCCCTACTCATCGTGAACGTACTTCTGCATGAGTAAAAGCTCCCGAGTTTGCCGTTGGGCTTGATAGGATTTATGATCTTAAGTGAGTTTCTTTTTTTTTTCTTTGCGAATGTTTATCACAGCCAAAAGAGTTTGCACCGCGATCATGGCTGCGTTGTGGAGTTTGTGGGTTTGGTAAATCTTCGTGGGTCATTGTGTGAAGTGAAAAACACTAAGAGAAAAACTGTGCCCAGGCACTGTATTTTGTAAAGAGTGTAGTCTGCTTTTTCTTTTGTCTTCTTTTTTGCGGACGAGAGGAAAGAAGAAGAAAAGGGTGGTTTTGGTCTGGACGCTTGGCAAAGTGCTGTGTGCGCCCCCTGCAAAAGTGTGTGTATGCACCACTGCGCAAAGAACATTGAAAGTAAAAAGAAAACAATGCATACATTGAATTTTACAGTGCAAAATAAACATATTGAATGACACACGGCCTCATACTGTCACTTTCTTTTTCAGCGAGTTTGAACAGCTGTTGGCGAGTTGTCGCATGTATGTTAGAGTTTAGCAGAATGTCCTTGGTGGCAAACGTCCTGGGCGAAACTTCCTAGGTTCATCTTGGGCCATCAAGCTATATATCATGCTCGTACACTTCTTCATTCACTCGCATAAGTTTGTTTGCGTTATGATAAAGCGTTTTATAAAATGAAGAATTTGAGGCATTACACTATAGCTTTTCGCCGCTTTGGGTCCCGTTTCCTGCAGGATTAGTCACTTAAATGCACACTCAGCCACAAAAGTTTACGGACCACGTGAGCCTGGTATGTAAAGCCCCAACGCATTATTTGTAGTCTTGTGTGAATAGTGAATTTTAGGTTTGAAGCAAATTGTGATGTTGGCCGAATAATCTTGAATCTAATTTGAATAACATATACATGACATAATATCAAAAAAGGGGGCATATTTATATTTATCATTACTAGAGACTGAATTATCAGCAAATTCCTATTTCGTTTCTTGCATTCCTATCGTGCCACTTCGATATATGACCATGAATTAGAGGTTGAAAAGGGATTTTATGGTGTTTTTATAGTGTCTATAAATGCATATTTTTGACATTTGTGCCTAAATATTTATAAGTGCCTATAAATGCCTATTTTCAAAATTGGTGCCATATTAGCTATATTTAATCCCAAGTTTTGCTTTCGGGTACAGTTGGAGAAAGGCATTCATGTTACAAGGCAAACTACAACTTTGGAACTCTATTGGGTGCAACGTATACTCCGTCTCATAAGTTCTTTTTAGCACTGTCAAGGAAGGCTACAAAGGCCTTTTAATCAATAGGAAGGTCGATTACCCTCTACACATGCATTCATTCCCATTGTCTGCTCGGCATCTCCCCGGCGTCTGCTCGCACGCATAAAGAACAGGATCGAGGTGTTTCTGTGCAGCCACAAGACAATGAAGAACAAAAGCGATACCGTGGCGTGTCATCTGGGCAAAATAGAATGTATATTAAAGAAATGTCAACGTGGTCTTTGTTGTGTTTGTCATTTACATTTTAAACCGCGCAATAGCAGGTTGCATGAGAAATTTTACTCGACACTGGAAGTTGTTGCGTGCCCAAGGAATAGCTTTGGACTACTAGCATTTTTAATTGGTTCATCAAGAGCCACGAAAGCAGGAGGTGAGCTTGAAACTGTTGCCACTCGCCCGGTTTAGATTTCGCAAGCCAAATTCCTTCTCTACCCTCATGGGTATTGGAGCAACTCTGAGCCGGAAGATCACACGGCACAGACACGTCCACACGTCATGCGCATGCAAAGTTACATTCGAATGGCATGCTCATGGCAGGTTGTGCACGCAAGCAATGGTGTGCCGTGTAGACGTACTCTGTATTGTACTGCCTGTTTCTGTAGGATGGATACCTTTATATGCACAAAGGTTTATAGAGGCTTGCATAGATCATCTATCCTTACCACAGTACACAGCGTCACACCACTGGAACTGCTCCGAAGGATGATGCGCCAAAAACACGCCGAGTGTTGTGAATGCTGCTCCCGGCATGATGCGACGACGATGAGAACACTAACGCAAACTAAATGGAGGCAGCTTAATCCCGTTTAATACGAAGTTAAAAAAATATATAGGGCACATGGACTCGGTTTGTATGATTTAATATTTCTGTAACATTTATATTTCTATTCAAGCCACAGGTTGCACACGTTGCCTAGGGCACATGGACTCGGTTTGTATGATTTAATATTTCTGTAACATTTATATTTCTATTCAAGCCACAGGTTGCACACGTTGCCTCGAATAATTCTCACAGTGTCACGTACTGCTTTGACGTACGCTGGACCCTTCTTGTATACGTTACCTCCACCGTGCATGGGGGCATGCCCGTGAGATGAAGGTCGAGTGGCGGTTCAGTCTGACATTTGACCTCTTTTTAGAGTGTGTAGCATTGCAAATCCTGGCAGATGAGATTGAAAGCACCCAGTGGATGCATTCCTCTTGCTTGTTCGAAATTCTCAAGCCTGGAGAAGGGCTCTTTAAAGTGTTGATTAACAGGAAATAAATTCACCGTGTGCAATTAGATCAAGTTAATATGAGGCAAAAAGACCCTGCTGGCCTATTAGCACTTTAGCTATTTGCTGCCATTCTCGGCCATTTCGAAAAGAAAGATACCCAAGGAGCGTGTTTTTTGGCGGTGGACTCTTAACTCGCCATGCTGGACTAAAAAAAAAAAAGAGTATTCTGCCAACCCTGCGCGGAAAGAGAAATGCATGTTTATGCTAAATATTGGTGCCTTGTACCATCATAAGCTAAAACATTTTGTTTGCTTTCCAGTCATAGACACAGATCCCACACATTTTTTTTTTCAGAAATTTGCATTTTGTCAAGGTTTATTGTGCCTATATTTACTATTTTGGGGGCCTAAAACAGTTTTGCCTGCCTACTTTTGGCGCCTAAAACGCGTTTTTTAATGCCTATAAATCCGGCTATTAAATGGACCAACCTAACCTGCACAATATTGTTTTAATGTTGAATCAAGACCTGTGCAAGTGTCTTTTTTTTTTTCATCAAATAAAATGGAAGCATCTTTGAATAGTAGCAGGAATTGACTTTCGGTAGAATTCAAGTGATAGCCTGTGAGAAATGTAACGTTTTAAAATATGCTGTACTTTTCGCGGCAGTGTAAATTTCTTTTGGATACGTGTTTTCACAGTTCAGCACAACTTCATGGCAGTGAAAGTACTTTTACAAAAAGTTGCATGGGGACTAATATACACCAGGCAGGGGCTTTCACAGCTTAGTATCCTCAACTTCAGTGAAACCATCTTTACAGGATGTACATGCAGATTAATATGCATTTATTTGTTTGTCTAGAACAATTCGAAATTTTCTATAATTTAAATTCGATTTGAAGCAAATTTGAATCGAATTTCTTTATTATTCGTTTTAATATTTGAAGCCTTCGAATATTCGCACAAGAAAGCCTCAAGCCTACTATTTTTTTTTTACTAGCTGCAAAAAAAAAAGCCCGTAAAAAGAATGCCCCCAGGCTCCCCGTAAGGAATCGTGAGGAAATGCGAATGCATTGCATAGCGTCCATAACGCTGTTTCGCACGTGAGAACCCAGTGTTCTCACGCTAGCCTGCACGGTTAAAGAATACTATGAAGTGAACGAAACAAATAGCGTTCTTCGCTCGGCGTTGGCGTTTAACAGCGGCGTCTCGAGCACACATTGCCGGATGTTCTTGAGAGGCACCCAACCAGCAGAAAGGTCGAGAGTAAGGCGCGAGCGCACGGGAAATTGGGGCGCATGGAGGAGAGAGAGCGAACGGCAAGAGAAGGAGCGGCAAAGCAATGCGCCTACCCTCTCCTACACGCTATAGTACCACATGCTCCAGTTGCTAGGGGCGATGACAAACGCGCGCGCCCGCAGCTGTTGCTATGGGAGAGCGAGTGAGAGCAGCGCCTGAAGACAACGTCGGATGCCTGACTTAGCCCGACAAAAAAAATGCATTCGCATTTAAAAAATGGCAGCATATCCACGGAGTGAATGATGGAGAGTGGGGTGAAGCATTCGTCCGTCCATTCGTTCTTGCTTCCGTCCGCCCATGCGTCCGTCTGTGTGACCGTCCATGCGTCCATCCGTCCGTCTGTGCGTGCGTCTGTTCATGCGTCCGTCCCTGCGTTCGTCCATGCATTCGCCCCTGTGTCCGTCCATGCGTCCATCCATGCATCTGTATGTGTGTCCGTTCGTCCATCTATTCAACACTCCAAGTACCACCATCTCGATATTTTCCATATAGAAGCACCGCCATCCAGCGGACATTCCAAGGACTAAACGAGAGGTGGCACACGCACACTTTCTTACGGCTTGCGCTTCGTGTCTACTTCCCACCTTTAACCACCTCGAGTTTATGGTATATAGTAGTTCACTGTGTTCATGGCACGGCAGCCCAACGCTCGCTAAACCTTTCTAAAACCAAGGACGGTTACGCCCAGCGAGTATAACGTAGCAACCTTTTCCTGTCAGATAATGCTCAATGTACCATACGAGCACACACCGACGACAACGAGCATCGGCAACTACAAACCTGTATCGATAAGGTTTTGATTATAAAACCATTGCTTTAGAAAACACCTGGCGTCTTTCGTTAAGCAGCTGGCATATTCCTTTGTTTTGCTTTAGAAACATCTGGCGTCTTTTTGTTTTGCTTTTAGAAAACATCTGGCGTCTTTCGTTTGTTTATTTCATCAATCAACGCCGTTTTGAACAAAATTTTTATTGTTTAATCACGCACAGGAGAAATCTCGCCAGGCACTACCTTGGAGGTAAACAATGGCTGCTACTGGGAATAAGAGACAGCATAAGTCGGCTTTTAACGCCTACTACTTCTACTAACGTTTCCTACTGGAACATGCCAATGGCTGCTAATGGGGAATGAGAGAGAGGAGCATTCGGCTTTTAGCTAACGCGCACGCCGCGAACTTTTTATTGTTCAACAAAGCACAGAAGACATCTCTCACCGGCACCACCTTGCAGGTCAAAATGTAACACTTGTTACACACTGCGACTACGATGGATGAACGGGTGCCGCTTTAAGGAGCTTCGCCCCTAAAAAAATATAAAAAAACTTGACCAGCGCATTCGTGCGCCGGCTACATGGCAGCGCTAGGTCGACTAGCTGGCGGTAGTTTATTGGCCCTCGCTAGCTACAAATTGCACCTTCTCACGCGCCAACTGCCTGACGCGGGTCAAGAAACCTCCGTCAACTTATTGACCTACCACTGCAAAGGAGCCGGCGAGTTGCGGCCGCAGCTGGTTTCCTTCGCCCAAACCACGGGTGGTATAGTAGCCGATTGCGGCACTATTTTTTTTTTTTTAGCTACGAAAAAATGGTACACATATCTCTACGATGCAACGAAGGTTCCTCAAGACGTTCTCGAACTTTGCGAATCCCTATTCTTGCTTGAAGTCAATGGTTAACAGTTTACGAAAAAAAATATGTCATTACCAAATGAAGTGTATTGTGCGCAAGGAGAGTGCGAACACTATACAATTGATCTCGCTCGCTTGCCTGTAATATTTCATTTTTTTTACTCTTAGCGTCGCTGGATGTGCATCATCACATGGGTTGCACGTGACGTTTTCTGGCTAGCAAAGTGAGCGACCGGCATGTTTGTCATCATTGAGTCAGGCTACAGTCAGGCCGCGCGGGCAGCTTAACGCCGCGTCAAAGCTTATCGGCATCGTTCGAGTGATATGGCGAAAGAAAACGTGCACGCTTTGCCTTTCCAACGCCTCCTAGAAAAATTATGCCTGGAACGTCGCTCTCTTTTCAATTGGGAGCCTCCTGCCAGCACGTAATCTCACAGGCCATGCCTTCTGCCTTGTGTTGTGATCGGCCGCCATGTGAGACCGCTTGCCTCCGTACCGCTCAGTCACGTGACATGACCGTACTGCTCTGTCACGTGACATCACAGCTGCTCGGAGGCAACTGTGAGAGCATTGCAATGGTAGTGTATAGGTGTTCTGTGGCATTCCTGTGTTGGCAGGGGGCGGCCGTCAGAGACGCTTGCCTTCGTACCGAAGGAGGAGGGTAAAATAAGAGGGTGCAAATCAGAAGGAGGAGGGTAAAATCAGAGGGTGCTATCAGAGGGTGCACTTGAAAACGGTGCATGCAGCGTCACCTCGAAGACGAACGCTTTCATGTAACGCGATGATTGGACAATCGGCTGCTCTCCGTGCATGTGGTGCTGCAGCAACGCGTCTTCATCGCTCGTTTCAAGTGGATGTCCGTGACTATTACTCCACATAAGTTTACGCGCATTTGTTGATCATTTCTTTTTTTTCTTGCACTCCTCTCTTTCTGTCTCATCTTTCTACTCCTTTTATACCGGTGTAGGGTAGCAAACCGCACTGCTGTCGGGTTAACCAGCTTGCCTTCTCCCTTTTGAATTCTTTTCTTCAATGATCGCCGAGTGCCGTAAAGCTGGCAAGATAATCCCACTTTTAGCTGATGAAGTACGGTAAGACGAGGTTGGAGGCTTCCGCAGCGTGACACGCTATCTCAAATGAAGTGTGAAGTGTCGTTACCCATGGATGCGGTGGCAAATCAAGAGTGAGAGGCTTCAAGTGCGACGTTTTTCAGCGTTCTCAGTGCCGCCTCTTCTTCACCACGTTTCACACTCGTTGAGACCCAGAGTACCCAAGTGGGTACCTCCAAATTTCGATACAACCGAAATTTACTTGATATGACATCGCAATTTTTAGGTGTTTGTTTCTATGGGCAGGAATCCAAATAAAATAGTTTCAGCGAAAGTTGTCTTTCATTCGGTGCATTGGCACTGAGGAGGTCATTCATGTATTATTTCGTAATAGACCGTTTTACTGAAGGCTCCCTTCGGCGCCGTCATAAGCCCCTCTGGGCTGTTGTTAACATGCATGACCCCCCAAAAATGCAGGCCGAAGCTGTGACGTCAGCTTTTGTACTCTCGTGCAACAGCCCCAGAAAGGAGGAAGTCCTCTCCGTTGAAAACGTCTAAACCCTCCGGGCCAATATTAATGGGGTCTAACAATAAATAATGCCAAGAAAAGTATAGTGGGTGTTATTAGAAGTTATTGTAATGCAAATGCATGAAGAAAGAAAAGCGGACGAAAAGATAAATTAACTTGCCGTGTAGTCACCCTACCGTGGACAGGGATCGAACCTGCGACCTCGAATAACGCGGCCGATGCTCTACCAACTCAGCTACCACGGCGTCTATGCCCCCGTCCACTTTTTAGGGTATATATGTGCATTAAACGTGGGAACGTCAGTCGGCGCCGCCAGTGTAGCCATTGCGGTGAGTGTGGAACACCCTTATCAGCCTGCATGCATGCGTCACGTAGCAACCTGGAACCTTTTGTTGGAACGCGCCTCGCGGATTCATCGCGACGTCACGCGAAAGCATGTGCCTCATCGCGCGTGTGCAGATCTCCTTCCCTGATGCCATCACGTGATTGTTGAGAGGGTGTAAGGAGGAGAGGCCACAGCCACTTACACAAGTCAGAACGCGCTAGCGGGTGCCAGCGCGTTCTGCCTTTGATACAACGCGTTGGTTGATTGCGTGTCTGCAGAATCTCGTTCCCAGATGCCATCACATGATTGTTGGGAGAGTGTAAGGGAGGAGAGGAGGAGGAGAAAAACTTTATTCTTCCTAAGAGGGAAAGGTGCGGTGGTGGAGTGTCAGAGGAGCCTACCCAGCGTAGGTCTCCGCTACCCCCTTGGCTCAATCCAAGATCTGGTCCTGGACATCGGGCGCCGAGCTGATCATAGCAGCCTCCCACTGCTCCTTACTATTAATGTGTAGAGAATTGGGCGGTGGGTTTCGAGTACACCCCCACATGATATGGTCTAGGTTAGCTCTTAGTTGACAGAAAATGCACAAAGGCGAGGGGTATATCGCAGGGTGTATAAGATGGCGAAAAGATGGGGTAGGAAACGTACGGGTCTTTAACTGGTGCCATAGTATTTCATGGTAGCGCGAAGCTCCATGATGTAAAGGGTGCGGGGGGGGGGGGGGGGTATATAGTGCTCTGTAGGCGGTAGTGATGGGAGGAGAGGCCACAACTAGCGTCTTACCCAGCCCCTTACACAGGCTGAAACGTGATAGCGCGTGAGCGCGTTCTGCCACTGCTGGGCCAGCTGTCGCGCATGTGCAGTAAGTATTGAACTTGGCCATAAACCGCTTTGCATATAAAACCAACTCACATGGTTCCTCATGCCTAAGGTGACTGAAAGGCGTAAGTTTTTTTGTTTTGTTTTTTGTGAGTCGACTGTATTGAAAGACTCGAAACAGTTTGTGCACGTAGCGGGGCTTTACATTGCCTCTGGGATCAGAGGAATCGCAAAATTTTACCACGTCCAATGCCTCTGGCATCGACTCTCCTGTGACCCTGCGACGATGACATGGGATTACGTCATCATTTTACGCTCCCCTGCGGTAAGGCCACTATGCCTTCATTATGACATCGAAAATTCTCGTAATATGTGATGTCACGATGACGTCTTGAAGCAATGTCCTACATCACGATGAGTCTGCACTCGCGTTGACGCCAATAATCAGTGTGTGAGGTTGTATACGTACCAAAACCAAGATATGATTATGAGAGACGCCTTAATGGGGGGCTTATACGAAAATTTTAACCATGGGCCTCTACTATTACACCTCCATGGAAATGCGACCGCCACGACAGGGATCGAACCTGCTACCTTCGGCTCAGCAGCTGAGCACCCTAGCCACTAATCCACCGAGGCTGACTCAACAATCAGTTTTCGTGTTTGATGAGGCGTCTAAGGTTTTCGCCCTATGTCTAGCCGACTCCTATCGCAAAACTTAGAGGCCCCTCCACGCAACGAGCGAATGGGATATGACAGGGGAAGAAATCATGCATTCAAGAGAAAAGACAAAATGCTACCACAAGAATGTGTGACTGATGTGAATTAAGACAATTTCAATTTTATGCAAACAAGTGTTTAACTTTCGAATCTTTTAGGTGCCACCCTCGGGTATATTACGTGGATAATCTACACTTTTCACTGATTCGTTACAAGCAAAACGTTGTAATTATCCTACATTATACAGGAAAATTGTACTGGCGCCCACGCTGCCCGAAAAAATAGCGAAAATACCCTAAACGTAAGGTAATTATCCTATGGCTGGCAACCTTGCTACACCGGCATAATGTTGGTGAAACGTCAATTATGGTTGCACGTCAATTTACAAACGTCAATTTTACGAACAGTACATATGTAGTCCTATGATACGTAGCCGTCACATCACTTTGACAAATTCAGTTAGCGCCATCATGCAGCTTAAGCAGCTCACCGTTACAGGTAGCCAGGGGTATAGCATCCCCGCAAGCACAAGCGATATGTTCATCAGCTTACCACTTCTGGTGTTGCTAATGTTCATTCTGCTGTTGGCATCGTTACTCGAGTGCAAACAACTGGTTATATAAAACATATGCGACTGTTCAGCATATGCCTGTGTGTATTGTACATATCTTTAGCGTCATTTCGTAACTTTTCGCTCAATATAAACATAGCAGTCACCTTCGCTGTGAATCTAAAAAGTGAGGCGCAGTGCATAACAGGAACCGGAGAAGAAGACGACACAACCAAGGCGCATTGTCCCTCTTGCATACCACTTCTTGCATTCACAATGAACCGTTACCAACTAGCCCAAATGGCTGTTTTGCCATGGTGCACCTTTCCTCTGCATGGTTCGCCTAGGTACGTGGAATATCTGCCAATTATTTTTTTTTTACATTATTGGTTGTAGGGCCTCTCTTTCACGTCCCCTTTGCACTGCGTTCATCACTTGGAAAAGGTTTGGTAAGTGAGGCGGCGCTGCGGTGTCACTTGACCTCTTCGCTCCTCCTTGCTGAAGATTCCCGTGCACGCATACGCTCATACGCACGTCTGCACGAGGTGAGAATGAAATGGAATGAAAAAGTTATTTCAGTCCTGCAGGACGCGCTTAGCGCGTAGCGGGTGTCTCCCACGTGGGGACCGACAGGGAGTACCTGGCGGCCGCTTCGTGGGCCTGCTGGACGGCCCATTGCTGGTCGGCGAGAAGTGAGCTCCTGAGGGACCTCTCCCACTTGCTTGAAGTAGAGTCGGGAGGAGTTGTTCTACACTCCCAGAGCATGTGTAAAAGGTGAGAAAGAGAAAAAAAATGCCGCCTGCATCTTCCTACGGGGGGAACCCGAGTAAATGCGTCGCAAAGTGGTGGGAGTATCGCGTGAATGTTGCGTAATTGGGTGTGGCTTGGGAATGCGTAATTGTTATTTCATCATTATTCTTTATTGAATGAAGGAGAAGCGTTGCCTTCAACGAGCTGATGTTGGGTTGTGCCCCACTACTGGTTGAACGCACTGTTGCTTCCGTCGCATCTACTCCAGTGCAAGCAAAACGTCAATTGTCAAGCGAAAGCCAAGTAACGGCGTCCTTGGCTGAATTCTAAACGTGCCATCCAGTGCCTACATATACGGGGATGGCCGATGAACGATTGCGCAGCGTGAGCGGTCGGTTTTTTACTAGCAGACGCTACCTGCGTCCATAGAGTTTCCCAATATACACTATAGGGAACTCTGGCGCTAGTGTTTATGGGAGCTGCAATGCACAGCGCTTCAGCGAGCATGGGAGTGATGGGTAGTAGTAGTACACACATTTGTCTAAACTTCGTACTTCTGGCCTGCTCTTGGCTCCGTGTGTGTTCGTGTGGCTTGAAGCTGTTTTCTCACGAAACAAAAATCAGCAAATGTTCAGCGATTGCGCTTCACCACCCTGTTTTTTTTTCAAATTACCTTTCCAAAATGGGTCACGAAGTTCAAAAGGGTTGAAGTTTTCTTTCAAAACAAAATCGAAACACAGCAATAAACGAAGCCGCAAGTACTATTCGTCACCCGCAAGTACGAGGACTAGGCAAATGTGTGTACTACTACTACCCATCATTCCAATGGTCGCTGAACGATCGCAGCGCCTGAGTGCCCTCTAGTTAATTTTGAGAAACTCTGTGCCTGCGTCAGCCTATACTCCGTTTCATACATCAGGTGCAACGCTGTGAAGGCTAGGCAAGTAGTCCGTAAAGAAAACACGAGGTGTTGCTCCGCGCGGTTTCGTAGCCGAGCCAATAAAGAAAAAAAAGCGGTTTCGTAGCCGAGTGGTCTGACGCGTCGCTTCGGAGAGTTCCCCGTAGTCTTGAAGTGCATGGGTTCGAATCCACGTGGTGCCATTTTTTTTATAATTTGTGCGAGTTCAATTCGAAATCTTGTTTTTTTTTTTTCAGTAACTTCAACTTACTTGCACGCGGAAGTGAACTGCACGTATCTATTCATTTGTAGCATACCGTGTTCTCTTGTGAGGGCCGGAACCTGCTGAGCTGGCACCGAGGTTTGACTAGCATGGCGATTTTGTCGCGATTATACCGCATTGTCGGTTTACCTCGTTGATGTGAGCGAGTACTGCGTGTAAGATGACGTTAATTCATTGATTAGGTAGCACAGCAGCTCCAATGAGGCTGGGTTAACGACAGGTGCTCACCTTCAACTTTTGTTTTCGTCATTGCCACGATGATCCACTTTTCTGTGCCGCTCTTTAAACACTCAGCAGGTTATTGATTATAGCGGGCTGCCGGCAGAGAAAGCTGTTCAGTTTTAGCAAAACAGTGCGCAATCGACCTTCCACTGCACTGTGCGGTATCCCGACGCACTTCGTGCGAGTAATGAATGATATGTTATTCAGGGAAAAGGGAAGAAAGCAAATTTGTGTAGCTCGGAATAGTGATTTTGGCACACAAACGCATAAAACATTTCCTAGACTTGGTATTCGCCCGTTTACTGTCTTACTATATGCGACATTTTTGTGAATTGTTATGCGCGATTTATTTCTTCAGTATAATTCCAACCCATCCTCCTTCCCGCAAGTAAGAGTTCCTTTTTTATCGTTCAAAAGAGAGTTTCAGCTAGGCTGTTTTTCGGCAGAAACTCTAAATTTTAATTTATGCGTCAATCGTTTTTTTTTATAAAAACCTGGATATGGCCTGTTTTTCTCGGTTGAGAAAATCTTTATGGTATAGGGTAATTCAGTGCCCAAAAATTGTACTGGTTCAAAAAGTTGGAGATTTGTTCCATACATACATACATCCAGGGGCAATACTGGCACGAGCATGTGCAGTGGCGGTGTCGACGACACCGTCAACGCTAGATTTGCCAGTAGGTGCGACCACTAAATGCTCCGTATGTAAAACAATCTTCACTGATAATACGACGAGGTTCCTCCTGGAAGCGCCTGTAGGGGGAGCAACCACGCGTCTACTAAAGCGCCATCTCTGGCCAACGGCGTTGCTCTGGCGCTGCGAGGATGTTTTCGAAGCACCTTTGATTAACTATTTATTGCCATTCTTTCTCGCTTATTTCTTTTCATAGTAATAATTTACGCATGTTCCTCTAATTAAACCTGGTTTAGAGTATTGCTAGGATTCTTTTAAGCCTCTATTGACCACTTGATTTTGACCGTTATCACGCCACGCGCGGAAGTGCTATATGTGCTTAAAACACACCAATCGTGTCCAAACATGGAGCATCTTGTACAAGCTGTACTAAAAGTAATGGCCATTAGGGATTCCTTCAGGACGCACTCCGAGAACGAGAGTATTTCGTCATGAGGTACGTGCGGCGGCCGTTGCTAGGTGCACGTCGCGGCGGCGTGTATGCGAGAGTGTGACCAATAGCGCGCCGCTGCGGTTGCCATGCGTTGAGCCTACTGCAGATTACAAATGCGCTGTCCAAACGCAAGGGCTGGCACGTGCGTGCAGACTTCTTCCTGTGGACACATGACCTCTGTGCAGATATACATCAGGAGTGGAAACACGCCTCGCAGCCGTGATACTACCCCTGATGCGGCCGAATTCCAATGATGACGAAAAGTAAAGCGGGTGGTAATAATCGACCGTCTGCTAATATTCTAGTTATCATTATAGAGAACAAAAGTAAAGGGGCCGACCTCTGTGAACGTGGTTGCTATAGTGGCTACTATGTGAGGCACATGCAAATAAAAACAGTGAAAAGAAAAAAAAATATTACGACGAAGATGGGATTCGAACCCACGCGGGCAGAGCCCAATGGATTAGCAGTCCATCGCCTTAACCTCTCGGCCACCTCGTCATGCGAAGCAGAGTGGTTTGCAACAGTATGTGGAGTGAGTCTCTCCCTCTCTCTCTCAATATATATATATATATATATATATATATATATATATATATATAACGAAGTAACAAAATGCTTGAGTTTCTTTTTTTTCGTAACGCGATCAATCATGCGTTGACAACTGAATGCACCTTGCGAACCGAAAATAAAGAAGTTCTATAGGAATCTTCGATTTGGCTTGCACTAGTTCAGAAAAGTGCAGGTGCAGAAAAAGCGGTGCCAAGCGGTGCAGTGAGCGTGCAGCGCCGGTCGAGCAAGTGGCACTTCTTGTGACTGCGATGGAATTGCTGGACTCGAGCAGCGACGACGATTCCGTCAGCGGTGCCGTTTGCAGTGAC
Source organism: Rhipicephalus microplus (assembly GCF_013339725.1). NCBI lineage: Eukaryota > Metazoa > Arthropoda > Arachnida > Ixodida > Ixodidae > Rhipicephalus > Rhipicephalus microplus. The sequence goes on from NC_051165.1 coordinate 120,415,586, forward strand.
TGCGACGATGAGTACGACGATGCGTGCATCTTGGTCGCGTGCGCGTTGGTGCGCGACGATGCCAACCGTGTACCCGGGTACGAAAGCATTATCGGCAGGTACCATGAGTATGAATTCAAGCGCCTCTTCAGGCTGTCCAGGGAGACTTTTGATAGTTTCAGGGCCAAGTTCAAGACTTCAGCCTTCTACCCAAGGGCAGTGCAAGGCCGCCAACAAATCAGTGCCGAAAAAACATGCCTCATAGCGCTTGTGTACCTAGGCTCACAAATATCTATGTACGCCATAGGCGACAAATTCGATGTTACCGAGTCGTCTGTTCATGTTTGTGTGACACGGGTCGTTCACTTCTTACACGCTATTAGCGATGAGATAATTTGCTGGCCTAGTAGCGCGGAAGTGACCCGCATAAAGAACGGCTTCCTCGCCAAAAGTAAAGGCAAGGGCCCAAGAAACACCATCGGCTGTATCGATGGATCACACATCGGGATACTCACTCCAAGCGAATCTACGCAGTCTTACTTCAACCGGAAAAAGTGGCCTTCGATAATCCTGCAAGGAATCTGCGACGACAGGAACAAGTTGCTGAACGTGTTTATTGGGTTTCCAGGTTCGGTTCACGACGCCCGTGTCCTGAGGGAGAGCCCCTTCTTTGCACGCGCAATTCAGGAATGTGAAGACAATTATATACTGGGTGACAGTGCATATCCACTGATGCCATGGCTCATGACCCCATTCAAGGACAATGGAAGTTCTTTCCTACGTGGAAAAAGAGCTTCAATAAACGACACAGTCAACAACGAGTGCTTATTGAGAACACCTTCGGCCTGCTTAAACAGCGTTTTAGGAGGCTCTACCTTGTTGATGCAAAAAGTGTGCAACAGTGCTGCTATATAGTTATGGCTGCGTGTGTGCTACACAACATGTGCAACGATGAAAGGGACTTCCTTGAGGAACTTGCAACGCTTCCCCAAGAAGAAGATGTGGGCAATGATGAAAGTGAAGGAGATTTTGATTGCAGTCTGCCAGGCTACAGTCAGTCTCTGCGAGAGTTCATTGCAAAGGAACAGTGCTAGAAGTTCATCTTTGCTTCGCGATTTATTCAGTGTGCAAATGTTTTGCGAAGTGGGGTGCCGCGTCTAGAAGCAATGTTTTTTTTTAACAAATTAGATGGAGTAGACACTGCTAGTGTTATAAAAGTTTATTGCCCATATTATAACCCGTCCTTATTTGAGAGTACGTCGATCAAACCGATCGAATCGCTGCATGCGCTCATCATGCCGCTTTGCCTTTGCCTCTTCCCATTTTTTTCTTTCCTCCAGTTGTTTCACTGCTGCCTCCTCTTGCTTAGCTCTCGAAGCTTGCATTTTTTCTAATGCCTCCAAGAGCGGCGTGACTTGGGACCTACTCTGGCGCTTCCTTTTTGGCGTTGTGCTGCTCCGAACTTTGGATGCTGTGTTGCACTCGACTGGGACTGCTGCATCTTGAGGTGCTTCAGTGATGCTGGTGCTGTTGAAAGTAATTGTACAGGTGCCATGTCATTTCCAGGCTACAGCACAAATTAAGTAATTTTTACTTACTCTGGACTTGCACTAGGCAGGATTGTTTTTCCAGGCTCCAAGAGCAGCCTTGGATTTACACTATGTTCTTTTTCCAAGACTTCTGCCAGCTCTCTGTAATAGACACTATGAGAATCACTGAAGATATGAAGACACAATCGTAACTTACTCTTCATATTCACAGTTCACACGGTGGTGACCTGAAGAATTGTTGTCTTTTTTTGACTTTTTATATGCTCTGTCCAGCGACTTCCATTTGTTTTCCACTTGTGTGGCAGTCACGTTGCACAAGAACTCCGTATTGATGGCCTCAGCCAACTTCTTCCACAGAAGCCTTCTTGTGCTAAACAAAAAAGCAAAGCACAGTTAGTAGGAAAGAAGGAAGCGACGTAACGTGACCCAAGTCTTGCAGTAGCACATGAACCTTTCCTTAGTACTTCATATGTGTAGCTTTCAGGGATAATTGCTAGGGATGTTCGATTATTCGAAAATTTTGGATAATGAATCAAACAGCACTGTATTCGGTTCCTAAGTCGAATCGAATTGCACATATTCTAAGTAACAAATATTCTTTTAATAATCGGCACTGGCGGGAGAACCCCAAAACAACGAAACAGCTACAAGTCATTCTTTCAATCCCTAATGTGACCTGTACGCAGCCCAAGCTTTTGCAAGACTACCTACACTATATTGATTGTCGAATGAATGCGCTTCTGAAAGCTCCATTCTTGCTCAATTTTTACTGCACTTTAGCTGTATCGCATTTATCAGCTCCTGTCTTCGTCTTGTAATAACCAAAGGTGGGAACTACGAGTGCTTGCAGCTTCACGACTAGCAACAGATACAAGTTTTGCGTTTGCGTAAATTGTTCTTGCAGATGTAAATTTCAACGCCCATTGTTATCCGCTTTTAGTGCGCAGGCCATGTTGTGATGACGGGTTGATCTGCTCCGTTACATATTTAGTTGTATCTGCAATGTTTGGTTGTAAATTGTTTTGTTTTTGTGTCCCAATTTTATTTAAAGTGAGGTGACAAAGTCTCACGTTGATAACGCTAGTCAATGCCGTAGTTGAACCTACAATTACAAAATGTTACGAATATTCTAGTTCCTGCTGCATACGAGATTACCTTAGTTTTCGTAATTGTGGTATTTTGAGTAGATTCAAACTGACTGTAATGGCCTTTGTCGAAAGTTTGTGACTATTTGTTTCAAATAAAATGTTCTGTTCTAAGGCTGTTTTGAAAATGGTCTACTTACTATTCAAACAGTATTCAATTACTATTTGTATTCTATTTGGTGCCATTACTATTTGACTCTTACTTGATTAGGTTCCGAAATTCACTATTCACACACTTCTGATAACTGCGAACGTTCTTTTTGTGCGGGAAGCATTATGTTGGAGAAGTTGAACATTGTGTAAATCACTCTTTTGGATCATAAAGCTTCACTAAGGAGACAGCCATATTCTAACCTGTCTTTGCATTGTAAAACATGCAGCTGCGCAACCTTGTTTGCTGACACGACGGCGCAGTCTAGGTTCAAAGATAGGGTAGCACGTGTCAAGAAGCATATCTCTTTTAACAATGAGCTGCACCATCTTGAAAAGTGGCAGTGCGAGAGAAATGCGGACAGACAGTGAAGACACAAGGACTGCAGGGCGAGACTTGCTAGAGATGTGCCTCAGAATAACAACATGCAATTCCCTCTAGTGCAAATTCTCAAGGCAGCACTACACTTGCAACATGGCTTGAGCTTGGAGGTGCTGCACCTTTTCGGCAAGACAGCGGTTGTGCAATGCCCAACACAAAAGCACCGTCGCTGTTTTTGAAGATCACTTGACTTAATGAAACATTACGAATGCCTTCGTTGTGTATATATGTGCGTGACTATACATACTGTTTGTGTGTATATGTAAACGTATATGTCACAGTCAGGCGCATAGCCAAAATTTTTTTCAGTGGGGGGGGGCAGTAAAATGTAAATTGCTGGCAGTAAAATGTAGGCAACAATAACCATCGCCATTGTGAACTTCATGCGCCCTTATCTTGTTGGTGCTTGCCTAGAGTGAAACGGAATAATAAAAAGCTGCAAATAATTTTGGACATAGGATGACATACCGAAGTGCCCTGGTTTTTCCCACCAAGTCCTTCATTTCCGAGTATTTGGCGATGAAGAACCTTGTTTTTTCGGGCGCTCCAAAGCTCTTCCACATCTTCAGCCGACGCGGCTGCTGCTGGAAATGCGGCTAAAGCCCCATCGCTGTCAACGTCGCCTTCGCAGGCAGGAGAAGGCGTCGGCGGTTGTGCCGGAGGGGGGTCATTTTCACGATTCCCTGCCATGAACCGCAACGTAACGCGCTTGCCGTCTGCAAGGGCGAAAACCAAGATTAAAAATACCGACATAGCATAAGCAATGCTACGAGGCTGTTTGCTGACCGACTACGACTCCTGGCCGCTAACCAGTTTTTTGGCAATGCATGCAGCCTGACTTACCTGATGCCTCATAGACGTAACCGTTGGCGTCCGTCATAAATGACCCGTCGGGATTGTGAAGTGCCTTAACTTCCTTTTGAACGCCCTGAACAACTATTTGCAACGTCGTCTGCTCTGGCCTTGGGGGGACGCCCGCCATGCTGCACTACTCTGCACCTGCTTTGGAGTGCGTGCACGCCGGTACAGAACTCGTCAGGAACTAGGCTTACACCTAGACAAAACGAGGGAGCCAGTGCAGAGGGTGCGACAGAGGGCGCGCGCTGCTCCGGCAAAACGAGGACGAAGGTGCTGCACCCTTTGAACTGGTTCAGCCGGTGCAGCCAAAACGAAGAGACCATATTTTAGTTACATCAAGGAACAATGCCCCGCGAATTCCGATTCTGTACTACATACGGCGCTTCTTGTCTGACGCACGAAGAATTGTGGGATTGAATGTTTCTTTTCGGTATTTTTTTGCTACTCATCGGTATCGAAACAAACGTGAATGAATTATTTTTCATTAGTTAGTTGTACGTATATACAAGACAGTGTCAGTTATATGCCATAAACTGTCATTGCGGCCTTAGAGCAAGGGGAGTAAGAAATGGAGTGGAAACGGTGTCAAATGCGACTCCGGCTCAAATCTTCATGCACCGCTTCACACATAAAAAGGCGTACCCTCCTTTCCACGCATCAATAAGTAAGCTGTAACAGGACTGCTAAGTAAACTCATCCCTGTGGTCAGCTGACGAGTATGCACAACAGGCTTTCTATTTAGTTTCTTTATGAAGAGTTTCGTTAATACTGTACATGAAAATGCACAATCAATACAAGAAAGATTTTGTAGAAATTGTGGGATTTTGACGCGACGCAATTAAAACGAAGATGCCTATGAAGTATATCGACGGGCTTCCGTAATATGCGTAGGCACAACGGCTCCGGCGCCTTCGTTCTGCGTTATTTTGCTTCCACAGCCCTCCCTTATTTGTATTACCACACTTCACTGCTTCGTGTTGCTCATTTTTGCCGTGAGCGTAAGGCAACTCTCCCACATCGTTATTATTCACCTGTCTGCACTGACGTGCGCAAGGCCACCCTTCCCCCTAATTAACAGTGCGTCTTTGCCCTCCGTCCTCATCGTAAGGGCCTCTGACAGAGGGTTGGGAAGAGTAGGAAAGGGGAAGAGAGGGGGCGAGTGCATCGCGGTAAATCTTCGCACGTTATTTTGACCCTCCCCCCCCCCCCCCCCCCGTCATCACAGAAACCCTGCGCTCGCCTCAACTTCTAACTTATTCTTACACGCTGGCTTGTACTTGTACGCACCACGTGCGCGCGCACTCAGAGTTGCAAAAACGCGACCAGCACCCTGCCGTAGGCGAAGTTCATCACCGCTTTGAAAATCGCGCTAAACGCGTCTCAAGGCAAGTGCTTGCATATGTTTTTTTATTTGTTATTTATATTTCGCAAAATATAGGAAGGTAGGCTGCGTTAGAGCAGGCTATCTCAACATCGTGAAAGTAATGTACAATGTAAACCCAAAAACAATAAACATTAAAAAATAAAAGAATAAAAACTAATCAGGGGCACTATGTACATGTATACTGTAAAAGGTGTTTCAAGAAATTTGTCCAATATTCTTCAAAAATTACAGAAAGGAGGTATCTGTGTGCTACTGGCGACGTTGCCTTCCTGAGGCATCTTCCGATGGGTACAAGCACTAATTATGGTACTAATGATATCAATTAACACAATTACCCTTTCTACCAGTGGTAATAGCCAATCGAGTCAAATGGACAAATTCAAGCCCTTCCTACGAATAGTCCATAGCCACTTTTAAATTTTGGAAAGGAGGCCACTGATAATCACGGCGCAGCGATGCAATCTGGCCAATGTAGCTGGTGAAACCAAAACCGACGCACCAAACAGTGCATCTATCATTCACTTCGACAACACCCTAAATGACGACACTGTTTCCCTCACATTGGGGGAGAAGAATAAGCGAGCGTCGATAAGCGGCCTCAAAGCGAAGTGTCTAAATTGACGGTTGATAACGGCGAGGGAAACAGTGTCGTGTCATCACTGAAAGCGTTGTCGAAGTATAGTGGCTAGAAAGGTTTTCTTTCTAGCCATTATAGTCGAGTGAATGGTAGATGCGCTGTTTGGCACGTCGGTTTCGGTTTCTCCAGCTAAATTATGGCTCATTGCACCGCTCCGTGGTGATTACCAGAGGCCGCCTTTCCAAAATTTCATCGTGGCTATGGGCTATTCGTAGGAAGGGCTTGAAATCGTCTGATTGTGTCGACCGGCTATCACCACTGCTTAAAAATTTAATCGTGTTAATTTCTATATTACTGGCGTAACTATGTTTGTACCCATTGGAAGATTCCTTCTGCCACAGGAAAGGAAACGCCGCAAGTAGCACGCAGATACTTCCGTTCTGGGATTTTTAAAGAATATTGGACACACTTCTTGAAACACGTATACACTGTGGGGCTTATAACCCATGAATGTGTCAAGACCTCTTTGTCGGACGTTTGTGTGCACGCATCAAGAGCAGCACATCTTGCAGCCATTTTTCTATCCGATGCGGTCGCATTACGGTGGCGAAAATAGAAGGATATAACAACCCAGCATCTGCCAGGACATCAAGATTTATAATACATAGCGAAAAAGAAAAGTTGGGAGAACAAAAGTTGAAGGACCGACCAGTCGCAATTACCACTGTGGTTTGTGGTGGAGACTAAAAAAGATACATCACGACGAGGATGGGATTCGAACCCACGCGGGCAGAGCCCAATGGATTAGCAGTCCATCGCCTTAACCTCTCGGCCACCTCGTCATATGAAACCGAGTGTTTTACAGCTGCACTTCAATGGCGTATGTGAAAAAATAAAGAAGAATGTCCCGGTCTTTTTGTAACGTGATCAATCATGTGCGGACTACTGAATGCCCATCGCGAGCCGCAAGTAATAGTAATCCCATTGTACCTTACGGCACTAGACCCCGTAAGTTTCGATTCTGATACACATACCCTTTCTCTTGTCTTGGGCCCGCCGTATTGTAGGATTGAATGGCGATCTTCTCAATAACGTATATTCCTCATCGACGGTATCTAAACAAACGTGAATGAACAAAGATTCATAGAGTGTGTTAACATAAATCATTTGTCATCCTATGTACAGTCGTCAGCACCTTTAACACGAACAGTTCGGTGCGTGGCCAGCGCTAGTTTGATTGATGCCAGCTGCGAAGTGCTGGGCGCTTTTAAAAGTCGAGATAATCCCTCATAGGCTTGGATAGTAATTGATTTGATTGATATGTGGGGTTTTACATCCCAAATCCACCACATGATTATGAGAGACGCCGTAGTAGAGGGCTCCAGAAATTTCGACCACCTGGGGTTCTTTAACGGGCACCCAAATCTGAGCACACGGGCCTACAACGTTTCCACTTCCATCGGAAATGCAGCCGCCGCAACCAGGTAGGCTTGGATAGTATGCCCGCATGTATGGTTAGCATCTTGGCTGCAGAACTCAAACGTACGGGGTGTCAGAGTCAATCAAACTGCTGCAGGACACGCGGTGGAGCGTTCGTGTTATGCTGACGGCTGCACAATCATTAATTCACAAAACTTCATTAGTGTCTAGAAGCCCAGTCTTTTCAGACCGAGGCGGGCCGCATCCACGTCGTTACCGTCAGGCCGAGCCTTGTGGCGTCAATGTGGACCTTCTGGACAGCCCGTAGTTGGTCTTGATAAGACGCGCTTTGCACCATCTTCTTCCAGTAAAGCCGTTGTTCTTCGGGGTCGGCGAGAGTGGTGGGACAGCCCGCCAGCACGTGTCTGATTCCAATGATGACATCGCACACGTCACATTCATCTTGAATTCCACTGTCAGGGTAACTTTTATTTAGAAAATACGGAGTGGGGTAAGTTCCGGTTTCAATAAATGTATACATAGCGTGACTGCCTGAGCCCTGTTAAATTTTGCGTGTGACAGTGGGAATCGCCTACTCCCCAAGTAATAATATTTTGTGATGTCGTTGTATGCGATTAAATTATTTTTATAATATCCGAGATGGTAGTGGGCGTCGGGTCGTGTCTGACCGGCATGGCAAGCTAGTGCTCGGGCCAGGTCATCCGTCACCTCGTTGAGGATGACCCAAGTTTCGTCCACTTGTCCCATATGCGCAGGAAACCGCCGGATTTTAGTATCGATAGCATTGACTTTGTTCATAAGTTTATCCACAGTCCCAGCGACATAATCCTTGTCGAAGGTCGTAATTGCTGCTTTGGAGTCACTGTACATGTATGACCATTTTCTCTTCCTGATAGCTAAAGCAATCGCGGCTTGCTCTGCCACCGTGGAGTCCTTCGTGAGCATACAGTCAGGGCGTCCCGTACCTCTCCAAGGCTGTCGACCACCGCAGCCGGGTAGGCATCTTTGACTTTTACCGAGCTGCGTCCACGACGGCCGCCTGCTGTCCCACCTGCTCGATTTATTTCAATAAATCTTTCGCTCTTGCTTTTCGCCTGCTGACATTGTGTTTAGGATGCATGTTTCTCGGCAGGGAAGTGGTTCTGATCACGTCCCTAAGCTCCGCGTTCAGTTCGACCTCGACTTCCTTTGGGTTCTTTGATTTATTGGGGACTGATCCGATTGCTTTCAGTATCAGCCTACCCGCACGTGTCCTCGTTAGTCTCCCCTTGCTGTGCCATCTGTTGTGCTTCTGCCATCTCTTCCGTGGTATAGTGCATGCCTAAGCTCATGAGTTTCTTGTTCGACTCACTATTGGGTATCCCTAGGGCAGCCTTGACTAGCTTTCTGATAATGGCGTTGAGCTTGTTCAGCTCGGCCTGCGACTATTGGAGAGACCTGCCACGTAGGGGAAGTGACAGAGAGCGAAGGCGTGTAGTCCTCACCAAGGCACCTGTGTCGGTTGGTAATTCTCTTCGGTAGCCTGAGGACTTGATTGATTTTTTTAGACTATGATGCATGGCAGTGAAGTTGCTACCTCCAGCTTTATGTAGAAGCCTAAAGTTTAATTTTTTCGACCTGCTTGATCACGGATTAAAGGTGACAGCACATGGTAATCTTGGGTTCCTCACCTGGGGCATCGCCCTTGTGTGTTTAGAAAAATTGGTTAATGATTTAGAGCACTTGGTACTCTACTATGGGAGAGCTTAAAGCCGTTCCACGGAATTGAGCTTTTGACAAAGGGTTACTAGTTGGAAACAATTAAGAGTACTAGGTACTCTACTATGGGAGAGCATTTTCTACTTTGTGTCTTCGACCCCTATCTCAATGTTTTATAACTAAAATTTCCGACTTCGCCACCAAAAAATTTAGTCCCATTTCGCCGAGAGTGCTTTTCACGGTGTTTACACTCTCCTGAAGTCTAGTCTACGTTTGGCCTATGTTGCTGTTGGCGCTTCATAAGGTTATATCATCGGCATATATTGCGAAGCGTATACCTTCTACCCGCCCCAATTCCTTCGCAACTCTGGTAAATGCTAAATTATATAACATGGGTGAGAACACAGCTCCTTGTGGGGTGCCTATGTTTCCCACTGTCCTCACCCTAGGATTTAGTTCTTGTGAGGCTTGCTTGTACAGCGCCAAAAAACTACTTGACTATGCGAAAAAGCCTCTCGCCCAGATCCAGTGTGGATAGGACCTCGAGGATGACCTTTGTGCTCTATGCGAACAAAAGCTTTTTCGACGTCGAGGTCTAGGAGCGCTCTCGCATGCACTGGGCGAACCTGTATGAGCTGGAGCTTGATCAGGAGCATGGCGTCCTGACTCGACAGCCCGGGACAGCAACCGGTCATGTTATATGAGAGTATGTCATGTTGCTCGAAGTAGTGCGCGAGTCTGTTGAGAATGATGCGTTCCATAGCTTTAACTATGCATGATGCGACTGCGATTGGACGGAGGTTATTTAGGCTGAGTGGTTTACCTGGTTTGGGTATAAGAATAGTATTGGCTCACTTCCTTTCCTCCGGATATTCTCCCTTTTTTATAAGCCGGTAAAGTGATCCGTCGAGAAAGTGATAGACTCATCGTCTCGGCTCATTAACACTTTGTTAGTAATGCTGTCGGGTCCGGCTACCGATCTGCTAAAAGACCATGGAGGGCTGCTCGTACATCACCCCCAGAGAAATCACGGTCCATTTCTTCGCATGGTGGCCCAGAGAACACTACGTGTTCGTCATCCACCGGTTGTTTCAGCGGGAGATATTTTCCCGCGAGCTGCTGCGTAATTACCTCTTGAGTCCTGGATTGGTTCACCTGGTGTACTGGTTTCGTAACGGCCATTCGCTTGTTAGACGTTTCGATCTCGTTAAATAGGTGTTTGATGAGGTTGCAACTGCACCCACGTTTGATTCTACCGTCTGCCTGGTTGCAAGCTTCGTCCCACTGCTGTTTCGTGAGGGTTTGCGAGTGCTCCAATATCTGTCTATTTAGCAACGCTATCTTTTTCCTGAGCCTTCGGTTCAGTCTGTGTTTTTTATCTTTGCAGGATGGATTGATTGGCTCCTATCAGATGTGCGAGCCTACTATCTATGCTGTCTTCAGTCGTAATATTTCTGGTGGCCTCTTTCAGGTCCTCTTTGAGCTGGCTGATCCTGGTCTAGAAGGACTGTCTGCCCGTTTCTGTGAGTTCCGACTCCCGTAGTAGTTTCGCTCTATCTTTCCTAAAAACATTACAGTCGGTGCACCGAAAGGTTCTAGTCTGTTGCTTTGGCATTCCTATGTGTATGATATAGTGGTCACTACCTAGATCTGTGCCCGAGTTTTCCCAGCTAGCTTCATTCGAGTTCTTCACAAAAGTGAGGTCTAATGTAGAGTCTCTGCGCGTGGATGCACTACAGTGGGTGAGAAAAGCCAGATTGGTGCATCAGGGTGTCACAAAACGAGCGCTCAAAAAGGGCACGCCGCCAATTCTTCGCGACGAAGCATCAGGGAGATGCCACGAGGTCAACGATAAAAAAAGAAAACAAACAACCAAAGAGCTCCCCGGGGGCGCGTCCCTCTCCCCTCGGAAGCGTAGGTTCGCCAACGAACCTCCTCGCATCGGCGGCCGAGCAAGCCCTAGAGAGTTCTCGATGGAAAGGGGCGAGGTGATTCAGGTTGCGTCATCTTTCGCGGACGGCCCTCGTACCGTCTGACCATTTTCCCAGCCTTCGCTGCGTATCGCGCTGACGAAATGATGAGAACTTTCTGGAATCTCGCGCGGAAGGTATTTAATCGAGCAGCCGAGATGGGAGATGAGGAGAAGAAGGAAGTTAGCGCCAGTGTGCGTAGGGTATTCCGCCGCGTCTGTCGGTGAAGGTTTTGTCCTCAGTGACAAAGCAGGAGAAGAAGAAAGTATGCACCAGAGTGCGTAGGATTTTCCGCCTTGTGGGCGAAGCCTTTTGTCTTCCGTGACAAAGGAGGAGAAGAAGAGGATATCCACCTGAGGGGTGAAGACTCGACCTACAGGCAAGAGTGTGTGTCTACCGCTATCGAGCGAAGACGCGTGGCAACAGCTGCGTGTGGGAAGCCGACGTGTTTCTGGCGAAGAAGTTCGAAGCTTGGAGAGCGGCCAAGTGAACACGCGAGGTTTCCTGGAAGATAAACTTCGGGGGCAGCGGAATGACAACAACGCTGGACTTTGAGTGAGTGATACTCGGAAGAGTATCATCCATACTTTTGTTCAAAGAACTTTGGAGTGAATAGGTTTTCTAACTCTTTAGTCTTTAAGTGTCTTGGTTGTTCAATGCATGCGACTGCATTGTAGTGCGTGTTGTTGTCTGTGTCCATTGTTTCGAGAGTGGCTGATTATACTGTGTAGTACATTGTTTGATTGGTGACATATTGTATTCAACTATTGTCGAGTGTGCATACTTGTGTATCGTTTTGATCTGCCATAATTGAGAATATAATTTTGTTTTGTTTATCAACTTTCGGCCCTGACTTGTTCTTTGGGCCACAGCCGGCGTTCGCTGGCGCGCCAAATAAGACCACTTCTAAATTGTCCACGCTTTCGTGGTGCGGTTCGGGGGGCCGGTACTTCGGCGCTTGGAATTAGCCCGGCGATCACCTCCCGAATTAACGGGACCTGTGACAATTAATCCGGCGTCTGCGACAAGGACCTTTTGGTGCACAGTGTGTCCAAAGTAGTGAGAAAGAGCCTAGAGTTGTTGATACTGCTATCGGAACAATTTTGTGTGTTGCTCAGTGTTTCGTTGACGAGTGCGGGGTAGTGTTCCGATAGACTGATTTAGGCAGATACTTTTTGCACGCGGCAAGACTTCATTTGCGAGACACAATGGATCTCGAAAAGTTAGTAGCTCTTGGTGAGAAGATGGGTCTTTCTGGCGCCAAACTACGGAAGTGGGTAAGCCAGAAGGAGAAAGAGGCGGTGGAGAAAGAGAGGTTGGCAGCTGAGAGGGCCAAGGAAGAAAAAGCAGCTGAGTTGGAGAGAGAAAGGCTGGCCGACTGAGAGGGCGAGAGAAGAAAGAAGAGGCAAAGGAGCGACAGCTGAAAGAAGAAAGAGCAGGAAAGGGAACGGTAGCGGCAGCACGAGATGGATCTCGAGCGGCTCCGTTTGCAACAGCGAAGTGAAACTCCCGTCCAAGCTAGCAGTTGAAAGCAGCGAACGGGAAGATCATGGCTTCCGCTGAACCCGAACAAGCTGCTCGTAGCGTTTGATGAAAGGAAGGAGGACCTTGACGCGTTCCTTCACAGATTTGAGACGATTGCAAGGAGCCAGAATTGGCCGCAACATCAATGGGCAACTGCTTTGAGTACTTGCTTGAGTGGTGAAGCGCTCAGTGTGTACGGTAGGCTGACGCCGACCGATGCAGCCAACTATGCAAAGTGAAAGCTGCCTTGCTGAAGCGATTTCGATCAACGTTAATCTAGCCTCCATTGGTTGAAAACTTCTGTGTCATTCATTGTGGGAACAGTGAGATGACGAGCTTGCACTCTTGATGTTGACTGTGGACGTCAGTAAACACAGATTGAGAGAAACACTTAATACTTGCTACATGTAGGAAAGTGACTGTTTATGTGGGCACCGCTGGAGCCAACAACACCGAAAGCATGCGGTGGCTTCTGTGTTAGCACTGCCCCGAATGAAGCATAGCAGATGTGTCTGCAGGCCTTTCCGTAATGCTATGTTCCATTACAACAAGCAAGGCAGACACTACCCACAATGCTGTGTTGCTAACAGTGACCAATCTACCGGCCAAATGTGAAAGAAGCAATCGGCTACACCGTCACTGGCACCTTCACAAGCCATCATGCCAACATTCAGGAAACCTAGGCAGTAATGTAGGAAAGTGGCGCTATAGACAAAATACCACTATGTATATGTGTGTAGAGATAATAAGGTTGAGTGACAGGCAGGGAGGTTAACCAAGAATAAAATTTCCGGTTTGCTACCCTGCACTGGTGAAAGGGAAATGGGGATATGCGTTTAATGGTCCTTGTAGCATATCAGGTCAAATAAAACTAATATTAGGCACTTCAAAGTTAAGCTGCAGCGTTATTCGATGCTAATCTTAGTCATAGCCTGCCTATACAAAATTGACGTTGATTGATATTTGGGGTTCAACGTCCAAAAATCACCAATACGATCATGAGAGACGACGTAGTGGAGGCTCCGGAAATTTCGACCACCTGGGGTTCTTTAACGTGCACCCAAATCTGAGCACAATGGCCTACAAAATATCCGACTCCTCCGAAAAGGCAGCCGCCGCCGCTGGGATTCGATCCCACGACTTGTGGGGTATTAGCCGAGTACCTTAGCGACTAGACCATCGTGGTGGGGCACGAAATCGACGTTCATCAGGAAGTTAAAACGTGGCACCCTGCTTAAAAGAGCCCTTGTATAGGGAATTGAACTGCCAGTCGGTACCTCTCTCTCATAAAGTGGTTCAACTGTAACTGATATTGGATATTTATATGTACTGAAAAGGCTTTTCCTGCATATCGCTTTTTCTGGAACGCGCACGCACACACTCACACAATATATATATAGAGCAGCTCGTGCAGAGAGTCGGTACCCGCATTGACTGTCACTGTCAAGCATCGTCGACAACCGTCCGCCAATAAACGTCTCAACAATATATTGTTCAGACGTTTATTGGCGGACGGTTGTCGACGATGCTTGACAGTGACAGTCAATGCGGGTACCGACTCTCTGCACGAGCTGCTCTTCTTCTTGCTAAAAGGGCAACCCACTAGAAGGCGCTGGAGAGGACGACCCACTGTTCGAAGGCTTCACCACAATATATATATATATATTATATATATAATATATATATTATATATATATATATATATATATATATATAATATATATATATATAATATATATATTATATATATATATATATATATATATATATATATATATACATATATATATATATATATATATATATATATATATTGTGGTGAAGCCTTCGAACAGTGGGTCGTCCTCTCCAGCGCCTTCTAGTGGGTTGCCCTTTTTAGCAAGAAGAAGAGCAGCTCGAATATATATATATATATATATATAATAGAGGTGTTGTACGTCGAGAAAGGTTCAGACGCAGCTAGGCAAAATGAGCTTTATCAGGCAGGTCTGGCTAAGGGCGAGTGGCGTGCGCGAGCTACTACTGCAGCCACGGATCATGCTCGTCTTCTTCATTACCAGCAGAGCGTCCGTTATTCAGATTCATTACAATTACTCCCCGCGAAATAAGGAGCCATCCTGGCGACCTATGACAATTAAACACGGGAGGGTCGTAGCAGGGCTTAAGTCTCGAGGCGTGGACAATTTCCTGGCCACGACGACGTTGGTCAGAAGATGGTTTCAGTGGCTCGATGAGGTAATTCACCGGTGACGTTTTTTGTAGCACACGATATGGGCCGTGATACTTGGAGACCAACTTGGTAGAAAGGACAGGTTTAGCAGAAGGGACATGCAGCCAAACGAGTGAACCTGGATCGTAGGAAGTGGAGTTATTTGATGCGTCATGGTGGTGCTTTTGGGGCCCTTGGTCTTGGGTTGTGAATGACCTTGCCAGTTGGCGGCATTCTTCAGCGTATGTAGCGGCTTGAGACAAAGTCGTGGACTCTGGGGAGTCAGGTTTGTACGAAAGAATGGTGTCCATAATGCAAGAAGGTTCGCGTCCGTAAAGTAGGAAAAAAGGAGAGAACCCAGTTGTGCTTTGAATGGCGGTATTATAAGCGAACGTGATAAACGGGAGCACTCGGTCTCGATTGGAGTGGTCTGACGAGATATACATAGACATCATGTCACCAAGGGTGCGGTTGAAGCGCTCTGTCATTCCATTGGTCTGGGGATGATAGGCGCTTGTAGTGCGGTGAACGACGAGGCACTCACACAGCAATGCTGTGATGACGTCTGACAAGAATACGCGACCACGATCACTCAGTAACTCCCGAGGTGCTCCATGACGTAATACGATGTTGTGAAGAATGAAAATCGCAACTTATTTTGCTGTAGACGAGGGAAGGGGTGAAATTTCGGCATACCGCGTGAGATTGTCGACGGCAACTATGATCCAGCGGTTACCGTCAGCGGTGTTGGGAAGGGGACCATGGATATCGATGCCGACGCGGTCGAATGGTCGGGATGGGCACGGTAAGGGTAGCAGGTACCGCTGGCGTGACAAGGGGGAGTTTTTCGTCTCTGGCACGTCGAGCAGGCGCGAACATATTGTCGTATAAAACGGTACATGCCACGCCAGTAATATCGGAGACGTATGCGAGAATAAGTCTTCAGAAAACCTGCATGGCTACATTGGGGGTCGTCATGAAACGTGGAACAAATTTCGGATCGCAGATGACGTGGAATCACGAGTAGCCACTGACGTCCACCAGGTGCGTAGTTGCGTCGGTACAGCACGTCGTCGCGAGTGGCGAAGTGTTCGACTTGCCGACGCAACGTGCGAGAAGAGGGGGAAGCCGTCCGCCCAGCCAGGATGTCTAGAATCGAAGCAACCCAAGGGTCCTTGCGTTGCTCAGATGGCATGTCAGCGATGGTGACGGCAGTGGCATCACAGGTTAGACTTTCGCGGCAGTCCGGGTCAGGGGGCAGAGGCGAACAGGATAGGGCGTCTGCGTCTGAATGTTTCCGGCCGCAGCGATAGACCGCGCGAATATTATATTCTTGGAGGCGTAATGCCCATCGGGCGAGGCGACCGCTTGGATCCTTCAGTGACGACAACCAGCAGAGGGCATGGTGGTCAGTCACGACGTCAAAAGGGCGCCCGTACACGTAAGGTCGAAATTTTTCTATCGCAAAAATAAGGGCGAGGCATTCCTTTTCAGTGACAGAATAGTTGGTTTTGGCTTTGCTAAGAGTTCGGCTTGCGTAGGCAACCACGTACTCTTGGAAGCCGTCTTTCTTCTGTGCAAGAATAGCGCCTAGCCCGACACCACTAGCGTCGGTGTGGATCTCTGTGGGTGCCGATGGGTCGTAGTGTCGCAGAATAGGCGGCGACGTGAGGAGGCGGCGCAGTTCATTGAAAGAATCATCACAGGCGGCAAACCAGGCTGAAAGGTCTCTAGAGCCGGCAAGGAGCTTGGTCAAAAGAGCGATGATCGTCGCGAAATTGCGGACGAAGCGCCGGAAGTAAGAGCAAAGGCCTATGAAGCTTCGGAGCTCTTTCATGGTGGTCGCTTTGGGAAACGCTGAAACGGCTATAAGTTTAGCAGGGTCAGGAAGAATGCCGTCTTTTGAAACCACGTGGCCAAGGATCGTAAGCTTTCGAGCGGGCAAAATGTGGCACTCCTTCAGATTCAGTTGCAGCCCCGCGGCAGAAATACACGCGAGGACTTTCTCGAGGCGGGTAAATGGTTTGCAAAATCAGTTGAAAAGACGACAGTGTCATCTAAATAACAAAGGTAAACATTCCATTTGAGGCCTCGAAGGATAGAGTCCATCATCCGCTCGAAAGTAGCTGGCACGTTGCAGAGGCCGAAGGGCATGACTGTGAATTCGTAAAGCCCGTCGGGCGTGATGAAAGAAGTTTTTTTCACGATTGACCTCTGCCATGGGTACCTGCCAGTATCCAGAGCGCAGATCTAAAGAAGAGAAAAATTCGGCTCCCTGTAGGCAGTGCAAGGCATCATCAATGCGTGGCAGCGGATAGACATCCTTGCGCGTGATTCGGTTGAGGCGCCAGGTAGTCCACGCAAAACCTGATGGATCCGTCCTTCTTCACCGACACAACTGGAGAGGCCCAGGGACTACTTGACGGTTCGATTATGCCACGTGTCAGCATGTCGTCAACATGTTCATTGATGGCACGGCGTTCGGTAGTTGACACACGATATGAACACTGCCGTATTGGCGTCTCTTGACCGGTATCTATACGGTGAACAACAGATGACGCTCGACCTAAGGAAGGCTGATTGTGGTGAAACGAGGCTCGAAAACGCTGTAGGAACTTGATCAGCTGTTCCTGCTGCCCAGGCGTGAGGTTACAATCAATGCACTTGCGGAATACATCCATAGGTTCATTAGCGTCAAGTTGCGGGTGTATGGCACAAGTCGGTAAAAATGGCTTGTCTGGATAGATCGGGTCTTCGAAAATACAATTTAAGGTCTCGAGGCTTCCCAGACACTCGCCGCGTAGCAGGATGTATGGACGAGCAGAAACGTTGCACGCATAAAGTACCGCCGAACCATCGGAAAAGTTGATGACGGCAAACGGGAGGACGATGGTTCGGTGTTGCACACTAGCTATAGTTGGCTGGAACAGGAGCGTCGAGTTAGTGGCAGCAGGGAAAAACACAGGCACTAGGACGGCGGACAATGGCGCGATGCGGACGTCAGCTGCGGCAAACACTTTCGAGGGACTGTGGTGGTCGATATGAAGGCACGGTTTCGTTAACGTGAGTTCAGCACGAGCGCAGTCGATGAGGGCCTGATGGGTAGAAAGGAAATACCATCCTAGCATGACGCAGTAAGGTGAACGTGGGAGAACAACAAAGTTGACGGCGTACCAAACATCTTGAATAAGAACGCGTGCTGTGCACTGAGCTGTCGGCGCGATGAAATGAGAGGTGGCTGTACGCAGAGCAAGATTCGTAAGCGGCGTTGTAACTTTTCTCAAATCGCGACACAGTTTTTCACTAATTACAGAAACGACAGGTGCCTGTGTCGACAAGTGCACGTACAGCAACACCTTCTACTAGCACATCAATTTCGTTGATCGGACAAAGAGGAGGTCTTAGAAAGTTCGACGACGACGCAGTTCTTGCCTCCGGAACTGTGGCTGTCAGTTTTACTCTCGAGCGGGGCTCGTGCGCCGAAGAATCGGGGGGACAGATCGGCGACGGGGTGGTAATGACCGGCAAGAATCGACAGGGCGTCGTGGGGACAATGAGTTGGTGATAGGAGAAGATGGTCGCTTGGGATTCTGGGCAGCCTGGTAATTTGCATAATTCTCATGGTCTGAAGGCTGGAAGTTGCGACGGCGACAGTAGCGTGCTATATGTCCCACGAAACCGCATGCGAAACAGATGGGTCGATTATCCAAGGTGCGCCATGGGTTAACGACAGAAGGTGCAGGGGGCGAAACGGGATGTGGTGCCGTGTATGTAGGCAGCGTCGTAGGGTAGGAGGACCCGGTGCCCCGGTATGCGCCAGAGACAGGTGGGGCTGGGGGTCTAGCAACGACGGCAGCGTAGGTCAGTGGCGTAGGGACAGATGGCGATGGAGGCAGTGCCTCCGTGACCTGTGTCTTAATGACCTAGGCGTAGACGTGGGTTTAACGAGGTCACTTGCGCGGATGCTTCGGCCACAAGAGAAAGCTGACGCGCAACTTCTTCACGAATGAATTGTTTGATGTGGGGCAGTAAGACGGTGTGATCAGCAGCGACGTCGTGCACGAGGGCGGAAACTTCAGCTGTATTTTCAGCGGCCCTGCGCGTCGAGACACGCTGCTTACGCAACTCGTCGTACCCCTGACAGAGCTGGACAACATCGGTGACGGTCTGTGGATTCCTAGCGACGAGCATCTGGAAGGTATCGTCGTCAACTCCTTTGATGATGTGCTTGATTTTGTCGCGTTCGGTTAGAGATTCATCGACGCACTTGCAAAGAGACAAGACATCTTCATTGTAACTTGTAAAGGTCTCGTCTTTGTGCTGGACTCGACTACGGAGACGCTGTTCCGCGCGAAACCGGCGCACGGCGGGACGACCGAAGATCGCGGTGATGGTGGTCTTGAAGCCGCACCAGTTCGTGATTTCGCCTTCGTGGTTCTTAAACCAGAGGCTGGCCACATCAGCGAGGTAAAAGCGCACGTTTGTGAGCTGGTCGCAGGCGTTCCACTTGTTGGAAGCACTTATGATTTCGTACTCGACGAGCCAGTCCTCGACGTCTTGTTCGTCGTTGCCGCGAAAAATTGGTGGGTCGCGTAGCCGAGGCACGCCAGTACAGTAGACTGTCGTTGGTAAGGCAGCTTGGGAAGGGCCAGGAGCAGTCATGGTGAATGGTGAGGGCAGCGTCCGATTGCGAAGTTCCAGGTTGATGGGTACCCCGCACCTCCACCACTTAAAATAGAGGTGTTGTACGTCGAGAAAGGTTCAGACGCAGCTAGGCAAAATGAGCTTTATCAGGCAGGTCTGGCTAATGGCGAGCGGCGTGCGCGAGCTACTACTGCAGCCACCGATCATCCTCGTCTTCTTCATTACCAGCAAAGCGTCCGTTATTCAGATTCATTTCAATATATATATATATATATATATATATATATATATATATATATATATATTGTGTGTTGTTCTTTGTGGTTTCTACATGTTTCCCCAACGTTAGGTCCTCTCTTTTGTGGCTGTAAATACTGTATTAGTGGGTTGAACAGATTGTGCAAGATTTTAACTCTTTCTTTTCATTATTTTGTCCAATCCATTTTTTTTCCTTTAGCAGATCTTGGTTTTTAACTTTAGGTAGCCTTGTCATTCCCTTCATATTGTTAGAGTCAGTTGGTTTATTTGGTTCATAAGTATCCATAGTTCTATCTCATTTGTGCAGCCAGGGGCAGTGTTGGCGTGGGGAGGTCTATGTCCACTTTTATGCTCATCAAAAAAATATATTTGGCTACAATTCTTTTCTGACTGCAGCCTTTTCTCTTCCCCTTTCGCAACATGGCACTAGTGACCACGTGAAGGCTGTGTCACCCTTAGCCTTGGCCAGCGTTCTTTCATAGGCCTGTGCTAACCACAAGGCTTTTCTTCTCACTTCTCCTTTCCCGTAATTAAGCATTGGAAGAAGCTGTAGGGGCACCACTCCATATTTCAGGTGTACAGGGTTCGATGTATCAGTTTGTCGAAAAGAAGGGCAAATACCTTGACTTCACACTCGCGGCAGTAACGGTACTGAACTTCACAAAGGCGGCCTTTTCTTTCTTTCACGTTGGCGGATGATGCACGCTGTCAATCATGGTGCACCTGCTGTGACCGCCTGCAACCGTAAGCGTGTGCGCAGGGTTTGCCAGCGTCCCCTTCTTGTTGTCTGCGCTGTTTTCGCCTCACCAAAACTGGCGTGCTTCTGTTGTTCCACGACCAGCAGAATCGCATGAGAATGGCAGGTCACTGCAACGGGTGACCAGCTGTCAGAGTCTGGCCAGTTCTGAGGTGATCAAGCCGGCCGCGAGCGGCCGTCTGCAGACACTGCCAGTTGTGCTTCCCAAACAGGCAGTCATGTTTAAACTGAGCGTAACATAACCTAACCGTACAAGTCAAAGATATCATCTACCAGCAGCCTCCTCCAGCTTGCAGACGGCCCCCTTCTGGCCTGTACAATAATGCGCAGAGCGGCGTAGCCCGCCAAAAAGAGCGCTCAATGCAAACACCGCCTCCGGTTGTGTCGATGATAGTGCCAAACACTGGCGATCAGAACATTACGGCAAAGAGAATGCTGCCAAAATATCTAGCATGCTCCCTAACGCTCTAACGGCGCTGAGATTGGCTATAAAGTTTTGTAGCCAGGATGCATTGACCGTTATCGGACTTAGCATGCGTGGACGACAAAAAGCTTGGGGAGAGTTTCAGTTTCCTTCAACTAGATAGCGCTAAGTGAGCGTTTATAGTCTAGCAACTACTCTAACGCGGCCTCTGTCACGTGCATGGAGGAAGGAAAATCCGCGGCCTCGTGCACTGGAACTGCAGAGCACGTGCTCGCTTGCAGCGACGGTCTTTGTCTTGTTAACGCAAAGGATCGAACGTTGTTGCGGCTGCCCTAATCGAGTGACATCGCAAGATGTGGACCAAACAGACCAAGACTCGAGCTGCGTCCTTGCCCAGAGGTGGTAACTACTACTTTTCTTCTTGGTCTTACGAAGATCGTGCGTTCTTGCGCGCCCTGTACAAAATGTTCCCCTGCACAAAGGTTCACCTTATGGCTGCGAATCATGGAGTCTACTCCTAATACCGACCACTGGGATTGCAGTCACTGGCGCTTGTGGGCAAACATGGCCCGTCAGGTGCGCTCCTTGATAAGGAAGCAAGTGGCTCCCAAGGAAATGGAGGCGTTCTTCTGGGACGTGATCGCTGATGGCACGGATCAGGACGAGGTGACCGAAAGGCTAGACGCGCTGATTTTCGGCGACGCGTCACCGGCTATCTTGGCCCGGGAAGTGGGCAGCAGTGCATTCAAGTTCGACAAATCGACGGCCACTGTAGAAGTGAAAACCGAAGACACCTACAAAGAGAGGGACGATGATGAGGTCATGCCCGACGACGACAAGGACCCAGACTTCACAGTGGGCTGTTCGAGGACGGCCCGTGTAGCTTCCAGAGGCTCGAAGCGGGCTCCGAAGCGGGCAGCGAAGCGTGCGAGGTCTCCCGAAGACCAGCCAGTATCAATGAAACTGGCACCGTACTCTGGGAGTGCTAAGATTGGTGAAGCCGTGGCTGGTCCCAGTTTAGACGTTACCTTCGTTCAAGCTCCTGACTCTGGGAATGGTAGGATCTCGGCTGGGCCTAATTTTACGTCGTCACCGGCTACCTTGGCTCGGGAGATGAGCAGCAGCTCATTGAAGATCGTCAAATCGACGGCCAGGGTAGAAGAGGAGAGCGAAGACACCTACGAAGAGAGTGATGACGATGAGGTCACGTCCGACGACGACAAGGACCCAGACTTTTCGGTCGGCAATTCGAGGTCGGGCCATGCCGCGTCCAGGTACTCGAAGCGGACTCCGAAGCGGACTCCAAAGCGGGATGCAAAGCGGGCTGCAAAGCGGGCTCCGAAGCGGGCTCCAAAGCGGGCTCCAAAGCGGGCTCCAAAGTGGGCTCCGATGCGGGCTCCGAAGCGGGCTCCGAAGCGCGCGAGGTCTCTCGAAGACCAGCCACGATCAGCGAAACTGGCGCCGTACTCTGGGAGCGCTAAGATGGTTGAAGCCGTGGCTGGGTCCGGTTCAGACGTCACCTTTGCTCGAAGCTCCGGACTCTGGGAACGCTAGCATTGTTGAACTCACGGCTGGGCCCAATTGTGAGTCGCCTGTGTGCCAAAGTCTGTAATGTCTGAAGTCTACAAGATGGACGACGTCTGGCAACAGGCCTTCGTGCAAGATACCGACGGTGGAGCTGCTGAACTCGAAGAGTACGACGAGACGGGAGCGCACGGGCAAGGAATCTCCAGCTGCCCGCCTCATTCTTGCACCACTGGTGGTGGTTCTGGACGGGCGCTTGATCGCGATCGTCCAACGTGGTTGAGCGACAATGCGAGCAGCACCGTAGTTGTTATCCCGCCTGATTCGCAACCGACGCGCATTCCGGGTGAGGCGAATCACGTCGATGGCGACCTTCCACCGTCTGGCGTCGGTGATGGTGAACTTGGAGGCTTTAGACGAAGCTGCTTCACCGGCAGAGATGTTTGCCATGACTACACCATGCCGCTGCCGGACGTCGAAGTCCACACCCCCGAGACTGCCATCCCTTTTGACAAGGAAGTGCAATGTATACATAAGCCCACGTTCGAGGACAAGGCGGTGCAGTGCGACATATACTCGTCTAGAATAGCCGAGATGATGCACAAGGAACATCTTCTGCAAATGGAAATGTTGCTCTATCGTAATGATGTGCTCATGAAGAAGTTGGACAAGCGCCTCTAATCGACACGCGTCACAGTTGCCGATGATGCAAGGATTACGAGTGTTGCGTAATCGTAATAGTGACGAAGGTCAAAAGCCCGGTTCAAAACTCGTGGCTGCAAATTTTTTTCTTTAAATTTTTGCATCCATGCTTCAAACATGTTCGCAAGAAGTCATGATACTAATTTGCATCAAAGCTTGTTAAGTACCCATCGAGACGCACATGTTTCGTGGTTATCAGTCAGTTTCATGTTTCAGTGCGTTGTCTCTAATTGTGGAGTATTGCCATTAGAGTACTTCTAAGTACTTCTAGTCTCGTTAAGTTAGTCTGTGTCATCGTTGCAATTGACGATAATAAATGCAAGAAGCTCCAGTAACCGACAGGATCGGTTAGTTTTTGATTGTGAAGCACTAAAGCACAATTATGACCGCGAAGAAGTTATATTTTTTGGAACAGTCATGATCGTCAAGCATTTATTGTACATTTATGTATTTCTACACCTGGTTTTTCTTACGTATATCTTTTGATTTCTTACATTCCATGTCGAAGTATCTTTTGAATTTTGGCGAAGGGTGCATAGCATTGTCCAGTACTGGTAAGTTACATATACACAGTTGGTTTAAATATTTTTAATTGCTGTCCCTGTGATAAAATTCGGCAAGCACCATTGATATGAAAGCGTCATAGCCATCCAACCTATTACGCCCTTATTGTGCATAATCACTGATTATGCACAATCCGGAAACCTTCCACAGTAAAGTTTACTGTGGAAGGTTTCCGGGACAGATTTCGGACAGGAAAGCCAGCTGATGGTGAGACGGCTACGCAGTATGCCGCCCGACTTTGCCATTATTTCGACAGATGGATTGAACTTTCAGGGACAGCGCAAGAGTACGATGAGCTTAGAGAGCTCCTTATTAGAGAGCAATTTCTTACTAGTTGCCACCCAAGCCTGTCGCTGTACTTGAAAGAGAGGAAGGCTGAGTCACTTGAAGGCATGCTTGAATTGGCTGATCAATTCTTGGAAGTGCAAGGTAGAACTAATTTGGCCAAGGTCAAGAAGGAGTGTCCCGAAGATTCGAAAAATTCGGCACCCGGACAAAAGAAGCGTGCACCGGAGAGTGTTCCACGATGTTTTCTGTGTAACCGAGTGGGTCATCGCGCGAACAACTGTCGAACCAACTTTACGAGTCCCACGGTCGTAAAATGTTTCAAGTGTGGTCAGACTGGGCACAAAGCAGAGGCTTGTCGTAACGGAGTGAGTCAAACTCACCAGGTATCCTGTGTGCTAGCAGCACCGAAATCCGATGGTGATGCCGTCACCAACGGATTCGTAGAGTTGAAAAATGGGGAGAAACTTCCTATTGTGGGTGCTGTAATGACAAAACAGCCAACCGGTGTTACGAAGGGAATGCGAACGCTGCCTGGAAAAGTTGCGGGCAAGAAGATTAAGGTTTTAAGAGACACCGGTAGCTCCACGGTTATCGTGCGGAGAAATTCGGTGCGGGAAAGTGAGTTAACAGGCAAAACGAAACCAGTTTGCCTGATTGACAGTACCGTTCGGATCCTTCCCGAAGCAGAGATTGAGGTTGAAACTCCGTACTTCAGCGGGAAGGTTACTGCTCTATGCATGACGACCCCCCTGTACGACCTCGTCATCAGAAACATCGACGGGGCGCGAGGGCTGAATGATCCAGAACGTTTGGGAAAAGACCCTAAGATAGAGCCCTCGCCAACCCAGCGACCGCGAGATACAGTGGAGGAGCATCCCGAGACGGATCTCACTCGAGCCCAAGGTGAAGCCGCGGGGCAAGAGACAGTGAATGAGAAGATCATCGTGTTGAATGAGTTCACGTGCTGGGCAGCTGGACTTACGTCGGCACGACCTCAAACGACCGACAGTGTACAGATGACAGAGTCGGTCAGCCAGGCCCAATGTCGGGACATGAACAAGCGGGTGACAGGATCGGGTGAACGTTACGACCCGTTAACAATGACGGAAGCGACAACGATAACTGAGATGCCGCCTCAGATACCGTCGTTGGAAAGGGCTCGCCGGAACAAAACGAGGAAAAACAAGAAGAGATCGAGCGAGCACCGCGAGAAAGGGCGCAAGCGCAGCTCGAAGTACTCAGGATAGGTGCTGAGGTCAAATCGGGATGCGTTTGTCTGTGTTGAGCCTCAATGTGTTGTGTTTTGTTATCCTGTGTCACAACTGCATGTCGAGCGAATCAAAATTTTTTACGGTGATGTGATGTATAGTATTCTACATTTGTTGTAATGACAGAGCTTTGTACATTTGTATTGCTTGAAGTATGTGATGGAGGAGTGTTGTATTCATGCACCTGCAGCTATATTCTATGTGTAGTGAGATTGAATCACAATGTACAATTGTAATCAGTGATATATAATGAATGTGACGTGTTATGAGCGACGGTCTGTGTTACAGTCTCTGAGAGTGTGGGGACCATTCGCACTCGTTTGTGTCGTTTTGAATATTATGAGATAATATTCTTAAAGTAAGGGGCAGTGTCACAAAACGAGCGCTCAAAAAGGGCGCGCCGCCAAATTCTCGCGACGAAGCGTCGGGGAGATGCCGCGAGGTCAACGATAAAAAAAGAAAACAAACAACCAAAGACTCACCGGGCGCGCGTCCCTCTCCCCTCGAAAACGTAGGTTCGCCAACGAACCTCCTCGCATCGGCGGCCGAGCAAGCCCTAGAGAGTTCTCGATGGAAAGGGCCGTGGTGATGCAGGGTTGCGTCATCTTTCGCGGACGGCCCTCGTACCGTCTGACCCTTTCCCCAGCCTTCGCTGCGTATCGCGCCGACGAAATGATGAGAACATTTCTGGAATCTCGCGCGGAAGGTATTTAATCGAGCAGCTGAGATGGGAGATGAGGAGAAGAAGGAAGTTAGCGCCAGTGTGCGTAGGGTATTCCGCCGTGTCTGTCGGTGAAGGTTTTGTCCTTAGTTACAAAGCAGGAGAAGAAGAAAGTATGCGCCAGAGTGCGTAGGGTGTTCTGCCTTGTGGGCGAAGCCTTTTGTCTTCCGTGACAAAGGAGGAGAAGAGGAGGATTTCCACCTTAGGGGTGAGGACTCGAGCTACAGGCAAGAGTGTGTGTCTACCGCTATTGAGAGAAGACGCGTGGCAACAGCTGCGTGTGGGGAAGCCGGCGTGTTTCTGGCGAAAAAGTTTGAAGCTTGGAGAGCGGCCAAGTGAGGACGCGAGGTTTCCTGGAAGAGAAACTTCGGGGGCAGCGGAACGACAACAACGCTGGACTTTGAGTGAGTGATTCTCGGAAGAGTATCATCCAGACTTTTGTTCCAAGAACTTTGGACTGAATAGGTTTTCTAGCTCCTTAGTCTTTAAAAGTCTTGGTTGTTCGATGCATGCGACTGCATTGTAGTGCGTGTTGTTGTCTGTGTCCGTTGTTTCGAGTGTGGCTGATTGTACTGTGTAGTACATTGTTTGATTGGTGACATATTGTATTCAACTATTGTCGAGTGCGCATACTTGCGTATCGTTTTGATCTGCCATAATTGAGAATATAATTTTGTTTTGTTTATCAACTCTCGTCTCTGACTTGTTCTTTGGGCCACAGCCGGCGTCCGCTGGCGCGCCGAATAGGACCGCTTCTAAATTGTCCACGCTTTCATGGTGCGGTTCAGGGGGCCGGTACTTCGGCCGTTGGAATTAGCCCAGCGATCGCCTCCCGAATTAACGGGACCTGTGACCCAGGGTCAGTGCGAGATCTGTGGCGATGTCCAATAGCCCTTCTTCTTTATTTGTATTCCAAGTGTATCCCCACGCCTGGCAGGGGGCATTAAAGTCGCCTAATATGAGCGGAGAGCTCTTGGCGATGGCGAGTGCCTTGTTGAAAAGTGTCCTGGAGCTCTCTTTCTTGGCGCTGGGACTGCTGTAAATGTTTAGGCAGAATATACTGCGCCCCTTGCCTCCATGCCTTTTAAGTACGACTCATACTAGAGTATACTTGATTTAGTCAATCAGAGGGGGATATCTGGTTCAATAAAAGGTAGCTCTCTCTCAACGATGGTTGCCAATCTTCTTCCACAATGTTTTGCTCTACATACCGATTTGTAGCCGGTTAGGTGGAGTGGTGGACCTCGTCCGATAAAGTTTCCTGCAGTATGATTACTTTTGGTTTGTCCCCCATTGACCTAATTCATTGGCGCAGCGACCGATGCCTTTTTGTTAAGGAATCTGCGATAATTCTACTGCCATACACGGAAACTGTGGGTGCTAGCCATGATTATTGGATGAGTTTAGTTTTCTGTTACCTGCTATCGTTCTTGTGGGAGTACTCCCTGACGGTCCAGGGAATGAATTTAGACTTTCCGTGTCTGACAGCAGCAATTCGTCGTCCTTGACTTTTTCGTTTCGGATTTCTCGAATCTCTTTTCTGCTGTTAACCTCAATTTTCATAGTTTGTTTACATTAAAGTTAGTTGTTTCCGTCGTCTTTTTGATTTCTTTAATTACCTCTTTCAGTTCAGTAAGGACTGAGAACACCGAATGACTTTCGGGGCTAACTGCTCTCTTTTTAGCATGGGGGAGCTGTCCCTCTCACATGATTCATTTTTTGTTACTTACTGGCTTGACTGTTACTACGCTCGCAAGGCATGGCCGCGCCTTCTTTCTGAGTTTGATTACCTGTCTGGTCAGTTCTTCGTTAGCGTTCCGGAAAGAGTTTACCTCCTTAATCAATTGATCTATTCTGGCAACCATAGCTCGACCAATTTTCTCCTTCCGCAACGAGGTCCGACAAGCGTCGATAATGCAGTGGAACGTGAGAGGCCTAAGATCCTGTATCTCTTCATTCCGTCAGTATATATTCATGAATCGTATTCCTATAATAGTTATATGTGAACCAAACATGCAACAACCTCCTAAACTATCAGGGTATGAATCTTTCGTTTATTCAACGTGCGAGGAACGCAGCAAGGTGGTTGTTTACATTCGCACAGATTTCACATATGTGCATCATGCATTTCAACCACATGATGACAATCAATATGTCTGCTTACGTGTTCAAAAGAAAAAAGTGTCATTCACACTCATTGGTGAATGACACATATCACCATCCGGACGACTTGAACAAGACCGACTACGAGACATACTGACAACAACTACGGGCCCGTGGGTTATAACTGGAGACTTCAACGCACATAACTTAATCTGGGGTAGTTCGACGATCAACGCTAAAGGAAGAAACCTCGTGTCGTTCACCTCCAAGCATGACCTATGTTTCTTAAATGATGGCAGTCCTACATACCTGCGGGGCCTTACGTATAGCAGTTGCCTCGATTTGACTCTGGTATTCAGAAACTTCCGGTCGCAAGTGCACTGGTTTTCAGACATCGAAACGCATGGGAGTGACCACATTCCAACTTATATGCGAATAAGGGGTCTTACAAACTCCTCTCCTAAGACCACAATACGAAGAATTGATTCGTCCAAATTTCAGCGACTCATGAAATATACATGCCGTGAAGACCCTGACCAGAACTTGGAGGATGTCATCAAAGAGGCAATGAGGGAAGCTTCCTGTCTCCTCTCGTTCACCAGCAAGCGTTCAGATTTTAACGTTGAACTGGAAAAACCTGCGCGCGCTTCGCCGAAGGGCAGAAAGAAGATACAGGCGGACGAAAGCAATATGCGACTTGAGGCTGGCACGACTGCATACAGAAAAAAGTCCTACGACGTTTAGACAAACTTAAACAGGAACGCTCGAAATCATTCTGCGAATCATTGGATCCCCGAAAGCCGTTGTCACGCATCTGGAGCCCCACTATTCGTGGCCTGTGCTCGACTCCCCAACAAAGACATCCTTTCATGGCTTTAGCCCTACATTTAGGCCGCACCCAACTTGAAGTGGCAAATGAGTTTTGTGCGTGAATCGCTGGTGTGTCCGCCTTGTCCAGCTGGCACCATTAGGAGTGTTATCCCTGAACCCCGCATCTCCGAAATGGACAATCTTTTCACTATAAAAGAACTTGACGCATCTTTGGCGGCTTCCCGACGATCATCTTCACCAGGACCCGATGACGTCACCTACGCCGCTCTAGCCAACCTTCAAAAGGAGGCAAGGGGACAGTTGTTAAGCTATTACAACCACTCATGGCAGGCGAGCATTGTTCCCCAGGGTTGGAAGACAAATCGACTTGTGCCAGCTACTCAAAGCAGGAAAGTAACCATTTAATTTGACATCATTTCGCCCTGTTGCCCTCGCAAGTTGCGTAGGAAAAGTGATAGGAAAGGATGATACTTACACGCCTAGAATGGTACCTCGAGCGCTACAACGTATACCCAAACTGCATGACGGGTTTTCGGCGAGGTAGGTCATCTCTTGACAACGTGATTGATCTCACAACATTTATCCAGCAACAGAAGAGCCTCAAGCGCATACCACTGGCACTCTTCCTCGTTGTCAAAGGGGCTTATGATAACGTAACACATAAAGCCATCCTAGACTCGTTGGAAGCTGTTGGAATCGGTGGTCGGGTGTTCCAATGGATCCAGGATTATTTGACGAGAAGGTCCTTTTTTGTACAAGCCTCAGATGGACCTACCACCAATTACTACACCTCCCGTGGCGTCCCTCAGGGCGCCGTACTAAGTGCCACTTTATTTAACCTCGTGATGGCAGGACTTCATGAAATTTTGCCAAGTACTATCCTCATATCCATATACGCTGACGATATTTGTCTATGGGCTTCAGCTGTAACTCGTCTACAAGTACGTGCAAGAGTCCAGCAGGCTGCCGCCCTGGCATTCTCATATCTCCACAAGCAAGGTCTCTCTGTCTCAACGGAGAAATGTGCATTGGTTGCGTGTACTCGCAGAGCCATGACACAATACCCCGTACCATCAATGGCCAAATATTCCATACCAGAAGAACCATCGCTTCCTGGGTGTGATTATTGACAGGGACCTTTCGTGGAGTGCCCACTGCAATTACCTGAAGAGAAGGCTAACTTCCATCGTCCATATAACGCGGTTCCTCTGCGGAAAAGCTCGGGGCACATCGATAAGGTCAATGATGCAGCTATACAGGGCACTGTTTCTGGGATTTTTGCGCTACAGCTTGCCGTTACTGGCAAGTACGTGCAAGACGTAACATACGCACACTCGAAAGTCTACAAGGACAAGCACTACGCGTGTGCTTAGAATTGCCGCGATGCACCTCAACCTACGGGGCAATAATGTTCGCAAGAGAGCATCCTATTCAAACATACATCACCACTGACAATTTGAGAGCCCACATAAGACACCTCTGCCGAGTTCCTGGTCACCATGTTGCAGTGGTGCCACTACAAAGACCACAAGCGATGATTTCAAAGATTATTTCTGCCCATAGATAATGCCTTCCTTTCGGCTTCACTCCAGCCACAAGACCAGCGTTACCTCCGTGGTGCCTACAACAACCACAGGTGTGCCTCACTATTCCGGGAATAACGAACAAGAGTCGTCATTCAACAGTGGTCCTACGACAAATGACATTGTCGCTACTCAACGAAAAATACGGCCAGAGGACCCACATTTACACTGATGGATCGGTCTCGGCTGACAGCTCCACAGGTGCTGTTGTCATCCCGGCGTACCAGGTCACTATAAAGCTCAAACTGTCGCACAGGACAACATCCACAGCAGCGGAGCTTGCCGCCTTACGTGCTGCTATACTTTATATCGCGGAAGCCCGACCTCAAAAATGGGCTGTGTTCTGCGACTCCAAGGCATCCATTCAGAGCTTACAATCAGCTTTACGACAAAGGGAGCATCAACAACTAGTGAATGAAATAAGAGAAGTGATTCACGAAGTTTTATCGAAAGGACATGACGTGGTGTTCCAGTAGGTTACCGGGACATTGTGGTATTTTCGGTAATGACCTTGCTGATAATGCTGCCCGATCCGCCCACGCGGACGCCCAGACAACCCCAATTCCATTGTCAAGAACCGACGCTGCAAGGGGCCTTCACTCGTTCGCTAACACCATGTCGGGAACTTGGCTGAAAGACCCCAGTGTCAGGAACCGCCGCCTACACAAATTGGACTCATTGAGAAATCTCCAAGTTCTATCGGACCTCTCCCGCCAGGATGCAACTTTACTGTGCCGCCTGTGGTTAGGAGTAGCTTTTACAAAGGCGTACTCCTTTCGCATAGGAATGGCGGATGGCTCCCGATGTGAATCGTGTGACACTGACGAGACAATAGAACATCTACTGTGTTCATGTGAACGTTTTTCGAGTGAACGCAACTTGCTACGCGAAACGTTAGAGACACTAGACAGTAGACCTTTCTCCGAAGAGAAGATCCTTGGTTCATGGCTGTACGCGTCGCAGGCCAGCAAAGCGACGCGAGCACTGCTAAGTTTTCTAAAGACGACTGGACTACGCGACCACTTATAAGCGTGCAATGGACAAGGTCACATCTAGACACACGCCCTTCACTTCTCTCTCTCTTCTCTTTAATCCCCTCACCCCTTCACCCAGTGCAGGGTAGCAAACCAGAAGTGCGTCTGGTTGACCTTCCTGCCTTTCATTTCTTCCCTTCCTCCTCCTCCTCCTGGCATGGTTTCTGTCAGTTACCGCTAGCGCGGCAGTGCTACCAGCGATTCTCACGGTACCTTTTACTCTATCGGCCCAGGTGGTCCCAGTAGCGTGCGTGGCACCAGGCGCTCCGACTTCTGAGCTCTCCAGCACTCCTCTCGACTTGAAGCTGCTGTTCTTCCTGAATAGTGAGCGGCGTCTGGATCTCGAGCCGCTCCGAGAGTGTGAGCGGTTTCTGGGGCTTTTCTGTAGACTTGGCGTCTCCATGGGCGCCTTCGTGGCTGATCGCTACTGGTCGCGTTCCTTTCGGTGGGCCAGTACCAAATAAGGGTACTTGAAACCGCTTCCTGCACGCTTTGTCTCCGGTGGGGTGGCTTCGTCCACAGAACTTGCACGTGGGCGTGCAAACTGTGGTCCTCTGGCGGGTCGAGGGCTCCACACCCTCGACACTGAACATAGTCCAGCGTTGGGTACACGTCCGAGCGGCGTCCTACCCTTCCACAAGTGAAACACACATCAAAATGTTTTCTGTAGAGGTAGCATCTCACCAAGGTCGGTCCGTAGCGCACTAAGTTTGGCACGCGCAGTCCATCGTAGAGGGCGATGACGGATCCCGACGTCTGATGCGCTTTGCGGCCAGAGCGAGCGTATTGCGCTCATGTACGATATTTGTTGTTATAGCGGACTGGGAGTCCCTGATGTCAACTCGTCTAATCATACCTTTGTCAGTGGCGTGTGGGGCCGTTTCGAGCGTATTGACTTCATATTCCATTTTCACGATCTTGAAGGACTTGATTCTCACGTACCTTGCCGCATGATCTGGTTCAGACGTGCTAACCACGACGATATTTTGCGTGAAGTTGGGGCACACCACGTCTTCGTTAGCTTGCTCTACCATCAGGCCGGAAGCCTCGATCAATGCAGTTCCAATAGCCATGGTGCTTACTTTGCTCGAATTCACTCCTCCTCGTGGTGGGATTATAATCTCGTGATGCATCCTCTGGCAGCTGTGGCATTCTCTAGGCTTTGACAATATAATTCTTGAACGCGCCAGTAGGCGTTTGCTGGCTCTCCTGCCACCGCCGGTGGCGACATCTCCACTAGACGCTTGTGAGTTGCATGGCACCGCATTGGCCGCTGCACTGCTCATCTTTTCAGCACGGGATCGTCGGCCGGCGGCAACTTGCCAGCCAAAATCCTCCTTGTTGTTCTCGGATACGTCGGAAGCCTCATCGTTTATACGGGAGTCCGTCATGTTCGAGGGGCACGTAGACCGGCTAGGCCCAGCGGGAGCTCCGCACGTAGTGGGGGGAACAGGAAACGTCCGGTAATATTGTCAAAAACCGTTGCCCACCTTCACATTTGTTATCAATCGATTCTTGGCAACTTCACGAATCGGATGATGTGCTCGAAATGGTCGCACCATGGGAAAGTTGCCAGCGGAACAACGAAAAAGACGGGGCCGATGTGAGACGCGTCTGCTCTCATTAGCGACCACAGCACCTCATCAAATTTACACTCTTCAGGAAATCATTTCGATTAGAGGCGCTCGTTCTATACGCTTAGCGTAGTCAGTGCAGAGTTTAATTTCTCGATAACTTCTCAATATATCACCAATTAACGTGCAAAAGAAGCATGTCCAAGTCGTCGTGCATATCCAAGGCTTTCTTCTAATTTTTTTATTGATGTTCCATAGCTAGGGCGACGACCCAGTTCTCTTCTTCAAGCAAAACATTGTATTGAGCCCCAAAAGGCAAGTCGCAAAACACTGCAACGTCCCAGCTGTAGCATCGTAGGACTGGCATGTCTGTCGTGGTTGCCACCAGGACAAGCTTCGGCATGGGCTCCACGTCCTCGAGCTAATCGGTGACTTCCACGGATTCCTGCCGTTGGAGCCACCGACATGCCTCTATGGAAGGCCACAACTGGTGTGAGGGCCAGCCAAGGGGCCAGCGTCCTTGAATAAACGTTGTTCACTAGGGCGTCGCCTTTCAGCTTCGTCACCAGTTTCTGACAGAGCATCAAGAACGCCTGAAATTCAGCCCAAGTATTCGCGGCGTCCGTCATTCTAGCTAAGCAGCATGCAGCGACGATGCCGCCCTCACGCGTCGTGCCCACTTCCTGAATTTCGGGGTCGTCAGAGCAGGAACTCGACGGAACCTACTTGAGCTGACCAGTCCAACTTGAGGACGCAGATATCGAGTGCTGCCTTCCTGGCGATTTGCCTCGCGGGCATCGCCAGGCCGCACGTCAGCTTCAGAAGCGTCATCAGTCTCTCAAGGTCGCTTTTGAGGGCTTCCTATACTGCATACGTGCATGTCGTTGGCGAGCACCACAATAAATACACGTTTTATTTACATATAATTGCAAGATCGAGTAACCTTATAGGTGTACAGACGCGCCTTTACGTCCGACACGAGAGCCCCAGCACAGGCCAGTACTACCACTGGTATCTCTTCTAGTGTTAGCTTTTAGGGGCGAAGCTCATTACGCCGTGGGTCGTTCCCTCCTCTGCAGAAGGGTGAAGCGTCCGCCCATCTGTGTGTCCGTCCGTCCGTTTCTATTCATCCGTCTGTGTGTCTGTCTGTATCAAAACAACATCCAGTTTGAATAAATTGGTGCTTTGAATTGAGAAAGTGATCACTGAGGAGAATCAAGCGCTCTTTCATACGAACTTCACCAGGTTTTGCTGTTTTGTTTTGCGCTGATTTATCACTACGGTGTCGTAGCGTGGTTAAAGTTTGGTTGGTCATGCATTGTAGTCTCCCAGTCATTTACTTTGCTGTATATGTTTACTCATGCTGTGTTTTTCCTGTCTTTCCTTATTAAGTTCATGTGACGCAAAAAAAAGAATGACAGCATATTCACGGGGTAAATGATGGAGATTGAAACGAAGCTGGATCCGCACGTCGCTGCCGTGCCGCTTTTAACTCCCGTTCTCGTACGCCGGGATCTTGTCGGCGCCGCCGCGTAACTTCACGGCACGCTTCTGCCTCGCGCGCTCGCACATCGAGGTTTCGTCTTCGAGCGCGAGCCACCGCCGCCTTGCGCACACGCCACTCTGCAGCCTTGTCCATCTGCCTACCTTCTGAACGCGCGCGCGCGCGTCGAAACGGCTATTATTTTACTGCACCGTGCCCCCTAGCGTATGGCACCACCGACGAACACGCGATCACCAGCGTTTTCGTGTGACGTCATTCCTAAGGACGGACGCACAGATGGACGCACGAATGGACGCATGAGAGGACAGACGCATGGACGCACGGATGGATGGACACACGCATGGACGGGCAAACGTACGGGTGCACGGACGGATAGATGGAAGCAAGAACAAACGAATGGCCGGAAGCACGGACGGAATGACGGACGCTTCACCCCCACTCATCATCATTCACTCCATGGATATGCTGTGATTTTTATTATTTATCATACAAGTAACGTCCTCTAGTATCATACCATTTGCATTTTACAGCGCACATGTATTTTGTTATATGTACAAGTACCACCCTCTACGGCCGGTTCAAGAACTAACGAGAGGTGGCTACATATGATTACGACGGGGTGCTCAGCCCCCACCTTCAGAAGCTTCGCTCCTAAAATTCCCTTCTCTTGCTCGAGACGCATTCATCGAAAATTAACTTTTTGTGCTTTTACAGCTTGCGCAAGTCTTGTTCAGTTTTTTGGTGCATTCTCTCTTGCACCGTCACCCTAGCAAGTTTTAAATGGTAGCGCTGAAGTCTCTGTTTCAAGAAAGGGGTGTGTGCTTTGGATTTTTCAGCTGTGAGGAGCTGAATGTAGCTTCGTTGGTTTGGTATGTCACCTCTACACTTTTGGTCATTTCAGTGCCAGTTTAGAAGAAAACGGCGAGCTTTTCAATCATTGAACTTCTCTATATTGGCGTTCAACGAGGAAGAGGCGGCCAGCATGCTCACCTTCATTAACAGCGTCATTATTCACGACAGCTGCCTCAAAGGGGCTCACACACAGTGTCCGTGCAGCCTCCACACTCCAGCTCAGCTGAGGGTTACTGGCAACGCTTGGTAGGGGGCGGGTGAGCTCTGGACCTTTTTAGACTTTACAAGTACGTCTGCAGGCCGTGGATAATCCCTGGCACTGCGTCTGGCAAAAGTTTTGGAACATCTTGCGGCATCTTCACAACTCTTCCGAATAGTGAGTATTACCATTATGTTGTGTATTGATCGTATTTTTATTGTTAATCAAGATTATTCATTATTACTCCCAAGTCCATATACTATTGCTGTATCTTTTGTAATTACCCCATCCACGTAGCCATAGGAGGTCCCCCTGTCAGTTTCTCTGAAACTTTGGGACCTCCTGCTGTAATAACGCTAACCATGTAACTGAACTGAACTATTTAATAAACTTGACTTGACTTGACTTGATTAGCCACTGGTCTACGCGAAAGATCCCACTCTCGTCGAAGTGCTTTTCGTACACACGCTTTTACGGGCAATCAAACGTGAAACCACCGGTTTCTTGTCACGGTATATAGCGCGCTTCTATTTTTCCCGCCATTCGCTCTATAAGCAGCGAGAACACGGACACATTTTCGTCATTTCCATTGTAACTGGATCGACACCCATGTACGCCGCATGTACGCGGTATCCTTTTCGATATTCAAGCACAACGCGCACAAGACCTAACGTATGATGAAAAATTGGGGGACCCTTAGGCTTCATTTTTAAGAGTTGAACACGATAACGAAGTCCGGTCTCTAGTGCACCCTTCAACTGCTAAGTGCATACCTATTAATATGTTTTGTTACATACACACGTACGCACACAAACACGCACACAATTGAATGAACCAGCACACGCTATTATTGCCGAATGGGCTCGTTTTCGTCATGACACCTGTCGAACAAAATGCGTTAAAGGAGCCCTCAAACACATTTTTAAGTAATCGTGGAATGAATTCACCAGAAGAGCTTATTTTTTCACGAATGAAACGCCGCATTAATATTAGGAATCCGTCCAGTGCGAGTGGAGTTACAAAGGTTTGTCGCATGCTGCAATTGCATTGTCTCTTTTGTCATCCTGACGAAAGCGCTGGAGGCTAAGCAGGGAGGGGTGGCAGGGCAAAGAAACTACCGCGCCTCGTGACCTTGAGCACTTTTTTTTTCTTCTAACGCGCGGCTTTTTCAATTTGATCGCGCGCGCACGCGTGGACAAGTAGCGGCCTCCCGCGGCTATCTCGGTAACTTGATTTTTTGGTCACAGACGATTTTTCGCACAGACGATTTTTCGCTCGCAACCAAAGGGACCGACGCCGGCGGCGGGATTTCAGTGACACGAGCTCTCTAACGCTATCGCCTTAAAACGGCGTGGAGATGCGACCGCTGTCTACGTGATGCCCCGCGCGGGGATGCTGCGCCACTCCGCTGTCTCCGCTTGCAGCGCACAAAGCTCTCCCATAGAGTTACTGTGAAAGTTCATGACCAGTAAATGTATTGTATGGACTCGGCTACTATACTACGAGGAAACCACCCACGCCCTAAGGAGCTTCGCCCATAAAAATAATGAAATGGTGGACACTGTGGCGAAAGCCGCTCCCACTGGTCTGGCACTTTCAATCAATCAGCACCCATAATACGTGACAGACTTAGGAGGCGTCCTATAATCCAAGACTCTGGTAAAACATTAATCACTCACCTAATCGAATGTCGACACCTTTTGTTTCCTCGGCGTAGGGAAGTTCTGGTCAACACGCAAAGAAGAAGTTATTTTTACAAAACTACACTGTCAAGTTCCAAAATAAAAATATTATGTGCATAGAGCTGGTCTAGGTCATTCTTCTTTTTGAGCATTTGGTAGCAAGAACGAAACAATCACGCATTATCTTTTCTCATGTAGCCCCTTCAATTTCCTTAGAAAAAACATTCTTAAAGTGTCTTTTAATCGAAATATATTGGATTTCGTCATTTCTAATATTCTCTCATTCATAGGCTCCTTATTAGGTCGTTGTGATCGGTATGTCTGTTCCGCTGTAGAAAACTCTTAAACCCATCCGGGTGGTATTGATCGCATATCTCCAAACTAGTAAAATTGTTTTTTCTGTAACTATTTTATATATCTAGATATACAGATCATATTTGATCACTTCTAAATTATTATTTTTTTGGCCAGTTCCCCAGAGTGGATGTGATTCATACAGGTAAGCTTTCATCATCATCAACTCTTTGCTAAACTCTCGTGCCGCACGTGAGGTTCTGACATCGAACGAAAAGAATATTCTGGTTTATCGAATTCTTTTGCACTTTTCACCTTTTTTTAAAGGAACATATATTATTGTTCTTATCTAATTTGTATCTTTCTTTAGCAAGCGTTGTGTAAAAATTTCTTTTATAAGGTGCAGTGTGGCCAATCCCCCTTGTGGGTATAAGCCAAGATCTAGGCGACAAGACAAGAACAAGAAAAAGAAACGGCAGCGTGGCAGCAGCTTGCGGTCTGGGCTTCACGAAAATCCGAAGCGGAAACAAGTCAAGCGACAGTGAGTAAACGACAATTCGAGTTCTAGGCTGGATTTACAATTGTGCATTGCTGTGCGTCCTGTTCTGTGCGTCGCTTTATCGTGCTCGCGTTTGAAACTCGCTAGTACCCTTTCCTTCACATCATCTACTAACCGCCCCCCCCCACCCCCCCCAAAAATAAAATGGGCAGATCCCACGTACAGTGGGAATCAATGATATGCGAAGCACGAAAAAGAAAGGTTGATATGTCACTTTAAAATCAGCACAACGTCACGAGGTGGAGGTAAATGATGCCGTGCATGACATCCATGTCATGATTAGCATGTTTGGATGTGTCGTTTAGCTTCGTCATCTATTCACGTCACGTGATACCAAATTTAGTATATGTGGAGCTAGCGAAACGGCCGCGAGCGCGCTATCAGCGTTGTGTGTTGTCATGTTCTTACATGACACGCGTGTCAGGATTATCATTTTTGCACCAGTCATATATTTCGTCATTCATTGACGTCACGTAACACCAAATTTGGCATATGTCGAGCAAGCAAAACAGCCGCGAGCGCATCATGAAGGGCCCAATATGCTCCAATGTAGCGTTGACGCGCGCACACGCTGGGCATGCGACGCTTCGTTAGCAAAATGCGAGAACTCCATAGTCTGACGCCAGACGCGACCGGCGCGACCAGCGTCCGTCGGCGCGGCCCGACAACAACCGGCGCGAAATTCGCGCCGATGCGTTTTACCCAGACAACACTGCGTCTCCCTCTTTTTGTGGCGGAGAGACGTCGGACGCGCTGAAACGCGCATGCGTCAAAGAAACGCAGCGCGGCACACGCCCGCGAGTGTAGGGCAAAACCGGCGCCTGGCGTCACAACGCCGCCGTGACGCGACCAAATGAACACCGGCGAGCACGCGCCCCACCTCACATTGAAATGTATTGGCGCCTTGACTGCGGAATGCAGTCATGTTCTCACATGACACGCATCTCATGCTTATCCTGTTTGCACAAGTCACATACCTTCGTCATCCGTTGGCGTCACGTAATGCCAAATTTGACATATGTGAAGCTGGCGAAACGGCCGCGAGCGCATCATGAGTGTGGCATGTAGTCATGTTGTAACATGACACGCATGTCGTCATTACCATGTTTGGATGTACCATTTACCTATGTCGTCCATTCGCGTCGAGTGATACCCGAGTTTGTACATGGGAAGCTAGCGAAACGGCCGCGAGCGCATCATGAGCGTATCATGTAGTCATGTTGTTACATGACACGCGTCTCATGTTTATAATGTTTGCACCAGTATCATAGCTTCGTCATCCATTCACGTCCCGTAATACCGAATTTGGTATAAGTGAAGCTAGCAAAACGGCCGCCAACGCATCATGAGCGTGGCATGTAGTCATGTTGTTACATGACACGCATCTAATGATTATCATGTTCGCACCAGTCACATACTTTCGTCACCCATTCACGCAACATAATACCAAATTTAATATATATGACGCTAGCGAAACGGCCGCAAGCGCATCATGAGCGTGGCATGTAGTCATGTTGTGACATGACACGCATGTCAAGATTTTCATGTTAAGGTGTGTCGCTTGTGTTCGCCATGCAATAATGTCATACCATACCAGTTTCGCACCATGCCATGTGAACAAAACCACCGCAAGAGCTGCAGGACCGTGCAATGTTAATCATGACATTCACGACATACATGTCAGGATTTTCATGCCATGACATGTCAGATATGTTCTTCATACTGTCACGGGGTCGTGACGTGGCCGAAGACAGGAGACTTCGTGTTGGGATTTAACTGTTTATTTGGGCGAACATGTGCCCGGTAAAAGGAAAGTCCAATTACAGCAGCAGTCTCGCACAGATAGCAGTCTCGGACTGATAGCGGCGAACGGAGCGTCGGCCTTCGATCAGCAACTGACAAGCGGCGAAGCGCGTCGGCATTTATACC
The DNA here is from genome assembly GCF_013339725.1 of Rhipicephalus microplus. NCBI lineage: Eukaryota > Metazoa > Arthropoda > Arachnida > Ixodida > Ixodidae > Rhipicephalus > Rhipicephalus microplus. The sequence goes on from NC_051165.1 coordinate 120,455,746, forward strand.
CTTGCCGTCGAATGTTCTAGCGTTATCGCTGGCGGTGGCGTAGGTTCCAGAACAATCTGTACCGTTCGCACAGTGAGCGCAATCATATCGAAATGATCTACTACAGTCCGGAACCTTCTCGAAAACTGCAGGCGCGGTTTGCGCTGAGAATCGTGTGGTGTTTTGGGACGATGACAAAAACTTGGGAAATGGAACGTGGCAATACAGTCATGTTCTGCCATGCCAAATTTGGCATCGATACCGTTATCGAAACGGCCAGGAGAGCTAAAAGTCGTAGGCGGCTAGATAGATAGATAGATAGATAGATAGATAGATAGATAGATAGATAGATAGATAGATAGATAGATAGATAGATAGATAGATAGATAGATAGATAGATAGATAGATAGATAGATAGATAGATAGATAGATAGATAGATAGATAGATAGATAGATAGATAGATAGATAGATAGATAGATAGATAGATAGATAGATAGATAGATAGATAGATAGATAGATAGATACGCCCAAAGTCGCCGAAGTTCGCTAAGAAATGCTTCGCATTAAAAAAAATTGGCAGCATATCCACGGAAGTGAATGATGGAGAGTGGGGTGAAGCATTCGTCCGTCCATTCGTTCTTGCTTCCATCCGTCCATGCGTCCGTCTGTGTGACCGTCCATGTGTCCATCCATCCGTCCGTGTGTGCGTCTGTTCGTGCGTCCGTCCCTGCGTTCGTCCATGCATCCGCCTCTGCGTCCGTTCATGCGTCCATCCATGCATCTGTCTGTGTGTCCATTCGTCCATCTATTCAACACTCCAAGTACCACCATGCATCTCGCATCTTTTCATCATATATTCCGCATATAGAAGCACCACCATCGAGCGGACATTCCAAGGACTAAACGAGAGGTGGCACGCGCACACTTTCTTACGGCTTGCGCTGGGGGTCTACGTCCCACCTTTAACCACCTCGAGTTCATGGTATATACTAGTTCACTGTATTCAGGGGACTGCGGCCCAACGCTCGCTAAACATTTCTAAAACCAAGGAGGTTGCGCCCTGCGAGTCTAACGTAGCAACATTTTCCTGTCAGATAGTGCTCAATGTACATGCCAATGGCTACTAATAGGAAATGAGAGACAGGAGAATTCGGCTTTTACTTTCTTACGACTTGCGCTTCGTATGTACTTCCCACTTTTAACCACCTCGAGTTCATTCATGGTATATACTAGTTCATTGTATTCATGGCACCGCGGCTCAACGCTCGCTAAACCTTTCTAAAACTAAGGAGGTTACACCCAGCGAGTATAACGTAGCAAACATTTCTTGTCTGTAGTGCTCAATGTACATGCCAATGGCTGCTAATGGGGATCGCAGCGTGAGCTTTACTAAAAGCCGAATGCTCCCGTCTCTCATTCCCCATTAGCAGTCATTGGCATGTACATTGAGCATTATTTTTTATTGTTCAACAACGCAGAGAAGAAATCTCTCACCGGCACCACCTTGAAGGTTAAAATGTTATACTTGTTACATACTACAAGGGCTACGAGGGATGAACAGGTGCCATTATAAGGAGTTTCGCCCCTTTTAACCATGTTGTTAGGTTAGCCCAGTAGCTACGTTAAGCCGCGTTCAGAGTGCCGCCGCGTCTGTCGTTAGTGTAGTATCGCGTAAGAGCTGTATCGTCCGTTGCTAGCGATCACGTATGTACGCGTCAATCACCACTCTGAATGTGCGTTGCGTCCTCGGTTCAAATGTTGCCGCCTGTGTTTAGAAAAAAGTTGTTAATGAGTTAGAGTACTTGGTACTCTACTATGGGAGAGCTGAATGCCGTCCTATACTCTAAATAAGAAGCTGCTTCTCATCAGCTGCGCCAAGCAATGTTCGCGTTGGCTGGGCTCGTTGGGATGGAGGGAAGACGCGACGAGCGCTCTCATTTTAACGGGCGTAGCGTCTGATTGATTGATTGATTAAAACTTTATTTTGGTCCTGAGAAGACGCAGGGGAAACCCCGCGCCACCCGGCTAATCCGACGTTGGGACCGTCAAGCCGAGCTTGGCGGCCCGTTTACGGGCACTCTGGACGGCCAGGGTTTGATCCTTAAGTTCGGGGCTGCGTAAGAGCGCAGCCCACCTGTCCTCGCTGAGGGCGGGGCCGATGGCTTCACATTCCCACAACACACGATTGAATGTGGCTAACAGTCCACAAGCGGGGCAATCCGCACTTGGATACCGTTCGGGGTAGATGGCATGAAGAACCGCAGGGTTAGGATACGCACTGGCTTGCAATAGTCTGAGGGTGACTGCCTGCGCCCTGCACAAGGCCGGGTGTGGGAGAGGGAATACCCTTCATGACAGATAGAAGTGCTTTGTTATTTCGTTGAACGTAAGTAAGGGTTCCCAGCGAGGCAGAGGGACTGTGGAGGCGGCGCGGTCAGTGAGTCCTCGCGCGGCCTCGTGTGCGCCCTCGTTCGAGTTGGAGGTAGAGCCCACAATCGACCCCAGGTGAGCGGGAAACCAAGGGAGAGAATGGGGCGTGATACTCTTGAGGCGTAGCGTCTGCCCTCTAGACCGGCAAACCAACTGCACACACACGCTACTGCATAGTTTTCAAGACGCACATGAAGACGTGGAATCTGGCGAAGCCGGAAGCCCCAACGGAAAGTGGAAACCGAAACTGTTTTGGTCTTACGTAATCGTTGCATCAATATTTGTTGCAGGAGTCGCGGGCCCGGTAACATTTACGTTTCTCAGATTACGTTCTTTACGCTAAGTATTACAATTTCTAAACAAGCTCATTGAGTTGATTGCGTTTACGCTTACGATCCTTACCGAGGATCTTTACGTAGCGCACGTAGTGGGAACATGGCTTTATGGTGGTGCTAACTTTGACGCATTGGCGTAATCAGAATGTGAAAGCGAGGCGTTAACCACTGCGCCACCCCGGAGCCCAACCAGAATGTGTTTAGGGGCGTAGCTCCTTAGGTGGGTTGGTCCCTCCTCCGTTTGTGTGTAGTATATATGTATCCACTTCTAGTTCATGAATTGCTCAATAGATGGTGTTGCGTATATATGTCCTTGGAAATTTTATCACTAGATGGCGTGAGTGGTTTTCATATACTTGACGATTAAAGAGGATAGATGGCTCCCTTACAATAAGAAATTCACAGCATATCCACGACGTGAATGATGATGAATGGGTCAAAGCATCCATCCGTCCGTTCGTCCGATGCGTGCTCTGGTGTGATACAGGAGCAGACGTAGGGACATACATACATACATACATACATACATACGTACATACGTACATACATACATACATACATACATACATACATACATACATACATACATACATACATACATACATACATACATACATACATACATACATACATACATACATACATACATACATACGAACGGACGGACGGACGGAGGGACAGACAGACAGACAGACAGACGTTTCACCCCACTAATCATCATTCACTCCGTGGATATGCCGTTAATTATTTTTCGGGATTGGGGGTCAATCATGCTTTATGTATATCTGTGCGCGTTTGTATGTGTGCGTGGATATATACGTAAGCAAATTCGGAGAGGGGGGCTGAACTCCCTTTGGCTATACCTCTGGTCTGACGTAAGCTACTTAATATAAATGCCACTTACGTCACTGCTGCCATCGCACACAGTTCAATAAGCGTTGGGTCCCACAAATTGTTGTGGCTACATGGAGGTATACGAATGTAGCGTAGAGAGTTCAGAGGCGGGAAAACGGCCCACGAGCAGAATGGTCAGACGACACTTGATACTTAGTGAGCCCGTAGTTCATAGAGGAGGAGGAATAAAATGTACATGGAGCGTGCGGCTTGCGCATGACACCACACTTACGCTGCACGCGCTGATCGTGCCATCTCTGGATCCTTCTTGTAGGACACTGAAAGATCATAAATGCTGTTTTTAATTTAAATAACGCATTGGTTTCCCTACAGCATCACTCACCATTGTTTCCCAAGTACATTACTCATCATTGCTTGCGTTAAGCCATACAATGACAGGTAGCAAGCTGGCAACCTTTTGAATGTCGCTTTGAGTTTGATGGTGTAAAAGTTTCGCGTAACATTCATACGAATATTGCGTCAGTCCTTTCCGTTACGTAAAGCTGGGCTAAGGATGTTTTATTTGGCCTGTACATGTTGTGCAGATGGGAATTCCAGGTTTCTTTTCCTGGATCAGCAAAAAATACCCGTGCATTGTCGTCCACTGCGTCGAAGAGAAGGTAAACATTTTCATTTCTATTTTTCATTTTGCTTTCTCAACATAAATGGCAAGCGAAAATCTTTCTAAGAACACATGTAAACGTTACAAGAATGGTGATTCGGGCAAGTTGGTTGATCATGATAGTAAAGAATATCGCAGAAAACAACAGACAAACACGCAGAGAAAAATGCAGCATTTAAAAAATATTTACCGCGTGTCTGCATGCGTGCATCGGCAATGTCATAAAGAGACAATAGTCTTCGGCCGGCCGTACTACGCGAGTCCAGGTCTTATCTGCGGCCACCCGTAATGCGGTTCTCGAACCATTTACGCCCTGGCATGATTAAAGCAATGACGGTTTGTTTGATCAGATTTCATTTTACCGCAATTACCACTGCTGGCGTGCCGTGTGTTCGTACCTCCTCGACACGTCAACAATGTTTTGGTCTTGAGAGTATAGAATGATAGTTTGCAAAGAAGAATCATTTGTGAGACGTACATGAATGTATTTTCCTGTGTGGAAGGCTCAATAGCTGTACGCGTGTACTACCAGTGCGCCGAAGTAGGCACCTGCCGAAGTAGACAGCGCCATATTGTCGGCAGAGGGCTTTTTCATGCATAGCGTCGCTCTTTCAGCGCAGCCTGAAAACATATAAGGTCTCTAGAATTACGTATTTAGGGCTCTATGCAGGATCAGCCAAGTTTCGCGACACTCGAGATATTCCAGAGCTCTGGCTACACCCCCTTATGAACGGGCCAGCAGGACGAAAAAGTCAAATCCACCCCTCAGCACGCTACGTTTCATTGGTTACGATGGAACCAGTCATCGCGTCAAGGACGGTCGACTAAGTTGGGCGGTGTTTTCAAACCAGAGGCATCTACTTTCATTTATTTGTCATTCCACTGAGTGCAGAAGTGCAACCATACAATAAAATAGTCAAACTTTTCGTGGTGATATTTTTTTAGAGGCAGGGGTGTTTAAATTTATTTTGAAACTTTTATTGCTTTCACTAAGTCTGCTTTAGAATAATCAGCACGGTGCCTCTGAGATCAATACTGGCCGAGCGTCTTACAACATCGCGACCGCAGCTCAATCCGAGGCCACGTGTTGGTCTGTACATTCCAGTGAGACCACGTGTCAGCGTGTACATTCAAGCGCTCTGCTCGGCCGGTGCGCGTCGTCTTTGTTGTCGTCACCTGCTAGCCCTCGAGCACGTGCAGCCGGCTAATTAGATATTTGGCTGAACGGTATATTCTTCGCTAGTTAGGCCAGGACATGCTATGACCAAGCTAATTATGCCAAGTCAGGGTAAGGCCCAGGTAATTGCGCCACGTCTTAAGAATACCATGCTGATGAAGCCATCTAAAGCTAGAACCGGGCTAACTAATGCATGCTATTTGATGAGCTAACTAACTACGCCAATTAACGCGACCTTAATCATGAGCACGCTAATTAAAACCGATGCTAATTTAATTAGCCCTTACTGATATTACGACCATTAGTATCCTGCTAACCATGATTACGTTTAATAGCTCCATACTGATCATGGCATTGCCAATTGCGCCCGAGATGATGGCCTTTTAATTGAAGCCTTATCTATGAGGACAATACAACTCAATGTAATGTTCGTTAAGCCTCAATCAATTAGTACAATCAAAATTAAGACAGAACTGATGTGGTCTTCACTTCGAAGCTGAGCACGCACATGAGTAGATGAACAACTTTAAAAATTGGCCCGAATCTACATGTTACGCTGTAAATGTCGTCGAAAGACGATAGTCTTGCGTCTGGAGAGAGTGAACAAAACGTTTGATGTTCTGCGCAAGAAAATCGGTGAATGGTATTCTGCAGGCGCTGCGTTAGAGTGCCTCGAGCGTGTGGCGAAGGCGAACGAGCGCATCTAGGCACGTTAGACACAAGTGTCATCTGGCAGTTAGTTATCTTCGAAAACGAAGGCGTGCAGCCCGCGGAGAAAGATGCGTGCCAGTCTCGGAGGTGATAGGTGTAGAACTCAAAGCGAAAGGGCAGGTTCCACCACCGTGACGTCGAAGCAAAGCGTTGGAAACACCTTTTTGAGCATCGCGTTGCACTGTCAGCGCAGGGCGATTAAACGCTACATTCCTTGGAGTTACTTGTAAGTTGTGTGTGCCTCTTCTAGTATAAAGGCAGACATAGAAAACATCGAAACGTTGTTGTGGCGCCTCAGATATGCGCAATAATTGCTTTTTAATTGACAATCGCACAACTATGAACGCTAAACCTTGAGCAGTATTGGTAAGTGCTGCGGATGGGGTTGGCCGTTTGGTGCCGTTTAAGGTATCGTTAGGGCGGACAAACACACAAATGTACAGACAGACAGACAGACAAACAGACAGACAGACAGACAGACAGACAGACAGACAGACAGACAGACAGACAGACAGACAGACAGACAGACCAAAATTTTTTCCGTCGAAGGTCCCCAAGAAAGACTATCGTCTTTAAAAGCTGCAAGAAGCTTGGTTATCGCGAGCTTCTCTATGTCTCCAGCCTTGCACAAGTAGTGTAAGTTCACCAAATCACTTTATATGCAAAGAAGCCTCCGCTCAGCTTTCACTGCATCAAACGCTTGACAGTCACGCCGGCACCACCACAGTCACTAGTTTAACTCGGGCCTGCTCAAAATCAACGAGTTTGTATCCGAGTTCACGCGTAAATCAGTTTGTTTGACAGACACCCACGGCAAAGGTCGGGTATGTCCACCACGCTTGCTTGTACCGAGGAACACTACGTACGTCGAGCGGCGCGATCAATCCATCAGCTTTATCGCACAGACTATATGCACACACGCACGCAGAAGTAAAAGTGATATCACCACGCGGCTACGATGTTTCGCATTCTATTTCACCGCGGTCACGACATTGCCAATCACAGCCGCGTTGCCGCCATGATGCGAGCGCCCCTGGTGGTCACCTGTCCTTTTATTTATCTGCAATATTTGATAGGAGCGAAACGAGCAGCTCAAGAGTGCTGCGTGTGCACCCTGGCTGCCTTCGAGAGCGGCAATTTCCATGCAGCAGTAGGAACAAAAGAACCTGCCCGAAAGAGGACAAACTCCCGCGAACACGCCCTTGGGGTCGCGTGTTGAGTTGGCAAAAAGATAGCGCGGCAATCACGCTGACGTGTTCGCACACGGTGTTTCTTTGATAAACGCCGCAAATGTCACCAATGTTTCCAACGCCACTGCCTGTTCTTGCTTGCCACTTTTATCAACGCTGCTATCACGCGCTCCGCACTGTCTTCATGCCATGGCCACTGCAGAGAAAGCTCGGAGCAAACTCGTCTGCCGAGAAGCTCGCGCCATCCTGCATCGCACCCCTAGGTGCTCTTTAGTAAAGGAACACACCACCTAATACTTACGTATTGATGTCGCACCTCAGGCATGCGTAATATTTGCTTTTTGATCGACGGTGATCACGCGCATGAATTCAGCCACCAGTTCAAAGTGACTGGGCCTTCTGCAAGTGCTTGAACTATGGCCGCGTGGCTTCGATTACCAATTGGTTCCTGTGTTTGCCCGCGTCTGCATCGCGCCTATAGATGTTCCATGAGTACGTGTGACAAACTAGCTGAAACAAAATCCGCGCTACTTTATCGTGGCTGGCGTCGGTCGGCAACTACGCCAAGCATAACATGCAAACAATGGGCGCGTAAAGTTAGAGGAGACGCACGGCGGATTTCGTGGCTGACGGTTGTCCCGTCCGTGATATCCTCTCTTCGTCCACCGCTTGCCAATCAAGGCTCCGTCTGCAGACTTCTCTAACCGTCTCCCAATCTTTTACTTTTCTCTCAATATGTTTAATTCCCTATATATATCTTTTCATCCCCTATTATTCCTTCTCTTGTGAATTACTGCGGAGGTGTCGCACTTTGCTGCAGACAGTTCTGAGGCTCACTTTTTCTTTTCAATTTTCATCATTAAAAGATCGATTCCTCTCTCCCCATTAAGTTAGCGTGGACTGAACTTCAAAGGAACACGCTCGAATGCGGTCGAGTGCGACGCTTTCTGAGTGTAGCTTAACGGTGATTTCCGCTGACTGCTTTCGGGGGCACGAAATCATGACAAAGCTACTGCTACCTTGTTTCCGTGGTAGGAAGCATGGACGTAGAAACTAGTGAGGAAGGAGGAAACAACTTCATTGGAAGAGAGAATCGGAAACGCGTCATTGTTCCGGAATCCGTAGTAGGGGCTAGCTGTCGTGCTGGCCCTCGTGCACTACACGGACTTGACGTGCACTGTCTCAGGGTTTGAGCGCATAGAGCGCGCTCCGTGATTCCCTCCAGGGAGGGCGAGGCTTCGTCGCAGTGCTTGGCCCCCTTTCCTGTTGTGTTTATGTATGGCGCTGATTTTGCGACACCCCTCTCCCCTCCTCCGAGCCGCTGCTCTGCCCTCCCTGTTATGTGAATGTGTGAAGCTGACTTTGCACCAATCGCTCTTAGAATACTTGGGCTCCCCCCCCCCCCATAAGCCTCCCCCCCTCCTTCTGCATGCCTATGATGAAGATGAGTATATCATCTCACTGATGGAGGCACGATCGCTTCACCGAGAGCCACGCCCGAGAACCCTTAGGGCGGCGAGATGGGCGATGGTTGAGAGTCTGTGGTGAGAGATTTGTGGGGAAGAAGGACTTCCACGCTGGGTTATCAGGTATTCGGCAACAGTTTGCTAGTAAACGAAAGTCATTTTGGGGACGTTGACATTCACTGCACGTGTAGGCAGGTTGATGAGTACTTTACGATCCAGCTTATTACAGTCACGCGTGACGTTATTTTCTTTTACCGATTTCCAGCCAACCATTGTTGATGGTGAAGAGGTCCCCGTGGACACGACCAAGCTAAATCCGAACTATGTAGAGTTCGACTGCCTGTACGTCGACATGAACAGCATCATCCACATGTGCACGCATCCAGAGAAAAGGTAAGTCGTAGCATCGGTAGTAAGTTGCGATGTTGACACTGAATGCATATCTGCCTAAATGGAAGATTTAGCACGCAGTTTATGCGATTTTGCTGTGTGATATGTATCGATTTGTATGTCATCCCCATATAGCATGGTTACAAATTAGGCACGGGAACCGTACGTTAGTTTACATTTACTGGTGCAGTTTTTTAGCACCAATGGACTTGTTGCATCGTGCAGCCTATTGCCTATAAATGCTAATGACTCGCTTTTTTTACTTTTTTTCCGTTAAATCGGTGACGAATTTCAACGGCATGAGCACAGTGCACATAATCTAATTATCCTCTAGTGGTGAGTGATGCGGTCGACGGACTGAATTCATGGAGAAACCTAAAAGACAACCATTTCAGGCCTTCAAGGTCAAATTCAGACTGCTGTACGTAAACCTGAAGTTCAGGCAGCTCAATGTACAATGTCAATATGAAATCGCAAGAGTGAATGCTTAATTTCTCCCAGAAGTATTGGAAGGTACGGCAGAGTAACTACGAAAAACACCTGAACGAAACGATGTACTTGAGCTTCCTCGCTGATTGGACACTCTCCAGAGAGAGAGAGAGAGAGAGAGAGAGAAGATTTAATCAAATGAAGAGAGGTCGGCCAACCTTGTCCAGAAGTCGACTATATTGTTTTTGTGTTGTCTTGCTATTCATCAGGCCAGCTCCAAGAAGCGACGCCGACAGGTTAAAAGGGATGTTCGAGTACCTCGACCGCATCTTCGCCATCGTTAGGCCCAGGAAACTTGTCTACATTGCCGTGGACGGAGTGGTAAGACTACGCGCGGGAACTGCCTGCCTAATAACCGTCGCATCGATAACTTCTCATGTTCCGAAAGCTCTTGGTTCTCACTACTGGGCGCCTGTCTCTTCGCAGGCACCAAGGTCAAAGATAAACCAGCAGCGCACCCGTCGCTTCAAGGGCGCCAAGGAATCTGAACAGTCGGCCCAGCAGATGGCGCAGCTCCGCGCCAATCTGGTCGAGCGAGGCGCGCGCCTGCCGCCCGAGCGTCAACCCTTCGACAGCAACTGCATCACGCCGGTGAGCGCGCCCTCTTTCGGTTCACCAGCGTGCAGAATGGTCCAAGCGCGTACTCGGTTAAAGCTACGTTATAGCATCGCGCTGACCTCCTTTTAAAACTGTTTACCAATACTGTACTGTGCCCGGCGGTGCTAAAACAATTCAATTCATCCTTTGATGACACGTGCCAGTTCTGTGGTGAGGTGGCTCACACCTTCCACATCGTCTGGGCGTTCCAGTCTAATCCATCTATCCCCCCCAATCCCAACCCCACGAGAGAGGACTGGGAGGCGGCCCTAGCTGCTCGGCTGTCAAGACCTGAAGGCCCGAAAGGCCCTGGTTCAAAGGGCGCGGGCGGCGTTGCTTGCCAATGGAGCTCCGGAATAGGTGTCCTACCTAGTGCTGTGAGGGTAGGAGGCCAATAAGGCCCCAACCCAATGACCTCTCTGTAACCATTTAATGGTTAATAAATGTTTCACCACCACCGCGTTACAGCCTTTGGGGAATAAGGGGGCGGCATAACGCCAGACAGTATATGGCCGCTTCTTAATGGCATATGTACTTTCCTAATTACACAAAGCAGTAAATTTGGCAGCTAGTAGACAGCAGCTATTCTGCAAAAAGTGGCGGCTCCTGAAGCAGTGAGCGCTGGTGCGCGCATTTCCGCAATCCTCGCGTTTCGGAAGGTCAAGTCCCGCGGTAACCCTGTTCTGATCGTTAAAATATTATCTAGCTTTATGAGTAAAATAACTCGAACGTACTATAGACGTGTTTACAAGTTCTATTGCATGCCAAACGTCATTCGGATGAGGTGTTCCGAGGAATGCGGCAACATCTCTCCAACCACATGCACACATGGAGGCACAAATGATCAGCGCAGATTATGGGGCGTGTTCATCTAACATTAGCTCAGACGAAAAAAAAACAACATAATCTTGCGCTTGGTTTACGTGGTACACAATAATAGTCTATTCTTCTCCGCCATGAGAAAATTTGGGTATTATTTATGGGTTAATTGCAAACAGATAAAATTCAAGAAAAAGTCTACTTGAGAGAGCATGACAGATAATACGTAAATAAGCCGATTCGCTTGAGGCGTATACTTCCCTCCATCTCTGCTTTCAAGGCAACAGATAAAGTATATGCATGCAATACCTGAATCGGGTAACTCGAACACTGAAATACCGAAATTAATATTTTATAACGTGTCAAATTTAAAACATTTTATTGTCTGCATTTCTTGAGCTTTCTTTATTTTCTAAAACTGTTTTGCTTGCTTTATTCATTTCTTTTAGATGCCTCACTTCATCATTCCTTGTTTTATTTTTGATATATGTCACTGTAAACTTAGCTAAGCAATTGAACACAGTCATATCTCGTTAAATAATGCGCGTGGAAGTGCATTACGAAGATGTTACCTAGTGAAAATAGAGCTGAACCGTGAACTCAGCTGCATGGTGTACGTCTACGTAGTGCGAACCATCACAAGTTACTCAGCGCAGCGGCTGCGCTCTTGTTATGAGTAATCATAAGTAAGTAATAGTGGCGTAATCATTCAACATATGCACCTACGCTTCAGAATACGCCGCCTACTGCTTTTACGACCACCGTCTCAAACTGCTGTGGACACTTGAAAATCAGACAAGAAATGCGGGACTCAGTTTCCTATTACAACAGTTTCATCAATTCCTACATCAATCCAAAGGATTCAACAACAGTCGTGTATAATTGAACTGTATCATTGAACTTGGTTATCATAAAATAATCGTGGGCGTTTGCTATCGTCCCCCTGATCACACTTCCGACTTCATAAATGACTTTCATGACATAACACATACAGCTTCTTCTCGTTATCCTAGCCTGCCTTTATTTTTATTGGGTGATTTCAACATTCCTAATATTAATTAGGCTACCGAGCCACCTACCGTACTTCCACTATCAACATTAGCCAAAGAATTCGTCGACCTGTGCTCTGTATTTTCTTTCTTTCAAGTAGTTCATGAACCAACAACAAGAACATTTTCAACCGCCAATACCCTTGGCCTCGTACTAACAACCAGTCCTGACGTTGTTTCGAACATTACCTACGCACCGGGCCTAAGTGATCATTCTTTATTGTCGTTCAAAATTAAGCTCCCGCGTCCGAAGCCGCTTAAGAGCACCAAAATAATTCGCGATTATAATAAAGCAAATTTTGAAGGCATTAACAATGACCTGTGCAATTTTCTTGACACTTTTCTGGAGGGTTTCGATGAACGCACTGTCCAAACTAATTGGAATCTGTTTATACGTAAGGTAGATGAACTGACCAACAAATACATCCCCGTCCGCTCTATCACTACAAACTTACACGCCCCCTGGTTTAATAACCACATTAAACGGCTATCCAACAAAAAGAAGCGTCTATACAGATTAGCAAAGCGTTCTAACAACGCTGTCCGATGGAATGCCTACAAATTAGCGTCTGCTGAGTACATCAGAGTCATCCAATCTGCTAAAGACACATTTATCAATACCACTCTTCCATCCATGCTATCCAACGATCCTAAAAAGTTTTGGCGCGTCATAAACCCAAGTAGTGAACAAACAATAACCCTTATCAATGGCTCTGGAGACGCTGTAGCCCCTGAGCAGTGCGCTTCATCTCTCAACATCTCTTTCACTGGCAATTTCTGTCGCACTATTAATGTTCCTCTGCCACCTAAGATATGCTATAACTACCCAATCATGTTCCCAATTATGATAGATTCTGTTGGTGCAGAAAACATAATTAAGTCCCACAAACTTTCATCCGCCCCGGGCTGCGACCTGATTACCACCAAGTTCCTTAAAGGTACCTTTGCCTACTCATCCACTATTCTTACTAAAATTTTTCAACAGTCTCTTCACGAAGGCGTATTACCAATCGAATGGAAGACTGGCGAAATTGTGCCATTTCACAAGTCCGGTGACAAGCATTTCCCATTAAACTATAGACCCATCTCACTTACTAGCATTCCATGCAAAATACTGGAGCACATTTTGTACTCTAACCTTGCAACCTTCCTTGAGTCTAACTCGTTTTTTTACGCGTCACCAACATGGCTTTACAAAAACATTCTCGTGCGAAACCCAGCTTGTAGCCTTTACACACAAATTAAACGTTATTATCGACCAAACTAGCTCTGCCGACTGCATATTCATAGATTTCTCCAAAGATTTTGATAAAGTCTGTCACAACTCGCTGTTGCACAAATTAAATGAACTTAATATAGATCCCAGGCTTCTAACATGGCTCGAATGTTTTCTGAAAAATCGTTCTCAATTTGTTTCAGTTAATAATGTAAGCTCTGAACCAAGTGCCATTCATTCCGGCGTACCACAAGGGTCCGTACTAGGCCCACTGCTCTTCCTTATATACATTAATGATTTACCGTCCTGAATTACCTCCAATATTCATTTATTTGCGGATGACTGCGTAATCTTCCGAGAGATAACTTGTGATGGCGATATTACCTCTCTTCAACATGATCTTAACTCCATTTCTCTTTGGTGTAAAACATGGCTCATGGAATTAAACAATAAGAAATGCCAATTTTAACGTGTTTCGAGAGCGAGCCATCAACTTCCAAACTATTACCTTGATAACACCCCTCTTCAATCCGTGACAAACTATAAATACCTTAGGGTGCATATAACAACTGATCTGACCTGGACTGTTCACTGTAATTATGTCATTAAAAATGCTAACCGAATATTAGGTTACCTCCGCCGCAACTTTTCAACGGCCCCTTCTTCTTTGAAACTTCTTCTTTACACTACACTAATACGACCTAAACTTGAATATTCCGCTGCAGTATGGGATCCTAGTCATGCCAACCTAATACACTCTCTTGAAATGGTACAGAATAACTCAATTCGTTTTATACTTTCTAATTACAACAGGACAGCTAGCATAACAGCCATGAAATCTAGCCTCAACTTACCTTCACTTTCATCCCGTCGTAAAATGTTTCGTCTCCACTTGTTTCACAAGCTGTTTCATCACACATCGCTGCGGGACGGTCTTATCTTGCCTCCTAGTTATATCTCACCCCGGCTGGATCATTCCCATAAGGTCGGGTTGCCTTCTTGCAGGACTCGCGCCTTTTCTCAGTCTTTCATACCTCGCACCTCTGAGGACTGGAACCGGCTTCCCGCATCAGCGGCAACCATTGTAAATCACCTTCATTTCAAAAGTGTCTTAGCTAGTTATGTGTAATTACAGCCAACAAAGTATTGTATTACCCGATGCTGTGTTGTTCCTGTACAGTATTTATTTTGTCGTTTTTTCTGTCTTGATGTAATTCTCATCATTCCCGCGTTTTTGTTTGCTATAAAGCCTGTTAGCTAACCTGTATAATTAAGATCTTCTGCTCGATGTAAGATTCGCCGCTGCATTTGTAAAAAAATTTGTCTTTTCTTTCGCAACCACTTCCCTCTGTAATGCCGTTTGGCCCTGAGGGTATTGCAAGTAAATAAATAAAATAAATAAATAACTACTACATTTGACCAAACAGTTATAGGTTAGAGCGTGCATAGTTGAGGGAGAGGGAGCTGCTTTTTCGCCTCTTGAGGGTGCCGCTGTCTACCTTTTTGATTCTAATTCCCCTTTGGTATGTGACAGTCGCATGCGTAGCGCTCTCTTCAGAGAGGCATGTCGACTCTTTCAGGGGTGAAGCTCCTTATGGCGTGGGTTTGTCGCTCCTCCGTATGTATGTATGTATATATGTATGTATGATTATGTATGTATGTATGTATGTATGTATGTATGTATGTATGTATGTATGTATGTATGTATGTATGTATGTATGTATGTATGTATGTATGTATGTATGTATGTATGTATGTATGTATGTATGTATGTATGTATGTATATAGCCACCGGTGGCATATACCCACTCTAGAGCGGGTATGTGCCACAGCGGTTGCGAGATGGGATATGGCGGCACTTGTAGTGATCACTAGATGGACGGACGGATGGACGGATGGATGGATGAACATGCGAACGGACGGACATACAGATGTACAGACTCATGGACAGATGCATGGGTTGACGCACGGGGGGTCACGCGGATGGCCGGAAGCAAGAACGAACGGACGGACGGAAGCATGGACGGGCTGATGGACGCTTCGCCCTACTCATCATCATTCACTCCGTGGATATGCTGCGTTTTTTTTAGGGGAGTCGTGAAACGCGCGACTTTCCAAGAAGAGTCACAGCATGACAATTCTAAAGAGAGGCAACGTGCCTCCCTAAAGAGAGTGTTATGCCTTTGACAATTGCTTGTAAAAATAAGAGTCAAATACCCCGCCCCCCCCCCCCCTTTTTTTTTAGAGCTTGCCTTTACTCTGTCGGGCTTTTACCGTAGTCTTTTCTAGTGTGGGGTTGTATGGGCATGCAATTTTTGACAATAGTGACAGTCGAAGACGACTGATGTTACAATCCAAAGATTGTTTTCCCCCAACTTTTATTCTCGGAAGGTGGGCACCAAAGACAGGCCATTGTGAAAAGCACTCCATCACCCCCATGTTTGCTTTTCCGTGCATTGCGAAGCTCGTTTTCGTTCAAACTCGAGGACGACTAGTATGCATGGAGTAGGGGCAAACGATATACGTTATTGTCTCAGCAGGAGCCAGACCCAGGTATTCCGCGTGACAATCAAGTATTCTACTACAGCCCCGTTAGGTCTCGGAACTCCTTTGAAAAAAGACATTACGTAGGCGTATTGTTTATGAAACGTCGTCTTTAGTTGCGGTGCCACCCATATAGTTTTAAAAACATTACATATGCACTCCAAGCGTCATGCTGGTTTAACTTCAGTTGTACTCCACTGCCATCCACTGAGGTTGGTCTACGTAGCGCCTTCCAGGTTTCCCAGCCTCGCAAGCAAAATTAGTGCTAAATTTCAGTTTACCGTTTCTGTTATTAAATACCCATGTCGCTCTTGGCGTCGTTACGGAACTGCAAACCACTGGTTATACAAACATGTACGACTGTTGAACATACGTATGTGTGTGTAAAACATTTGCACATATGTTTAGCGCCATTCCGTAACGTTTTCCACAACAAAAAGTTACTTCACAGTCATCTTCGCTCCGCATGGTTCGCATGACATCAATTTCCCTGGCACGTGGGATATGTCCAATTTTTACAACTTTTGCATATATCGCACCAGTTTTTGCTTACGCTATAGCTAGGGCACTTTTAATTAGGCGTAGCTGTAGTTTTTTCCTATGTTTTTGTGCACGCAGGGCACGGAATTCATGGAGTTGGTGAACGATTCTCTGAACTTCTACATCCACCACCGGCTCAACTACGATCCTGGCTGGAGCGGTATCGAGGTCGTCCTGTCCGACTCCACGGTTCCCGGTGAAGGGGAACACAAAATTATGGACTTCATTCGCGCCGAACAAGGTTAGCGCACGCAGCCTTTCCTCTGCAATTTAAAAGATTGTTAATGATGCAGGTTTTTTTTTTCGTTTTTTTGTGCCCCATTGTACGGCACATTCCTTAAATGCCCCCTTGTTTAGAGGAAATAGCTTTCACACAGATTGCCAGAAGATCTTTCGCACCGATAAACAATCAGCCCTCATATGGGTCAACGATTCAGTGTATCGCATGTCGCCTCTCTTAATTTTTTTCGCAGCCAGCGAGAAGCACGATTCCCAGACGAGACACTGCCTGTACGGTCCAGATGGTAAGTGACCTATTGCGTCTTCACCAAAACTCCCAGTGCGCAGCGGTGTGATTTGTCGAAGATGGCATTACAAAACTCAAATTTTGCCCACTTACAACGAGAAATTAGTCAATTCTTCCCTATAACATGTTATGGTTCCAAAATTAGAGTGCCAATATTGTAAATAAATAAGTGAACGACAAAGCAACCAATTATTTGTTTTATCCCCAACTATACCAGCGCAGTTACGAATACTGGATGGGTCTTCGTTGGGGGTTACATTTGGAATTGTGGGGGTTTTACGTCTCGAAACTACGATCTGATAATGACAGACGGTGTAGTGGAGAACTCCGGAAATTTAGGCTACCTGGTGTTCTTTAACGAGCACCTATATATCTAAGCATACAGGGCTCTCTATCGGTTCGCTTACACCGAATCGAGGCCAGCGCTTCCGGTAGTCGATCCCCCAACCTTCTGTTGCGCCGTACCACTAACCATAACCGCTGTATAGACCACCCCGGCGTGCCATGATGTGCATAAGATCAAGTCGAAATTACATGCATCGAGGAGTTTCGTATAGGCTACGACAAAATATTTACGTAATAAAGAGGTGGTTAATAAGTCCAAGTTGGAAAAGGTTCCGAGCACGGTGGTTGCGAGGACACGGATGGTGCTATTACGAGGATTTGTTCGCCATTGCATCGAAGGTCTGGCCTTATTTTGTTATGTGCACTCTCAGTCCAATACATCAGTCGAATTCCAACTATTTGCCTTGTCTGTACTCGCGTGTGCTGTGTTAGGCTTTATGTTGCCGCCAACTTTTCTGAGTGAAGTAACGGAATGTTATGGCAATGTATACTTATTTTCATAAGATTACGAAGTGGCTCCTCAGACATGGTTTTCAATGAAAATTCGGGACATGTAGTTTTTGAAACGGAAGAGGCGCGCATATTTCGTCTGTTAGCTGAACTGCCTCGTTATCAACGATCTTGTGAATGCGAGTACCCATCAATGACATGCTATATACTATGTTGATAAGTGTTCTTTGAGGATCGACGGAGGTTGGTAAAGCACGCCTTTTCAGTGTCTCGCGGTGGCTCTCGTCGGAGAAGCACTGCTTGCAATATATTTCTTTCGCTGAGACTTCATGGACACACCAAATTCAACATTGAGGTGTACGTAACCGAAAACAACTATAGGTTTCTGTCATCTCGTTCCGCCAACTGTTTTTGGTTTCGATGCACGACCTGAAGACGACAGCTAGAACTTTCCGTATTTAGAATATGCGATGCAACCATTCCGAGTAAAACATCTCATCTTCGAACAATTTTGTTTCTCTTTCCAGCCGACCTTATTATGCTGGGGCTGCTGACGCATGAGCCCTATTTCACTGTCATCAAGGAAGACCCGCGCTACCATGAAGCCAAGTTCTGCAAACTCTGTGAGCAGCCTGGTAGGGTACATACTCGCACTTTCCAATATAACAGCAGAAAGTGAGAGATAATTAATTCATTTTACAACAACCTATATGACGTATCGCGTTCATGTTCCCGGTTCTACGTATTGGGAGCATTATTCACGCGCTTCATATACTCATCTTTGTGGGGCTCAGGCTCGGACAATAAAGAAGAGTCTTGAACGTTGCCTTACAAGTGGTGGATAGTGCTGTCCAGACCCCTAGTCTTCAGTGTGCGGTGGTGCCTCATCAGCTACCGTTACAAGGTGTCCCTGGAGCTACAGTTCAGGTCGCCGTCTTCGTAACCAGCCCTCGACCATGTCACGTGACGAACAGAGCACCGCGGCTCCATCCGCCCCGCCTGCCTCCTGGGGAAGGGAGGGGGTGCCTTCTTTGACTGTCACCACCCCTCAAAAGGATCCCCCGCTGTTCGCTGGCCTTCGCGGTGAAGGTGTTGAGGAATGGTTGGAGCAGTACGACCGCGTGAGTTTTCTCAACCACCATGACGATCCTGCGAGAGATGTGGCTATAAGAGGGAAAAGAAGAGAAAAGTGAGCCCCGTAACTGTCTGCATCAGGATGCGACACCTCAACATAGCTCACAGGGGATGGAAGTGAGGAGGGATTAAAAGGATAGAAGTAAAGGTGTGGAGAGAGAGAGAGAGAGAGAGAGATGCGCTGAGCCAGAGAGCGAGGACATATCGAGGGGATAGGAGAGATAGGAAAGATGGAAACACGGTGACAGGAGTCCGAGGACGGAGCACCACTTGCGAGAGCTCTTGTCGGCGTCAGGAGATGGCGTAGGGCAAGTCCAGTAGGTCAGAGCTAGGCTGTCGTCGGAGGTCGGCGTCAGGAGATGACGTAGGGCCAGCCCAGTGGGCCAGAGCTACGCTGACGTCGGAGATCACGAGGGCACAACTGGTCGGCACGGAATCCAGCGAGTGAGACTCCCGCGTACCATTCTATCTAACGGGTGTTATCAAGGCTTTGTTTTTCAACCATGAGCTGAATTTCGCCGGCTGGGCCACATTTAGGCAGCTTCTCCCGTCAATTATTTGACACCTTCCTGTCCGCTGGCCTTCGCGGTGAAGATGTTCAGAAATGGTTGAAGCAGTACGACCACGAGAGTTTGCTCAGCCACTCCCGTTGCCAAATCTCGGTTTTTTCAGCCATGAGCTGGATTTTGCCGACTGGGCCACCTTTAAGCAGCTCCTCCGTCAGATCTTTTATAATCCTTCTGTCCGCTCAGGCATCGCTGAACGGAAGCTTGCTGAGTGGTTCCAGCACTCCGGTGAATTATATGCATAGAAGACGTTCTCACCTTTTGCCACCACGATGACTGCTTGATGGTGGAGATTGACCGCGTTCGACAGCTGCTCAAATGCATCGACGCCATGGCATTCAACGCTCTCGCAGCAAATACTCATACCACAGTCACTGATATCATTAGTATGGGTCCGCGCCTCGACGATCTCCGTCTTATCCGCCAGCAACCTGACGTACCTGTCTTTCCGGCAACCAACGACAGCAAGCTGCGTACGTTGATACCTTATATTATACGCGAGAAACTGCAACTATTATACAAGCTGCGTTGTGGTATGGTGGCTACAGTCGTGGGCTCTTGAGCTCCGTTCGTACGACACTTCTTGGTGGTAGCCTCTGCAACAACGTGAGGGAAGAGCTGGCATCCATGTTGAGTCCGCAAGTCCAGTGTGCATAATCCACACCTCCACCACTTTAGTTGTGGCAACTTTGAGGACGCAAGACTATTCTTTCTTTCGCGGAACCTGATCTACAAATAAAAATCAGATCAATCAAACTTTTCCGCAAAAAAGACACAGGTATGGCTGAAAGCTGTTGCTGGACAGCCTGACGAGCCCAGTGAACCCTTTGTGACACTGTACCTTTGCAAAGCGGTTGGGACAGTGACATTGTTTAAAGTGACATTGTTTACAGTTGCACCATCATTTTGCAAGACGTGTGCAAGACGTGGCCCGAAGATATATACTGTCTTTTCCACACTGGCTGGCTCTCGCTACCACACACCTGGCGCAGTGGCACAGAGCCCGCGTACATGCACCGCGTGCAGCGACAGCCGCTCCCAAGGAAGCATTAGTTTAGAGATACGAAGTAGGTGGAGGAAACAACAGATGTCGAGGTCCACTGCCTTCTCCGGTAGCCAGGCAACTCACGCGCTTAAGTTGGATGGCTGCATTTAGAAGGTTAACCATTCGATATCCAACTCCCGAATGAAAGTGCGAAACAACACTCCATGCAGTCTGACAATTTTGCAATCTTCGTTTTATGGTGCATCCTTAAACTTTATCCTCACTAATCATGCTTTCGATAAAGTCTTAGTTGATAGTTAACATCTGTATTTTAGGACTTGTATGCTGCTAACACCTTTGCGCAGGCCACGAGAAGGAAAAATGCCGAGGCCTTCCGGACGACGACGGAGAAGAATGGGTGAGTCATTTCCTCCATTCGTTGTGTTCATGTTTCATAGCCATCGTTGTGTTGCTTTGCAAACTTGACATCATCAAGCAGAAGCTTATAATAGCATGCCATTATGTATTGTTGAATTACGTTTATTCATTACCTGGAACTCCAGCCATACAATTTGAATCATATCCATCATTCGCGAGGGAAAAAAGAAGCCTCACTGAAAGCTGTTAAATGTTCTGGGGATGCTTACTACAAGAACTGAGCCTATAGTAAGAGTGATTTATTCTGCACACAGTTATCAAAATATGCTATTGTCTTGCACTCTTTGGGATATAAAAGTATGCAGGATGAAGCTGCCGAAAGCAGAAAGCTGAAACAAAAATGTGGTTAGACCACGACAGGCATGGCTCGCAGCACAATTCACCCCCCTGTATATACGAGGCGGATACTAAAGGGCTTAGTCAACTAAAAGTATTTTTTTTTTATTTAAGCGATGTAGCAGTGTAGATTGTATGATCGTGTGTGACATTTTTTTATAGCGCACACGTTGCAAATACTTGACCTATAGTGGGATAAATTTGAGATGTCGTAGCCACCACACATGATATGCCTTGCTCAAGAATATTAGCCATTGCGGACCTCTTATGTCAGTTAGGCTGTCAATGATATGTAAGCAATGTAAGTTATCAGCCTGATAACTCGGTTTCTTTCTGAAATGTTTCTTTTTTTTTCGAAATGCAGAAGCCTCCGCCTGAAGTGTCATTTGTATTTGTCCGCATCAACACCTTGTGGGACCTGCTGGCAAGTGAGCTTTACGTGAAGAACCTTCCCTTTGCCTTCTCCGAGGAGGTTAGTGTCCTTGTGTGCGTATAGGTATACTTTTAGAGCGAGGACTGATATGGCTAGACACTAAAGAATCGCATCCACGAGCGAAAGATGGGTGGGATATTAGGATTGTAAGCCGAGCAGGTTAGTTCGTATTCGTTGATGAGAGCTGCACGAAGTTCGTCAAGAGCGGGTCGAACAATTGTCGGCTCTCATCGCTCGGTATATATTGATCGGTTGGTGAGAACATATCATCTGAAAGTGGTGCATGTGTTTTTGTGGGTTTATTTCTGCGTATTTCTACGTCCTTGTCAGTCGCGCTTACTCACTAGGCATGATTAGAGATACGTACATGCTATCAATGAGTGCGAAAATTTGAAGTAGAAGCTGCAGCCAGCACAACGAGATTAGTTGAAAGTGCTGAAAAAGGCCGCCGCTGTGTGGTAGCCACATATCGGCAAATAACAAATATGTTTGTAGTTGATAGATACATGAAAAGTGCGAGTTAAACAGTGCAGTAAAACGAGGCAGTATACACGGGAACGTAAAAAAGAAATCCAAGGGCTCTGAGTGGGTATACGTACGGTCACGTTTACTGGAAAAGCAGGAGCCCTACAAGCAGGCCCTATCTGAGTGTATGCGTTAGTGAATGAAATAAAAGAGGAATGATGACCAAATCACGAAATGTGCTAGGTGACAGTCAAAGGTGAGCGCGCAGAGATGGCAAGTGCGCTGCGCCATTCGTTAGTACGACGAAGCATGTTTCGCATGACCTTTATAAAAAAAAGGCACAGTTTCGCCAAAATGGCGAAGCAATTAATGCGATAGCGTCATATTCGAATGTTTTACGAAGCAAGGCTAGCATTTTAGCAGCAATAATACTTGTAGTAAACATGCGCTTGCTAAATAACCAAGTTCCCTGCGGCGCGGCCACAGTAGATGACCACAACGAGGCTCGTGCGTAATGACGGCAGCGCATGCTTGTCTTGTGCTAAGGCCTATATTCGTCGTGTGTCGCCGCTGGTGGCGGCTTGTTTTGGGTAGAGCGCATCTGTTTGTGGACGGCCACTCCAACTACACTTTTGGCACTGTTTTTTTTTTTTCGTTTCGAGAGCCCAGCTCGTAGAAGCTCCCGCCTGCTGTGGGGGCAAGAGCCGAGCGCTGATCGTTGCCACGATAGCGCGGCAACCATAAGCGCCCCCCTTCCTTCTCTTGTTCGCTCACGAGATAAGCGTGGAAGCAGACAACCCCGGTCAGAAAGGCGATGCTCACTGCGCAGAAGGAGGAGGCTAGTAGCGCATCCTATCCCGTATATATATAACGTGAGTGGTGGGGGCGACGGCAAAAAAACCAGCCAAGACTGTCCATATAGGCGGTGTTCCAATTCTTAGACAGCACGTAGACAGTCTACGAAGACTGCTTAAAAGACAGCATCGAGCCCATGCTGTCCGAGAATCGGAACACATTTAAACGGCTTTTACGCGACAGTGCGCCACTTCGCGTCGAAAAGAAAAAGCTAAAATATACAACGGTAACAGTTGTATTTTCTGGCTTATTTCGTGTAGATATCAAAAACAAATAAACGTTCCTCACATTGAGCGTCTGGGAAAGCGTCACCTTGTGTGCAGAGGACCATTCTGGCGATATCCGATCTATCTGAGCGATTTGCTGAGCCGCCATTTTGTTTAGACAGCAAAGTAGCCTGCATCGTATTTGTCAACGATGCGGTCTTCTCGGAGCTGTCTATTTTGCCGGCTACGTGAGAATTGGAATAGGACTTAAGATGGTCGCTGTTCATTTAGCTGTCTATTTAGCCGTCTACGGTGAGTAACGGAACACAGCCTTAGACATTGCTGCACCTAGCCGCGAACCATCTGATAACGATCACATGCCTTCTCGTTTAACTTCGCTAAAACGTTCTAACATGGCCTCTCAAACTGTTTCAGCGAGCCATCGATGACTGGGTTTTCCTGTGCTTTCTGGTCGGAAACGACTTCCTGCCCCCGCTGCCGTCTTTGTCGATCAGGTAAAAGTCGTCGGGTTTATAAATATTGTGTTTACCCATGCGCGCGTGCCTTGAACTAGGTGGCTAGTTCATATGCTGTCGGCGGACTTTTTTTTTTACTTTTAATGGGTGCTACATCACTTCTTTTCCCTATTTATTTATTTATTTATTTATTTATTTATTTATTTATTTATTTATTTATTTATTTATTGGAAATAGGCACCCCTTTTTTAACTCCGTGAAGCCATTTTGCACAGGGTACCCAGCACATCTCGGTAACATGCTGTTCCAGCGTCTCAATATTCAGCCCGATACTGGGCCCATGATCAGGCATGGCGCTGGACGCTGGTACCGAATGGCGCTGGGTTTTGGAATAGGGATACATGCAATGAAACCTTGAGTGTACCAATCATGCTCAGTTTACTTGGCGGTAACGCTATTCTATTTATTTCGTTTCATGCTTTGACAGACCGCTTCTGTCACAACATATAAACAAATATGGTGTTGCGAAGACTTATTCAGAAATATGTTTGCTTTGCGTTTTCTCGTAGCGAACGTGCCCTGGAAAGGCTGGTTGACGCGTACAAGGAGACTCTGCCACAGAATGGAGTAGGTGGCGTATTTCTATTCGCGCCCAAGCTTTACAGTGACCTAAATAATTGTTATCAGTAGTGCCGATTCTCTGGACTACATGAAAACATGGAAACAATGGCACGAGCGTGTTATCCATAGTTACGCAACGCTTTTTTATTATTTAGTAATAATTTTCGTATCCTTAAAATTAAATAATAAGTAAGTCCACTGAATCTTTTGCGATACTCCTAAACCAAATTGCAACGACCAACAAATCGGAGGCAGTGTATTTTGACACGTGCTAAACCATAGTACGTACTATGAGGTTTATAAATAAATAAATCTACAGAAGAAAAATACCTAGCAATTATCGAAGGACTAGGCTGCTTAGCAGTAAAATGGAACGAAGACACGATGTTGTAGTTTGTTCGTGCAGGGAGTATGTACAGTCGATTCACGCGGCCGTCGTGGTGATGTATCGGTTGCAATGCTCAGCTGCGGACCCGAAAATCACGGGTTCGACCCCGGTCATGGGGGTCGCAATTTGATCCGTCTTGCTCACCACCGCTCATGCGTCACATTTTATCACAGGGGATCAGGGGTCTTCACGCTTAAAAAATCTATTCTGTTACTTAGCTAACCACGACATATCCACATGCTCACCACGAAACTACTATGAAGCGTGCCCCGCCGAGGTGGTCTATTGGCTAAGGTACTCTGCTTCTGACCCGCAGGTAGCGGGATTGAATCCCAGCAGCGGCGGCTGCATTCTCGATGGAGGCGAAAATGCTGCAGGCCCGTGTGCTCAGATCTGGGTGCATGTTAATGAACCCCAGGTGGTCGAAATTTCCAGAGCCCTCCACTACGGCATCTCTCATAATCATATGGTGGTTTGGGGACGTTAAACGCCACATATCAATCGATCAAATACTATAAAGCGTGAACTATATTTAGCGTTCGTCTCAGTTGATGCTCTTGTAATCTTGGGTTGCTACTGTTATAACCGCACCTGCATGGTCGCTGTTGAGAACACCTTCTCTATCTCTTCCAGGGGTACCTGACGAAAAAAGGCCACGTCGCGATCAAGCGACTTCAAGTCCTCCTGAATGGTAAGATATAACATCAACTTGCGAAAACAGTGGAACGTTTTCGTTTAACTAAATTGAGAATAATAGTCGGCCAGACCAAGTAAAGCGGTTAACGTGTTTCACGTTCACGTAGGAATACCGTGAGTTGGCTAGTATAACACACGCAAGGCTCAGACAACACGCGTAGTTAAGCTCAGATATGGGAAGCATTTGTTTTGAGTACTGCATGCACTTTTGGCGCTATCTATCTATCTATCTATCTATCTATCTATCTATCTATCTATCTATCTATCTATCTATCTATCTATCTATCTATCTATCTATCTATCTATCTATCTATCTATCTATCTATCTATCTATCTATATATCTATCTATCTATCTATTTATCTATCTATCTATCTATCCCTCAGCCTGCCTGCCTGTCTTGCCTGCCTTGCCTGCATTGCCTGCCTTGCCTTGCCTTGCCTTGCCTGCCTGCCTGCCTGCCTGCCTGCCTTGCCTTGCCTTGCCTTGCCTGCCTTGCCTGGGTGCTCTCATGATCATTCCCTTAACTTTGGGTACTCCAAATTAGTACAGGAGAGTAAGATGGTTTGTTGAATACGACTCGCTGGTCATGACATGAATAATGCCACACTCTTGTCGCGTACGTCGTCAAACACTTTCAAAAAAACAGAGCGCACAACCGGGGGCGGGTATATGCCTCTGGTATGCGCACATGTCCCCCAGGTAATATCATTTGAACGGTGATAACACACATCGGAGCGCTGAGAAAAGGCTGCTATAGGTATGCAGTGTTGACCGGCCGAATGCAAACTATAAATGCAAGTGTCTCAGCATGAATCCAACCCTAGCATTCTGCGTGACAATGGAGTATTCAAACCACCGAGTTACGCTGGGCCTCGGATATCCTTTTCAAATAGACCCTAATGTTCGTCTAACGTCAATTGTGGTAACAATACTGGCTATCCAATTTTGTAAACATTAGATATGTACTCCTACGATACAGCTGTTATGTTATAGGGATAACGTAAATAGTAGTTTGGCGTCATTTGCTGAAGTTGATTTGTGTAGCAGTGTTGAAGGCTACCGTTCTCGCGCGCATACACAACGTAAACACCAGCGCTTCATATCAGCTTACCGCCTCTGGTGTTGCGAAAGACGGCGATGCCAACACGTCCCCAGGGCGCCACTGCTTTCAACTCCGCCGGGAAGGTCACCAGCCGTTTGGTAGCGTATGTTTCTCAGCTCGCGACTGCTTCTGCGCAGAGCTGATAAGACGAGCGGGCGAGACGACGGTGAGTTAAATAAGGTTTATGTACAGCATATATACAGAGGCGTTACAATTTCGGCACTGGGGCCGACAGAGACTCGAAGAGCCGAGCTCTCCTCTCTAACACATAGGTCAGCCTTTCGCCTAAGACCGCTGACTCACACACATGTCGGCTCTCCGACATGGGGACTCCTCTCTCATAGGACCTCCGATCGCGACGCGCCGCAGGGCTTCTTTTATTTACACCGGGTCCAACCAAAATGTCCAATCAGAAGCGCCGCTGGTCGTCAGGGCAGATTCCTCCAATGGGGTTGCCGCGCCATGCGTCAGACCACCAGACACGAGGACGCCGGCTCGCTGTCACGTGCGCAGCTGACTCACTGCACGTGGGCCAGAGGGGCGCCGCGCGTGTTCGCGCCGTCGAGTTGATCGCGCCAGGCGGACTGAGGGTTGGCCTTGACCCAGATTGCCTTTTTCCGAGGCACGGTCGTTTGACGAGGACTCGCTGGCATAACAGCACCCCCGCCGCCAGACAATGCACCGGAAATACGAGCTGCTTCCACGGGGCTCGGATGTCAGGTGCGCTCGTTCGCCAGGTCCCTCCAGGTTCGCCTTCAGGGCCATGGGGAGAATACAGCTCCAGACTGTTCCGGGAACACGTCCCATTTTTGACGACGGATCCCAGCTCCACTGGCTTGTCGCCACAACTTGTCGACCAGCTTCACTCGTCTCTTCTGACCATCTTCGGTTTCAGCACTTGTCGATGGTTCTGCGACTTGCCAAGAACGGTTCGACAACAGACAACACACGACACAAGCAAGTGCCCTCGGTCACCCGACAGAACACCAGACAAAGTATAGTACAACATATACCTATCTACGTGTCTATTGGAATTTTGTTCCCTCTACATCAAGAGGCACATGTGGGACACAAGACTCTTAAAGTGACAACTCAATTTTTTTTCCACGTACAACAACGTAACGAATTAGAATACCACAAAGTTGGCCCCTTGAGATCACTCTAAACGAGAGCGCTCAGCCCAGGTCGTGATGAGGTCAAAATTTTGCCCCGAATCGCCAGCCAGAAACCGAAAGGTTGACAAGGTACTAACTAAACGCACTGCTCAATGCACCTGCATTAACGTTTACCTTTCCTTTTTTTTTTCTTTAGCGAACGTCCAAGTTGCGCTGTGGAGCAACATGCTCCACCTCAGTAACCGGCCACTTTTAGGCGACGATACCTATGCGGCACCAAGAGCGGCTCACACTTGCGACGTTGCACAGGGGAACAACGATACGACTTGCTACTGATTGACTCCTCACCGCTTAGCTCGATATCGTGTTCGATCACCGTCGTGTCTCCGGGACGGTCCGACAACACATACCCAAACTCGGAAACAATCTTTCTCAGGTCCTCTTTCTCAGGTCCTCCCTCACTTAAGCTAGGCTCTAGGTTTATCTGCTCCCGGATTACTTTCGATCCCCCTTCGATTACCTCACTAGAACTCAAATTTTCTGCTTCCTCTTCCACTGAAGCATTCAACAACAGATTTACGACTGCTTTCAAGTTACTGTGATAAATTTTGTTCGGCCGCCTTCCTAATTTCTCTTCACAATTGGTATCAGAAAGCTTCGATACTACTTTTGCGGGCCCTTCCCAATCACCTCAAGCTTGTTCTTTTTGAACGGCTGCAGCAGCATTACCTGACTCCCTACTTCAAAAGCACGCTTCTTCACCGATTCCTCGTAGTGCTCCTTCGACAGCACTTTTGCCGCGTTTTTCTGGCTTTCCACTAGCGCTTCAATTTGGCTTTCCACTAGCGTTTCAACCTGGCTTTCCACTAGCGCTTCAATCGAGAGATCCTCACGCTGCTCTCGAATGAGCGTCTCTCGATCAACTCTCGGCAGCTCGCTCCAACTTTCCGCTACAGGCGAGAGCGTTGCAGCCCTCTCGCTCTGACTCAATGGCGCCATGTCGTCTCCCCTTTCTCCGGAAACCGCGCCGGTCGGGTCGGCGACGGGCCGCTCGCGTGACTGCTCACATGACTCATGCGGAAACTTTCCTTTCTGGGGTTCCGTCGACCCGCCGACAAGGTCACTTGAGAGTTCACCGCATGGAACCAGGTCAAGCTGCCGCGATAGCTTCCGCGCCTGCGATCGCGTGAGAGCCATGCACGCTAAGTTGGGGAAGAACGATTTGCCCTGCTCTTTGAGAAGCTGCTCCGAGTTGTTGGAGAAAAGATAAGGAAAACGATCATTTAGCGCGGCAGACACAGCCGCTTCGGTGCGAAGCTCACCGAACGGGCCTTCAATGACAACCGTGGCGATTGGTAAGCGCACACTCTGCTCCTCGGCGACTTGCCTGATCCACGCGCATTCTCCTGTGAAGTCATCCGGAGACACCAATGAAGGATGGACAACGTCCATGGTTGCCGCTGAGTCTCTAAGTGCTCGGCACGTTTTCTCATTCACCCTAATTTCTTGGAGATACGGCTCCAACAACCGCATGTTTTTTTCTGATTCTCGGATTGTTGCGAAGGCAAACTTTTCCTGACAGTTTCTCGCGATGTGTCCTTCCTTTTTGCAGTTGTAGCAGATTAGCGGCTTCCGTTTGTTTTCCGATTCAAATGCCTGTGTGGTAGAAACCTCACTCGATTTCTCCGCTTCTGTTTGCCCTTCCCCTACACTGTCCTTCGTAAGAGACGGGTCCTTCTTGAAATTACGGTGCGGATCGGGTCTCCGTTGATCAGGTTTCTTTGAAAAGCCCTCTTTTCTTTCATCCTTTTCAACGCGCACTGCCCTGCTATGCAACTTTCGGCGAGTATAATACTCCTCAGCTAACTCGGCTGCCTTGTTTAGCTGTACTTCACCAAGTTTGTCCTGCAGCCAAAGTTTTGACATCCTCCTCGATGCAGCGGTAGAATTGCTCCAATGCAACGCATTCCACCACTTTATCGCGGTCGTCATAAACACCTTCGCCCTTGAGCCATTCAATCAAATCGGCTTTAAGACGAAACGCGAAGTCAACGTGTGACTCATTCCCCTTTTCAGCATACCGGAACCTTTGCCTGAAAGCCTCGGGTGACAACTTATAACGTCTCAAGAGCACTTCCTTAACCTCGTCATAGCTCTCAAACGCTTCCCTCGACAAGCAAGTTATCGCGTCGGACACTTCGCCGGGAAGAAGAGCTAGCAGGTTCCGCGCCCAAAGAGACTGCTCCAAAGCATTTCGCTCACAGACGTGTTCAAACTTGACGAGATACTTCGCCATGTCCTCGCCTACTACGAACGGTGGCAGTTGATCCCGAATTCTAATACCGCTGACCTGAATCGTCGGAGAAGCTGCGCTAGGCGCCTGCGAACACTGTAGGATTGCCAATTCTATTCGTTTCATCTCGAGGCGCTCCTGTCTCTCGGCCTCCTCGCGACGTTCGCGCCTTTCAGCTTCTTCGCGAGCTTCTCGCCTTTCTTCACGTTCGCGAGCTTCTCGCCTTTCAGCTTCTTCACGTTCGCGAGCTTCTCGCCTTTCTTCACGTTCGCGAGCTTCTCGCCTTTCAGCTTCTCACGTTTCGCGAGCTTCTCGCTTTTCAGCCTCCTCGCGGCGTGCTTTGATATCCACCCAGGCCTCATCGACTTCCTCAGCCGACACTCCCTCATCCTTCATGATCTTCAAGGATCGCTTGCTTTCCGTTTCGCACGGCCCAAAGTAATGCCGAGTTCCTCACAAATTTCGATGAGTTCCCTCACTTTAAGGTTCTCCATCGTTCACCACTAGCCTCTTGCTGTTTGCCCCTGTTAAGAATCTACTTGCCGTACCCACTATAAGCCTACTAGCAAGACGCGCAAGCATTTTTCACACTCCCGTGTTTACCCCCTCCGCATTAACTTTGGTTTCAAAGCGCTTCGACTTGGCTTGAAACGATCAAAGCTCCCTTCAATGCTTCACCAGCCCTTCTCTAAACTACTACAACCTGAGCTAGAGTAGTCTGGTGAACTGAGGGAAAACTCAGGCACTCACCGCATCGATGTCGCTGACGCCGGCCGATCCCGCAGCTGCCAACCACTGTTGCGTACGACGGACCGATCCCACCGAAGCCACCACTGTTGCGAAAGACGGCGATGCCAACACGGTCCCCAGGGCGCCACTGCTTTCAACTCCGCCGGGAAGGTCACCAGCCGTTTGGTAGCGTATGTTTCTCAGCTCGCGACTGCTTCTGCGCAGAGCTGATAAGACGAGCGGGCGAGACGACGGTGAGTTAAATAAGGTTTATGTACAGCATATATACAGAGGCGTTACAATTCGGCACTGGGGCCGACAGAGACTCGAAGAGCCGAGCTCTCCTCTCTAACACATAGGTCAGCCTTTCGCCCTAAGACCGCTGACTCACACACATGTCGTCTCTCCGACATGGGGACTCCTCTCTGATAGGACCTCCGATCGCGACGCGCCGCAGGGCTTCTTTTATTTACACCGGGTCCAACCAAAATGTCCAATCAGAAGCGCCGCTGGTCGTCAGGGCAGATTCCTCCAATGGGGTTGCCGCGCCATGCGTCAGACCACCAGACACGAGGACGCCGGCTCGCTGTCACGTGCGCAGCTGACTCACTGCACGTGGGCCAGAGGGGCGCCGCGCGTGTTCGCGCCGTCGAGTTGATCGCGCCAGGCGGACTGCGGGTTGGCCTTGACCCAGATTGCCTTTTTCCGAGGCACGGTCGTTTGACGAGGACTCGCTGGCATAACAGTATGTATGTATGTATGTATGTATGTCTCTAGGTCTGTCTGTCTGTCTGTCTGTCTGTCTGTCTGTCTGTCTATCTATCTATCTATCTAGCTAGCTAGCTAGCTAGCTAGCTAGCTAGCTAGCAAGCAAGCAAAGCTAGCAATGAGCAAAGTTAAGGGAATGATCATGAGAGCACCCCAGGCGTAGGCAGCTAGCTAGCTAGCTAGCTAGCTGCCTACGCCTGGGTGCTCTCATGATCATTCCCTTAACTTTGGATACTCCAAAATTAGTATGGGAGAGTAAGATGGTTTGTTGAATATGACTCGCTGGTCATGACATGAATAATGCCACACTGTTGTCGCGTACGTCGTCAAACACTTTTCAAAAGACAGTAGCACATAACTGGGGGCGGGTATGTGCCACTGGTATGCGCGCATGTCCCCCAGGTAATAGACATTTGAATGGCGAGAACACACATCGGAGCGTTGAGAAAAAGCTGCCATAGGTATGCAGCGTTGACCGAACGAATGCAAACCATAAATGCCAGTGTCTCAGCATGAATCCAACCCTAGCATTCTGCGTGATAATGGAGTATTCAAACCACAGAGTTACGCTGGGCCTCGGATATCCTTTTCAAATAGACCCTAATGTTCGTCTAACGTCAATTGTGGTTGCAATACTGGTTATCCGATTTTATAAACATTACACATGTACTCCTACGATACAGCCGTTATGTAGGGATAACGTAAATAGTAGTTTGGCGTCATTCGCTGAAGTTGATTTGTGTAGCAGTGTTGACGGCTGCCGTTCTCACGCGCGTGCACAACGTAAACACCAGGCTTCATATCAGCTTACCGCGTCTGGTGTTGCTAATATCCATGTTGATGCAGGCATTGTTACGCAGCTGTCGACAACTGCTAATGTAAAACATACGTGGCTTAACGTATGTGGATGTGTGCGTGCATTTGTACACATATTTAGCGCCGCGTGATAACGTCTCGCTCAATAATAATAACGAAAAAACATTCCCTTCCTATCCGCATGCTTCACATTATATTGATTCCCAAGATGCTTGGGATCTGCCGAACTTTCTTTTTTTTTTACAGGTAGCGTGAACATTTTTCAATCTGCCTATTCCCGCCGCATTGTGCTGCGACTCCATCATAAAGAGCAACAAAATACCTCGATGGTCATCCCATTTTTAGCTCGCTCTTCAATATTTTTGTCATTTCGGATGATTTTCGAGTTACTCGTTCTCAGGCTACCGTGAGCCAGCCATTCATCGGTAAGCCATAAATACCGAACTCGGTATCAACCTTGTAAGCACCAATGACAATGCTCTGAGTACAGAAGCACGACAGAAGCGCCGTGTTATTGACGATCAGGTTGCTGACATGCTCCAGCGGGAGATTGTACAGCCTTATGGCTATGGGCGTCACCTGCCGTTCTTGTTAAAAAGAAGACTGGCTCCATTCGGTTCTGTGTGAACTACAGACGCTTAAGCAAGATCACCCGTAAGGACGTTTACCCGTTACCGCGAATAGACGACGCCCTTGAGTGTTTGCAGGAAGCAGAATACTTCTCTTCGCTGGATTTACGTTCTGGATACTGGCAAGTTCCTATGAAAGCATCTGACTGACCGAAAACAGCATTTGTCACAGTCGATGGGTTATACGAATTTACTGTTATGCCTTTCGGCCTTTGTAATGCTCCAGCCACTTTTGAAAGAATGATGGACACTATTTCACGAGGCCTCAAGTGGAACACATGTTTATGCTACCTCGATGACGTAGTTGTCTTTTCCACCGATTTCGACACCCATTTGAATCGTCTCGAGCACGTCCTCACACGCCTCACCGACGCCGGCCTTCAACTCAACCTCAAGAAGTGTCGTTTTGGTGTCCAACAGTTTTCCATTCTTGGCCACGTTGTATCGCGGGACGGCATACTTCCCGACCCCGCCAGGCTTCGAGCAATCACTGATTTTCCGAAGCTAATGACCCTAAAGGAACTTCGAAGTTTTGTCGACTGGTTGTCATACTTCCGATGCTTCACTCGAAATTTTGCTTTCATCTGTGCGCCCCATACTTCGTCAAGTCTCAAACGAGGAACGAGGGGTCGTATTCGTTGACGCGGCTTCCTACGCCAATTGGAAAGCGTTTGTGGCAGTGGTGGTCGATGGCTGGGCATGTCGTCAACTCAGTGACGGTCAGGACGAAAGACTCATATCATTGCGGAACAGGTGGCCATCGCCGTAGCACGCAAGATGGATAACCATTGAGTCGTCTACAGTGATTCCAAGGCAGCACTACGGGCGTTCGCCAAGGGGACGGTCCTCTGAACAAACGCTGAGAATACTGCAAGCAAGAACAGTAACGCAATCATCTTCTGAGTTGGTTCCCAGCTCACCTGGGCAAGTCAACGATTCCCCTCTCCAATCTCAACGAAGCAGCACACGAGGGCGCGCGAGAACTCTCCAACCTGCGGCCTCCCCGGGGATGCGTTTCTACCGTGTGAAGGGGATAACCGGGAAATTCTTACAACATATAACGAGCTCACTAAGCATTTCTACCTGTCTGAAGGATTTTCCCCCCACCTCACAAAATCTAACCCGCCCAAGCACTTCATTAAGGTTTTGCAAACGCGGATGTTCCTTTGAAAATGTTACACATCATTTACCCTGACCTATACCAAGTAATCTTTGCCCACTTGTGGGGAACACAGCTTCATAGAACACATGCTCTGGCAGTGCACTAAATCGCTCATTTATCGAACATCACCTCTGCCAGATGGGAGGCGGCAATCCGAGCTCGTCCTTGGCAGCTCAGCTCTGGGCTGGTCCACCAAGCCCGCGAGGCGGCTGAGGAGCTTGGCATCTCAGTCCCCACGTGGGAGCTGCCCGCAACACAGTGGTCTGTGTTTTGGAGGACCAAATAAAAGTTTATCCAATCCAATCCATCCAATCTTTGCGCCCCTTACGGACTTTCTTAGCGTCGACGAGGACCTTTCCACCTGGTCACCAGCGTGCGACGATGCATTCACCAAATTACGTCGCCTGCTAACGTCACCACCCATCCTCCGCCACTACGATTCTGCCGCTCCCACGGATGTTCATACTGATGCCAGCAGTGTCGGACTTGGCGCTGTGCTCACGCAACGAAAGGCAGGGTTCGATAAATATGTCGTCGGCTACGCAAGCTGAACTCTGACGAAAGCCCAGGCTAACTACTCCGTGACCGAGTAAGAGTGTCGAGCTATTATTTAGGCCCTTGGAAAATTTTGCCCCTACCTGTATGGTCACGCATTCGACGTCGTCACTGACCACCACGCCCCTTATTGGCTATCCACATTTAAGGATCCTTCCGGACGACTTGCTTGCTGGGCGCTGAAACGTCAGGAGTACGACATCCGCGTTATTTACAGATCCGGTCGTAAGCACACAGACGCCGACGCCCTTTCTCGCTCACACATATCTGATGATTGCCCCGCCGCGGTGGTCTAGTGGCTAAGGTACTCGACTGCTAACCCGAAGGTCACGGGGATTGAATCCCGGCTGCTGCGGCTGCATTTCCTATGGAAGCAGAAATGTTGTATGCCGTGTGCTCAGATTTGGGTGCACGTTAAAAGAACCCCAGGTGGTCGAAATTTCCGGAGCCCTCCACTACGGCGTCTCTCATGATCATATGGTAATTTTGGGACGTTAAACCCCACATATCAATCAATCAAGTACTATAAAGCGTGAGCTATATCAGCGTTCGTCTCAGTTGATGCTCTTGTAATCTTGGGGTGCTACTGTTATAGCCCCACCTGCGCGGTTACTGTTGAGAACACCTTCTCTATCTCTTCCAGGGGTACCTGACGAAAAAAGGCCACGTCGCGATCAAGCGACTTCAAGTCCTCCTGAATGGTAAGATATAACATCAATTTGCGAAAACAGTGGAACGTTTTCGTTGAACTAAATTGAGAGTAATAGTCGGCCAGAGCAAGTAAAGCGATTAACGTGTTTCACGTTCACGTAGGAATACCGTGAGTTGGCTAGTATAACACACGCAAGGTTCAGACAACACGCGTAGTTAAGCTCAGATATGGGAAGCATTTGTTTTGAGTACTGCATGCACATTTGGCGCTATCTATCTATCTATCTATCTATCTATATATCTATCTATCTATCTATCTATCCATCTATCTATCTATCTATCTATCTATCTATCTATCTATCTGTCTGTCTGTCTGTCTGTCTGTCTGTCTGTCTGTCTGTCTGTCTGTCTGTATGTATGTATGTATGTATGTATGTATGTATGTATGTATGTATGTATGTATGTATGTATGTATGTATGTATGTATGTATGTATGTATGTATGTATGTATGTATGTATGTATGTATGTATGTATGCACGTACGTACGTATGTATGTATGTATGTATGTATGTCTCTAGGTCTTTCTATCTATCTATCTATCTATCTATCTATCTATCTATCTATTTATCTATATAGCTAGCTAGCTAGCTAGCTAGCTGCCTACGCCTGGGTGCTCTCATGATCATTCCCTTAACGTTGGATACTCCAAAATTAGTATGGGAGAGTAAGATGGTTTGTTGAATATGACTCGCTGGTCATGACATGAATAATGCCACACTGATGTCGCGTACGTCGTCAAACACTTTTCAAGAAACAGTAGCACATAACCGGGGGCGGGTATGTGCCACTGGTGTGCGCGCATGTCCCCCAGGTAATATACATTTGAACGGCGAGAACACACATCGGAGCGTTGAGAAAAAGCTGCCATAGGTATACAGCGTTGACCGAACGAATGCATACCATAAATGCCAGTGTCTCAGCATGAATCCAACCCTAGCATTCGTCGTGACTATGGAGTATTTAAACCACAGAGTTACGCTGGGCCTCGGATATCCTTTTCAAATAGACCCTAATGTTCTTTTAACGTCAATTGTGGTTGCAATACTGGCTATCCGATTTTATAAACATTACACATGTACTCCTACGATACAGCCGTTATGTAGGGATAACGTAAATAGTAGTTTGGCGTCATTCGCTGAAGTTGATTTGTGTAGCAGTGTTGATGGCTGCCGTTCTCGCGCGCGTGCACAACGTAAACACCAGCGCTTCATATCAGCTTACCGCGTCTGGTGTTGCTAATATCCATGTTGATGCAGGCATTGTTACGCAGCTGTCGACAACTGCTAATGTAAAACATACGTGGCCTAACGTATGTGGATGTGCACGTGCATTTGTACACATATTTAGCGCCGCGTGATAACGTCTCGCTCAATAATAATAACGAAAAAACATTCCCTTTCTATCCGCATGCTTAACATATTATTGATTCCCAAGATGCTTGGGATCTGCCGATTTTTTTTTTTTTTTACGGGTAGAGTGAATCTGCCTTTTCCGCCGCATTGTGGTGTGACTCCATCATAAAGAGCAACAAAATACCTCGATGGTAATCCCATTTTTAGCTCGCTATTCAATATTTTTGTGATTTCGGATGATTTTCGAGTTACTCGTTCTCGGGCTACCGTGAGCCAGCCATTCATCGGTAAGTCATAAATACCGAACTCGGTATCAACCTTGTAAGCACCAATGACAATGCTCTGAATACAGAAGCACAACAGAAGCGCCGTGTTATTGACGATCAGGTTGCTGACATGCTCCAGCGGGAGATTGTACAGCCTTATAACAGTCCATGGGCGTCACCTGCCGTTCTTGTTAAAAGGAGGCGGGCTCCATTCGGTTCTGTGTGGACTACAGACGCTTAAACAAGATCATCCGTAAGGACGTTTACCCGTTACCGCGAATAGACGACGCCCTTGACTGTTTGCAGGGAGCAGAATACTTCTCTTCGCTGGATTTACGTTCTGGATACTGGCAAGTTCCTGTGGAATCATCTGACTGACCGAAAACAGCATTTGTCACACTCGATGGATTATACGAATTTACCGTTATGACCTTTGTAATGCTCCAGCCACTTTTAAAAGGACGATGGACACAATTTCATGAGGCCTCAAGTGGAATACATGTTTATGTGACGTAGTATTGAATGACGTAGTATTCCTCATACGCCTCACTGACGCCGGCCTTTAACTCAACCTCATAAGGTGTCGTTTTAGTGCCCGGCAGCTCGCCATTCTTGGCCACGTCGTATCGCGGGACGGCATACTTCCCGACCCCGCCAAGCTTCGAGGAGTCGCCGATTTTCCGAAGCCAAGGAACCCTAAAGGAACTTCGGAGTTTTGTCGGCTTGTCGTCAAACTTCCGACGCTTTACTCGAGATTTTGCTTCCATCTGTGCACCCCTTACGGACCTTCTCAGCGGCGACCAGGAACTTTCCACCTGGCCACCAGCCTTCGACGATGCGCTCATAAGCATTCTTTCTGATCCTCTCACTTTCGCAGTCTTGTTGTCTCCACCGCCAAGCTAGCAACTTTTACCTAAGGGGCGACCTTCTTTATCGTTGCAACTACCTTTCCGATGATCGCAAGTGGCTCCTTGTGATACCCCACCATTTCCGAGCTGTTATCTGCGAAGCTTTTCACGCAGACCCACAGTGCGCCCACGCAGGCCTCTTCAAGACATACGCTAGGCCTCGACTCAGATTTTATTGGTGTGGCATGTATAATTATGTGCGGGAATCCATTCACTCGTGTGCTCAGTGCCAACGACGAAAGTTACCTCCCGGGCAAGTCGACCCGTCGCAACCTCTTCCTTGTCCTAGTCGACCTTTTGATCGCGTCGGCATTGAAATTTACCGACCACTACCATCAACTCTAGCTGGTAATCACTGGATTATCGTTGCGATAGACCATCTGACACGCTATGCCGAAACAGCCGCGCTGCCGACTGCCACAGCCCGTGACGTTGGAACGTTTTTGTTGCGACGTTTTGTTCTGCGTCATGGTGCCCCTTGCGAGCTCTTAAGTGACAGAGGCCGTGCCTTCCTTTCTGACGCCTTGAAGGCATTACTCAACGAATGCCGAATCGTGCACCAAACAAGTACAGCGTACCACCCTCAGACGAATGGTATGACGGAGCACTTCAACCGTACTCTTGGCAGTATGCTGTCGATGTACGTCGCCTCTGATCATTCAAATTGGGACCAAGTTCTCCCGTTCGTCACTTACGCGTATAATACTGCCGTGCAAGCTACTATTGGGTTTTCGCCGTACTTTCTCCTATATGGACGAGAACCTTGCAATACATTAGACACTATTCTTCCATATAAACCTGATGAGTCCGAAAGTACTACTCTGTCCGAAGCTACCCGACATACTTATGAATGCCGCCAGCTTGTCCGCTCTTTTTCTACAATGGACCAGTGGCAGCAGCAATCCCGTCAATCTGGGCACTATTCGGCTTCAAACTTTCCACCTGGTTCATTGGTATGGCTTCGGGTACCTACTACTGTACCTGGCCACTCCGCAAAACTTGTTCCCGAATATCTCGCACCATACCGCGTTGTAGAGCAAACGTATCTCGTAAACTACATCGTGAAACCCATTATGCCATTCACAGACCTACGCTACCGCGGCCGTGACATTGTCCACGTCTCTCGCCTCAATGCGTACCATGACCCATTAGTTGTTTCTTCTCCCTAACCCGCCAGGGTGGTGGATTAGGGCGATTAGGGCGCACTGGAGGAAAACAATTTGCCACGTAAAGTAAGTATTGCATGGTGCCGGCGAACAGAAAAAAGGACAAGTTTGCAACCTAGAGCTACTATTGACGGCTGATAACCCATTTGGTTCCAGCACATCGTATCCGCAGATACAGAAATTAGTTGTTATGCATCAGCTGATTTGTGCGCAAAGAATTGGGTAGCAATTAATACGAAGAGCAAGAAATGGCCAGAAAGAAACATTATTCATTTCATTAAGGCCAAATCTGCAAAATTCAGTGGTGGAAATTTACGCCAGGAAATTCATACTTTGCAGTTTTCTCGTGACGCAGAGATCGCCAAATTTGAAGAACACATTTTCAAGCAGCGCCACAGACATGACGTAAGTTGGGCTCGTTACATGAATGAACGTTTTTCATGCAGATCACAAATTAAATCACCTTTCTCTGTGCAAATCTTTTCTGGCCGTCACTTCTAGCACAACACCAAGACAGCTGCAAAGGAAAGGGCAGAGATGAAAGCGGTGAGTCTGCGATTATTTAAGTCTAACTTGCCTGGCTTCTTTTATGTGCTATATATAGTTTATCCTTCATACGGAAAACGCTCAATTTAATACCTAAATGTGGGTATTTCCTGCTGGCTCTTTTTTTAAAAAAGTTGGTCCGATTTGAGCAAGTACTATTTCATGCGTAAAAAATGTAGAGTACGCTATAGTTGATGAATCGACTTGTCAGTTTGTTAACACCGCGTCGCACCAATGCTGCCTCAAGTAGGCTCCATGCAACGCTGTCACTCTTTTTAAGTGTTCATTCAAAGCCAGCGTTGCGTGATCAGGAGCTGCGAGCCGGAGAGGCCTACCTTTAAACCAGCGTGTTGTACAGTTACGTGATATCGGATGAAAATGGTTAGCGGTTCGCGTTTCTTTGTATAACACTACAATTTGTTGCTATTGCATTCATTGCTAGGTGGTCTAAATTTCCGGAGCCCTCCACTACGGCGTCTGTCATAATCATATGGTGGTTTTGAGATGTTAAACCCCACATATCAATCATCAATCGCATTCATTGCTTCGCCCTTGAGGCGAAATTGCGATTTATTGACAGGCTGTTCAGGCGTTATCATAGCTTTAATTGTAAGCGAAGAAATGCGCAGTTTCTGCGCTTGCAAAGGGGAGCAAATGTACTGATAAATGCCCACTTTGCTAAATACAATTCTAAAGAACGAAATATCTCAATAGTCATCCCATTTTTAGCTTACTCTTCAATGATTTTGTGCTTTCAGAAGACGATTTTTTAGTTCCTCATTCCTCGCCGACGGATATGTTTTTTTTTTTCAATGCCTTTGCATTTTGCGCATGCGCATTCTATGTTTCACTTTCCTGGGAGCTCGTGGAAGCTAAACAATAATACTTATTGATGACGGAAACCTTGTGTTTTAGCACTGTGCCAGAAGAGTGCAACATGAGACGGCACCACCGTTCTTTTTGAATTTATCGATCTAGGAATGACATTCGCAATCGTAGGATCTAGGATAATTGTACATTTGCCGAATATAGAAGACCAATGTATTCAACAGTCAAAAATCATTGTTCCAATTTCAGGAGGCTGACGAAGAAGAGAGGCAGGCAATGTCAACCGACGAACGGCTCGCTGGCATCGTAAGTTCGCAGGACTCGTGTGGCTCTTATAGCGAATGAAAATATCCAGGAATTCGATTAAATACAACGTCTTAAAATAACACTTATCACTCAGCGAAAATCACGAACGTGGGTGATACTGCGTACCATTTCCATGATAGCTATGTTGCGTTTTCTATACGAGGGCTTTCGGACACCTATACAGATATAGGCTCGTGTGTTTTGAGAAGATGCGATGACGCTCTTCAGACGCCTTGAGCGCACGTCTAAGAATGAATGAGGTGATGTCTCATATGTTCGTGTATGCGCGTCTGCTTTGTCCCTTCCAACTAACTCGTTCCATGCGCATTCATCTGTGCGTGCGCCAGCGCTGTGGCGTGAGCAGTGGTGTCACTGTTACACAAGACAGCGTTGGTGACGAAAAGGTATACGTATAGCTAGCTATAGGTCGAAGAAAAGTAAATTGCGGGGAAACCAAGCATACTTCACTGTAAAACGCCGAAAGACAACCTAGTAATTTGCAGGACTTGCGTTCTTCGGGAAAACAATTCCATTCGGTAGGCAAGTTGTGAGGCAAAATTTAGGGAGAGCGCTTAGTGTCTCACAGCTTATCACCCCTTTAGGAAGGGAATACCCATGGCATTCGTCTATATTTGTCCAGATGAGTCTGGGTGCGCCTAGAGAGCATATGTCACCTGGAACAAAGTATACTATATATTGTCACTGTGGCGGGGTAAGGAGCTTGTGTTCCGAAGCTTACGAACGTTGAATATGCCAATAAACGATGCTCGGAGGTAGATTGCGCGTTTTTTTTTAAGTTAGTCACTTGTATTTTTCTGTTTCATATAAATTTGTAAACTCTCTCAACACAGTTCTAATCAGTGGCCTAGAATGATCAACAGTATACGAGTCCACAAATCGTCAAGTAGGATGCTCATAACTATAGGGAATGTATAGAAATTGTAGCATACTCCCTGCTGAACTCTTTACGAAGGGATGAATTAAACGGAACTGGACGCAAATATCGGCTGACCGTGCTTGGTAGGTGCTCTGGTGAACTGTATGTATTATTCAACGGCGTGTGCATTTCCACCATGAATCGCTAAATGGAAGAGTAAAGGGATGTTTGCTGTCCCGCTATCTTCAACACGTTGTCGCGGTTATTACTTTCAAGTGTTTAGCTCCCTTCGGGACCTCACCGTGACTTCCTGAGCATATGTTCTGGTTTCGATGCCCGCATCTTCATTACGGTGCTGTTTAACGCAGTGATAAAATCAGCTGTACGGTAAAGTGTCGTGATTTATTGGCACAGGTGATTCCGTACGCGAGGGGGCTGATTTGCGTTAATACCCAAAAAGAAGAGGTTAGTGACGCGCCTATTGAAACCGGGTATTATTCTACTTCGGAAGTCGGAAGCGTTTTGAGGAGGGGGGTTAAGTTCGCATGAGGCGGACACTGGTGGGAAGAGGGCAGGTAATGAATTGGGGAAGGGGGTAGCATAACAATTAGGGTAACATGGGCGAATTAATAATAATCTACACAGTTGCAATGAAAGTGCTGTGTTTTTTTTTTTTTTGCTCGAATGTCACAATGTTACAGTTTACATGCGTACGTTGTAAGCGCGAAAACCTCATTAAGGTCAAAACTGAGGTTAAAACTGCCATGTCGGCCTT
Source organism: Rhipicephalus microplus (assembly GCF_013339725.1). NCBI lineage: Eukaryota > Metazoa > Arthropoda > Arachnida > Ixodida > Ixodidae > Rhipicephalus > Rhipicephalus microplus. Next base: position 120,498,022 of record NC_051165.1, read on the forward strand.
CAGATAGGAAGTGGCAAGAAAAAAGAGTGGCAGTGTCATATCATGCAACGGGCCAAATAAAACTGCCCCGCGTGCCACATGCGGGATGCCGACAGTTACTCTAAATGAAGGCGTACAGAAACGTTAATTTGCCTCATCACGTCGGGTCCAAACGCCTTCTGGCCGCTAGAGGTCGCAGAGCTTCCCAACTAGCCTATGAAAGTGCGACGCTAAGAGCCCCGTTTGAAACTACGGCTAAATCGTGAAAGTAGGAGCAGAGCACAAAACGACAGCACACCAATGCGAGGTACCAAATTACCTTGAAAAGTTCTAACCGAATTATAGAATAGACACTCGGTGTATGCTTCATAAGTGAATTTTCATATTGCATTGCGGGAAGGGAAAACATTACCTAGCTGCCCTGTCTCGCCATACCTGCAGAAGGGCAGCGAACTCCAGCATCCGCGCAGGTGTCAAGCGCCAAATAGAAAACGACGACAGTGACGACGAGGACTCGCCTGACGACGAAGTGCGGTGAGTGCTCCTAAGATATTGTAGTAAGAGTTTGCAGCAATTAAATACGTGAGAGAAAACACAAATGACGCCACTCTCGGTGGATCGCGGCTGCCGACACGGACAACACTGATTCATCATGATTTGCGCTAACTAGCAGTAATAGTTTCGAAAGGCACAAGGTGATCGATGCACGCTTTTAGCTGATTTATATAAAATCTATAAGAAATCAATCGAACATCGATTAACATATGCATGCACAGGGTTTCCCTTTATCGCAGCGTCCCTTCTGGGCCCGACTTTTCACACACCGCCCCCCCCCCCCCCCGCCCCTTTGAGGCGCTTAGTTATATAGGTGCAAGCTACAGAACACCACGTATCTGAAATTTCTGAAGCCTTCCACTACATATCCCTCACAAGCTTATCGTGGTTCTGGGACGCTAAACTAGAACTAGCAGACTGTAGCGTCCGAGTACATTAAGGTGGAGAGAGCTTCTGTTGCGTTTGTCTTACGTGTTCGTTTTAGTCTCGTAGCTTTTCCTGCAGGCCCTAGTTCTATTGCACGCTGATTTCGGAAGGAGTGTTCTAAGTGAATATTTGGAAACAATTTTTCCAAATCACCGAATCAGTAAACTAATTAAGACGCAGCATCATAAGTAACCAATTGAATAATAAATTAATATTAGAATGACAGAAAGCTGGCTTTGTTGGTGAGGCTTCACGGCAAAAGACCATAGACGTGCAAACACGATTTTTGTTGTCGTGAATTTGTTATTGTGTCCGTATTGGTTAGCCGTTCGTCGACTGGCTCCGTAAAGGTGGTAATGAACATCGTGGTTGAGTACAGTGTGATTATTAAGGTGAAGCATTTCTTAGCGAACTTCAGCGACTTTGGGCGTATCTGTCTGTCTGTCTGTCTGTCTGTCTGTCTGTCTGTCTGTCTGTCTGTCTGTCTGTCTGTCTGTCTGTCTGTCTGTCTGTCTGTCTGACTAGCCACCTACTACATTTAGCTCTCCTGGTAGTTTCGATAATGGTATCGATACCAAACTTGGTATGGCATAACATGACTGTATGAAGAACATATTTATCTAGTCATAACATGAAAATCATGACATGAATGTCAGGAATGTCATGTTTCAAATTCCATGGTCTTGCAGATCTTGCGGTGGTTTCTTTCACATGGCATATTGCAAAACAGGTATGGTATGATATGATTTCATGGCGAACACAAGCGACAGACCCTAACATGAAAATCATGACATGCGTGTCATGTAACAACATGACTACATGCCAAGCTCATGATGCACGTGCGACTGTTTTGCTAGTGTCACATATACCAAATTTGGTATTACGGTACGTGAATCAATGACGAAGGTAGGTGACTGGTGCATACATGATAATCATGAGATGCGTGTTATGTAACAGCATGACTACATGCCACGCTAATGATGCACTGGCGGCCGTTTCGCTAGCTTCACTTATAGCAAATTTGGTATTACAGGACGTGAATGGATGACGATGGTATGATAGTGGCACAAACATGATAAACATGATATGCGTGTCATGTAACAACATGACTACATCTTACGCTCATGATGCGCTCGCGGTCGTTTCGCTAGCTTCACATGTACCAAACTTGGTATTACGTGACGCGAACGAACGAAATAGGTAAATGACACATACAAACATGATAATCACGGCACGCGTGTCATGTAACAACATGAATACATGCCACACTTATGATGCGCTCGCGGCCGTTTCGCTAGCTTCACACATGTCAAATTTGGTATTGCGTGACGTCAATAGATGACGAAAGAATGTGACTGGTGCAAACATGATAGTCGTGAGATGTGTGTCATATGAGAACATGACTACATGCCACAGTCAAGGCGCCATAACATTTTGACGTGACGCGGTGCGCGTGCTCGCTGGCGCTCATTTGGTCGCGTCACGCCGGCGTTGCGACGTCAGGCGCTGGTCCTGCCACATACTCGCAGGCGCGTGCCGCCCTGCGTTGCATTGACGCATGCGCGTTAGAGCGCGTCCGGCGTCCCTCCGCCACGAAAAGAGGGCGACGCAGTGTTGTCTGGGTTACGCATCAGCGCGAAATGCAGCATGTCGCATTTTGGATTCGCTCGGTGGATTTTAAGCTGGACGGTCGTGCCCTCGCGATCTCCGACGCCAGCGTAGCTCCCGCCGACTGGTTCGCCCTCCGCGGTCTCCTAACGCTGTGCAGCTCTCGCATTGTGGTTCCCCGCCCTTGGACTGCTTCGACCGGATCCCCACTTTCCTATCTCCTTCTATTTTTCGTCGCTTGCCTCTCTATTTCTTAATCTATTTCCTTCTATTTTTTTTATCCCTCCTTCCCCCCCCCCCCCCCCCCTGTAAGGCACTGCGCCGTGTCGCCTATAGGCAGACAGAAATTAGGTGCCTTCTTCCTTTCCTTAAAAACCACTACCACCACCATATCGCGTTTCGCACCGGTATCCGTCGGGCCGCGCCGACGGACGCTGGTCCCCCGGTCGCGCCTGGCGTCAGACTATAGAGTGCTCGCGTTTTGCTAACATATACTATAGCATCGCTGTGCCCAGCGTGTGCGCGCGTCAACGCTACATTGGAGTATATGGAGTCCTTAATATGACGCTCGCGGCCGTTTTGCTCGCTTCACGTACACCAAGTTTGGTGTTACCTGACATCAATGGGTGACAAAATATGTAACTGGTGGAAACATGATAATCATGACACGCATGTTATATAAGAGCATGACAACATACTACGTTCATGGCGTGCTATATATACTAAATTTGGTATCTCACGACGTGAATAGATGACGAAGGTAAAAGACACATCCAAACATGATAACCATGACACGGAAGTCTTGCACGGCAACATTCACCTCCACTTCGTAATGTTGTGCTTATTTAAAATCGACATATCAACCTTTCTCATTCGTGCTTCGCATATCATCGATTGCCAGTGTACGTGGGATCTGCCAATTTTCGTTGGAAAACCTACCACGTCGGTCTTGTTTCAGGCTTTGGGAGGACGGCTGGAAGGACCGTTACTACGTGGCGAAGTTCGACGCCAGCCCCGAGAACACGGTGTTCCGCCAGAACTTGGTGAGCGTGGTTTACGTACCCTTTTATGCTACTGCAAACTTTCCATATCTGTCGTCGCCAACATAGATATACTTAAAATATTGCCAACTGTGGGAACTCGGCTGCCGCTGATGGCCACGTTTAAACGGCAGTGAAATTCAGGCGTGCTCGCCCAGGTAGATTTAATGGCGCATTCAATATTGAAGCACATGCAAGGTCTCTTCACAGCACCTCTAGGCAGCAGCGCTCGGCCGGTCAATTTTATCTTTTGTTTGTACCAAACTAAATGGCTCATTGCTGTTTCTTTTTAGACAACATCTAAAGTTTTCTCTTTAAACTGGAAGAGCTTCCATTGTATTTAAAATGTTACCAAAACAAATTAGCATCAGCCAAAAGATATGGTTTTGAAAAGTGCCTACAAATTTTGGAGTTTTCGGGCATAGTTTAGTGTTACATGTATTCCTTACTTCACAATGTTAAATTTGAGTAACCAAAAATACTACAAATACCTCCAGCAACTATAATTGCGTAATATTTGCGTATAATAAAAAAACTGCTGTACAAGTCGGAACAAAGTACGCCCATTCCGGTCTGCAAAAGTGGCTTCATGACAACGCTGTACAGCTGTGCAAAAAAAAAAGATAGCTTCGTGGCAACAAGGGGAATCGCTTTTAGAAAACTTTTCGCCAATAGTGTTTGAGGACGTTGGTTCAATGCGAGAAAAATCGAGCAATTACATTTCTTAAGCGACTTTCATAGAAAGTGACGCCACTCATTGCTTGCCCCGCCACGGTGGTCTAGTGGCTAAGGTACTCGGCTGCGGACCTACAGGTTGCGGGATCAAATCCCGGCTGTGGCGGTGGCATTTCCGATGGAGGCGGAAATGTTGTAGGCCCGTGTATTCAGATTTGGGTGCACGTTAAAGAACCCCACGCGGTCTAAATTTCCGGAGCCCTCCACTACGGCGTCTCTCATAATCATATGGTGGTTTCGGGACGTTAAACCCCACAAATCAATCAATCAATCAATCAATCAATCATTGCTTTGAACACTGTCACAAGAAAGAATGTGACTCTTTTGAAGACGCAGAGAAAGAAGTGCCACGCTCACACGTACATTGTCGCCAATGCCTCGTGCACTCGAAATATAATGAATAATTGTTGGAATTTTACGCGGCATTTCAATTGATTGGTTGGAATTTTCGAATAATCATAGCCACGTTTAACGTAGTATAGATAGCAAGAGGTCGAGCAAAGGAATAGAAAGTGAGGAGGAGAGAAGGATTGGGAAAGGAAGGAGGGGAGAGGGCGCCATGCACTGCGTCACGAACGCAGCCTTCCTTTCACGCCATGGACGCCGATCGTTTGGTACGCCATTGCTTGCTTGTCCGTGAACGTCGGCGTCACCGAAGGGCAGGTGAATCACTGCACGGAACTTCCGATAGCCCTCACCTTGAATACAACTGCGTACATGTTGTAATACAACGCACCACGTGAAATTATGAGCAGTATAACAAGCCACACGTAAATCATCGCTATGTTCAGGTGTTTGTTAGTTACTCTTTATGCATTGAAGATAGCAACAAGAAGAAACGCTTGTACGCGACAAGATTGGGGCCGCGCAACTGAAGACTGGGGGCGTCCTCAGAATTTCATCTGAGTACCACTTTCGAAATCACTTCCAACATTTCATACATATAGTAGGATAGGCTGTAAATAAATGAGCTTAAATGTTCATTACGCACATCTTGCGAATGGCAATATCTAGTTTGACTTTGAAAGAAAATAATGCGCTGTTCTGAGGCTACAGGAGTTCTTGAAGGAAGATTGTTCTAGTGGCCACGCGAAATATTCAATTGTGTTATTGTGATAAACACTCGTTTTCTGTCGAAGAAAACTCGGGACGAAAATCTAACTAAAAAGAAAATTGTGAAAAAAATCTGAAATCTGATTGTTGTGTTGCATAAATGCGCCTGCGATTTCGGCAAAAAGCTCAATTCATTGCCCAGGTCTTGCTAGTGTGTCTTCTATGTGTAAGAAGCTTCTAGTGTCGTTTCATTTTGCTCATAAAGACACTCCTTAGCTCGTCTATTACTGAAACCGATATTCAGATTGTTCGTTCTTGATTATTGTCCACAAATTCAGACACTAGAATTGAAGAGTGATGCACAAAAATTTGTCTTGAAAGTCTCAGTTCTCCTTAACTAAAATGAGAAAGTGAGTAATGCAGGTATTAATTTCAACTGGAAGGAATCTCAATTTACCGTTACGCCCTAAACAAACAAATATACAACACTGAACCGTTTTGGAATCTATGTTTATAAAGATACTTTTTTGAATGTGTTATGCGCTCTCTTGTCCGTCGTTTGGTGTAACCAATTTAGAACTAGTAAAATGTTAGTGGGTTAACTGCTTTCTAAAAAAAATGGCTTATGCAAACAAATATACAACACTGAACCGTTTCGGAACCTTTGTTTAGAAAGATACTTTTTTGAGTGTTTTATGCGCTCTCGTGTCCGTCGTTCGGTGTAACCAATTTAGAACTAGTAAAATGTTAGTGGTTTAACTGCTTTGCAAAAAAAATGACTTTATGCATATGAGTGCATTAGAGAAAGAATCGAGGCTAAATAGAATTTTGAATAATTTTCCATCATTCACGCAGGCCCGCGATTACATCCGGGGACTGTGCTGGGTTCTGCGCTACTACGTAGAGGTAAGAGTTGTTTACGAATATCGAGTGTCTACTTGTCGGGATCCGCAGTGAGGTCACGTCAAAAGTGCTCTTCAGTCTTGGTGATCCACAAGAGTTAACTTCCCTGACTGTAGCAATGGCAGGCGACTTTGACGTGGAAGCTTTTAGTTTGCACATTTAAACAATGTAGCAACCAGTCTTAGTCTAGTGATGATGCTATGTGCCTATAGAAATCGGGGTTCAGACTTGAGTTTGTTTAAGACGAACAGGGATTCAGTACCATTGTTGTGCAGAGACCATCACTTTAGAACTGCGCAAGTGATCGGCGTGTTTGTGCGACATCGTCGCAAAAATACTTTTTAGCGATACTTGCGCCGTTATGACGCACTTTAACAGGTTAGATCATCGAGACGCACGCCAAGTAGTTGAAAGAAATGGTGTTTTTCGCTCGTTTGAGGCACAGGGTTAGGTTTGACCCTTCAAACGTTAGGTTAGGTTATGCCCTTCAAACAACACCATTGATTCATAAATTAATCATCTGAGGAGGGGGAGGGGTTGAAGCAGGATGATGATGGACCACCGGGCCGTTCTATGGCCGAATATATTTTGATACTTCTTCCCAACCGACTGCCGGGAGCTCCAGTTGCGAGCTGTGCAGAGCAGCCTCTCATATCGCTCCTCGTTTTATGACCCTTGCCACGAGGGCTTAGGCTCTTTCGAGCTATTCAGAAGGATGTTATTAAAGTTGGTGCAGATTAAGTTGGCTTTTGTGCGAGGACACAAGTTGCTGAAAGCAGAGGTTTCACCATGCGTTCTAAGGAAGAGAAGGAAAGGATTCGTGACTGTAAAACAACAAACTTTGCCTCTCTCGTTCCGGAAGCTGCACGTATCACATCATGGTGGACTACAGTCTTCGACACAGTACGCAGTACGTGACAAGTGTAAAGCAGCACTAACAACCTTACACGGCTCCGCTCGTGGAGCAGCTGGTGCACGGAGCACGCGAGATGCTTTCGCCCATTCCCGCACTGCGGCGCCACCGGCTGACTGAACGTTTCCTACAGCTATTACTGAGCCCCGGCGCGCTGGTCTATAGTGGCTAAGGTACTTGGCTGCTGCCCCGCAGGTCGCGGGATTGAATTCCGGCTGTGGCGACTGCATTTTCGATGGAGGCGAAAATTTTGCAGGTCCATGTGCTCAGATTTGAGTACACGTTAAAGAACCCCAGGTGGTCGAAATTTCCCGTGACCTCCACTACGGCAGCTCATAATCATCTGATGATTTTGGGATGTTAAACACCACATATCAATCATCAACAGCTATCACATACTGAGCCAGAAGAACTGGGGTGGTGGAGGTGTGCTTTCTATGGCAATGCACACTGTTCAAAACATTGAGCCTTGCTGTTATCAGTGATCCCGATGAAAAAGAAAATTGATTTTTAAAGGATAGAGCCCTAGATTTCTCATCAAACGCGAAAAATTACCGCCGGTGGTGGTGGTATCAGCTTCCACACGAGTGATGGAAAAATCAAGATGTAATACTGGCGTCACACGTAGACAAAATTTGTGGGCTTGCCATAACGTCACCATGACGTCATCTGATGTTGTCATCACATGGCGTTGTGGAGAGGCCTGGGAAGCCCTGCTGTGGAGCGAGGATCCTGCTTCAGCGGCAACAAGCCATCCGCTTTGAGGAAGAAGCCGTGAGGAGTCGGAACCTCTTCGCCTGCTTGTAATCACCGAGATGCCGGCCCCCGTCCCTCGGGCATGTGTGCCGGAGACAGGGAGCACGAGGTCTCCTTGCGGAACAATAAAGTTGTCATCTATCCATCCATCCTCGCTTGTTCGAAGATGGGCCGACCCCGGAGGCACTGCAAATTCATATGTTGGTTGCAGAAAGCTTTCGGTGACTAAGTAGAAAAGCGAACATAACTTTCACCTTTGAATCGTTTTAGGGAAATATATCATAATAAACTTTATGACAGGAACTCTATCAATTTTGAGTTAGTGTCAGGTGGCAGCGTCTGCGTCCGTTAGCTTTACGTGGGGTAGAGGGAATGTTTTCGCGTATAATCTGCAGCGCTGTAGTATTTGTCTTTATTTGAGTCGTATACCTTTGGCACGTTGTGTGGGATTTTCCGGCGTTCTGTGAGCGTTCAGACGGAGCGCCCATGCATCATCTGTTCACGGCTCTGTAAGCTGAAGCTTCAGTTGATACATGTTTTGATATCATTTATTCGCGCTTCCTCATAGAAGTTGTCACGTGCTGCCGTGCCGACGCAGCGACGACGATGAAGTGGAAGTAGGTGCAAGGAAGGGCGCACGCGGGCCATCGAATATTCTGCCGCCCGGTTCCTGGCCCATCTCGCTTTGTGGGTGAACGCCGTACATCTGAGATCATCATCATTATCAGTGAATAAACAATTGACCATTTGCGGGAAAACCACTGCGCATGAGCAGTAACCGCACAGGTAGCGTTCCTGTACAGGCGTTTTGGTTTTGGTTGGAAAACATCAGCCTGGCGTTCCATCAATATGACCCGTAGTAACGGCGAACACTGCCGTTTTCACGCAAACACCGTACCTCACAGACGGTGCACAAGCCGTCCTCACTGAACCTATAGTTAATCGACAGGCATTTCAAGGTTCAACTTCAAGTGTATAACATAATGTTCTTCTTAAAAGAGCAGGCGTAATGAGCCTGGCGAACCGTCGAGGTAGCGGAGTGCAGGTATCACCTCACTTGGTTATTTCTCAGGCTGAAACGCGAGAAATTCTTGTTTTACACCGCGTATACAAACGTCAACAGAATGTTTTTCTCCTTTATCTTCTTGTTTCAGTAACGGGCATGCGTTTTTGGTCCTAAAGCAAGAAAACAAGCGTTTTGTTTTCCAACCAAAAGCGAAGCTTTCCTGTTTACACGACAGGGGGCGCTCACTTTTCCGCAAATGGTCAATTGGTTTTTGTCAGTCGATGCAGCTGCATCCTTCTTCCTTCTGCCTGCCCACTACAGTGCTAACTCCGGACGCTTCCAGAAGCTTCCACCAACACTCGCCCCTAGCCAGCCACTCCCTGACCCGCCTATCACCATGGTGCGACGACCAGATACGCGGCGACCATGGCACCCTGCATCCTTTTACCGCCGAAATTTCCCAAATATTTGCCAAGAAGCCCATCCATCAGGCTGCTCAAGATGGAGGCTGCTTTCTACCTCCGCAACATTCGCTCAACAGAAAAAGTACGCAATCACGGTAGCCTTGCTTCCTCCTACTTTGCGACCCTTTGTGCCTCGTCCGGGACCACAGACATATGAGCGACTTCGTTGTTTCATACGAGCCCTACGGCAACCGGGAGTGCCACATCACTTGCTCCCTGCCGCGCTAAACCTTAATTTTTAATCTCGGGCTGTCACTACCACGCTGCCGTAACAATCTAACTCCAAGTTGTCCGACACCACCTGGTTATGGCTCTGCGGCATCAGCCAGTTATACCACGCAGACATTGCGTGACATGGTTTTCGACGACGCACTCAAGACGGCACTGAGAACGTCAAGTACGTCAAGTGTCACTAATGAGTGTTACCTCGCGCCTATCTTCTTCTGCCATACCTGCCATCACAAGCGGGATACCCCAAAGGGACGAGCCCGGTTCCGCCAGGTTTGAGCGATACAGCATCAACCGATTCGCAGGTAAGTACGGGAAACAAACGTAGGTACTCATTACAATGAAGCATTACCCGCCAGCTGATGCACTCGGCTGCTGACCCGCAGGTCGCGGGATCGAATCCCGGTCGCGGCGGCTGCATTTTCGATGGAGGCGAAAATGCTTGAGGCCCGGGTGGTCCAAATTTCCGGAGCACCCCTCCCCCGAAAGGCGTCTATATTAGTCACATTATTATTATTATTATTGTTATTATTATTATTATTATTATTATTATTATTATTATTATTATTATTATTATTATTATTATTATTATTATTATTATTATTATTATTATTATTATTATTATTCAAATGATATGTATGCTTCGGAATTTAACAACACCCTTCATATCGTCTTCACTTACTTGCAGGGCTGTCCATCATGGACGTGGTTTTTCCCGCACCTATACGCGCCATTTGCGTCGGACTTCGACGAAATCGGTGAAGTCGCCGTCGACTTCGACACCGAAACAGAACCCGTGAGTCAATCTTTCCTCCTTGCAGTACGTGAGACGCGTGTCAAGAGTGCAATTTTATGGGGCTGAAGGTACCGACATTGCACAACGAAAGAATACAAACGAATGACATCTACGAGATTTATGACTATATTGGTTGAATTCACCTGCAATATCAACGCATGTGCCATATTGGTACAAAATGTAACATTTCGTTATAAAGGATCTGGTCATAACGCAGTCTCTGCCTCATCGAAGATCAACGCCTCGCAGACTGTCGTGTGTGTGTGTGTGTGTGTGTGCGTGTGCGCGTGTGCGCGTGTGTGTGTGTGTGTGTGTGCGCGCGTGTGCGCGTGTGCGCGTGTGCGTGTGTGTGTGCGTGTGTGCGTGTGCGCGTGTGTGTGTGTGTGTGCGCGTGTGCGCGTGTGTGCGTGTGTGTGTGTGTGTGTGTGTGTGCGTGTGCACGCGCGCGCGCGCGCGCGCGTGTGTGTGTGTGTGTGTGTGTGTGTGTGTGTGTGTGTGTGTGTGTGTGTGTGTGTGTGTGTGTGTGTTTGTGTGTTTGTGTTTGTGTGGAGATACAATGATAGCGAGGTTGTTAGACAGCAATGTCTTTGTAATAACAGCAGATAGTCTACCTAAGCATGAGTGCGACTCTGCGAGGGCGCGCGTGCGTGTGTTTGTGCGTGTACTGGCGTATGTGTACCAGAGAAAGAGGTGCGCCGTGAAAATGCAAGACACGAACATGAATTCTTATTCAGTTAACTGAAGGTTTTCAAACCTATTTGTCTGCCCCACCGCGGTGGTATATAGTGGCTAAAGTACTTGGCCGCCGACCCACAGGTCGTGGGATCAAATCTGGCTGCTGCGGCTGTGCTTTCGACGGAGGCAAAAATGCTATATGCCCTTGTGCTCAGATATCGCTGCACGTTGAAGAAACCCCAGGTGGTCGGAATTTCCGGAGCTTTCTACGACGGCGTTCCTCATAATCATATGGTGGTTTTGGGACGTTTAAGATCTGTCTAACCTCCCTGTTCTTCCTCCTGCAGTCCTCCTCCTTGGAACATTAAACCCCGCATATCAATCAATAATCAAACCTATTTCCCTGGCTTCCAGGTCAAGCCCATGGAGCAGCTCATGAGCGTGCTGCCTGCGTCCAGCAGCCGATTTCTTCCCGAGCCTCTGGCCGACCTTATGGAGGATCCGGTAAGATTATTGCGTAGAAATTACGTGTGCTTAATGAAATGCATGCGGTTGTACTGGGAGAGCAAGACTTTGTTAGCTCATGTAACAAATTTAAAAATCATAGTGATTGTATGCATTCCACTTCTGACTATATTAGGGGGTCTCAAAAATACGCGTCCTCCGGACCTTTTTCGCTAGTGGCCTGGCCTTTACATATCTTTCTTCGTCCCCGTTACGTTATTGATAAGTATATTCGTGAACTAATCTGACGTAACTGGTCACAATATTTTTTTTTTCGTGAGGCACACCATGCGATCACTATGAATTGAAACATAACACTGAAAAAAGAAGGAAAAACAATATTTCGGAGTCTGCGTCAAGGTTTGAGTTAATCAAGATATTTGTACCAATATGTTACTCGAATCCTGATGCCAAATAACCGTCGGAAATGACCACATAAAAAATAACGTAAAGGACTTCTTTGAGGCGGTCACATTAAGGCACCCTGTTCAAGATGCCCCTTCCTCCACCCCCCCCCCCCCCCTCCTTTCCTGATCCAACCTTTTTCAGTACGAATCTTCGACACTGCCGACATCCCGGCCACTGCAGTAGTAAATTTTGCGACTGTGCGGCCCACTTGAAGAGGGAAATTTGAGACCCCTAATGTGTAAAAGGAATGGATGGTTCTGCGCTCGGATATAGTCTTTCGCGTATATAATTTCTGGAAAGCGTTGGTTGCTTTATAAAAAGTTGTGACCGGTTGGTGAATCATTATTAGCAAAGGTAACCGCAAAAGCACTACGCATACAAAAAGACGACACGAACTGGTTGTTGCCTTTTGTCTGAACATTCCCTGGGCGTCTACTGTGCACATAGCATATAAATTTTCTGCTTCTCAAATGAAATTGCAGACGAATATTGAACCTTTGTACCTCGAACGTAGAGGAAACATAATTCATTGTTTTAAGTTGCATAGGATAATAACTAATTGTGGTGATTGATTAAGCAAGTCTTAATTAGTTTTTTATGTGGAACAACTAAGAACTGACATCTTAATGTGTCCGTAATCAAGCGCCTGGCTTTTTTTATCTTGTTTCGTATGGTAGATTGGTGAGCGCTAAAGCAGGGATCGGCAACCAGCGGATCACGGGCAGTTTTACGCGGTCCCCAGCACAACGTAACCCCCTCCCCTCTCTCTCACACACACACACACACACACACACACACACACACACACACACACACACACGCACCCACACTTGGCATTGCCTATCTGAACGAGGTCGACTTGACATTTTTGACCTCAAACGAGGTTTGCACGTGTAACCTGTGTTTGTAAATGGCAACCTTGTGAGTTGCGTGCAGCAAATAAGCATAATTTTTATTCCAATTTTGCACAGTAATGCCAATAACCCAATTTTTTTACCTTCGTCGCCAGTTCCACCCCTTAGTCTTCTTGTCATGCGGCCCCCACTGTTTCGCCTTCATGCGAAAAGGCCTTTCACCTAGAAATGTTGCCAACACCTGAGCTAAACGAACATTGTGGTAGACCTACCTCGAGAAATTTGCAAGGCTATCGCAAAAGTTGAGCCAGTCAGTGTTATGAGGAACCTGAGTACCGTAGGCAATATGGAAGAATACTTCTCAGAACTACACACTTCGAGGATAAGTCGCCTGTGCACTAGTAAAGTAAATGTCAAGCAAGACGCCTGACCACCTATGAGGTTAGAAGGTAACTCGAAGTGCGCCTCGCGGGAAAGAGGCTGGTGAAGGCGGCGCAACGGTCGTTTTGACCAAAGATATCCCTATATTAGTACCTGGCTCGATATGTCGTGTCATCTTTGTACCCATTATGAAAAAACAAATTCGCTCCAGTATTGCGGTCGTACACAATGTAAATCAACGATACATTTATAACATCTCATTTTTTACTGCTCGAGGAAGGGGCTTGAGTCGCGCAGGTAAATGGCTTGTTTAGTCCGTATGCCCCGCTTCTGCAGCTAAAACAGCATTTTATTCCCCACAACACGCGTGGTGGGTTCTCTGCGGTGCGATCCGCATGCATGGCGTCCTTGCGCACCGCGGGACAGAATTTTGGAGTCTACCGCTGAGCAGATTACAGCCAAGGCACGTTTGAGCCGTTTGATATAGGTGTGTTGACCAGGTAAAGGGAAAGGAGAATGAGATCACGTGTTGTCTCGTGAACCTGGCGATATCCAGTCCTATAGTCTGGTTTGGATTCCATCGCAACTTCTTTTCGTGTTCTCTTGTCGGTCGTCTCGAAAAGGTGGTCAGCAGCTTATAGTTCTTGTTGCGCCACGCTGCCTTACAGAGGTCTCCCATCGTGGACTTTTACCCATTGGACTTCAAGATAGACCTCAACGGCCACAAGCACGTCTGGCAAGGTTAGTGCACTGCGGTTGTTTAGCTGTAGCTTCCTAAGTCACTATACTTTGATTTATTTTATCAGAATAGGTGACGAGGAAAAGCTTGCGCATTGGCAAATGGCGCTGTTTCAAGGCTCCTAAGGAGATCACGTACTTTGTGACGCCAAACAGGCAAAAAAAGTGTTCCACACTCGCCGTAATGGCAACAGGTGGCGCTCACCGAAGCTCCCACGTTTAAATGCACACATATATACCCTATAATGTAGATGGAGAGATGAGTGCCACCATAGCTCGGTGATAGAACATCAGACGCGTTATTCGAAGGTCACAGGTTCGGATCCTGCCGATAGACAGTCATTTTTTTTCGTCCACTTTTCTTTCTTCCCACTCACATCATACAATTACTTATAATAACATCCCCTATCATTTCCTTGGCATTAATGTCTCTTATTTCTCAATAATATTGTCACATAAGAGTGAGGGTAGCCCGAAGACAGGAGACCGGGAGGCTCGTAGAAATAGAAGGAGATCCGTTTATTTGGCGGACTTGCGCCCACTAAAGGAAAGTATACACATCGGCTTAGCGGGTGGCGAACAGCGTGTTCGACAGCCGTCGGGGAACAGAATGTCCCACTGGATTGCAAGGCGCGTTCACCATCCGAGATACAGTCGTCGTAGAATCTGGGGCTATCTCGTAATCAGCGAATGGTAGACGTGCGGGTCACGATCTTCGCAGATGAATCGCGGTGCATCCTGGACCACGATAAGGCCGCGTGCCGGCGGTATTGGCATACATAACACTATCCGCAATATGCTTCGCGGCAATATTGTGTCAGAAACATGTAACGTGAACTGTCCGCCGCAGCGTTGTAGCGGCTAAGATGCTTGGCTGCTGACCCGAAGGTCGTGAGTTCGATCCCGCCAGCGGTGGTGTCATTCAGATGGAAGTGAAATGCTGTCATCTTGTATACTGCGCGATATCAGTGCACCCAAAAACACCAGATGTTCGAATTTTCCGGAGCCCTCCACAAGAGCGTCTCACATAATCATATCATAATTTTGGGATGGTAGCTCTAGATTTTAATATTAGTAGCAACATAAGCTGGAGGACACGAAACCAACATTCATCTGGAAGAACAATGGCCACTCGAGGGGGAAAAACTGCATCTATTGATTCTCCCCATGACGATTAATAACTCAATGACGGGAATAGCCTTCTCATACCGCAATTTCAAACATGATTTTGAAAAGTCGAGTCATAAACGTATACATTTTAAGTGGACTAGCTGGGGACGTGTTATCATTATGCACTCCTTGTGCAAGGACATCAGTTTTGTTAAGGAAACAGCTGTTGCGGGGCACACATGCTTACACTTGCATGCCGTCACCGCTATGAGGTGCTTGTACCAACGCTGCTCACTATAACGAGGCCACAAGGTATAACTGTCGCGTCCACATCTCTCGGAGGCCTCACATGTGCTGTCCACCTCAGTGATCTGTGACTGCAGACCATGCATCATGTGAATTCTGCTTTTTCCTTCATTTGTTTTTCTCTTGTGACACGTGTATCCGTATACATGTGATAACCCAATCGCAAAATCATTGTTTATTTTGCATATAATGTAAAAGCTATTCATTTCGGATTTCACGGGACACCGAAATTTGTCCGAATTAACTGAATGCTGAATTATCAAAAGTATAAAAAAACAATAAGTGTATGCTACGTCAATGTACTTTCATGTTCTCGATGAATATGTAAATCCAGTTATTCTTCAGCATAGCGGCAGCGCAAAAGCCTAAATTTTATTTATTTGAGGCTTCATTAACGTTTTGAACACGGATCGATTGGCCCCCCATGTCTTGATTCGAAACGCTTTCTGAACCGATAACTTATTACGTAAGGACAACGCAATCGTGATTGACGAACACGCCTTTCGGAAAGTCCATGGCCGCTTCGGCTGTCTACGAACGTTGTTTTCGTTCCTTTCCATTGCGCTTTCGCCGTACGTCGTCGCCGGTGTCGGAGTGCTCAGAGGACCATCCGAATTAAACGACTATCCTAACCAACGAGTGTAGAGTTAGCGACACTGTAACGCTAGGTGTTGATATGCATCTGTAAAGCTCACGAATTTAACACGCATTGACTAGCAGGTGCTTTGGAAATGACCTTCTTGGCATGCAAACAACTCTACACATCTTCGCGCTCCTGAACGTAGGTGTCGCCCTCCTGCCGTTCATCGAAGAACCGAGGCTTCTCGACGCAGTCAGAGCAGTGTACCCGCTCCTGGACAATGAACAAGGTACTTACATGGCTGTTCGATTTCACGAAGCGCGAATATAATTTGCTAATGATACGAATTGTGGACGCAGCAAAGAAGTCCCGAAAGCATCTGTAAAATGTCTTGATCCGAGGCACTGTCACACTGGTTGACGCGGTCTTTCGTCAACCTTATTCGTTGCTTTAATTGGATCTCGGCGTTTTTGCGTACGTTATCAAGGTTAGAAAAAAACGTATTAGCCGAGTTTACCTTCGTCTCAAAGGAATCACAAAATATTTCATAGCTATTTCTTAGTTTAAATGCAGTTCGCCTCTGTGGATCAATTGCTAGGGTGCTCGGCTGCTGACTCGAAGGTCGTGAGTTCGATCCCGGCGGTGGTTGCATTTTGATAGATGCGAAATGGTTGAGGCCCTTGTTGCTGTGCGATGTCAGTGTACATTAAAGAGCACCCGATGGTCAATATTTACGGAGGAGTCTTCCATATCATTTCGTGGTTTTCTGATGTAGAACACTATACATGTGACTATTATTACTATAAATGCACGATCAAGGCAAGTTGTTTATGGCTGCTACTTCATATCTTCAATGATTTATTCTTCATGCTTGCTCAAATTTCTGCAAAAAAAGTCGAAATCATGCCAGTATGAACTACACTGAGGACGTTGGAAACAAAAGGGCATTCAACAGCTTTTTCCATGATTTTGGATAAACTAGGGTCTCTTTTTTAGGAATTTAATCTCTGAACCTAATCCTGATGCGACGTTGCACACCCAGCAGGGAAGCAGGTGTCCACTCTGCATACAATGTTCAGTACGACATGGCATGCGAAATCTATCACCTTAACCCCGTCATGTCATGACGGATCCGGTCTCTAAAGATAATATTGGCTTCTATCTACTCTTTCGAGTCGAAATCATGCCAGTATGAACTACACTGAGGACGTTGGAAACAAAACTACGTGTGTTAGCCCTAAGTCCTGTGTTTAGAAAAACTGGAGAACGATTTAGAGTACTTGGTACTCTACTTGAACAAAATGTAAGGATTTGGATAAGCTTTCCCCTGTTGCTTCAATTATCTAGTACTGTACATTACATTCCTTTAGCCTGCCTAACATTCCGCCTACCAACTTACTTCTCGCAGCCCTCAGAAACTCCGAGGGTGACAACATGTTGTACCTCCGCAGAGGCCAGGCAGCCTACGACTTGTTCGCCTCAGCTTACGAGATTTGCGACGACTACGACGAGGTAAAACGCACCATATCTCATGTGCAGTAAGATATCACTTGAACGCCAGTTAAGCGAACTATTCAGATATGTGAATTTTTGTTTAATGTCCCGCTGAAGTGACATTGGAACCAACGCTGATGTATTTCGATATACGAAGCCAGTGTAGAGCGCATTTATGCCCTATACGGTTATATTTTGCGACACCATGCAATGCCTCCCATGTCTCATTGATCATAAGTTGTCTATAAGACTGGGTACAGACGTTATTGTGTTTGTGTTTGCAATTTGTGTTTGTAAATTGTAACACAAGTTGCGTGTTACAATTGGAAGTTGCGTGCAGCAAAGAAAAATGGTTATTATTCCAATTTCGTACAGAATTGCCAATACGCCTACTTTTTACCATTGACAACAATTCCCTCCCCCCCCCCCCTCATTGGCTGAGGGGCCACAGCTGTGTCGGCTTTCAAGGTGCATATAAAAAAGACGAGCCATATTTAGAAATAACATTGAAAAGAAAAAGATGCACACAGTTGCTATTTTCTTTGTTGTGCTGCGTTTTGAAAACGATGTCGCCTATGCCCCTCGCGTTGAAATATGCGCCACTATTTCTACAGAAAAGATTGCAGGGAGCATCCTACCTTGGCAAGAAATAGAAAAAAAGAAACAGTAATCCTTATAGAGAGGAAGCACCAAGCATTTCAGCAAAAGAAGCTTTGATGTAATATGCAAAAATGTACTCTTTCGCCGCCCAGCGGAGGGCTGTGCTGGAGAAGATTTTTGAGAGCCTGCACACAGTGACTCAATTCATGACCACTGCCGTCCACTATATGCGTTCAAGTGCAGCCGAAAACTAGTAAATTCTTCGAAACATAGGAAATACGCAGAAAATAAATTCCAATATGCTCATTGCAAATAAAATGGCTGGAAATCCATTTCGACAACTGATGTTTTCTTCAGCTCCTGATAGCAAGTTTTCGCCGCAGCAAACTTTCACAGTTAGTTCTACTGAAGTTTCGCTGCATTAGTCGTGTGCTGTAGGAGCGTCAAAGGGACAAGAATGGTGGATCCACAACGATCCGAGCAATGCTCAGCAGCGGTGTCACCCGGTGCTGCAACGTCTCCCGTGAGCTCCTGGCGTCGTGCCTTGAGCTGCAGCTCCTGTCAACTAGCACTACATCCAACTTCAGCATTTCTCAACAGAACTATGAGTCACCATAGTGCGGTTTCACATTCACTTGTTTATTTATTTATTTATTTATTTATTTATTTCTCTATTTATTTATTTATTTTGTTTATTTCCACGGTGGAAGTGAAACTACCAATTGGTTGCGATCGTGGCGTGAGGGCGCGCTCACGCACTTAGCATCGTGCCTATAAGGACGGCTCCAGAGCCGGAACGTGAGGTCAAGCGTTCACATCGATGCGGCAAGGAAGTATGGCAATAGAAAATCACAAGTGACTTCAAAAATAGACAAGTTACTTCGGTAACAGACCCGACTGCAATATCAGAAACTGATGATTATGGAAAAGCCCATGATTGAGAAGGCATCAGTTCTATAAAAAAAAAACGGTCCACATAGTATCCGAGTCACCAGCGCAACATTTGAAGGCCGCATTTACCGGCGTCGAATTTTTGCGCACTACAAACTCTGGCAATGAAATCTAACTCATAAACCTAATAAAAGAAAAAAAATATGGTTGGTGGGAAACGGGACGTTAGGTGTCTTACACAAGCTCATCTTACGTTATAGTTTTGTGAGAATTGTCTCGCGAGAAAGAACTACTTTTAAACTATACTTACGTTATAGTTTTGTGAGAATTGTCTCGCGAAAAAGAACTACTTTTAAACTATGCAGGAGTTCGACCTCGATCCTGATTGTTTCATGGGGATTGGAGGGAAATTCCTGTTAAGCAGGAAAGCAGTTCCTGAGGGAAGGTAAGCAGCTTTCTGTTAATTATTTGTACATTTCAGAAGTTTTGTTATTATCGACCGCAAAGGAAGGCTATAGCTGCTGCTTAATTATTGTTTTTCTTGTTCGGGGCCACCGAGTCACTAACCACTCACTGGCGCAATGGGATCTTGAACCATAGTTAGGTTATTATTTCTCGAAAAGCAGATACCGAGTCTAAATTTACTTAACCTAACGACATTCTAAATAAACTCAAACTGATAGTTAACTACATGATGCTATACCTAAAAAATGAACAAAGAGAAATAGCTTGGGCTTTTCAATGTTAATCAGATTAGAGGCTTCCGAAAGCTTTTTGTAAAGCTGTTCTCGCTTACATAGTTTTTCCTGCTTGCGCTACACTGCGGGCAACCTGTAGAGAGTAATGTGTAAAAGGGCAAGAGGGAGCCACAATGTAATTCATACACTGATTGAAGCAAGAAAATATGCATCGGTTCCCAGCCACGGGGAACAACTCGATATCCTTGTTCAAGAAATGATCGGTGCGTCAACCGAAGCATTAAGATGCACAGGAATGCTAGAGTGACGGTGTTTCGTAAGTTCATAAAAAGCGCCTATACATAAAAAGCAAAGTACAGGAGTGATGAATATTCATTTTTTATAAACGAGCTTATAAAAAGTGCGAGCAGTATTTAGAAATAACATTAAAAAGGCCAAATGCGCACAGTTGCTATTTTGTTTCTTCTGCTCCCCAGCAACTTGTTGTCCATGGTGGATGGGGTCAGCAACGTCCAGGACAGTGTGGTCTTGTGGTGAGCATTTGTTCTGTCATTCAAGAAGCAGTCTAAGAATGGAAAATAATTTGATTGAGCTGGTCGTCCTACTTGACTTTTTATTGTAAAAAATAAGCTTACAGGGAGCGTTTATACGCGTATACGATGAAGTGATATTTCGTTGTGTATTCTCGCTTCCATTTAGTGTCCGCCATCGTACGAGCCAATGAGGTGAGCTGAATTCATCGTCTAAGCACAACGAGGTAAGTCGCACCTTGGAGCCTCTTTAAATAGCCTGCAAAACCCGAACGACTCCTTATGCATTTGCCTGGGACGGCTATAGTAGGCAAAAGCCAGCCATATTTGTTTCTTCTCACTCGGTTGTATTTGAATGTATACGTTGTTAACTGCCCGCCACTCTGTCATTTAGGCAGGAGTGTGAGCGCGGAAATACGCAAGTTTGCGATCGCCTATGACGGCAACCAGTTCGCGGTCGTCGCTAAACTAAACCATCTCAATCAAACAGATATACATGCTGCACGTACATCTGTGGAACACTAGTGGTATAGTTTTTCTACCAAAATGATAACGAAATGTTTCCGCAACATAGAGCTCGAGAAACTCACTTGAAAGCGCTAACATATATACTGGATGCATGGTATGAAAAAAAAAATCGCTGCTTATCCACAAACTGAATGATGACGACTGGGACAAAGTGACGACAGTCCGTCCGTTCGTGCGTTCGTCCGCACGTTCGTCCGTCCTTCCGTGCGTCCATCCGTTCGTCCGTGCGTCCGTCCATGCATCTGTCTGTTTGTCCGTCCGTCCATCTGTCCGTATGTTTGTCTGTTTGTCCGCCCGTGCGTCCATCTAGTGGACACTCCAACTACCGTCATCTCGCATCTTTTCATCATATACTCATCAGATAGAAATACCGCCATGCAGCGGACATTCCAAGGACTAAACGAGAGGTCATACATTGGCGGACGCACGACCTACAGCATAACGAGCTTTCCCCCTAAAGAGTACTTAATACAACTGTAAGAGTATTTTCAAGCGTTTCCAGTTCGTCTGGTAGCTCTTACATACCTAGAAATGCATTACACAGGCTTTGGATCAGTTTTTTTTTTCTTATATATAGTCACATCACCCATTTTCAAGAAACACGCACTCAATATTGCGTCTCACGACAAAGTGTCTATAAAAAGCCTTTAATGCGCTATTTTGTTACAGATGAACTGAGCAGGAGTCTTCTTTTGTTTCATAACATATACTGATGCAGGGCGCACTACACCAGCTATTCGGAGGACTTGCTCGCCGCCTAGTGCCATCACCACCTACGGATGTCACAAGATGCCTCATAACGAAGCAATGAGACACGGTCGCTGTCCTCTCGAATCAACATTGCTCGTCGTGACAGTGTGAAATCGGCCCACTCTTACTGCCTGGTTTGAAAGCGCTAATAAACATCCATTGATCCGACACGATAGAGTTGAATCAATATTATTTTTTTTCATCCTATTGTCACTGTTCGTTCTGTCGAATAAAGTAACCGAGAACTCTGGTAGAATAATGCAATAATGACGGTAATAATCAGTATTACTGAGAATGAGCTGGTGTGTACCACGCAGTACTTGCCACATGTACAATAAAACACATTGGTGTCATAACTTATTTCTATTTAACTCGTCAAGGCTTCTTTATTTGCAAACTTCTTCACCACATGTTGACATCCTTCCACAAGGGGACATTGCCAGGGGCCGACGGTTGGCTAAGAATTGGCAACCAGTCGGTGACCAGTTTAGTAAGTGACACAACCGAAATAAGTGGTTGGCCCATGGCTGGCCATTGACCAGGTCGACAATAGGTCAGCCAGCGTGCTTGTCCCGACGTCGTAGTGGCCCGACGTCGTAGTGGCTCAAGTGGCCCGAGCTTCCGCCAAGGCCACTTGAGCTTGGTCAGCACTAAAGCGGTTCGGTGTACTTCAAAGAGAGGAGAGAAAGTTACTAGAAGACATAATTGAATTGGCCGATCAATTCTTGGAAGCACAAGGTGGCACAAATTTGGCCAAGGTTAAGGAGGAGTGTCCCGAAGATTCGAAGAAATCGGCACCTGAAGAAAGGAAGCATGCTCCGGAGAGTGTTACGCGATGGTTTCTTTGTAACCGAGAGGTTCATTAAGCTAACAGTTGTCGAACCAACTTTATGCGTCCCAGTGTAACAAAATGTTTTAAATGTAGTCAGCCTGGGCACAATGCATGTCGCAACGAAGCGAGTAAAACCCACCAAGTAGCCTGTGTGCATGCGCCATCAAAAGATGATGATGATGATGATGAGGAGGAGGAGGAGGAGGAGGAGGAGGAGGAGGAGGAGGAGGAGGAGGAGGAGGACGACGTCAGCGACGGATTTGTGGAGTTGGAAATTGGGAAGAAACTTCCTATTGTGGGTGCTGTAATGACAACACGTCCAACAGGTGTGACGAAGGGAATGCCCACGCTGCCTGGGAAAGTTGCGGGCAAGAAGATTAAGAGACACCAGAAGCCCCACTGTTATCATGCGGAGGAATTGTTGGTGTGGTAAAGCGAGTTAACTAAGCTGGTTTGCCTAATTGAAGGTTTGGTTCGGATGCTTTCTGGAGCTGAGATTGACGTTGAAACACCGTACTTCAGCGGGAAGGTTTCTGCCCTGTGTATGACAATTCCATGTACGACCTCATCATCGGAAACATCGACGGAGCGCGAGGGCCGAACGATCCAGAACGTTTGGTGGAAGACCCGAAGATGGGGCCCTCGTCGACACAGAGACTGCAAGATACAGTGGAGGAGCATCCCGTGACGGATTTCACCTGACCTCAAGATGAAGCCGTGATGCAAAGGAAAGGCAGTCATGAGGTCACCGTGACGGACGAGAAAACGTGCCACAAAAGTGAGACTGCAGAAAAACGACCGCCGACTACCAACCGTGAAAAGGTGACGAAGTCAGTCGGTCGAACTCAAGGCCTTGCCGTGCACGAGCCGGCTGGTGAATAACCAGCGAAGACCGGTTGAACGTGACCTCAACTTAACAGTGTCAAAAGTGTCAATGATGTAGAGACGCCTCCTCGGGTATACTGTCGCTTGAAACGGCTCGCCAGATCAGAAAGAAGAAAAATAAGAAGCGATCGAGCGAGCAGCGATAGAGAGGGCGCAAGCGAGACGTGAAACTTACAGGATAGGTATTGAGGTTAAATTTGAGTTTGTCTGGCAGTGTTGAACCTCAATGTGTTGTGTCATTGTTATCCTGTGTCACTAGTGTACGACGAGTGAGTTAGTGTCTGTTGCGGTGACGTGACGTCATTTATAAGATTGTAATGTGTCGTAAAGGCAGACCCTTGTAAGTTCGTATTGTTTGAAGTTCCGGCACCTGCGGCTCACGGATGCCTGGGAGTTATGGAGTGTTGTACTCATGTACCACTGGTTATATTGTATTATGTGTTGGGAAATTGAATTGCAATGTGATATTGTATTGAGTGTGCTATTGAGAATGTTATGAGCCATGAGCGATGGCCTGAGTTAAGGACTCTGTGTGTGGGACTTCTGTAAGGTAGCTGTTGGTTTGCACTCACCTGCGTGGTTTTGAATATTGTCACGATGAATCACAAGTACCGGGGGTATATTAAACCACTGCGTAGCAAGCTAAGACGATGCATCAGTCGTGGCTGGCTCACGAGCAGAGAAGAAGTACGCGATCTTCTTTTTTTCTCCAGATCGAGAGCCGCTCTTGCAGTCGACCCACTGAGTGTGGGTGGTATTATCCCCCCTTTTGAAAATAACAAAAGTCCCAAAAGAGGGAAAGAAAAGTACATAGCAGCACCCCGATATTACAACATAGGCACGTGAAATTGGAAATTCGGATAAAGTAAAAGAAGAAATTAAAGAGCATGCCAATATAGGAAAAGTCAATGAACGAAGAAGCAAGTTCACAAAAAAAATAAATAAATAACACAAAGAACGGTGTACGGTAAAGAAAACGTTAGGAACAACGCGCAATAAATTTATTTATTTATTTATTTATTTATTTATTTATTTATTTATTTATTTTCCTAATACTGTTAGCCTTTCGGCTGTTACAGGGGTGGGACATACTAAGAATGACAAACATCAATACATTCAAATCATACAGCAATTTAAACAGCAACACTTGAACTTGGAAATGTTACATGACATACATTGGAAACATCGGCATTGATGCTGAAGGAAAAACAGTGCAGTCGTAGTAAGCATACAAATGAATTGCAATAAATTAACATAGTAGACCACGCTTACAGAAAAATATCTTTGAGCCCTTCCTCAAATTTTTCCAGGGAATCACAATGAACCGGTGGTAATGGCAAAGCATTCCACTGACGAATTGTTTTGTAAAAAATGAATTCGCATATACATTGACACGCTGTTGTGGCACTTCGTATGTGTAATCGTTTACACTTCTTAGGTTTCTTCCGCGGCGTGGCGTTAAGTATTTTGTTGTCTTTATGTTTAATTTATTTTTTGACAATAAAAACAAGAACTTCATCCTTGCCAATTGCCGTCGTTCAGCTAAAGTGGGCAGTTGAAGAGAGCGTAGCATTTATGTTACTGACTCAGTCGAGGAGTACTTTTAAAGAATAAACCTGGCAGCTCGCCTTTGTACTCTTTCTAGCATATTAATGAGGCCGATTTCCGAGGGATCCCACACAATGCTGGTATATTCCAATGTTGGCCGAATATACGTAAGAATATGCTGCTAGCTTAACGGGAGTCGTAGCAAGTCTTAATTTCCTTCGCAAGTACCATAGTTTTCCCTCCGCCACCACACAAACGTTTTCCAAATGGGTCCTCCAATTTAGATTACTGGATATTGTTACACCTAAATATTTATTTCATGGACGGTAGACAGGCGGGTAGAACATAGA
The DNA here is from genome assembly GCF_013339725.1 of Rhipicephalus microplus. Classification (NCBI taxonomy): domain Eukaryota; kingdom Metazoa; phylum Arthropoda; class Arachnida; order Ixodida; family Ixodidae; genus Rhipicephalus; species Rhipicephalus microplus. The sequence continues at coordinate 120,523,146 of NC_051165.1, forward strand.
GTGTAATTGGAATAGAAGACACGCTTACTTTTGTTTGTGACGCGCAAGCAACTGTTTTAGTTTGATTTATTTCCATTTTACTTTCAGTGCACCAATTACTGACAGCATCAAGAATATCATTAAACGTTTTGGTCAGCTTCACTGTGTATTTCTTTATAAATTAGGCAGTCGTCTGCAAAAAGTCGCACTGTAGTACTTCTATCTATGCCGCATGGAATGTCACTTATGTAAGTTAAGAATAATATCGGTCATAAACTGATTCTTGCTGTACACCTGAGGTAACGCTTAATAACTCAGATTTGAAGCCGCTTATTTCTACATATTGTGTTCTGCCTGTCAGGTACGCACTTATCCACTGTATTATGTTATAATTATGCCTAGGTGTGCTAACTTATTAAACTCCCTGTGGGGAACCTTGGTCAAAGGCTTTGGAGAAGTCGAGACATATTGCGTCAATCTGAACACTATTATTTAAGGCACGCGTGAAGTCATCGACTGTTTCTATTAATATTGGGTTACAGTGGATAAATTCTGGCCGAAAACCATGCTGATTCGGAAAAAATGTGTTTGTGTGCCCTCAAGATACGTATACCATAGCTTTGGATACAATATGCTCTAAAAGCTTGCAACATACACAGGTGAGGGAAATTGGACGGTAATTTTCCTTTTGTTGGTCTCCACCCTTATGCGTTGGCACGACCTTCGCCACAAGCCAGTCGTCTGGGACACGCTTTTGCTCTATTGAGGCATTATATATTATGTATAAATAGTGCGCAACCCATTCCGCATACCTTCGCAGTAAATCATTGGTATGCCATCTTGGCCGATGGACCATATGGCGACCAGATGGCATGTGCGGCGCATGAAAGCATAAATGCTTTCATGCACAGCACATGAACGACGTCCGGCCTCGGTCGTGTCCCGCTCCGTGCATGCGGTGTTGAGTCCGGAAACACTTCGTAGTTCACGTCACTGACGCGGCGTAACACTTTATGTGGGCCAAAGTACCGGCTCAGTAACTTTCACTAAGGCCCACGGCGGCGTACGGGCGTCCACACCCCAAACTTGTTCTCCGGGTTGTAAAACACTTCTCTGTGGCAGATGTTATAGCGCCGTGCGTCTGCCTGCTGTTGCTGGCCGATGTGTAGTCGCGCGAGCTGCCGGGTTTCCTGAGCACGCTCCGTGAATTCTTCGGCGTCAGTGCCAACTCATCTTCATCTTGACACGGAAGCATAGAGTTCAGCATGGTCTGCACTTCGCAGCCGTACAGAAGCTGAAAGTGCGTGAATCGCGTGGTCTCTTGCACGGCGGTATTATATACGCGAAGGTCACTAAGGTTTGATTGATATGTTTTGATTGATATGTGGGTTTAACGTCCCAAAACCACCATTTGATTATGAGAGACGCCGTAGTGGAGGGCTCCGGAAATTTTGACCACCTGGGGTTCTTTAACGTGCACCCAATCTGAGTACACGGGCCTACAACATTTCCGCCTCCATCGGAAATGCAGCCGCCACAGCCGGTAGGTAAGACCCGTCCCATGTTCTGTGCTGTACGTCGATGTACATTGAGATCATGTCTGCGAGGGTCTTATACAGTCGCTCGGTAAGTCCCTTGGTTCGCGGCTGGTACGCACTTGTCTTTCGGTGCCTGGTGTTGCTTTGTTTTAAAACTTCGTCCATAAGCTGCGCCGTGAATGCCGTCCCTCTGTCCGTTATTATACTGGAAGGAGCAGCGTGTCGTAACACGATAAGGCGCATGAAAAATTGTGCTACCTCAGAAGCCGTGGCTCGTGGGATCGCCTCTGTCTCAGCGTTGCATGTCAAATAGTCGGTCGCGACGATCACCCATTTGTTGCTGTTCCGCAGATAGGGGGAATGGCCCGAGAGTGTCCATGCCGACTTGGTTGAACGACGTGCAGGTGCTTCAGTGGGCTGAAGCAACAGACGGTTGCTTTCGGCGCTGACATTCCTGAGAGCTCTTGACGTACTTCTTGACGCTTGCCGAAAGTCCTGGCCAATAGTACCTATCGCTCACATCTGGCAAGTGTCCGTGAGTATCCCAGATGACCGGATGTGGGTTCGTCATGGCAAGCGAAGAGGACGTCATCTCCCATGTCTCAAGGACCACCAGGAGGTAAGCACGTTTGTTCGAACGAGCGTTCTTCTTGTACATAACACTGTCTCGAAGGCAGAACGACGTCAACGAGCGGAATAAATGACATGTATAATTGTGCCCTGGCCCTCTAAATGATCGATGATTGGACGAATCTCTGCGTCATCTCGCTGCCGTTACTCAAGTCTGAAGAGCTAATGGCGCCCAGGAAGCATTCGTCTTGCTCTTCTTCCTGGACTGATGACATGAAGGGGTGCGCGTGACAGTGTGTCAGCGTCTTCATGCTTACGGCCGGACTTATGGACGATGGTGACGTCAAATTTCTGCAGCAGCAAGCTCCACCGTGCTAGCCGTCCTGAGGGTCGCGCAGGCTTGCCAACCAGCAGAGGGACTGGTGGTTCCGTCACTACCTTGAATGGACGACCATAAAGGTATCGGGCGAAACTTGGTGATTGCCCACACGACTGCGAGGCACTCTTTCTCCGTAGTGGAAATAATTCGCCTCGGCACGGGATAGAGAGCGGCTGGCGTAGGCTATCACCCTTTCGATGTCGTCTTGACGCTGAACGAGCACTGCACCAAGCCCAACGTTACTAGCGTCAGTATGGACCTCCGTGTCAGCATCATCGTCGAAATGAGCGAGAACGGGTGCTGATTGCATGCGCTGTCGCAGTTCATCAAAAGCTGCTTGTTGCTCGTTTTCCCAGACAAACGGCGTGTCGTCCCTTGTGAGGTGAGTCAGAGGTCCTGCTATCTGAGAAAAGCCGTGAATGAACCGGCGATGTAGGCGCACAAACCAAGGAAGCGCCGGACGGCTCTTCTTATCGACAGGAGCTGGTAATTCAGGCAACAGCGGCAAGCTGTCCGGATCGGGCCGGACTCCTTCGGCACTAACTACATGTCCAAGAAATTTTAGTTCTTCATAGCCGAAGTGGCACTTCTGTGGCTTTAGTGTGAGGTCCGCCGATCGCATAGCCTCCAGCACGCTGCGCAGGCGGTTGAAGGCACTGCTCGAACGTGGACAGAGAAGACCACTACCTCATCAAGGTAGACAAGACAAGTCTGCCACTTGAGCCCTGTGAGGACAGTGTCCCTCATTCACTGGAAAGTTGCCGGCGCTGAACACAAGCCGAAAAAGAGCACTCGAAATTGTATATAGGCCGTCTGGAGTCACGAAGGCTGTCTTCTCGCGGTCTCGCTTATCTACCTCGATTTGCCAGTACCCGCTTTTGAGATCGAGAGAAGCAAATAATGGGCACGACGAAGTCTATCCAACGAATCATCGATACGCGGCAGCGGACACACATCCTTTTGGTCACGTTGTTAAGCTTTCGGTAGTCGACGCAGAAGCGTAGTGACCCGTCCTTCTTTTTGACAAGCACGACTGGAGATGACCACGGGCTGTTGGATAGTTCGATAACGCCATCGTCAAGCACCTCGCGCACTTGCGTACGTATTGCTTCACGTTCTTTAACCGACACGCGGTAGGGGTGCTGGTGTATCGGGCGTGCATCCTCGTACGTGATGATCCTATGTTGTGTGATGGACGTCTGGCGGATCTTTGAGCTACTTGCGAAGCAAGACCTGAACTCGAACAAGAGCGCTCGCAGCGCAGTCTGGTTATCGGTGGACAGATCAGGATTGATTGTCAATATTACTCATTGACGTGTCTGCGGTATTCATTAGTTCTGACGTGAGACAGTTGGTGACGTTTGCTACTTGGTCGGCAAACGCTATCGAAGTGCCACGAAAAAGATGTCCATGCTCGTTGCTAAAGTTGGTAACGAGCAATTCAGACCAGCCATCACGAAGGTGTATTGCACTTCTAGCTACACAGATGCCTTGCTGCAGGAGGTGTTCTAAATTTGTCTCGGCCACCACATCGCCATCGCTCAAACCACAGCATGTTACGTCGACTGGAACACTTGCCCGTGGAGGAAGCGTCACGCTCTGTTCAGAGATATGGAGTACGTCGACACGCCTTCCGTCATCCAGCACGTTGATTGCTCGCTGGGCTGAGAACGTGACGCGGCGCTCTCGCAGATCAATAATAGCTAAATTTTCCAGTATAAAGTCAACTCCCAGAATGACGTCACAGGAGCATTTACGTAGAACAAGGCAGCTTGCTACGAATGTATACCCTTGAATCTACTCTAGATGTTCAGGCACCCAGTGGAGTAACAACATGGCCATTGGCTGTCCGAATCTGCGAGTTATGCCATGGTGTGACTACTTCTTTAGCTGCGTTGTCAGTTTCCCGCTCAGTATAGAATAGTCTGCGCTGGTGTCCACTAACGCATTAACTGCACAACCACCAATTGTCACTGCTATGTCGAATGATAGCCGGCTATCCTTTGCAGCAGCAGGTGATGTCGGACCAGTTTCTGTACGGTTCTGCGTATATAGGAGGTTTTCAGCGCTTCGACGTTCTGCCACCCCGCCCCAGAGGTAGGTTCGGCTAGTTGTCCCAGGGGGGGGGGGGGCTGGGAGATTGTGCGGTAGAATACCGCTGGGGCGTTAATGTAGATCGCCTCGGTGATGGTAAGCTGCGACTGGCACCCGGCAGGTGGTGGTGCATGCTGCTGGGAGAAGTAGTTTTCGGTGTCGCGTGGTCTCTGGCCGTAACGGGTTGGCGGCGAGTACGCAGAGAAGCCGCGAAGCCAAGACGGCGATATGGGCACTGGCGGTACAAGTGATCGGCTTCTCCACAGTGAAAGCATAGAGGCCGGTGATCGGGTGTGCGCCAAACATCAGACTTCCGAAAAGACGAGTGCCGATTGCGATGTACTGGACCGGTTGCACCGAACGGTGGGCAACAGAAGCGCCACGGACAAAGGGCAAGGGCGGTGGCGTGTACGTGCCTTCGTAATACGGTATGTGCTTGCGCTGACTCGAGTGAAACAGCAGGGACAGGATGAACGAACGGCCGCGATGCAGCCGGGCGTTTCAAGGCTTCCACGGCGCTATTCAGCAGGAGCTGGCGCAGCTGTATCAAGTGGCAAGGTGTCCCGGAGGGCCTGGTGCAGCTCATCCTTCATCACAGTTGCAATAGAGTTAACCGTAGGATGAGGTGTTACACCAGCCTTTTGCAACTCTCACTTACTATATTACGGATGCGTTCACGCAGAGAGTCATTGCTGGTTCCAGCGGCGGTGAAAATGTCAGCAGTGGACACGCCTCTGACTTGCCTGTCGTATTTGTTGGATCGCTGCTGCAGCATTTGTTTTTCATTGTCCACGGCTTCGGACAATACTCTGCGGCCGTCTTCGGGGGGCCACTCTTGCAGTCGACCCACTACCTGTGGGTGGCAATATTATGAGATAATACTCCTAAAGTTGGGGGCAGTACCACAAACGAGCACTCAAGAAAGCGTGCGTCTCCGAACTCTAGCGCCGGGCGCCGTTCGGACGCAGCGGTAGCCAGCCTAAGAAGAAAACAAGCATCAAAGGACTCCTCGGGTAGACCTCGGGTGCGCTGCTTCTGCCCCTCGAAAGCGTCGTCGGTAGCGACCAACCTCCTCACACCTATCACCGATCGAAACCAAGAATTGATTGATTGATTGATTGATTGATTGATTGATTGATTGATTGATTGATTGATTGATTGATTGATTGATTGATTGATTGATTGATTGATTGATATGTGGGGTTTAACGTTCCAAAACCACCATATGATTATGAGAGACGCCGTAGTGGAGGGCTCCGGAAATTTTGACCACCTGGGGTTCTTCAACGTGCACCCAAATCTGAGCACACGGGCCTATAACATTTCCGCCTCCATCGGAAATGCAGCCGCCGCAGCCGGGATACGAACCCGCGACCTGCGGGTCAGCAGCCGAGTACCTTAGCCACTAGACCACCGCGGCGGGTCTCGAAACCAAGAAGCTTCGAGAAGGAAGGCGTGAGTCACTCCCTCGCTGCGTCACGTGTGGCTGAGAGTTCTAAAAAATTCTCGCTCCTTCTGCATAGGCTGTGAAGCGCACCGATGATGTTTTCCGTAAACCAGGGCGAACGTACATAAGCGAGCAGCGGATTGTGGTGATCTGGAGATGAAGAAAGTTATGCGCCAGCGTGCGTAGAGAAGGAGATGAGAGTTTGCCGCCGTTGAAGTGCTTGTTCTACAGTGATCAAGTAGATGAGATGAAGGAGTTTTCCACCTGCGGGTGAAGGCTTGTGTTACAAGCAGGAGAAACGTGTGTACTTACCGCCAGTGGGTGTAGACGTGTTCTGCAGTCGCAGCGCGTGAGTGGCCGACGTGTTAACAGGTGAAGAATCTTTGATATTGAAGAGTGGACATTTCACGACGCGAGGTTTCCTGAAAGAGAGAGTTCGAGTAGCGGAACTACAACCAGAGCTGAACTTTGAGTGAGTGTTTCCTTGAAGAGAAGCATACATGCTTTCTTCCAAGAACTTTCGACCAAGCTCATTTGACGGAATTTTTAGTCTATAGGTCTCTTGGTTGGTTAATGCATGAGATTGCATTGTAGCGTGTGTTGTTAACTGTGTCCGTTGTTTTGGGTGTACCTGATTGTATTGTACAGCCCGTTGTTTGATTCGTGACGTATTGTATTGGATTATTGCTGATTGTGCCTATTTGTGTGTTGTTCTGCCGTATTTGAGGATACGGCAGAACTCTCGGCCCTGACTCGTTCTTTGGACCACAACCAGCATTCGCTGGCGTGCCAAATAGGACCAAATATAAATTGCCCGTGCTTTCGTGGTGCGACTCGGGGGGCCGATACGTACGCCCTTAGAATCGACCCGATGATTGCCTCCCTAATTAACGGGACTAGTGACAGAGAGTATGCTCCGAGACAGCGTGTAACCCTTGGGCCTCCCGGAGCTGAGGTGCCATCTGTGCATGACAGCGATACGCTAAAAGCTTCTATTCGAAGTTGCGCCATGCCTACGCCATCGTCTTGGCCTCGTGCAGCCGGCAACTGTGTGCTCCTGTGGAACCGGACGTGCTGTGGTCCGTTCTGGCCAATGGCGTCATCACCACAGCAGAGATCAGCGTTTCTAGTTATGCGCGATTTCGAGCACTACCTGACACCTGCCACGCCTACCGCAAGATTATGCCGTACTTTCCAGAGAGCACCTGGACAGGAACTGAGAACCCACCTGGCTTCGACGCGGATCTTGGCGCTCGTCGGATGACCTGCAAGTATGCAGTCTAGAAGCTCTGGAAAAGCGCCCTGGAGAAACTGAGGACGCTTCTGATGTTGAAGTGCTGCATGGCGACGCCCGTGAGGCCTCACGCCAGGGCGGTTGCACTCGAGGTCTACTTGCTCGAGTTGGACTGGTCGGCGCAAGACGGTTCCATCGCGTCCTGCTCTGACAAGCCCGAAATGCAGGAAGTCGTAACGACGCTACGTGAGCGAGGCATCGTCGCAGCTTGCAGCTTAGCCAGAAAAAATAAATGCCACGAATCTTCGGGCTGAATTTCAAGCGTTTCTGACGCAGTGTCAGAAACTGATGACGAGGCTAAAAGGTGACGCCCTATTGGACAGTGTTCATGGGAAGACGCTGGGTCTTATGTCCACTGTGGCCTCCCATCGGGACTTGAGAGGGTAGCTCCAAAGGTCCGTGGAGGCCACCCTAAGGCTCGAGGACGTCGAGTCCACGCGGACGTTCGTCCTGGTCGCGACCATGACTGACATACCCACCCTACGACGCTACAGCTGGGACGTTGTAGTGTTTTGCGACTTGCCTTTCGGGGAAAAGGTGAACCAGGCTGTCGCCCTTGCTACAGAACCACAATGAAAGATATGAAAGAAAGCCTTAGGAATGCATTGCGACTTGAACAATCTTCTTTTGCATGTGAACCAGTGATGTATCGAATGGTTGTCGAGAAAAATAAACTCTGCACTGGAGCACGCTGAGCGTATCGCACGAGCAGCTCTCAACTAAATTTCCTCCGTACATGTGATAGCAAGTCATGTATGTTCTGAATTGTATGAATCTTTGTTCCCGCAGGTCGCGGGATCGAATTTTGGCTGTGGCGGCTGCATTTTCGATGGAGGCGGAAATGATGTAGGCCCGTGTGCTCAAATTTGGGTGCACTTTAAGGAACCCAGTGGTCGAAATTTCCGGAGCCCTCTACTACGGCGTCTCTCATAATCATATGGTGGTTTTGGACGTCAAACTCCACAAACCAATGAATCAATCAATCAATCAATCAATCTTTGTTCAACAACGTTTTAACCGTCAACGAGAAATCAACGTTATCGAGGAGATAGCCGTTCAATTCTAGAATTCTGCGAGCCGGTGTGTGTATCAGAATCGAAACTTATAGGGTATCGGGGCGTAAGGTGCAGCGCAATGGGGTTGCTTTTACTCACGGTTCGCAATGGGCACTCAGTTGTCACCACGTGATTGATCACGTTACGAAGGGAACGAAGCATCTTGTTTCGTTTCTATACGCCATTGAAATACAGCTGCAAAGCACTCGATTTCGTATGACGAGGTGGCCGAGAGGTTAAGGCGATGGACTGCTAATCCATTGGGCTCTGCCCGCGTGGGTTCGAATCCCATCCTCGTCGTTACTTATTTTTAACGTCTAATAGTCGCCGCCACAAACCACAAGGGAAACTGCGAATGGTCGGTCCTTCAACTTTTGTTCTCCCCGCTTCTCGCTTCCACTGTCCTAAAACCTGATGTGTTAGCAGATGGCCGGGTGTTATCCTGTACTTTTCAGCCCGCCCCCCTCTTTATTGCATTACGACAGCGTCAGGAGTAGAAACTGGATGCAAGACGTGCTTCTGTTCATGATGCGGGTACACAAACATCGCACGATGGGTTAACGCGCGCGCATGCTTTCAGACGTGTGTGGAGCGTTTTCACCATCACGTTGAACCATCACGAACCATCACGTTGTGGCGCTGGTCGCGTTTTCACAAGACTGTCTGTGTACGCGCGTTCTGCGAACCACTGAGGTCCGTGGTGCGGACAAGCGCAGGGTTTTCTATAAAGAGGGGAGGGGAGAACAAAGTGGTACGAGCATAGTTTCACCCGTTCTATCGCCCCCTCCCCTTTCCTACTCTTACCAACCTTGTACGACCGAGGCGCTATGAAGACTGTGTGCGAAGAAGAGGCATTAATGGGGAATGGGGGCCTTGTGCACGCCTGTGCACACAAGTGAATGATATTTTACGTTCATGGCGGAGATGAGAAGCATGAAGCAGTGAAGTGCGATAATGAAGGTAAAGAAGGACCGTGGAAGCAAAGCAGTGAAGAACGAGAGCGCTTACAAGAGCCATTATGCCTAGAAGGATGCTGAACGCACTTCATGGCAGCGCTTCGTAGCTTCATAGGCATTTTTGTTTTCATTGCGACGCGTCATACTATTCCTACAAAAGCATTGCTGCATTGATTGTGTATTTTCATATACGGTATTAACGAAACTACTCATAAGAAAACTAAATTGAAAGCCCGTTGTGCATCCCGTGAGCTGAAGGATGAGTTTACTTAGCGGTCCGGTTACAACTTACATAGTAATGCGTGGAAATAAGACTGTACATTTTTAAGCGTGAAGGAGCGCCCAAAGATTTGGGAAGGAGCCGCATGCGACACGGTTTCCACTCCCTATTACTCTATTTGCTCGAAGGCCGCAATGATAGTTTATAACATGTAGCTTACAGTCTCTTATATATACATCATCATCATAATCGGCCTGACTACGTCCACTGCATGACAAAGACCTCTCCCACGCTCCGCCAGTCAACTCGGTACTGTGCCTGCTGCTGCCATTTTATACCCGCAAACTTCTTAATCTCAGCTAACCTTCTGTCTCCCCCTACCCCGCTTGCCTTCTCTGGGAATCCAGTCAGTTACCCTTAACGACCAGCGGTTATCCTGTCTACGCGCTACATGCCCGGCCCATGTCCATTTCTTCTTCTTGATTTCAGCTATGATATCCTTAACCCCCGTTTGTTCCCTAATCCACTCTGCTCTCTTCTTGTGTCTTAAGGTTACACCTACCATTTTCCTTTCCATTGCTCGCTGCGTCGTCCTCAGTTTAAGCTGAACCCTCTTTGTAAGTCTCCAGGTCTCTACTCCGTAGCTAAGTATCGGCAAGATGCAGCTGTTATATACCTTCCTCTTGAGGGATAGTGGCAATCTACCAGTCATAATTTGAGAGTGCTTGCCAGATGTGTTCCACCCCATTCTCATTATTCTAGATACTTCAATCTCGTGGTTCGGCTCCGCGGTTATTACCTGTCCTAAGTAGACATATTATTTTACTACTTCTAGTGCACTATTACGTATCTCGAAGCGCTTTTTCCTTCCGAGGTTGTTGTACATTACTTTCGTTTTCTGCAGATTAATTTTAAGACCTGCCTTTCTGCACTGTTTGTCTAGCTCCGTAATCATGAGTTGCAATTCGTCCACTGAGTTACTCAGCAATTCAATGTCAACGGCAACTCTCCATTAACTTTTATCCCTAACTCTTCCAATTCTAGGCTTCTGAAAACCTGCTGTAAACACGCGGTTAATAGCATTAGGGGGATTGTATCACCCAGCCTTACACCCGTCTTGATTGGTATTCAGTTGATTTTTTTATGAAGCACTATGGTAGCAGTTGATCCTCTGTAGATTTCTTCCAGAATGTTTATATATGGCACACCTAACCATTGAATATTAATTCATTCGCGTTTGCTTCGATACCGCGATGAGGAATAAACGTTATTGAAAAGAAAGCAATTAATCACGCAATCATTCGTGCGTAAGATACGGTATACTCCGTATGTAGTTCCGAATCGGAATTTATGAAGTTTTGTTTCTTGAAGTAACTACAATAGGACTTCCTTATTTTCTGTTCACAAGGTGCATTCAGTTGTCTCAGAATGATTGATCACGTTAGGAAAAAAACAAGCATTTGTTATTATATATATCGAGACTCGGTGGACATACAGTTGCAAACCACCCATTCCTGTATGACGAGGTGGCCGAGAGGTTAAGGCGATGGACTGCTAATCCATTGGGCTCTGCCCGCGTGGGTTCGAATCCCATCCTCGTCGTAGATTTTTTTCGCACTTTTTTTTCTCTGCATGGACCTTACGTAGTCACCACAACAGCGTCACGGGGTCGTGACGTGGACGAAGGGAGCAGACTGTAGGGAAGAGATGAGACTTTACTTGGCCAAACTTGTGGCCAGGAAACTGAAGGTTAGACTACAGCAAGACAAACTGACAATGATAGCGGCGAACCTAGCATCGGTAGTCAATCAACTGACAAGTGGTGAAGCGCGTCGGCATTTATACACGTGCCGTGGAATATTCTAGCGTTATCGCTAGCGGCCGCGTAAGTTCCAGAATAATATGCAAAGTTCGCGAAGTGGGCGCAATTTAAAAAAACGATCTACTACAGTCCTGAAGCCTCTCGAACACTGCAGGCGTGATTTGCGCTCAGAATTACTAAATGTGTAACGGGACTCTGACAAAACATAAGTGAGGTATGTGGCATTACCCCCTCTAAAAGAGGCATCATCCCAATGCATGAACAACAACTGAAAGTACAGTAGTAAGGTTAAGAAAGAAACAATAAGTGCAAGCAATAAAGCACAGCAACAACAAAATACAGTCTTCAGATTCGCGCATGAAGTGGCTTGAGGTACGTGGATGACAGAGACGACTTAGGTCGTGCACGGCGTTGCCCAGTATTCGTAATACCTTTGGGGACAACCTCGTTGCCGAGAGGGCCGAGACGTTGAACAAACCTGTACGGTCCGAAGTACCGTCTCAGAAGCGTTTCGCTTAGTCCACGTCAGCGTATAGGCGTACACACTCAAACGCGCTCACAGGGTTAGTATTCCACGAAGCTTCGTCTAAAATTGTAACGGTGGTTGTCGGTCGTCTGCTGGTTCTTGATATGGAGGCGGGCGAGTTCTCGGGCTGTGTTGCGCCACATGTCGCTCCATGCACTAACGGCAACGCGTTGATGGTGCTCACGGACATGCAGAAATGAATGAAACAAAGCAACATGTCCATATTACAACCAGGGCTGGCTAGACGCGAACTCTCGCAACGCGGCACGCCAAGGAGACTCTGTGGCCGGCAGCGCTACTTAGGGATAGTCTAAGTGACCACCGTAGAACCAACCTTCGTTCCTTCTTCGCTAGAAACGCACAGCCAGCCAGCCATATTATCTTGCATTAACTTTGCTGGAGGCGATTATCCTTCCCGAATGCACAACTTTGTTTTGACTATTCGCACGCGCTCTCGTTGGGAGTACGTTGCGTTACGGATGACTTTAGGGACCTGGTTTATCGTTCATCCATGCACTGTCATGCTGCGTAACCATTCTCTCAGGAAAGGGCTCAATACAGAATATCTAAAGACTAGCAACGCTGGAAACATAATCAAACAGAACCAACAACGTGTACAATAAAAACCGATAAAAACTACTCGGAAACCTGTGGCTGCCTCTAGTGACAGAGTGAGGAGCTACTAGATTTCCAGATGGCTCTCCCCTCGACCATTGTGAAGACGAATCAGGAAGCAATGAAACACCTTTGCCAGCATGGTGCCCACAAGATATGACTCGCATTCGGTATATGTCGATTCGCAGTGGTCAACACTCTAACTAGCGTCTGATAAGTGCCTTTATCAACCAACAATACCATAATGAAGAACATTAGCGATGGGACCGGTTATTTGGGACCTACAAAGTGAAAAAAAAATATTCAGCAGGTGGTTTATTGTACAGTATACTGTCGCCATGTGATCAGAATTCCCGCCTCTAAGCGGGATACTAATCGCGATAGAGGAGGGGTTTCCCTGACCCACGAGCTCTGTCACTGAGCTCCACGAATGGACCCCGGCTCAATGGCTCCTGAGGGTGGTCGATCGCTTGTAAGATGAATGTTGAGGATGTAAGGGTTCTCTTCTCTTGGGACGAACACTGGGTGACCACACTGCCTGCCAGATCAACGTGAAAGAGTCAGCTTAGTATAACTCATCTTACTGAAACGGGGTTTATTGGCGCAAGTCATACTTGCACAGCAGGTCTATTGATGCGGAAAGCGGGCGGCAGGAACCGACGCAGGAAACACAACGCTCGCGGAAACAGCTCGTGCTCGGCTCCTCTTGCTAAAGGCGTGACCCACTGCGGCACGTTTTCTTCTTCCTCTCTACAATACCCCGGCGACGAAGACGAGCCATCCTGGCAAGTCAAAGTGACGAGATTAGGAGTGGGTCGTGATATGGCTTGAGACGACTCACGTGGACAGTCTCACGACCAAGCCATCGCCTGTCTGTAGATGGCGTGACCGGCTCGATCACGTATGTGACAGAACATCTACGTTCGACGACGCGATAAGGTCCGTGAAACTTGGGGGCAAACTTAGCGGACAGACCTGGGGAGTGGAAGGGCAGTCGGAGCCAGACAAGCGAGCCCACGGCAAAAGGCTCGACTTGCTGGTCGTGGTCGTGGTGGTCTTTTTCGAGTGCTTGCTTGTCCGAGGTGAATGATCGGGCCAACTGACGACACTCTTCAGCGTGGTGCAAAATTTCAGAAAGAGGGCTGAACTCTGAGACGTCGGGACGATACGGCAAAATGGTGTCAAGGGTGGAGCATGGCTCACGCCCATATAGAAGAAAGAAAGGCGAGAAGCCTGTGGTTGACTGCGTCGCGGTGTTGTACGCATAGGTCACAAATGGAAGAATGATATCCCAGTTTGATTGGTCGGAATTGACATACATGGCGAGCATGTCTCCTAGCGTTCGGTTGAAGCGCTCAGTTAGACCGTTGGTCTGCGGGTGGTAGGCTGTAGAGGTGTGGCGCACCGTGCGGCATGCCTGAAGGAGTTGTACAACTTCGGATAAAAAGACACTTAGTAGTTCACGTGGTGCCCCGTGACGCAGTACGAAGCGTCGCAAAACGAAATTGGCTACGTCGCGTGCACCAGCCGTAGGTAGTGGAGCTGTTTCAGCATACCTCGTCAGATGGTCGACGGCGACAATGATCCATCGATTTCCAGTGGCAGTGTAAGCAAGGGGACCATATAGATCGATACCAACGCGGTCGAAAGGGTGCGCCGGACACGGTAGAGGCTGTAATAATCCGGGTGAATGGGCAGCTGTCTTTCGTCGTTGGCATAATGAACAAGACCGAATGTATTTTTGTACAAAAGTGTACATACCACGCCAGTAGTAACGCTGGCGGATCCGCTGATATGCTTCTAACACACCAGCGTGATCATGTTGTGGGTCGGCATGAAAATACTCACAGACATCAGATCGCATGTGGCGTGGTATAACCAAGAGCCATTTACGACCATCCGCGTGGTAGTTTCTGTGGTATAGTTGCGCATCTCGTATCGCGAAATGTGTGGCTTGGCGGTGAAGAGCGCGTAGGTACGCAGACGTTGAAGAGTCGGAAAGAATGTTAAGGAGAGATGTTATCCATGGGTCTTTCCGCTGTTCAGACGACATGCTTGTGACGGAAATGGGGCGATAGAGAAGTTGGTGTCCGAATGCAGGTCTGCGGTGGATCTCACTGGTGATCGTGAGAGGGCGTCCGCATCAGAGTGTTTTCGTCTTGAGCGGTAGACGACACGAATGTCGAATTCTTGTAGTCGAAGAGCCCAACGTTCAAGGCGACCTGAAGGATCTTTTAGCGACGCCAACCAACAAAGTGCGTGGTGATCGGTCACAACGTCGAAACTTTGTCCGTACAAGTAAGGACGAAACTTGCTTAACGCCCAAACGATTGCGAGGCATTCTTTTTGAGTTACGGAGTAGTTCATCTCCGCTTTCGTGAGTGCGCGGCTTGCGTATGCGACGACGTACTCTTGAATACCGGGCTTTCGTTGCGCGAGTATTGCTCCCAGACCAATGCCACTGGCATCTATGTGCACTTCAGTGGGGGCACTTGGATCGTAATAGCGTAGAATCGGTGGGGACGTAAGTAGGCGGCGCAGTGTAAGGAAAGCTTCGTCGCATGCTGGGGTCCAGTTAGAAAGATTAGCTGGACCGTTCAGTAGTTGTGTAAGTGGGGCTATTATTGTTGCAAAGTTGTGGACGAAACGACGAAAATACGAGCACAAGCCGATGAAGCTCCTTAGTTCTTTGAGTGAAGTCGGCTTCGGAAAGTCGGCTATGGCTCGAAGTTTGTCTGGGTCGGGGCAAATTCCATCCTTTGACACAACGTGACCAAGTATAGTAAGTTGGCGAGCCCCAAAGCGGCACTTCTTTAGGTTAAGCTGGAGGTTTGCCTTGGTAAGACACTGAAGAATGGTGCGCAGACGGTCGACGTGGGTAGGGAAATCAGGAGAAAATACGATAACATCATCGAGGTAACATAAGCATATCTGCCATTTAAGGCCGCGTAAAATGCTGTCCATCATTCGCTCAAACGTTGCAGGTGCATTGCACAGACCGAATGGCATAACCATGAATTCGTATAGGCCATCCGGCGTAACGAACGCTGTTTTGGGACGGTCACACTCTGCCATCGGAACCTGCCAGTAACCTGAACGTAAGTCCAGCAAAGAAAAGAATTCGGCACCTTGTAAGCAATCGATAGCGTCGTCGATGCGGGGAAGAGGGTACACATCTTTCCGTGTAATTTTGTTCAGTCGCCGGTAGTCGACACAAAATCTAATCAAACCGTCTTTTTTCTTCACTAGCACCACAGGTGAAGACCAGGGGCTAGAAGATGGTTTGATGACACCACGCTGAAGCATATCATTCACCTGTTCTGCAATTACACTTCGTTGCTTGGGTGATACGCGGTAGGGGCGTTGCCGCAAAGGAGGGTGCGTTCCAGTGTAGATTGTGTGAGCGACGGTGTTAGTTTGACTCAGTGCCTTTTGAGGAAGGTCAAATGAATCTCGGAATTCATGCAGAAGGGTCATTAGCTGGTCCCGTTGATTCGGAGGAAGCTTGCTGTCGATGGAACGATTGAAGATATTCGAGGAGTAGTCATCCCGCGTAAAAAGAGGAGTAACGGCGTTCAGTTGAAGTTGCTGGCCAGGGTCGTGTGACTCAATTGGCACAATAACGTTGTCATTAACAAGATGGACATAGCCCAGTGTTTCGTGAGCTCTTAAGGTGAGAGGGCATCAGCTAGGATTGCAAACGACAATTCCGGAATTATCCTGGTGAGGTGGCAGAACGGCGTATGGCAGAGACGTACCGTGGCGGCGACTGAAAACGTCAGATGGGGAGAACACAACGGTAGAGCCGGATAATTCAGTGCGATTGACGGGGACAACGATGGCACTAAGAGGAGGAACATTAACGTCGGAAGCAACAAGAAGCTTGCCCAGGTGAGTGCACTCATTGTCGGTAGATGTCGCATCTGAAAACACAGATAATTCCACCTGCGCGCGAGCGCAGTCAATTACGGCGTGGTGGCGCGACAAAACATCCCATCCAAGTATCACGTCATGGGCACAAGTGGTCAACACGAGAAACTCAATGTGGTACAGGACGTCCTGAATGTTTACTCTCGCCGTACATGCTCCGACTGGTCGAATTGGTTGCGCACTCGCGGTATTCAGCAAAACGTCGGAAGGCGGCGTCGTTACTTTTCGTATCGAATGGCAGAGTTTCTGACTCATCGCAGATACGGCGGCACTCGTATCAACAAGCGCAAGAGTTCGTAGACCTTCAACAAACACTTCCAGAACGTTTGTGGGGGACGGGCGAGGACTTGTACAATGCGACGATTTCGCAGCTCGTGCCTCCGGAGCTGCGGCAGTCGGTTTTCCGTCTCTACAGGGTTCGGTCAGCGACGCAGAGGGGACAGATAACGGTAGCGGCGTGGTGAGGATGAGCGACGGGGACCAAATGATCGGTAGTCGGCAGCAGGGCGGTGGTCTAGTTCGGTTGGTGACGGGTCGCGTTCCACTGATTGTCGGTCGCATTGACGTGGCAGTTCTCGTTGCGCGTTGTACGGGGCCGGTAAAGAGTAGTCAGGGTACCTCGGAGGTGCTGCCGAGCCCGTTGCGAAGCGCCGGCGACAGAAGCGCGCCACGTGACCTGGATATCCGCATGCGTTTCAGATCGGGCGATTGTCAACTGTGCGCCAAGGGTTTCCGTTATAGCGCTGTTGTGTTGCTGGAAATGGCGTCGTTGATACTCGTACAGGCTGGGGAGTCAGCCCAAGCGGAGGTCGGGGCGGAGTAGCAGCAACAGCAGCATTAGTCAATGGCGCGGTGACGGGTGCTGTCTGAGAGACGGACGGCAATGCCTCAGAGACCTGCGCCTGTATTACCTGCCTGATGGCGGGCGCGAGACGCTCAGAAGAGGGTTCCGTTGCCGGTAGATACGACAGGCACGAAAGTTGTCGGGACACCTCCTCGCGCACATATCGTTTGATTTCGGACATGATTGCGCTGTGGTGTCCACCCAGGCTCAATGCCGCGAGAGTTTCATCAGTAGCCGCTGGACGCCGTGTCATGACCCGTTGTTTGCGCAACTCCTCGGAGCTCTGGCAAACAGTGGTGAGTTCGGACACGGTACGTGGGCCCTTGGCCAGCAGCATCTGGAAAGCGTCGTCGTCTATCCTCTTCAAAATATGTTTGATCTTGTCTGCCTCGATCATTGAACGGTCAAGGTGCTTGCACAAGTCGAGCACATCCTCGATGTAGCTTGTGAAGCCTTCTCCTTGAAGCTGTGCGCGTCCCCGTAGGCGCTGTTCGGCACGGAGCTTGCGTACCTCGGGGCGACCGAACACATCGGTAAGGCGTAGCTTAAAGGCACCCCAAGTGGCGAATTCCGACTGGTGGTTGTTAAACCAGAGACTCGCCACCTCTTTCAGGTAGAAGGGTACATATTGCAGCTTGGAAGGGTCGTTTCACTTGTTGCTTGCGCCTATCTTTTCAAATGTCGACAGCCAATCTTCTACGTCTTGCTCATCAGTACCGTCGAAAAAAGGGGGATCGCGCACGCGTAGCGCAGTGGGCACGATGACCATCGGAGGCTGGGTCGTACCTTGCTGGATGTTTTCTTCAGCCATGCCTGGGATGGCAGGTAGTTTCCTGTTGCAAAGTTCCAGGTTGAGTTACCCAGCACCTCCACCACTGAAACGGGGTTTATTGGCGCAAGTCGTACTTGCACAGCAGGTCTATTGATGCGGAAAGCGGGTGGCAGGAACCGACGGAGGAAACACAACACTCGGGGGAACAGCTCGTGCTCGGCTCCTCTTGCTAAAGGCGTGACCCGTTGCGGCACATATTCTCCTTCCTCTCCACATTACTTTCTTTTTCCACAGCAGTGACCCCCACATGCGGGGGTATATACCTGATTCAGCCGCAGAATCGGTCCACACCGTTGCGTGCCATCAGGAAATCTAACAGCACCCGTGGTGTCGGTGTCGAATCTGTCGATGGCTGTCATTCCACTAAGAGGGTGCATTGCAGCTCAAAGAGAAGTATTACCTCCTATCAGAAGTATCCCTAAGTTATTTTATCGAAAAAAACTGAATTTATGGTCCACGTTCTGTTCAAAGCCCATACAGGACACTACAGATGCCTCGCCGCGGTGGTCTAGTGGCTAAGGTACTCGGCTGCTGACCCGCAAGTCGCGGGATCGAGTCCCGGCTGCGGCGGCTGCATTTCCGACGGAGGCGGAAATGTTGTAGGCCCGTATGCTCAGATTTGGGTGCACGTTAAAGAACCCCAGCTGGTCGAAATTTCCGGAGCCTTCCACTACGACGTCTCTCATAATCTTATGATGGTTTTGGGACGTTAAACACCACAAGTCAATCAATCAATCAGGACACTCCAGATGAAGCTTGATTCGGTTTCTCTTGCAAAGACAAGAATTAGTGCATTTTTGGTCACTGTCCGGTCGGAACTCAACTGCACGGCAGGTACACATCCACGATTTGGATCAACCTGAACCACATGGCAATCGGCAGCGTAAGAAATAGGCCACTTCTCATCTGTAACGAACACGCTCATTACGCCATCGCCCCGCCGCGGTGGTCAAGTGGGTAAGGTACTCGGCTGCTGACCCACGGGTCGCGGGATCGAATCCCGGCTTCGGCGGCTGCATTTTCGATGGAGGCGGAAATGCTGGAGGCCCGTTTGCTTATATATAGATACAAGTGCACGTTAAAGAACCACGGGTGGTCGAAATTTCCGGAGCTCTCCACTACGGCGTCTCTCATAATCATGCGGTGGTTTCGGGACGTTAAACCTCACATATCATCATCTTCATCATCACCATCATCATTACGCCATCACGTTTCTATGACAGAACATAAGATTACAGAGCTGTTATGATAGTGTTACGCATACGAGTTGGCTCTTCACTTGCTGTCAAGCAACGCGTTTGTTATAACATATATTACGGGCAAATTTCCCAATGATCGAACCACGTCTGCTGTCGATCGCTATGGTGATGACACTGATCGCAATGTCATATGCTGCACAAGCCACTCTATGGGGAGGTTAAGCCCTTGAAGTTTAATTTCCTATTGTCGGTTCGAATGCTTTAGACGTCTGATGCTACGGCAAACGCGGAGCAATCAATCGTTCTACAGTGTTGAAAGCAGGCAACTGCTCTGGTTTGGGCGAGTAGCATACCAAGGGCTCACTGTGATCATCGGCGGCAAACTTTCGCTACAGCGTTGCCTCACCGCGGTGGTCTAGTGGCTAAGGTACTCAACCACTGACCCGCGGGTATCAAGGATCGAATCCCGGCTGCAGCGTCTGCATTTTTGGTGGAGGCGAAAATGATGTAGTTCCGTGTGCTTAGATACAAGTGCACGTTAAAGAACCACAGGTGGTCGTTATTTCAGGAGCCCCCCACTACGGCGTCTCTCATAATTATATGGTGGTTTTGGGACGTTAGACCCCACATATCAATCAATGTCGCTACAGGGCACCTAAGGAGTTGTTTGCATGGCACTAGTTCTTGATGCGTACAATCTTCGTCAAGTCATTGTCGAACCACATGCGCTCGCGAACCCTGCAGCTGCGTCCGAAACTTCGGTCGAGGAACTAACACTCGAGTCTCGCAGGTTCGCCATCAACCATTGGCCTGGTGTGCGACCGATAACATCGCTGCGAAACTACGCCTGTATGACGTCATAGCGGGAATTGGAGCACTTTCGTCTGCATGCTATGTACGCGTCGTGCCACGTGGAAACTCGTCGTGGTAAACCCAAACAAGAAAGCACTTGCATTGGTCCTCTTATTATGGTGGCTATCGATGCTCTTCGGACAACTATGAGTTTCTACATTTTACGTTCATTTCAGAAGGGCAGTGATTTTTTTTTCAGAAGCGCGTATGAGAAATGCTGGTTTGTGCTTTTGTGTACTTTGTCCGTCCTTGGAAATGACATTTGCTTTCAAAACCATTCTGAGCACCCGAGGCTGAAGAAGAGGTGGATACTGAAACTTAGAATCGGAAAGCACCCCAAGGCTTCAGCAACCATGTGTAGCACTTTGACAGACATACAGAGAAACTTTATTAGCAAGTGTGTTCGGACCGCCTAAGATACCTGGACCACCACGTGGTCTTACGCCATGTCTTATGGCTTGTTTATCGCCACGATGATAACAGAAGCACGAGTAACCGCTGCAAGCTGCAATGCCGGGTCCTCAGACGACAGGAGGACCTCCCTGTCCTCCCAGCTTGAGATGGCATTCTGTGTCCGCGGGAGAGGATCAAACACTCAACGTACTGTGACTTCTGATGGTATGTACCCGCCTTTAGCGCAAGTGTTCGGTAAGCTTATAACCATGTTTGAGCACCTCGCTAGTGCTTAGTCAATTTATTGAACGGAGGCTATAAGCGTAGCCGAATTACACCAGCTGTAGTGCCATCACCAAAACCTACCACCAAGGCCCCTATACCGGGAGTGGACTACGTCGCTTCCTAATCGCTTCGCTGATGCGTGTCGTGAGTGCAGCTGAATGGCGCTAAATCTCCGAGACTACGGCATTATTTGGTTGGTGCCGGCGTGTAGCGAGTACCTCGCTTATCAGCAGTTTGGGCAATGACATAATGGCATAGTGAGTGCGTCTTGGCCATTGTAATCGTCATTACGTGGGCACTGTGCATGTGCTGTTTCGTGGTGTCTGAAGGAGAATGTATGTAATGAAACGTGCTTGTTCGCTATCGTAATCAGCATCATCAACACAAAGATACGACTGCGAACGTGGTTCAACCATTGGGAAATTGTCCCATAATATAGTTATAACAAACGCATTGCTCGACAGCAAGTGAAGAGCCGGCTCATGCGAGTAAAACAATCATAAAGAGAGAGAGAGAGAAATAAAGATGCAAGTAAAGGCAGGGAGGTTAACCAGACGCACATCCGGTTTGCTACCCAGCACTGGGGAAGGGATGAAAGGGAGAAAAGAGGTTGTAGAGAGATAAGAAGGCGCACACAATCACGAGCACACTCGGGGGAGCACACACAGTCTACAGGCGGTCGCTCAGGTTTGTTGACTTTAAGTAAAGTAGGCCTACTTTACTTAAAACGAATGGTGGGCATAGTGGAAACCACCACCCACCATTATAGTGGATTAATTTAGTGGGTGAATGGTGGGAAACGCCCACCATGGTGCATGGTGGGTATGGTGGGTGCTGCAGTGCCGGCAACACTTGAGCGTGAAATGACGTCAGAATCACCGTGACGAGCTGCCACAAAAAATAAAAAAGAATTCTATAAAAACGATATAAAAAACACCCGTCCCGTAAAAAAAAAACGAGGCGCCACGGAGGATCGAACGTGCAACCTGCGGATTCCCATTCGAAGACGCTAACCACTGCGCCACACCAACATTTTTTTTTCTTTATTTCCGGTAAACTTCACATACGGGTTGCTACGCTTAATATATTACAATTCACATCGAGCAATACAAAAAACTGGAAAATAACTAAGCCCGTCAAGCATTACTATACCACATCACGTTCTAGAATTCCTTCATGGTCAGTAGGGCTTCTACCCTTTCTACCCATAAAGGTACACATTCATCTGTTCTTACTACCTCGAGTAATCTTGAGATGCTTTCTTTAAAATATTCTCTTGCTGGTCTTCTGTCTGGGTCACAATGAAATCCAGCCATTCTAGAGCGCCATATACTGTGCAAGGCAGTCATCATAATAAAATCGAAAGGTAATCCATCCTCATTCTCTATATCCAAATACCGGATCCCATGAGGATCTAACGGGAACTCTTTTTTGATTGTCCTTTGTAATACGTCCCAAAAATAAACTCCTTCCCAACAGTGCAGAAAACATGGTCAATAGTTTCCGGTTTCTTACAGATCAGACAGTGAGATGCCCAAGGCATATAAAACCCACGCTCCTCTAGGAAGGTTCTTACAGGAAGTGTTCCAGTGTGTAATTTGAAAAAGAACGTTTTCGCACTTGGAGCTGCTGGCATTTTTTTAACTCGTTTAAGTACATTCTGGCCCTTGCGTGCTGTATATAGCGCTCTGTACAATGGGATGGGGAGCATCGTGTCACATAAATCTTTGTACAGTTTTTTCTTTCCAACAGACCACAGGTAGTCAGTTGAAAACCGAACACACAAAAACCGCACGCTGGCCACAACTTCCTTCATGTATCCTTGCACAGCCCCTGTGGTAACATGAGTGCTCACAACAAACTCGGGCAACAGTCTACTTAGTCTTGTTTGACACACTGTTAGTAGGAAAGGATCTCTTGTCTCGCGAAAAAAGAAAAACCTATTTACTAACTGCTTGATAAACAGATGTCCTAGCCCAAGGCCTCCACACTTCACCCGTCTAAACAAATTCGTGCGACTGCACCTTTCCCAGTTAGAACCCCACACAAATACTGCAAACACCCGATGTAATTTTTGCACATTGACCCGGGAACAGTACAGCACTTGCACCACATACCACAGCTTTGACACAAAAAACCAGTTGCATGCAGTAGCCCTAGCAAACATGGACAGATAGGTTGCATTCCACCTATTCGCTTTCTCTTTAATTTCTTTCGTTTGCTGTGTCCAATATTCATCAGTACTTTTGTATGACTCAAGCTCCGAGATATTTAACTGGCGTTCTTGTCCATTTAATTGCTGCAAAAAATTCTGGTGTTGAAGGCCAATATCCATGCCAGAAGCCGAGGCATTTACCCCAGTTTATGTGGCTTCCTGTAACTTCGGCGAAAGATTTAGAAACTCTGACTGATTCTTCAATACCTACATAGGAAGTGCTACAAATAGCAACATCATCAGCGTATGCGAGTAGCTTGACCTCTGAAGATTGTACTCTAAACCCATTAATGATGTCATTCTGCAATATCGACCTACATAAAGTTTCAATATAGATGCAAAGCAAAAGTGGACTAACAGGGCAACCTTGACGCACTGAGCGCTCAATTCTAATGGGGGGGGCCCAATGTCTTGTTAATAATTAGTCTCGTACTACCATTCCGGTATGCCATGGCTACTCCGTCAATAATTATCTTACCAACATTAATGTGCTCCAATACTGCAAACAAAAGAGCGTGGGCAACGCAGTCAAACGCTTTCTCCAGATCCAGCTGGAGTATGGCCACACGAGCTTGACTGGTGTCAACACATTCGAGCACGGATCGCATTTTATGAACATTTGTAGCTATTGACCGCCCTTTGATTCCACACGTTTGGTGTGGACGAACGATATCTTTTATAACTGACTGAAGTTTAGCTGCCAAAAGTTTCATTAATATTTTGTAGTCTACATTTGTCAGTGCGATTGGCCTGTACGCTGTGACGTGCCTGAGCTTTTCAACCTCGTCTGTTTTCGGAATCAGAACGGTACGCGATTCACCAAAGGATGGTGGTAATTTCTTTTCCTGATATGCCTCATTAAATACGCCCGCAAGTATTGTAGACAATTCACTTTTAAAACATTTGTACCACTTGGCACAAAGACCATCTGGTCCTGGAGATTTCCCGGGATTTAACTTATCAATCGCCCGTTCAACTTCAGATGCAGATATAGATAATTCCAAAGCGTTTTTCACTTCCTCATTCACTTGCGGCATGCGTCCTAAATATTCGTCTTTAAATCTTTCTAGGTTTACCTGTCTACACGCAAAAAGGGTTTCAAAATGACTTGAAAATACGGATAAAATGCTGTCCGTATCGGTTACTTCGTGACCGTCCTCTATTTTTTCGATATGATTCCGTCGAGCGTTCGTTTTCTCCACGCCTAACGCTCTTTTGGTCGGCGTCTCTCCAGCCGCTAATGCCTCAGCCCTAGCACGGACGAGAGCACCGCGGTAGCGTTCCTCGTCAAACAGAGCAAGTTTCTGCTTAATATTGCGTATGTCAATTTTATACTCTCCCGGTTGTTTGCACTCCAAGTCTATTAGTCTTTCCAAAGTCTTTCGGAGTTCTTTTTCTTTCTTTTTCCTTTCGTAACTCAATGCGCAAGAACGATCAATAGCTTTTATTTTTATTCGCTGCTTGAACTCTTCCCATTGTTCTGCAAGTTTAACTTCATCATCCATTTTTATTTCATTGATACAGTTCATTACCTGATCTAAGAAATACTCGTCAGTCATCAAAGTAGAATTCTTCTTCCACAGCTCCCATGAGAAAGTTCCACCTTTTGTTTTCTCTCCCATATCACATTTAACTAAACAATGATCACTGAAGTGTATTGGGTAGACAGCATATGTCTTACAGTGGGCTATTAATTCAAGCGACACGTAAATGCGATCAAGACGCGCATGGCTATTCCCCTGAAAATGTGTGAAACGCACATCCCGCGTTCCCTCCATACAGCTGCCCACGTCTTCTAACTCGAATTCAGTAACTACGTCCGCTAGCGTCCTACTACTTTTATCGTAAATGGCGCGTCCGTTTGCTCGATCTCGCCCATTGAGGACGCAGTTAAAATCACCCAGTAATACATATTTCCTTTCCAAAGTGAAGTGCTGCTTTAGGCTTGAAAAAAACATTGATCGCTCCTCGCAAATGGTTGGTGCATAAATACACACTATACGCCACTGACATTCATTGAATACTAAATCACAGGAAACCAATCTACCAGACGGGCAAGAAAAGGTATCTTGCACTACCAGACCCGGTACCTTCTTAATGAACAAAACACAGCCTTCAGAAGTGCCTATTGCTTGAGTTACAATTGCGTAGTAACGCGTCGTGAACCTCAGCACCATGCCCCGGGCCTCCTCCTCACCGTCTACTTTTGTTTCTTGTACAGCAAGTACATCCAGATCATGATCCACAAGTAGCCTGTAGACTTGGCTCTGTTTCCGCTTGGCGGCGAGACCTCGAACATTTAACGTTGCCACTCTAAGTTTCGGTGCAACAGCCATGTCTACACAGTGAAGAAGTTAGCCCGGGGCATGGTGCTTACCTTCGGCGTCTAGCATAGAGCTAGACATCTTCGGAGCCTCCAGGTGGACCCGTGCCACTGGAGGACAAAGGTGGCCAGTGATTGTCCGATATCAAGTTGGGACGCAGCCTTGTGCTGCTGCGTCTGAACGAAGTTGCCGCCTTCGCAGGTGGCCCCTCTGCTTTTCGCTGGACGCCTCACGCCGTCCTGCAGACTGCTCGCGGGGTCTTTTGCTTGGCGCCCCACCACTGATACTCTCGCACGACACTGGAAGTTCGGTTAATTCACCCGGCTCAGGCTCCTTCGATGGGGTGCTTGTGAAGCCTTCTTCAGTACGGCCGGCTGGCTCTTGAGTAACCACCTCCCCAGATGCTATGTCTGCTTTGGCTGCTGGATCATCACCACCAGTCGGTGTAACTGTACCTGTTGAAGCTTCTGGGTTCACCGCGTCGCCCGCTCCTTTCGCCGCGTCTTCAGCCTCGGTCACGTCCATCACCATCTCTGCTGTGTCTTCACCTTCGGCTGGTCCGATAGCCGATGCGTACGTGCGCATGCACGCATCTTCGCTGTGGCCGAACCGCCGACAACGCGAGCATCGGGGTACCTTGCACTCTCTTCTAACATGGCCGGTACCTTGGCAGCGCAGACACTGCATTGGCCGACCAGGTGCAACCACAAGTGCCAGTTCACCAGCCACCCTGATTTGATGCGGAAGATCTTCAACCTTCACGCCACTCTTGAGCTTAAGAAGCACAGTCCGTGTGGTTGAACCCTTGTCGCTGACACCTTGAACACGCCAATGCTCCCTTGTGACTTGTACGACCTTCCCAAAAGCCGCCAACGCCGTTCGCACGTCTTCATCGTTGACGCCGTACAGCAGCCAATGAAGACGCAGCCGCACCTGCTGATCCTGGGGGTCTACGATGATGCAGCGTCGGCCCTTGACTTTCAGCTCCTTCACGTCCAGCAAGCGTTTCGTAGCGTCCGCGTTGTTCATGGTGACTGCCCAGACATGATTTATCTGGTAGGCCCCCAGTGCCAACACCTCTGGCAGCAGTCCTGTAGGTCCGAGCGCGTCTCGGAAATCTTCGACTCGATACGGTCTGCCGCGCACATCACCGTGTAAAAACACGGTGTTTTGCGCGACGCGTCCCTTGGGCAGTGGTGGCAAAATAATCTCATATCCTGCGTCTTGGTCTTCGGTCATCCTGTTACCGCGGCTAGTATGTGCCGCAAACGCCGCTCCTACGGAGCACATGATTCTTGCGTCTGACGCGCGTGAGAGCCGACGAAAGAATGCGCCACACCAACATGACAGTGATTGCGTGTTAAATACTTAGTTCACATACAAACTTAAGGTTCAACTTAAGTTATGTTTGTCGTGTACACAACATAGACAAGATCTACACCTGCTACTAAAAATTGCACATTTATTAAACACAAGCAACTGCGGCCTGTAACGATTGCCACTATGTTAATGGCACTAGTGCTATTTTTTTACGATTCACAACTTCAAGGAAAAAAAACCAAGTAGACTGGGGAGCAGCAACAGTTTACCGGCGGGGTCTGCCAAGTTTAATATCCGTTTCGCGCTCGTTCTAAAGGGCGACATCTGCTCACGCTTTATGACGCTTCTAGGCTCATTTCATAGATACGCCCGCCTAATTATATTGATTGAGTATTGGGATGCTTTTCGCATAATGTAGAGGGCGGTCGCGCCAGTGCAATGCTGTAGCTCTTTTGCTAAAGCAACAACTACATAACGGCTTGGCCAAAACGAATGCAGTGTGCCGGAAAGATTACGCTATCATAATGGTTCACCAGCACACGAATTGCCACGTCTGAGTTCTCGTACAAAAGCTAGAGAAGTGCCGGCGAGTGCGACCGGCGGCTGTCGGTGAGAGGACACTTGATTACGTTCTCTGGGAGTGCTTTATTCGCGTCGCATCGATGTTTGTTGCTTCTTGAGCGGACACCATACACAATGAAAAATGCTTCATTTAGGTTAATTGATGCCATATGGCTGCACTGTATTGTCATACTTAATCGTCGTAATCGTGTATTCTGAAACCCGGAAGCACGGATAACACAATTGTACGGGCTCGGTCAGTAGGCCTAACCTTTGGTGGAAATCATGGTGGTAGAACATGTAGTGTACAGATCCCAGCTTGTTACATATAAATTGCCCACCATTATAAGCCCACCCATCATGTGCTTACTGCTTCCCAGCATTATCGCGATGGTGGTCAGAGCTTCTCAGCTTGGTACACCATGTGGCCCACCATAACAAGCAGCACCCATCATCTGCTTAGTGCTTCCCAGCATTATCGCAATGGTGGGAAGAGTTTCTCAGCTTGGTACACCATGTAGCCCACCATGATAAGCACCATCCACCATATGCTCAGGGCTTCCCAGCATTATCGCAATGGTGGGCAGAGTGTCCCATTATTGCCCACTATCTAGCCTCTGCTTTCCACCATCATTTCCACTTTACCCATCATCTGTACACCATACAACCCAGTATGTCCCGGCATAACCACCATATTTTCCACTACGTCCCACCATAGCCATCATAATTTCCACCATGCCCACTAATATTTCCACCATGCCCACTATTATTTCCACTACGCCCACCATGTTTTCCAGTATCCACCATGGCAATTTTTCCAATAGGGGGAGTGCTTTAGTCGCTTTCTGCGTAACTGAGGCAGATGCCCAAGGTCCTCGTATTGTCTGCACACAAAATGGTCTGGAGTCAAGTTGATTGAAAACCATCCGGGGCTGGCATCGCTGTGTGTCGTAGCAAGCGCAGCTGCACAGGAAGTGTTGAATGGTCTCTTCAGCTCCGCAGTAGTCGCATGTAGAGGTGTCTGCCATACCAATGCGAAAGGAGTACACTTTTGTGAATGCAGCACCCAACCAAAGGCGGCATAACAGTGTCGCGTCGGAGCGGAAAAGTTGTGATGGTAACTTTATCTT
This sequence comes from Rhipicephalus microplus, assembly GCF_013339725.1. Taxonomy (NCBI): domain Eukaryota; kingdom Metazoa; phylum Arthropoda; class Arachnida; order Ixodida; family Ixodidae; genus Rhipicephalus; species Rhipicephalus microplus. The sequence goes on from NC_051165.1 coordinate 120,551,526, forward strand.
GAGCGAAGGATCCAGTTCATATAATCGACACCTTTGGAAGCTTGTAGACGACCATAACGTGCGTGTATCTCGAGCCAGCAGGTAAAGTTGGCTTGCTGCATCATTTCTTGATAGAGGAATCGGGACCACACGGGTTCCTTCATGGGCTGAGCGGGCTGCATCATCGGCTAATTGATTTCCGGTAATACCGATATGTCCAGGCAGCCATTGATATATAATATCATGCTCTCGTGCTAGAGCTTCATGATGGCAATGTCTTATTTCATGTACCAATTGTTCATGATTCCTCCTACGCATGCCAGACTGCAAACTCTGAAGCGCTGCCTTCGAATCACAGAATATGACCCATTTTCCTGGACGCTCTTGAATGAGATATTGTAAAGAAGCCCTTATAGCAGCAATTCTGATGCCGTAGATGTAGTCATATGCGAACTCTTAAGTTTGATTGCCATTGCTGTAGCCAATCATAAAATCTCTGTAATCTTATGTTCTGCACCAGAAATGTGAAGGCATAATAAATTTGTCCGTTATAGATGGGAGGCATTGTGTTTGATACGATGCCGACGTCCATGTGTTCCAAGTTGATCCAAACCGTGGATATCTCTATACTTGCCGTGCAGTTGAGCTCAGACTGGATAGTGACAAAAGAACTGCACAAATGCTTGTCTCTGCAAGAGACAAGCTTAAGCTTCGTCTGGAGGGTCCTGTACCATCTTTGAACAGAACTTGGACCATACAATTCGTTTATTTCAATAAAAGAAGCTAGGAATACTTCTAATATGAAGCATTACTTCTCGTTGAGCTGCCATGCACCTACGTTGTGCACTCGGCACTGATAGCACGAGTGCTGTTACATTGCCTGATGGCCCACAATGGTGTGGGCCGATACTGCGGCTGATTCAGATCTGTTGCCACATCTGCAGGCCACTGTCTGCGAAAAAAAGGGAAAGCGATTGTTCTACTAGGCGTAGTCTCTCACCTTGATCTAGCTAGGCTGTGTGGTCACTCAGTGTGCGACCACACAACCTGCTAGATTAAGGCAAGAGTGCGCATCCGACATGCTGGAAGACGACGGAGTGTTCGGGTATTTAAGCACTTCTCTCTGTGCTCCCCGATTTTTTCGGTGAAAGCATCAGATTTTTCTGGTGCCTCGGCTCCGCGTCTTACGGCCATGGACACGGGGCCTTACGAAGGACCTCCTAGCCAGCAGTCATCTCGGCTGACCACCACGAGGAAGAGAGGAACCTCACTCAGTGACAGCGAGGACACAGAGCTGTACTCAGCCACCTCGGAAGACGACTCATGGTACGATGATTTCATTCCTTCCCGGAGAAAGAGGGCGAAGAGGAAGATCATCAACGCAGCCTCGCCCACTTCTGTGAGTACAGCGACTACGAAGTCAAGGCATGAACGCTGGCCACGCGTCATCATCTTCGTGCCGGAAGAGTCCTCAGGACACCTGCGACTGCTGATCAAGCAAGCACTCTCCCCCCCCCCCCTTTTTTTTGGAACGTGTGTCGCCTAATGAAATCAAGGACGTCAGAGTAAATACGCGAAAAATATTCTCGCCATAGACGTATTCCACGTGAATGCACTTGGACCACTCATACAAGTGTCTGAGCAAGGCGGCATCAAAGTGCGCCCCGTTATATCGATTGACAACGCATCCACAGCCCTAGTGATATACGACGTAGACATTGCGATTCCAGACGCTGACTTGCCTACCTTCACCACTCAGGTACACCGCCTTGGGGAGTCATGCTGTGTGAAACTGTTCTTCAAAGGCAAATGCTGTTGCGAAACGCACCTCCGAGATTCGTTACGAAGGGCGCCTCGAATCTCTCCGCTGCAACCACTGTTCCGAAAGACGGCGACGCCAACACGGTCCCGAAGGCGCCACTGCTTCGAACTCCGCCGGAAAGGTCACCTGCCGTTTGGTAGCGTAGGTTTCTCAGCTCGCGACTGCTTCTGCGCAAAGCTGATAGACGAGCGGACGAGACGACGGTGAGTTAAACAAGGTTTATGTACAGCATATATACAGAGGCGTTACAAATTCGGCACTCGCAGGCATAACAATGCACATCATTCCATGTCAAAGTCGCATATTTCCTGTTCAGCCTTTTATGCAAAAGCCACTTCAGTGTCACCAGTGCTTTAAGCGAGGTCACGTCAAATGCGTGTGCCCGAACTCGTTACGGTGCCTCCAGTGCGCAAAACCCCATTCTAAAGATGCGTGTCAATCCACATTTTTTCAATTCGGTAACTGTAATGGCTCACAAACTGCCACATTGAAAGACTGCCCTCGAATTAAGAAGGAGCACGCGGTGCTAAGAAAATAGTCAGAGACTATTCCACCCATGGGGACGTTGCCGAAGCAGCCCGGCGTTGGCAGCGGCGTCGGCGCCATCGTTCGACCTCTGAGACTGCGCCAGCTCGCAACGACAGCGCCACCTCTACTGCTGCACCATTAAGTCAAGCCGCAACAGGACCGACAAATTCAAACAAGACTGCGGAGAGGAATATCTCTACAGAGGAATGACTTATTCTTCCAATTCATCCGCTAGCCATAGAACGTCAGAAGACTACGCCCACTCAGCGGTCTTCATGAACCGCTGATGACACACATAAGAACGATGGCAAGGTCATAACTATGCCTCGTTATATCTTAGACATGTCCTCCGGGAGATATTGTTGAACATGTGGACAACGTCTGCTCGAAGCACTCTCAAAGTACTGGACGCCTTAAGCCCAGTACTTGATCACTCGAGTAGAAATATGGCTAACGATCGCCATCATTTCTGAGAAGTCAAGGAAGCATCCGTCATTCACTGGAACGCCAGTGGACTAAAACCACGTCTTTTCGGACTTTCGTCAGTCCATGCGCGTCAACATGTTTCAAGTCGTCACCATTTGTGGGCCCAACGCGTGTGCGAGCTCTCCTCTCTCGCTCTTTCCATCTTTCAAACTCCTTCACCCCTATCCCCAGTGTAGGGTAGCATACTGGTCGTTCCAGACCGGTTAACATCCCTGCCTTTCCTTTCCTTACTGTTCCTCGCAGTGTGCGTCCCCAGAGACGAGAACCATTACATCCTCAACATTCGCCTTACAAACGACTGCCCGCTCTCGGAACCAATTGAGCCTAGGTCCCGAGAGCGGGACTCAGGCTAAAAGATCAAGAAAACCCCGCCTCTACCGTGATTCTTATCCCGAAATGTGGGAACTCTAATCACATGCATGGCGATATTATGTACAATAACCCACCAGCTGAATGTATTTATTTTGTAGATTCCATACAACCAAGCTAATCGCACGCGTTCTTTATTATCGTATTGCTTGAACTATTTGTTTATAAACACATTTATTGGACGCTAGTTTGAGTGTTGACCACTGCGAATCGAGAGATACCGAATGCGATTCGCATCTTGTGGGCACTGCCAGATTTGAGTGCACGTTAAAGAATCCCAGGTGGTCAAAATTACTGGAGCCCTCCACTACGGCATCTCTCATCTCTGCAAATAACATGCAAATAAATTTAGAGGTTGCATCTTTAATGTGGAAAGGTCACCTGCCGTTTGGTAGCGTAGGGTTCTCAGCTCGCGACTGCTTCTGCGCAAAGCTGATAGACGAGCGGACGAGACGACGGTGAGTTAAACAAGGTTTATGTACAGCATATACAGCTGCTGTTATCGTGTGGAAGGTATAACGTCGGTCAAACAGGTCGTAGTGTAAATGAAAGGCTGAGGGAACATATGTGCAAGTGGATCACTATAAACAAGGATGGCTGTCTGTTCACTGCAGCACGTGTGGCTGCCGGCCAATATTTTCAGAGTTTACTATTGTTGCTATGCAGAGATCGCACCACACGCGAGATCATAGAGGCAGAAAAGATTTGCTCATTGAAAGATTTGCTCATTGAAAGATGCTTGTGTTAGAACCCCTTCTGTCGCACTCACCGATAAGGAAAAATTGTTCCTTCGCTTGTCGGTGTGATGTGCTGATGCATTAATTGTCATTGTGTTTCGCGCATTACTGTTGCGACCGGTAACTGTATAAAAGCGAAGACCTTCGCACATCAAAAACATCTGTACAGCAGCTACTCGCAAACTTGGCCTACTTAGGCACAGACTGAAAAACGCGCCCCCCTATGCAAAGCTTCTCGCCTACAAAACTTATGTTTTGCCTAAAGTTTAATACGCTAGCGTAATTTGGGATCCCCACTACAAAAAAAGGTAAGCATAGGCTCGAGGTGGTACAGAGGCTGGCAGTACTCTTCATATTAAACAAATATAAGAGAACAGATTGACCATCATCTTTAATTCTGGCAAATAAGATTCCAGTCTTAGAGCAGCGCAGAAAAATATTAAGACTTAAATTTTTATTTATGCTTTATCACAACATACCTAATGTGAATGCGCGTGCATTTATTCAGCCATTTTTGTCACGTACATTGAGAAATCGACATGCACATAATCTACTTCCCTATTAAACGCGTGCTAATCTTTTTAAGTACTCTTTTTTTTCGCGAACCATTTCTGATTGGAATTCGCTGCCTGAAAATATTGTTTCTTTAATATCTGCAAGTGCATTTGAAAGTGCGCTACTTATTGTTTCGGAAATGCAGTAAACCAGTGAATGTTCATCGCTTTCACTTTTGCATTTCGTTGTTTTTTTCACTGCGTGTTTTATTGCTGCAGTGTTACTTCATAACTTGCAAATACTGCATTTACGCACCCGACGTATTCCGAAAAGAGTCCTTTTCTTGTTTACTTTTATACTTCTTATAGTGTGCGTCACTCTCCTTAGAACTGTATTATTTTTTTAATCCTGACAGGCTGCGCTGGTAATACTTCGATATGCCGTAAGATTGTTTTGTTTTTCTTTTCTGTGAGCTTGTGTGCCTTACGGCTCCATTTGTGCTTGTAAATTTGAAACTGTATATTTTCCCACCTGCATGGTCCTTTGTGACCACAGCATACTGTAAATAAATAAAATAAATAAATTGTTGGCAGTTCAGTGCTCTGTCTCGTCTTTTTTCCTGCCCCCTCCTGCCCTGTCGTTTGCGCTGGTAAGCACTCTTTGTCATGATAAACCCCACATATCAATCAAATCTTAAGAGCACTGCGCTGGAAAAGGTGTTTCATTGTTGCCTGCAACGTCTTTGCTATGATTACACAATGGTCGAAAGGAGAGTGATTGGGAAATCTAGTCGCTCCTCATACGTCACTATGTAAAATAACGACACAGAGACAGTCGTTTTATTGTGCTCCTTTTTTTCTCTCTCTTTCTCTCCCCTGCTTCTCTAAACCCAAGCCACGACCCACTGTTCACTACACTCGGCCACGCTGCAGTTGGCCTACTACCACAAGAAATGCGCATAAGCCCACGTCACGTTTGTCGACGGACGCAGTTCCCAACTCGCGACAACATGCACAACAAAGTTATTCCGTTTTCTGTTGTCCGTGAGTGAATCAGAAGCTGTGAACTGCACTCGGCAAGTGTTTTCTCCTAGAAACTCGGAAATAACGAAAGGACCATTGTACTTTGGGTGCAGCTTGTTTGCAGATCTCGATGCACCTAACTGCAACCACACGTCGTCACTTATGTTTCGGTGCCGGACAGTGGCGACGGTCGTATCACAGTTTTTTTTTTTTTGCACCCCTAGAGCACGGAGAATTATCCTGCAAGCCTCAGCTCGGATGTCGCGACAAAGTTTTGACATGCAACGGAACGTCAAACTTTCTCGGGTGTGTCTAAACCGAATGTTGCATTCATCTGCGGTAGCTGGCCGTATACAATCTCGTAAGGCCAAGTTCCGGCTGAGCTGTGTGCAGCCGTGTTCTTTGCGTATGTCGCCATTTTGAGATGAACATCCCAATCAGCTTCACCTCGTTTGTAGTTCTTGCAATACTGTGCGAGCCGAGCCTGTAGATAGTCTGGTTCGGCCTTTCCGTCAGTCTGTTCGCCTGTGGATGGTAAACCGATGCAAAGTGATGCTGCACCCCTGCTTGCTGTAGGTAATTGCGGAGCTCGCGACCGCGGATGGCGGTTGACCGGCCAGAGATCAACTTGATAGGAGTACCACGTCGTCATTCGAAGCTCTCCCTCAGGAATCGGACAACGTATTCAGCAGTACGCGAAGGCACGGCCGCTACCTCTACGAATTTCGACAAGTAATCCGCAGCGAGTATTATATAGCGATTACCCGCTGCCAACATATCCCGCTGCCCGATGTGATCTATTGAGCCCCATTCGCCGCGAAAAGGTTATGCCAAAGGATTCATCTTTCATGGTGCCTACATTTATATTTGTTTCGGCAAGACATAGTTTTTATGAAAAAAAAGTGGTTATTCACTGCTCTCATTTATTGCAAAGCAAGACAACCAGTACACGATCGAAAAATGCAAAGGTGAGTGTCTATTACATACAGTACAAATGAGCGCATTATATATTACAGTTATACGATTCTCTACGTTTCGTTACACATAGCAAATCTATACTGAGGACAAATTTATTAATTTGATTCCCCTAGTGGCTGAGGCAATCGGCTGCTGACCCGCAGGTTGCACATCAAATCCCGGCTGCGGCGGCTGCATTTTTTATGAAGGCGGAAATGTAGGCCCGTGTGCTCCAATTTAGGTGCTCGTTAAAGAACCCCAGGTGGTCGAAATTTCCAGAGTCCTCCTCTACGACGTCTCTCATAATCATTTGGCGGCTTCGGGACTTTAAACCTCGCATAATATTCAACCAATTAATCAATCAATCATTAATTTGATTTGCACAATACAATTCTAGGGAAGTAATGTTGTTCTCGGGCATGCGCAGCACGGCTCTCAGTAAGCAACGCGAGACTGCCCAACGTCGTCTAGTGTAGCTCACGCTACAAAAAATACAACTCAGTCACCTTCGCTTTCCACGATTCGCATAACATATCGATTTCCAAGGTACGTGGAATCTGCCTGAATTTATAATCCGCTTTTTTTCCCGATGGCGTGGTGCATGCGCCCTTCTCTAGCGGAAAAGTCACGCAACGACTCCTGGACTCGGAGGCCTTCGTTCTAGCAATACCGGCTCTCCCGGCCCCTACCTAGCCTCCCAAACGCTGAGGGCAGCAAAGGAAAATGAAAAAGCCGGAATATGTAGGGACCGGATTCCCATTAACTCGTGTATTATATTGTGTGGCAGCTATGTAGAGTGAGAGCATCAACATCATCATCGAATTCTCGCCTTATACACGCGCATCACGCGCACGCTGCATGCCCTGGCTTCACCTCGGCAAAATCTCAGCTGATCAAAATTTGGACGTCGCCATTTCTGCGCCACTCAACCAGAACGCAGAACGTCGGACCCATCGGGAGGGCCGGGCAGGAGAACTAGGGGATCTCGCCAGGTATCTGATCAACATGACAGAAATGGGCGACTTTCGGGTCACTGCAGTGAGCACCGAATTCTCGCAGCGCCTCGCAGATCTCGAGGCAATGCTAGACGAGCCGACGCTGAACGAGGACGACAAGTACGAGCCCAGCCCTCGCGAAGCGGAGCTGACAATGAGAGTATGCTCCGAAGACTGCGTGGTAGCTCTTGGGCTCCCGGAGCTGAGACGTCATCTGTGCCTCAATGTGATACGCGCAAAGATCTCCTCGCTCGCCGTAATTGTAGGCCAGAGAATTGCCGAAAAGGACAACTTTGTGAACTATCTGCGTGTACTGCTTCCATTCGAAATTTGCGCCGTGCCTACGTCGTCGTCTTGGCCTCGCGCAGCCGGCAACTGTGTGCTCCTGGTGGAACCGGACGTGCTGTGGTCCGTCCTGGCCAATGGTGTCATCACCACAACAGAGATCAGCGTTCTAGTTATGCGCGATTTCGAGCACTACCTGGACCCCTGCCACTCCTACCGCAAGATTATGTCGTACTTCCAGAGAGCGCTCGGACAGAACGAGAACTCACCGGCTTCGACGCGGATCTTGGCGCTCGTCGATGACCTGCAAGTATGCAGTCTAGAAGCTCTGGAAAGCGCCCTGGAGAAACTGAAGACGCTTCTGAAGTTGAAGTGCTGCCTGGCGACGCCCATGAGGCCTCATATCAGGGAGGCTGCGCTCGAGGTCTGCTTCCTCGAGTTGGATTGGTCAGAGCAAGTAGGTTCCATCGTGTCCTGCTCTGACAACCCCGATATGCAGGAAGTGGGAACAACGCTACGGGAGCGAGGCATCGTCGCAGCTTGCAGCTTAGCCAGAAAAATAAATGCCTCGAATCCTCGGGCTGATTTGCAAGCGTTCCTGGCACAGTGTCAGAAACTGATGACGAAGCTAAAAGGCGACGCCCTATTAGACAACGCTCATGGGAAGACGCTGGCCCTCATGACCACTGTTGCCTTCCATCGGGACTTGAGACGCTGGCTCCAAAGTCAGGAATCTGTGGAGGTCGCTCTAAGAATCGAGGACGTTGAGTCCATGCCGACGTTCGTCCTGGTGGCGACCATGGCAGACATACCCACCCTACGACACTACAGCTGGGACGTTGTAGTGTTTTGCGACTTGCCTTTCGGAGTCCAATGTGATGGCTTGCTCGCAAAGGCGAACCGGGCTGTCGTTCTTGCTACAGAACCTCAATGGAAGAAATGGAAGAAAGCCTTAGAAATGCACGACGACTTGGACAAGCTTCTTTTGCGTGTGAACCAGTGATGTATCGAATGGTTGTCGAGAAAAATAAACTATGCACTGATCACGCTGAGCGCATCGCACGAGCGCCTCCCAACTAAATTTCCTTCGTACGTATGATAGCAAGCCATGTATGTTCTCAAATCTATGGATCTTTGTTCACCAATGTTTATTTTGATATACGTCAACGAGCAATCAACGTTATCGGGAAGATAGCAGTTCAATTCTACAATTCCGCGATTGGTTGATTTGTATGGTTTAACGTCCCAAAACCACCATATGATTATACAATTCCGCGAGCCAGAGACAAGAGATCCGGTGTGTGCATCAGAATCGAAACATATAGGGTATCGGGGCGTAAGGAAGCACAATGGCGTTGCAATGGGCATTCAGTTGTCAGCACGTGATTGATCACGTTACGTAGGGACCGAAACATTTTGTTTTTCAACATTACTATAAGCCATTGAAATACAGCTGTAAAACTTTCGGTTAAATATGACGAGGTGGCCGAGAGGTTAAGGCGATGGACTGCTAATCCATTGGGCTCTGCCCGCGTGGGTTCGAATCCCATCCTCGTCGTTACCTATTTTTTAACGTCTTATAGTCACCGCCACAAACCACAAAAGAAACTGCGAATGGTCGGTCCTTCAACTTTTGTGAGTCCCGCTTCTCGCTTCCACTATCCTAAAACCTGATGTGTTAGCAGATGGTTAGTGGTTATCCTGTACATCAAATCCCCCTCTTCCATTACATTGCGGCCGCGTTTTTACTGGGTGCACGTCTTGCATCCAGTAAAAACATGGATGCAAGACGTGCTTCTGCTCATGAAGCGAGCGCACAAACCTCACACAAAGAGTTACCACGAGCGCATGCGTTCAGACACGTTTGGCGCGTTTTTCAAAGTGCTTTAAGAACTATGCTTACGAACCATCGCGTTATGGCGCTGGGCGCGCTTTCGCAAGACTGCCTGCGCAAGACTGACGTGCGAAGTTTCACCACGGCGCACTCGCTCCTTTCCCCTTTCCTACTCATACCAACCCTCTCCGACCGATTCGCTGTGAAGACGGAGTGCAAAGAAGGGGCAGTATGGGGAAATGGTGGCCTCGCGCACGCCTGTAGGCACTGCGCCGTGCTCCCGACCGGGTTGCAGAAATTAGGTGCCTTTTCTCATCTTCTAAACACTACCACCACCACCACCACGCCTGTAGGAACAAGGTAGGTAGGTAATAAACTTTATTAAGATCCAACGAGGAATTACTGGCCCGGGCTAGGCCTCCAGGAGCTGTCGTCTGCTGAGCATCGTGCGATGTCTTCGGCAATAGGCCCGGTTCGTTGGGCAGCCCAGATTTGGTCCACTGCATCTGGGCTGAAAAGGGCGGCTCGCCACCGCTCAGCCAGTCGCCCTGGGGTACACTCATGCTCGTCCGAGTTGTGGCGGCGAACACTGCACTCACACTCCTAAAATAGATGCGCCATGTCGGCTGTCTCGTGTCCGCACCACGGACAGCCGGGTGACGGGTGCAGCGAGGGACACAGTCAATGCAGGTGTCGGGGATTTTCCAATGTGTCGGTCTGCAGACGCCTCAGATCAGACGTCTGAGGCCTTTCTAGCTGCATGTGGGGTGGTGGGTAACGTCGTCGCGTTTTTCTGTAATGGTTTAAGATCCCGTGGAAGGTAACCATGATGTCCATGCAGTCCTGTAAGGCCTCGGAGTCTGTTATCGTCGTCGCAGAGGTATCAGGTCCTCCGACCTCGGGTGCCTCGCCACCGTCGATGTGTCGCACATCGGCGGCCCTTTTGTCTGCGTCGCGGCAGGTTAGCAGTCTCGCGACGAAGTGGGCGCGCTCGTTGTGGTTCGACAGGAAGTCAGATCTTTGGTCGCTGCCAAGCTCTCCCACGTGCGCGGGGAACCACTTGAGAGACTTGGCAGCAATCGAGTGAATGAGATTTTACGTTCACGGCACAGAAGAGCAGCACAAAGCAGAGAACCGGGGTAATGCAGGTGAGGGAGGACTTTGCAAGCAAAACAATGAATAACGAGAGCGGTGACAAAAGCTATTGTTCCAAGAAGGATGCTGTACAACACTTTACGGAAGTTCTTTGTAGCTTCATAGGCATTTTTCTTTTCATTGCGACCATTCACACTATTCCTACGAAGTCTTTATTGTATTGATTGTGTATTTTTCGTGTACAGTATCAATGAAACTCTTCATAAAGGAACTAAATTTAAAGTCTGTTGTGCACAGTATAGGCAGCTGAAGGATGAGTTTATTTAGCGGTTTTGTTACAACTTATGTAATGAAGCGGGGAAATGGGACTATAGATTTTTACGTGTGAAGCAACGCACGAACATATAGACCGGAGTCGCTTTTGACACCGTTTCCTCTCCCTATTTATTACCCTCCTTGCTCTAAGGCCGCAATGACAGAGTATAGCATGTAACTGACCCTGTCTTTATTTACACGTACACGTAACTAATAAGCATTAATTCATTGACGTTTGTTTCGACACCCTTATGAGGAGGAAGAAGCGTTATCGAAAAGAAAGCAATGAATCACACAATTCTGCGTGCGTAAGGCACGGTATACTCCGTACGTAGTTCAGAAGTGCAATTTATGGAGCATTGTTCCTTAAAGTAACTACAATGGGACTTCTTTATTTTCTGTTCATGAGGTCATTCAGTTGTCTCAGCATGATTGATCACGTTACAAAAAAAAGACAAGCATTTGATAGCAAGTACATAAATATATCTTGGCTTAGTCGACATACAATTGCAAACAAGTCCTTATCGTGCGACGAGGTGGCCGAGAGGTTAAGGCGATGGACTGCTAATCCATTGGGCTCTGCCCGCGTGGGTTCGAATCCCATCTTCGTCGAAATTTTTTTTCACGCTTTTTTTTTGTATGGGCCTTACGAAGTCATCACCACAGCAATCACATTCACAGAGGTCGGTCCTTCGGCTTTTGTCCTGTTGACTATACCGATACCGTGAAGTATTAGCAAAGCGTCGGTTATTACCGGCTGCTCTACTTTTCGCCCTTATCGGAATGCGGCCGCATCAAGGGTATGCATCCTCGTGGATGCACTTGATGTCTCCCGCGAGGATGCCTAGCGTCGGAGTCGCCATTTTGGGGGCCCGTGCGCTGGCCGCACGCACAAGAAAAAAAAACGAGCTTCACACGCTGTATTCAAGATACGCACAAAAACTTGGATGTCTAGAGAAGTCCAGAACACTTGCAGCGCGCTGAAGCAGGCACAACAGGACGGCGCGTACGAACGAACCTTCAAAATGGCGCGGCGATGGCGTTGCCCCCTTGCGGATCAAGACTCAGATGTATGTGCACAGAAGTCACACGTCTACATAAAGGAGTCTACACGCGCGGACTAGCCCGTGCATTCGGACACGTTTGGTGCGTTTTGAGCGCAAAGCACTTTAGGGGCCTGGCTATAGTTGTTCATGAGTAGATCTTATGTAGCGCTATAACGCATAAAATCAAGTGGTCTTTACAGGCTTAAAACAAGCCCGACAATGCTTAAAACTGGGTTAAAATAAATGAACATACCTAACTGTTATAATTAACAAAAGCAAATGAGAACTAAAAGTAATAATAAAGTTAAATAGATAAAAACGCTTTGGAAACGTCCGCACCGCACAAGAGAAGGCGCGCTATTGATCCTACTGGGGCGTCCACTTCCACGACCTCGTTGTGCCGTCAGTAGTGTCGTTTGTCTCCGCTCGTGCCGCCAAGCGTATGCGTGCACACACGGCTCTTCAGCAAAGGGATAGAAGTTACGTTAGGTAAGATTACACCGCGGCGCCGCCTCATCTTCTAAACCCCATCGGGCTGGTGAACGTACTATAAAAATGACGTCGATGTTTAAGAAAAGGCCCTTCAGCCAATAATCTAAAAAGCTGGGCAATTAGGCACAATCGATGAGTCAATTGAAGAGAATGCAAAAAGTACGCGTTCGGTTCTACTACAGTTTCGGACGCGGCTTTTATTAAGCTTCCGACGTGACAGAAACATGCAGCGATTCATTTATCCCCGGAACACCTGCAGTGTAGACTGGAACCGCCTTCCCGGACCCGTGACCACCATCATCGATCGCCGCTTGTTCCGTTCTACACGATTTAGCATTGTATAGCGAAGCCAACCAACTTGCCTGTTCTCTTGGTACATAACTTGTACACCATTGCAACATGGTTGTTCAAAGAGGGTTCCGACTCGCTCGCTGGATTCCGTGCCGACCGGTTGTGCCCTCGCGATCTCCGACGTCAGCGTAGCTCTGGCCGACTGGGCTCGCCCTACGTAATCTCCTGACGCCGACCTCCGACGACAGTGTAGCTATGACCGACTGGACTTGCTCCACGCCACCTCCTGACGCCGACAAGAGCTCTCGCAAGTGGTGCCCCGTCCTCGGACTCCTGTGACCGTGTTTCAATCTTTACTATCTCTCCTATCCCCTCGATATGTCGTCGCTCTCTGGCTTACCACCTCACGCCTCATTCTCTCTCTCTACACTTTTATTCCTACCCTTTTAATACCTCCTCACCCCCATCCCTTGTGAGCTACTGTTGAGGTGTCGCTCGCTGAAGCAGACAGTTACGGGGCTCACTTTTCTCTTCCTTTCTCTCTTAGAACCACTTAGTAGTAAGAGGGTTCCACGACCATTGATAAGTATCACCTTATAGAAGGCAAATCAGAGATGCGATGGATCTAAGGAACCTCCCCTACTCCAGCCCGAGCTTCAATGTGCCCGTGAGCAGAGAAATAAATCCCGCCAACAGCTTGTAGCCAGGCCGAGTCCGAGAGCAGTAAACGCGGTTTCTTCATTTTCATATGTCATGGGTTAAGTTAGTGGACGTGCTGCCTGCATTCGCAAAAACATATTCTTGTGAGCAGGCATTCTCGACACTAGCGTATTTGAAAAAAATAGGCACAGCAATTGGCTGAATAAAGCAGCCGACGACATACGGCTGGTCACGAGAGTGACGTATAGCCTCGCATCGATTTGTTGGTACAAGTAAATTTAAGTGAGTTGTTTCATGTAAGTAAATGATTGTTTTGCATATACCCTTATTTTTTTATTTAGTCGTGAAGCGAATGAAAAATGGTTGCATAAAAGCGGAGTGGGGGGGGGGGTGAGGTTCTTTAATTAACTGACAGGGTTTTGTTTTCTCTAGGACTAACATGCTTGAGAACCCTTCCCCTACACTTCAGCTAACATTGTGTGAGTAAATTAAATTTTAAAGAATATCACCCCACAACATAATGCGTTTCGTCTGGAGGGTACTAGAACATATATAAATAAATGAATACATAAATAGATAAATAAGTGTCTTGACTGAATTTATGTGGGAAACATTTACACAGATTCCTTGCTTATTCCCTATGTCGGTATGCGGATCATCATCGCTATGATCATCGTCTAATGTCGCTCGCTCGAGGACTTGTGATCATCATCATCATCACTCCCCCACGCGCGAAGAAGCCGCAGAAGGGGGATCCGTCAAGATTCAAAGTGCTGACACTACAACTCTGGAATCATGCTTCCCGGCCCAGAAGAATGCCGCCAGCCGCCGATCAACGACGCCGTTACCTTGGCGCCAGATGAAAGCAGAGAGTCCCGTCGAAGCGGTACAGACCACGATGTCGACGTCGATAGTCTGAGGGAACCCGACGTCACTCTGTCCCTGGTTGACGAATCTACGTCCACGCTGGCGCTGACAGAGTGTTCGATCGACGCAGTGACCCAGACGTCGTTCGCCATGCAGTCTCAGCTGCTGTGTCCATCGTCGCTGACGAATGAAAAAGCACAGCCTGCAAGCTTACTTAAAAGCTGCAGGAAGTCTGTGGACAGGCAGCGTACTCCGAGCAACGCCAGCGACTCTAAGGAGCGCAACTCGTCTCAGCAAATTATCTCGTCCTTCAGGGCGTTGCGCAACTCTATTGCCGCGCCGTCGACCGTGCTAGACATGGTCCGCTCGTGCAGCGTGGTGAAGCGCGCCGAACCGAGTACCAGCGAAAGCAGCACCGCGCCGCGCCAATTAAATCTCGCGGGCCATTCTTTGGTCCTTGGCATCCTGATGGCCGCTGGAGCCAGTGCCGTTCTCTCCTTAGTCAATGTAATCATTAAGCGCCTGGAAGCCGTCAGTTCACTCGAAGTGCTCACCTTCATGGCATTCGGCGTCTTCCTCGGCATCCTACCGGCGGCCACGAACGAAGTGCAGCCTTTCGGACCCAGCAGTGCCCAACCGCTGCTTTTCGTGCGCACCATCCTGTCGCTGGGTGCGGCCGCATTCAGGCTGTCCAGCCTGGCCTACCTGAGCATCGCCGACTCCTCCATCATCACCAGTCTGACTCCGCTCATGGTAGCCATCACGGCCAGCCTCTTCCTCGCCGAGCCCTGCCACTGGACGCAGGGAGTCGCCGTGGCTCTGTCCATATTGGGCATAACCCTGGTGGTGAAGCCACCGTTCCTGGCCAACTCGGGAGTCACCTTTACCAAGGAGCAGTACATCGGCATTGCGTACGGCCTCAGCCACACGGTGCTGAACGGCGTCACCACGGTCTGCATCCGGGCCACCAAGGGAGTGTCGCGCAGCGTCGTCGTGTTCCACTACGGCTGTCTGTCGATGCTGCTCGTGTCGGTCGTGTCGATCGTCATGGGCCGGCTCAAGATCTTCTACAATGGCTCGCAGATCGGCTACCTGCTGCTCATCTCGCACCTCACGTTCGCCGTCCAGATGTTCCTCACTAAGGCGCTTCAGGTCGAGAATGCCTCGGTTGTCACCATTGTCAAGACCTCGGCGGACGTCCTCTTCGGATTCGTCATGCAGGTATTATGATTGAGAGGCAGCCTCACCCCGGAATCATAGCATACCTGCAAGTTCAAGTATTCCGCCTGAATCCGGAAAATTTCCACAACAGGGTGGGGGCGTAGGCTCGGAGTGGCCGAACACACAATGGTAGGGTTTCCCAACTAAGGTACGAGGCTAAAAGGGCCAGCGCAAATACTCCCAAAATTTTGTGTCATCAAAACAACCAGCAAAATGTATTTCTGTCGAAACAGCTCGCGCGTCTTCCTGCGACACATGTGAGCGGGTGGGACGGCGCAGCTGGCTGCCGCGAAAGCGCGGATCAAAGCTTCGCTACGTTACTAGATTATTAGATGCGAAGCAGCTCTTTGACTCACATGTGTAACGCCGTACGTACGTGCATCCGTACTAACGCGCCACAACGTATTCCCTTCGCTGCTAATGTTGGAGCGGTGCCAAGTAGGTCACGCCGCAGCTGCGTGTTGACGTAACGCTTCCCTCGCAGGTGCGCGCTGACGTCACTTTCTCTCTCACCCGCATCTCGCTCGCTGCAGCTGCCGGCTCCTCCGCCCACTAGCTACATTTTCTATCTCGCTTCACCCTCTTGACGTGATCACGTCAAGAGTGACCGTGGTTTCGTCCACAGCGGTTGTGGCAAACGACAGCCACATGCACTGTAGAAGATTGTGCGCACTGGCTGCGCACGTACTTCCGAAGTTTCAAGCACGCTCCTCTCGGCCTTAGTTCGACGGTTCGTGCACTACAGTTCATATCATATCACCTGCTGCAAATTGGGATGTTCGGAACATCTGAATTTCGACCCATTGGACACAGTGAAATCTGGCTAGGGAATTGCAAGAATTCATATCTGCCAGTTTCACACCACTGAGATTCTACTGTACGGTTAGATAAACGTCTCCTAGTTTCGTTAATAAAAAAACAAGGGTATCTCAATTTGGTTTCAAAGTAAGCGTGAGTGCTCATCCGAGTTTCCAGCACCTCGCGACATCGCCACCGAGTGTTGTGTAGACCGAGGCACCCGGCTCATCACCCTTCTCGTTCTGTTGGGCTGTTCTCGAGGCGGGTTTGGCTGCTTACGTCAGGAATGCATCGCTTTTGCTGATGGAGACAGGCTCGAAGCACCCACATTGTTTTATTCTTCACCAAGCACTGGTCCTCTGACATGGAAACGGCACCCGCCACGTTGGTCTGGTGGTCGTGGGATCGAATACGGGCAGCGGCGGCCACGTATTTTCGATGCAGGCGAAAATTCTAGATGCCTGTGTACTTTGATTTAGGTCCACGTTAAAAAAACCGAGCTGGTCAAAATTTAATGACCCTCCACTAAGGCGCCTCTCATAACCATATCGCGGTTTGGGGACATAAAGCACCGTTATAATTATTTGAAAAATGCCCACGTTCGGCGTCACCGAAACTTGAGCTTTCTTGGGAGCTCTCCCGCTTTGAGGCGCTATAGTTTCTTACGGTATTTAGGCTGGCGTTTCTAATTTATTTATTATTTATTTATTTATTTATTTATTTTTACATACTGCAGCCCAATTGGGCTATTCCAGGAGTAAGTTTGCTATACATCAGCACACACAAGAATACAACTCTTAACAAACAGGAATAGAATACTCAATAAACGAATTCCGAATCAATACATTCATGAAAGAAATTACAACTCTTAATAAACAAATCGCAAATCAATACATTCATGCAAGAAATCTTTTAAAGGCAATGACCTAGTTTACCCAGGCAATACATTCCATTTTTCTATAGTGTGCAGAAAAAAGCTGAATTTAAATAGGTTAGTACGTGGATGGAATGGTGTCAGGTTGAGTTTGTGGCTATTCCTTGTGGGTTTCAGTTTATCAGGAGACAGATATTCATTAGTTAATGCGTAGCCTGGGGTATTAACAAGAATATGGAGCAACTTTAGGCATTCAAGCTCGCGTCGCTTGGACAGGGTTCGCAGACCTAGCGTAGCAAGTTGAGAGGAGGGTGAGAAATTCCAGTCGTAACGGCGGAAAATGAAATGGATGGCTTTCTTCTGAACGGATTCTAGTGCGCTGATGTCCGATTTTTTATGAGGGTTCCATATGGAGCATGCATATTCGAGGAATTGACGCGATATTTTCAGCTGACGACAGTAGCATTTGACATTAGTATAAGACGTGTTAGAGCATTTGCGATTCAATATCGCAATTACACAGAGCTACAATTTACCCTAAAAAGTCGCCGTCAAAAACATTCTACGCCAGGAGTCATTTAACAAGCGCTGCGAATGTTAAAACAAGACGCCCTAATTACAAGCAATATGTGCAATAGGCAGCCATCCATATTGATAGAAGGGGGGGGGGGGAGGAGATGGGCAAGTCTGCTCTATGTCTACAGAATCAGATCTTTCACGTCTATGGCGGCGGCTCACGTGCTAATTTTTGAGGCTTATGTAGGCCGAGGACAACCGATACTATTGCATTCTAAAAACGGTTCACTTCGACCCACCTTCATTTCCGGAAGGCCGCTGCCCAAAGGCACGCAGTTGGTTGTGAGATGTATCCCACCATTTCATTACTATATATTCATCCATTCCAACTCTTGATTTCGCTCCACCTCGACTTGCCCCCACCCCTTTACGAACCCTACCTATGAGGATATATACGTATATACTTTTAGCACTTTGGGACTTGCACCGGCTCTACGCTGAAGCATTTCAGAATATGAGCTAAAGGCATATAAAATTCTTATTCCTTCCAATTGATAACTGAAACGTGCAATTCTGCTCTGCACGATGCGCATGCGATGTTGGGCACAACTCTTTCATGCAGGCCGTGTTCCTGAGCGTGTACCCAGACTTGTTTAGCATGTTCGGCGGCGCCTTCGTACTCTTGGGCGTACTCATCATCGGACTGCGCAAGATCGCCCAGGCAGCCACACCCGACTCTCGTCTCAGAGATAAACTTCGATTTCTTTTATAAATACAATCTAATATTTTTTATCGCCTCATAAATTATTTTACGGTAACGTACAAATGCAAACTTGTTTACTGCACATTTATTTAATGACAAACTACATAGTTTACAGAAGTTTAGACGAACGCATGCTCAAGAACATCGTGCATGACGGATGCGATTCACTTCTATTAAAGGGGTCGTGAAACGGTCGCTTTACAACGACAATGCGGCACCATCGGCAGCCACATGCACTAACTGTATCATCAGCCCGAGTGGACCTGCATGGACGCTCAGTTGCTTATCGAGGAACACGGAACTTTATGGCATATTGGGCACGCGCAAGAAGCGCTCAGCGGCGTCTGCCATGCGCGATCCGCGTCCCACAAGGACGCTGCTTAATATGACGTCAGAGTTCAAGTTAGCGCTGATTGTGTATGACAAAGACGCTGAGGAGTGTCCCAGATGCACGCACGCAAGTATCAAAAAGTTTTGCGTACCTCGATAGGCGAAGAATTATTTATGATGATGTCACCTAGTTATTGCGTGTGGACGCCGGTGGCTTCGCATTGTCGCTTTAGAGCGAGCGCTTCACGACCCCTTTAAATGTGCAAACTCATGCGGGCAACGTAATATGTTACGTATATGCACCAACCACAAAAATCGAAGCCTTTTAAATGGGAAGCATTTCTTAGCAATCGAAAGATCGTTGAGCATTTTTATCCACTAATCTATTTGTATAGCTGTATGTTTATATCTAGCCGCCTGCATTTGAGTGCCCTTGTGGTCGCCTCTTCAACTTTGTACTGACCGAAATTGGCATACGAAGCTATGAAGGTCAGACGGACATGACTGTCCAGTCACGCAGTAACTATCGCGAAAATCCTGGCTGCGAAAATCCTGGCTCGTACGTCACGAAACGCTTTCCGCCAGTGACATGTGGTACATACCCGAATAACATTTATTATCATATATTGTGGGTATGTGGGTATGCACCACTGGTGATTCGCAGTTTATGCCCAAGAAAGGCGAGAATAGACATTGGTAATCTAAGTGGGGGAGGGTCAAAAAACGTGGCATCAGCCGCATTGACTTAACAAAGACAAACGAAAATAAAGATCCCGGCAGAAATTAAATCTTTATAGTCAAGTATTCTACCACAGAGTCATGCAAGGTCTTAAAACAGCTTTAGAAAAAGACCAAACGCGCAAGAATTATGTCGTTGCAACGTAAATTGTGGTTGCCATGCTGGCTGTCTAATTTTATCACATGGTAATAAACATTTCTTATGTACTCCTATAGTACAGATATGTTTTATCAGCTTAATGTCAAGTTTGGTGCTAGTGTTGGCTCCGCTTTTATGACAGTCAAATAAACTTTACATTTGTACTCCTACAACTTGGCAAGCTATATTCTAGTGCTCCTCAACCCCAGAGCTACACATAACGAATGCTAGATGTGATATTCACGGCAACACACGGGAAATGCGATTCGCACCATAGCGTGCGCTTTGTTTGAATAAAACAGATGTCTGTGCTCAGACACATATGCCGACATTACGTGCCTAGTAAGCATAAGATGTGCACACTACTCCATTTACAAAAAAGATGTTGATCTACCGTTTAACCTGACTCAGCGACTATGGTTCAAACAGCACCTAATCCTTGTTTTATTTATTTGTAATCATCACCGAGGGTCTCACGACTGTTTTGAACTTTGAGACCCTCGTCTGCATGTTTCATGTCTTGTAACATCTTTTCATGTCATGATGATAGGTAAAAAAAAATGGCCACGTATCTGCATGTTTCACTGCAAATGTCATCGAAAGACGATAGCCCTGCGTGTGAAGAGAGTGAACAAAACGTTATTTGATGTTCTGCATGAGAAAATTGGTGAATTGTGGTGAAATTGTTGCATCGAAGCACCCCAAGAAAGAGTATTGTCTTTAAAAACAGGACTAATTCACTCAAGGTACCCTGCTGCCCCCCCCCCCAATCAAATAAATAAAGAACAGCACAGACAGCTGCTGGCTGACTGCGTCGCATGGAACAGTTTCCCACAATGCGTGGGATATGGAATTTCAGCTACCGGACGCTCTTTTTACAGCTTAGTCATCAGTGCAACTGTATAGATTGCTCTAGAACACTGTGTCGCTGGTATTCCCTACACACGTAACGTACCAGAAGCTATATTTCAAGAGGACATCACAGCCATGTAATTGTCGTATGCATGAAGCAGTCGTTTTCACAGTATTAAAATGAAATTGTATCTTGGCTCTTCATATTATCACCTTAAAAAGCTTTATAATCTAAAGCTTAACTTTAATTTGTTGTATGCTCACAGTTATCCTTGCACCCATCGTTTCTAAATTATACCAAATTTGGGTATGATAGTTTGCATCATATTCGACCTTTTCAATGTCAGTAACGCGGAGCGGAGCCTCTTCAATATTCATGATACAAGACCAACTAACTCAAAGCTTATCTTTTACTGAATCAAGCAAACAGCGATATTTTGTGCAACGTGACCTTTGGAGACATTACTGAAGACGTACGCACAAAATGGCAAGTGACACCCAACATTCCATTCTTTAAGCCTTAAAATAATAAGAAGGTGCACAAGTTACGCAAGTGAATACATATACACTAACACTCAGTAGTAACGTGTGAGTTTGCAATAGTAAATCCAACTGGCACATTCGTGGAGACTACTGATGTGGCCCCACCATGCAAAAGTATAATACTGTTCAAATACAACCTTTGCACATTTCAAACAAGGCAGCACTGGTGGATAAAAAACGAAATGATCCACCCTGGGCTTTGAAAAAAACGGGACACCAACACGTCAACGCAGAATGGGCAGCCTGCCCATCTTTAATCTATTTTGCAGCTGCTGCAAACAACAAGGAGAGAGAAAAATAGAGCATTGTGTACAGCAGTCAACAACTCTTCTCAACAGCGGCTACCGCCACACACAGATAAGTCAGACATCAGATTCACAACGAAAAGCACTCTGGAAATGCAGACGTCAGCGTTGCACAAGCATTGGAATTGGCTTTTGGGATGCTGCAGATGAAGCTGTGTGAGAAACTGTGATGTGTTTGGAGGGTTCTGTTTGTCTACGCATCTCATTTACGCAGGCTTTAGCATTTGCATCCCTTCCGTCTGAAGCAAGCCTCAAACAGCATGTCGTATTTCCGATAACCTTTGTGAATGAAAAGCAATAATGCGAGGAGCCCAAATGCCTTCAATCGTTGATTTACTGGGACTATTCACAACGCATTTCAAGAAATCTATTTGACGACAAGGTATAACTACACACCTTTGAAGCCAGTGCTTTTCCAGAAAATATGTGACAATATATATCAGGTGCTACTGTAGAATAGAGCATTTTGATAACTGGCCATTTAAACAGAAATCAAAACTAAAACAGTGACTTACATACAACAACCCAAGCAAGCACCACAGGTCTTTGTGCACACATATACATGTATGCATATTGCGAGTAGTAATAGTAACACAAAATGGTTGTGTTTTGCTGTGGAAGAGATTGCTTCAGAAAACGGTGAGCATTTTCTTTTTTCGCTCGCTAATGTTGAAGCTGATGATATAAAAACAATCCAGTAAGTAACAAATTAACTACCTACTTACATCAATACTTAGGAAATCAAATGTCATAATGTGCCACTGAAAGTTTGACTACATAAGATCCCTAATGCTGCCCCCTGCACAGCTGGCTAGAAAACAACACATATTATTAACCATGTGCAATAACTTTCTGAAGCAGACACATAACAGCAAAAATACGAAAACTGTGATCAATCGCTCAACCGCAGCGGAAATTTATGTCTTTTTGTTGAACACGGGGCTAAAAGGCAAAAACGCACAATTCCGAATGCCTTCCTTTTAAGCGTCCCTCCTACACAGGACAAGAACACAGCTGCCCTAGCATTACCCTACATACACAAACTTTAGCGCTACATAATTTGCTTCAAAAAATGCATGAGGCAACAGGAAGCCTTCTTGTTTTGATAACATAACACACGGCAGCTGCTCAGCACACTTGTACACAAAAACAAAAGAACAATGCAACTACAAGTTCCAAGTCTTCACACTTCATTGAACATTGTTCGTCACTCAAAAATCCAGCAAAAGTTCCACAACAAGACTATGCCTATTCGAAAGCCTAAACCTATATCACAAACTTCTCTTGCTGGCAAACAATCGAGTAGGGGAGGGGGAAAAGCGGGTTGCTTCCAACTTGAACGACTAAAAAAAACAGAACCAGCAAGCATTACGTGCCCGAAAAAACGTGACGACGCGCGAAAAG
Organism: Rhipicephalus microplus; assembly: GCF_013339725.1. Taxonomy (NCBI): domain Eukaryota; kingdom Metazoa; phylum Arthropoda; class Arachnida; order Ixodida; family Ixodidae; genus Rhipicephalus; species Rhipicephalus microplus. The sequence continues at coordinate 120,574,284 of NC_051165.1, forward strand.
GCGCCACTTTCCAAGCTATGTACACTGCAGTCAGGCCATCTTATATGATGAAAAGGCTGCGGAGATGGGGGGAAGGGGAGGCACGCAATATTTTCTACTTTAGGTGGGTGATGTGGGAGAAGAAGACAGCGAAGTGGTGCGAGAAAAGTGAGAGCGCGACACATCTGGAAAGCTGAGAAATGAGCGTCTTCCACGTCTGCCTCGGCACGCAGCCACCCCCTCTGCAGCATCCAGCATCATGACAAGATGTAGTCTTCCATGAGTAGGGGATCATCGCTCTCCAACATGTCTAGGGCCCTCGCTTCAGCTTCGCCGTCACCTGTTGACAGGAGCAGTATTGTCACTGGCCTATCCGAAACTCAAGCCTCATTATAACAAAGTTGCATCTAACACGAAAACAAGCTTGTCATATTCAAAAAATGGTTACTTTTTGCACACTATTTCTATTGACCTTTCTTGATTTACTTAACCGATACTTTGTTATATCTGGGTTTGTTACATCGAGGTTTGAGTGTATTTACATATACATTTCACATACTGTGCATGGAACCAGAAGCATTTGTAAGGAGGAGCTGCACTACTTCAGTACAGCAAGGTGTAGTGTCCTTAACATTATAAAACACTTATAGGGGCACTGAAAAGAAAAATGAAGAAAAACAGTGCCCCTCCGACAAACGTTTTCTGGCTTATCTCATGTGAGGGAGAGTGAAGCATCTTTAAACTTTATTTCCTCGACTGCTTGCTGCAACGTCCATCTATGGAACATAAAATCAGGGCAAAACTGCTCGCCCACTTACATTTCCCGCTGACCTGAAGCTCACTAATATGGGGTGACATTCTCGTAAAGGAACAGCTTAGTAGACATTGGGCCCAGGTGAGCACGCCGCTTCGTACACATGTGCTTACCCTCAACCCATTTGCAATTCGAACGAGTCGTACTGCGCTCACAGAAGTTTAGGTGTGCTAGTTAAAAATTTGGATGGCTGTATGTAATTAATAACTATTGTTGTATCCATTACCAAAAAAAAGTAACTAAATACGTTACGTGTTACACTAACAAAAAAGGAACGCATCACCGCCCTTCGTTACCAACAGAAAAATGTAACGCGTTACCGTTACAGTTACCAAAAAAAGTAACAGACGTTACTCATCAATAATAAATATCAATCATTTCGTTTTTGCTGCAGGAACCGTCAGTAAGAATATTTTGAGGCTCACACTTATTTTTCACAAAAAACTTCTAAGCCAAACGACAATTATAACCAAAATGCTGATTCAACTAAAATTGTTTGTACAAATGCACTGAACTTTAGCAATGTCGTAGAGCTTATAGTTAGATGCCTCTATAGTTGCATGCGATGGCTTCGGACTCTAGCACATGGTGAAGCCATTTCTCTCAACGTCACATCATGCACAATACGAGATTCAATCATCAACGCCTTAACATGAATTCCCAGAAACGAGCCCAGTTATCTGATCTCGTAAGAATAAACGCTCTCCGCTAAAGACGCGCCATTGGACTCTCAACAAATTTACGGAAATTCTTTCAGCGTTCTTCTTATGGCAAGATAAACGGGAAATTTGTAGTAGTAAAGAATTGTTTTAATGGCCTAGTCGCCTGGGAATATATTTGTGCGTAAACATTTCTTGTTCATTTTAACCGGTTTATTTAATGCGAAAATTGGAAGTGTTTATAATTAGAAACAGTAACGAGAACACAGTATGTCATTGTTATACGGGCCGAGTTCAGCATGCCAACAAATTACATCCTCATCATGCAGTCGACAAATAGGTTGGGCATACCATCGGCAACTTCGTGGTACAAAACAGATTGGGGCGTAAAAGCGCTTCATCAGCTTTCTACTCCTCCACAGCAAAAAAAGGTCCATAAAAGTCTATAAAACCTTTTTTATGAACAGAAGAGAAAAATCACTTCCTTTCTGGACTGTTAGGCAGAGGTAGAAAAGCTGCATGTCCTCTCTGTGCTGGTACAGAATTGTGGTGCTGTCGAGCACAGAGCAGCAGCCGCAGCGATCACAATGAATAGCCAGAAGACCGTCGGTCTTATTCCAAACATTATTGTTGTGCTCTCGGAGATTGTCATTGAGACATCTGCTTGCCTGGCCGATGTGGCAGGCTCCACACACACGACAAATGAACTCTGTAGACTACCCCCCCCCCCCCTGGCACACATTCCAGGAACCGAGTAAGGTGCCTTACTTGGCTTCCAATTTTGCGTCTCCTGACCGGACCTCTCCTCTGTGAGAGCGAGTCTAACTTGTGTAGGGCAGAAAAAAAACCCATGGACACCAACGTGCCGGCCTATCTGAAGGCTGATGTTTCGAAGAAAGGACCGCGACTTTTTCGCATCTGCTCATGCTTTCCTGTACGCCATTATCTGCAGCACGTCGTACGTGCCCCTGAGCTCTGTAGATGCTTTCGGCCACAGCAACCAGCAATGTCTCAGGATAACCAACCTTTCCAAGACGAGCCACAGTGCACTATACCATCTTATGTCCGCGAAGGTATTCGGTGCCTGCTATAGATGCCCCCCTCCCCCCTAATTCCTCAAACTAAATTCCGTCCACGCTTTCTTTGTCAACGCCTGGTAGGCGACAGCGGTCCAACGTCTCAACAAAGGAATTCGTCGGGGCGAGTTATGGGAATGTGGCACCTTTGGAATGAAAAAATAACAAGTAACGTGACACCTCACGTTACCGAAAAATACTAAAGGAAGTATGTTACCCGTTACAGTTGCAAAATTGTAATTAGTACATTTCTAAGTTACTGAGAAAAGTAACGCATTACCGGTAACGACGTTACTTGTAACGCGTTACCACCAACACTGCTGATAACTGTTGCCTGCTTCTCTGAAAAGACTGATTTTTTTTATTAAAAATATTACAACAAAAGATGTAATCTTCCTTGTTGTCCTAAGCATTAGTATTGCTGAGCACCTATTATAAACTCCTAAACTTCATGTTACCTTAAAGCACCCCCATTTAGAATTGCTTGAGACCCTGTTTATAAAAGAAATACTTTAGTGCTGATACCTCATATATTTGTCTTGGGATGCTTCCAGCACAGCATGTCAAGCATTGTGTCACAGCAAAAGCAAACGGGTAGAGAGTCTTCAGACCATTCGAAAAATTAAGCCTGCCCTAATGGTTGCCACAACACGCATTCAAACGATTAGGAAATGAAAGTTGTTGGTGGTGCGACGAAAAATGAAGAAAATCCTGTGCTTGCCTCTGATGTATGAACAGAGGACAAGAAAAAGAATAAATCGAGCCAAGATGATATACACACCTTCATAGTCATCCAGATCCCAAACGTCAGCGTCTTCGTGAAAGGCTAAAATAAACGCAAGCATAACTTGGTAACAAGGGAAAGTAAGAACGTACGTGTATGTACACCAGCTATGGTCTGTTACACACTCACACTGAATGTTTTCAGAGTGCCAAGAAAAATTTGGTAGGCTTGTGCGAATAGTGGATTTTTAGGTTCGAAGTGGAATCGAAACGAATAGTGATTTTGGTAGAATAATTTTGAATTGAATGGTATATATGACATATAAAGAAAAATGGGCATATTTATTATGATCTAACTAACCTGCACAATATTTTTTAATTGAAATAGGGCCTCTATGCAATACCATTTTTTTTTGTTCAAAGGAAGTCGAAAAAGCCTCGAGTAGTAGCAAGATTTGAATTATAGCAGGATGCGAGTCAAAACCCTGAAAATATTGTTACGCATGCCTGGGAAGAAAACAAAGATGGCTGAACATGCTGGCTGCCCCAAGCTGGAGGAAGAAAGAAGAGGACGACGCTGCGATCATCAACCTGTTGGCCGCTCCGGCGCTTCTCATCGCGACCAAAATAAACGGCCCCTTTCAGCCGTATACGTCCTGGTCCTCCTTGTGCGTAACAGATTGGTGGAAGCGTGCTGGGTAAGACAAACCAACGACGGGAGCTTCACTTCCAGGACTTCGCCGCAGCCGCCGCCTTGCCGGACTCCCGCCTGCGCCGATCGTAATGGCCCAAGATCAGCCATCTAACGCTTCAAGGCCAACTCCAACGGGTTCCGTGCCCTACTACCGAGTCCGGCCAACCTTTGGAGGAAAATCGGGAGAGGATGTCGACGCGTGGCTCATCCAGTACAAGTGAGTCAGCAAGTCCAACGGCTGCGATGCCGCCGCTCAGCTCAGCAATGCGGTCTTTTGCCTTACGGATACTGCGCTCGTGTGGTACGAAAACCACGAGGACACACTGACGACGTGGGACGTTTTTGTTGCAGAGCTGAAAGCGTGTTTCGGAGACTCGAGCGTCAAAAGTAAGTGGGCAGAGCAGACATTGTCTCAACGCGCGCAGCTTCCAGGTGAGACATGTAGCACGTATATAGAGAATGTGCTGAAGCTCTGCAAGGTGGTCAATGATCAGATGTCAGAAGACGACAAGGTAGGGCATTTGCTGAAAGGCATAGCCGAAGATGTCTTTAATTTTCTCATCGGAAAAGAGCACCTGAGCTCGGTGTCTGACGTGATTCGGCATTGCCGAACTTTCGAACAGCTGAAAATGCGCAAGATTGCTCCAAAGTTCGGCCGGCTCACAAATGTTACAACGGTTGCCAGCATCGACACGAGCACCTGCCCAGACCTGTCCTGGACGGTTCGAGAGATTGTTCGCGAAGAACTTTTTCGCTATAGAGAACAGACGCATTCAGCAGTTGATCACCATTCTGTAAACGACCAACATTCGGTATATGTGTCACGTGAGGCTGTGACTGCGCCGCCGCCTTCTACGACCCATATAAAACTTCTAGGCGCGTAAAACTTCAGACACCTTGGCAATCGATGGTTAGTGCAGCAGCTGTTGAGTACAGCGCACCCTCACACGCAAGGAGAGCACCACGCTTGCCAGCTCCTCGCCATGACCGACGCCCCCAGCGTCCGCCTTCTCCGCGACGCCCGGTATATCCCTATGATATGCGGAACGAACCGACCCACTACTCCAGGGAAGACGATGTTCGATTCATCGACGAACAAAGAGTTTCGACCTCTCACAGTTTGCTACTCCTGTGGTGTACCAGGACATATTTCGCGATTTTGTAACCGTCGACGTGTAGCCCGACGGTATGGCTACCCACCATACTTTGCACGGCCTTCCGAACGACTTCGCGATGACCCGCGAGCAACGTACTATGGCCCACCACAGAAGGGCGGATGCCCTTCTGTGGTGGGCATCGCCCTTCAAAAAAAAGACGGCGCTGGAAAAAACAAAAAAAAACAAAAAAACAGCGCCGTCTTTTCTTTCTCTTTTGCTCCTTCCATGTCCTGTATTTTTTCTGGTGTTGAGCTGTAAGTAAGTTCACGATGGATCCTAACCAACTGGCCCAACTAACCATCTTACTATGATATCACGTGTTGTCACGTGAACCTGGCAATATCCGGTCCTATGGAGTCTGGTTTGGATTACGTCGCAACTTCTTTTCGTGTTCTCTTGTCGTTCGTCTCGAAAAGTTCGTCAGCAGCTAATAGTTCTTGTTGCGCCACGCTGCCTTACAGAGGTCTCCTATCGTGGATTTTCACCCATTGGACTTCAAGATAGACCTCAACGGCCACAAGCACGTCTGGCAAGGTTAGTGCACTGCGGCTGTTTAGCTGTAGCTTCCCAAGTCACATGTACTTTGATTTATTTTATCAGAAGAGATGACGAGGAAAAACTTGCGCGTTGGCAAATGACGCTGTTTCAAGGCTTCTAAGGAGATCACGTACTTCGTGACGCCAAACAGGCAAAAAAAAAACTGTTCCACACTCGCCGAAATGGCAACTGGTGCCGCTCACCGAAGCTCCTAGGTTTAAATTCACACATATATATACCCCATAATGTAGACGGAGAAATGACCGCCACTGTAGCTCGGTGGTAGAGCATCACACGCGTTATTCGAAGGTGACAGGTTCGGATCCTGCCGATAGACAGTCATTTTTTTTTTTCGTCCACTTTTCTTTCTTCCCATTGACATCATACAATTACTTTAATAACACCCCTATCATTTCCTTGGCATTACTGTCTGTTATTTCTCAATAATATTGTCACGTAATTGTGAGGGTAGCCCAAAGACAGGAGACCGGGAGGCTCGTAGAAATACAAGAGAATCCGTATATTTGGCGGACTTGCGCCCACTAAAGGGAAGTATACACATCGGCTTAGCGGGTGGCGAACAGCGTGTTCGACGGCCGTCGGGGAACAGAATGTCCCACTGGATTGCAAGGCGCGTTCACCATCCGAGATACAGTCACCGTCACCCTGCCGCGGTGGTCTAGTGGCTAAGGTACTCGGCTGCTGACCCGCAGGGCGCGGGTTCGAATCCCGGCTGCGGCGGCTGCATTTCCGATGGAGGCGGAAATGTTGTAGGCCCGTGTGCTCAGATTTGGGTGCACGTTAAAGAACCCCAGGTGGTCTAAATTTCCGGAGCCCTCCACTACGGCGTCTCTCATAATCATATAGTGGTTTTGGGACGTTAAACCCCACATATCAATCAATTATACAGTCGCCGTAGCATCTGGCGCTATCTCGTAATCAGCGAATGGTCGACGTGCGGGCCACGATCTTCGCAGATGAATCGCGGTGCATCCTGGACCACGATAAGGCCGCGTGCCGGCGGTATCGGCATGCGTAACACTATCCGCAATACGCTTCGCGGCAATAGGGAGTTTCAGAATACCGTTTGGAAGCGCTGCGGGCGTTGCGGGCGTAGCGGGCGCAATATGAGTTTTAAAATAGCGTTTGCCCTGCTGCGAGCCGCAACGCGCGATCCCAGCGACACCGTAGCCTCGAAACCAGCGCTTGCGAACCACATGCGGGCCGCCATTACCGCACACAATTTCGGATTTTTTGCGTGCGGTCCGCGAACGCAAACGCCGCCGACTCGCGTTACAACGCATGCGCAGTGGCAGCCACCGCACCGCAAGGGCTCGCGGTGCGCTATTCTAAAACTCCCTAGTATTGTGTCAGAAACATGTAACGTGAACTGTCCGCCGCGGTGTTGTAGTGGCTAAGATGCTCGTCTGCTGACCCAAAGGTCGTGAGTTCGATCCCGCCAGCGGTGGTGTCGTTCAGATGGAGGCGAAATGCTATCATCTTGTATACTGCGCGATATCAGTGCGCCCAAAAACACCAGATGTCCGAAATTGCCGGAGCCCTCCACAAGAGCGTCTCACATAATCACATAATAATTTTGGGATGGTAACTTTAATATTAGTAGTAACATTAGCTGAAGGACACAAGACCAACATTCATCTGGATGAACAACGGCCACTCGAGGGGAAAAAAACTGCATCTATTGATTCTCCCCATGACGATTAATAACTCAATGACGGGAATAGCCTTCTCATACCGCAATTTCAAACATGATTTTGAAAAGTCGAGTCATAAACGTATACATTTTAAGTGGACTAGCTGGGGACGTGTTATCATTATGCACTCCTTGTGCAAGGACATCAGTTTTGTTAAGGAAACAGCTGTTGCGGGGCACACATGCTTACACTTGCATGCCGTCACCGCTATGAGGTGCTTGTACCAACGCTGCTCACTATAACGAGGCCACAAGGTATAACTGTCGCGTCCACATCTCTCGGAGGCCTCACATGTGCTGTCCACCTCAGTGATCTGTGACTGCAGACCATGCATCATGTGAATTCTGCTTTTTCCTTCATTTGTTTTTCTCTTGTGACACGTGTATCCGTATACATGTGATAACCCAATCGCAAAATCATTGTTTATTTTGCATATAATGTAAAAGCTATTCATTTCGGATTTCACGGGACACCGAAATTTGTCCGAATTAACTGAATGCTGAATTATCAAAAGTATAAAAAAACAATAAGTGTATGCTACGTCAATGTACTTTCATGTTCTCGATGAATATGTAAATCCAGTTATTCTTCAGCATAGCGGCAGCGCAAAAGCCTAAATTTTATTTATTTGAGGCTTCATTAACGTTTTGAACACGGATCGATTGGCCCCCCATGTCTTGATTCGAAACGCATTCTGAACCGATAACTTATTACGTAAGGACAACGCAATCGTGATTGACGAACACGCCTTTCGGAAAGTCCATGGCCGCTTCGGCTGTCTCCGAACGTTGTTTTCGTTCCTTTCCATTGCGCTTTCGCCGTATACGTCGTCGCGGTCGGAGCGCTCAGAGGACCATCCGAATTAATCGACTATCCCAACCAACGAGTGTAGAGTTAGCGACACTGTAACGCTGGTGTTAATATGCATTTGTAAAGTTCACGAATTTAACACGCATTGACGAGCAGGTGCTTTGGAAATGACCTTCTTGGCATGCAAACAACTCTACACATCTTCACGCTCCTGAACGTAGGTGTCGCCCTCCTGCCGTTCATCGAAGAACCCAGACTTCTCGACGCAGTCAGAGCAGTGTACCCGCTCCTGGACAATGAACAAGGTACTTACATAGCTGTTCGGTTTCACGAAGCGCGCATATAATTTGCTAATGATACGAATTGTGGACGCAGCAAACAAGTCCCGAAGGCATCTGTAAAATGTCTTGATCCGAGGCACTGTCAGATTGGTTGACGCGGTCTTTCGTCAACCTTATTCGTTGCTTTAATTGGATCTCGGCGTTTTTGCGTACGCTACATATCAAGGTTAGAAAAAAGCGTATTGGCCGAGCTTACCTTCGTCTCAAAAGGAATCACAAAATATTTTATAGCCATTTCTTAGTTTAAATGCAGTTCGCCTCTGTGGATCAATTGCTAGGGTGCTCGGCTGCTGGTCGTGGGTTCGCTCCTGGTGATGGTCGCATTTTGATAGGTGCGAAATGGTAGAGGCTTTTGTTACTGTGCGATGTCAGTGTTCATTAAAAAGCACCCGATGGTTAATATTTACGGAGGAGTCTTCTATATCATTTCGTGGTTTTCTGATGTAAAACACTATACATGTTACTATTATTACTATAAATGCACGATCAAGGCAAGTTGTTTATGGCTGCTACTTCATATTTTCAATGATTTATTCTTCATGCTTGCTCAACTTTGTGCCAAAAAAGAGCATTCAACAGCTCTTTCCATGATTTTGGATGAACAAGGGTATCTCTTTTATGGATTTAATTTCTGAACCTAATCCCGACGCGGCGTTGCACACTCAGCAGGGAAGCAGGTGTCCACTCTGCATACAATGTTCAGTACGACACGGCATGCGAAATCTGTCGCCTTAACCCCGTCGTGTCATGACGGATCCGGTCTCTAAAGATAATATTGGCTTCTATCTACTCTTTCGGGTCGAAATCATGCCGGTATGAACTACACTGAGGACGTTGGAAACAAAACTACGTGTGTTAGCCCTAAGTCCTGTGTTTAGAAAAAACTAGAGAACGATTTAGAGTGCTTGGTACTCTACTTGAACGAAATGTAAGAATTGGGATAAGCTTTCCCCTGTTGCTTCAATTATCTAGTACTGTACATTACATTCCTTTAGCCTGCCTAATATTCCGCCTACCAACTTACTTCTCGCAGCCCTCAGAAACTCCGAGGGGGACAACATGTTGTACGTCCGCAGGGGCCAGGCAGCCTACGACTCGTTCGCCTCAGCTTACGAGATTTGCGACGACTTCGACGAGGTAAAACGCACCATATCTCATGTGCAGTAAGATATCACTTGAACGCCAGTGAAGCGAACTATTCAGATCTGTGAATTTTTGTTTAATGTCCCGCTGAAGTGACATCGGAACCAACGCTGACGCATTTCGATATACGAAGCCACTGTGGAGCGCACTTATGCACTATACGGATATATTTTGTGACACCATGCAATGCCTCCCATGTCTCATTCATCATAAGTTGTCTAAAAGACTGGGTACATTTTTGTGTTTGTGTTTGCAATTTGCGTTTGTTAATTGTAACACAAGTTGCGTGTTACAATTAGAAGTTGCGTGCAGCAAAGAAAACAGAAAAATGGTTATTATTCCAATCTTGTTCAGAATTGCCAATACGCCTACTTTTTACCATTGACAACAATTCCCTTTCCCCCCCCCCCCCTCATTGCCTGAGGGGCCCCAGCTGTGCCGGCTTTTAAGGTGCATATAAAAAAGACGAGCCATATTTACAAATAACATTGAAAATAAAAAAGATGCACACAGTTGCTATTTTCTTTGTTGTGCTGCGTTTTGAAAACGATGTCGCCAATGCCCCTCGCGTGAAACATGTGCCGCTATTTCTACAGAAAAGATTGCAGGGAGCATCCTACCTTGGCAAGAAATAGAAAAAAAAGAAGAAACAGTAACCCCTATAGACAGGAAGCACCAAGCATTTCAGCAAAAGAAGCTTTGATGTAATATGCAAAAAATGTACTCTTTCGCCGCCCAGCAGAGGGCTGTGCTGGAGAATATTTTTGAGAGCCTGCACACAGTGACTCAATTCATGACCACTGCCGTCCACTATAGGCGTTCAAGTGCAGCCGAAAATTAGTAAATTCTTCGAAACATAGGAAATACGCAGAAAATAAATTCCAATGTGCTCATTACAAATAAAATGGCTGGAAATCCATTTCGACAACTGATGTTTTCTTCAGCTCCTGATAGCAAGTTTTCGCCGCAGCAAACTTTAACAGTTAGTTAAACTGAAGTTTCGCTGCATTAGTCGTGTGATGTAGGAGCGTCAAATGGACAAGAATGGTGGATCCACAACGATCCGAGCAATGCTCAGCAGCGGTGTCACCCGGTGCTGCAACGTCTCCCGTGAGCTCCTGGCGTCGTGCCTTAAGCTGCAGCTCCTGTCAACAAGCACTACATCCAACTTCAGCATTTCTCAACAAAACGATGAGCCACCGTAACGCAGTTTCACAATTTATTTATTTATTTATTTATTTATTTATTTATTTATTTACACGGTGGAATTGAAACTACCAATTGGTTGTGATCGTGGCGTGAGGGCGCGCCCACGCACTTAGCATCGTGCCTATAAGGACGGCTCCAGAGCCGGAACCTGAGGTCAAGCGTTCACATCGAGGCGGCAAGGAAATATGGCAATAGAAAATCACAAGTGACTTCAAAAATAGACAAGTTACTTCGATAACAGGCCCGACTGCAATATCAGAAACTGATGATTATGGAAAAGCCCATGATTGAGAAGGCATCAGTTATATAAAAAAAAACGGTCCACATAGTATCCGAGTCACCAGCGCAACATTTGAAGGCCACATTTACCGGCGTCGAATTTTTGCGCACTACAAACTCTGGCAATGAAATCTAACTCATAAACCTAATAAAAGAAAAAAATACGGTTGGTGGGAAACGGGACGTGAGGTGTCTTACACAAGCTCATCTTACGTTATAGTTTTGTGAGAATTGTTTCGCGAGAAAGAACTACTTTTAAACGATACTTACGTTATAGTTTTGTGAGAATTGTCTCGCGAGAAAGAACTACTTTTAAACTATACTTACGTTAGAGTTTTGTGAGAATTGTCTCGCGAGGAAGAACTACTTTTAAACTATGCAGGAGTTCGACCTCGATCCTGATTGTTTTGTGGGGATTGGAGGGAAATTCCTGTTAAGCAGGAAAGCAGTTCCTGAGGGAAGGTAAGCAGCTTTCTGTTAATTATTTGTACATTTCAGAAGTTTTGTTATTATCGACCACAAAGGAAGGCTATAGCTGCTGCTTAATTATTGTTTTTCTTGTTCGGGGCCACCGAGTCACTAACCACTCACTGGCGCAATGGGTTCTCGAACCATAGTTAGGTTATTATTTCTCGAAAAGCAGATACCGAGTCTAAATTTACTTAACCTAACGACATTCGAAGTAAACTCAAACTGATAGCTAACTACATGATGCTATACCTAAAAAATGATCAAAGAGAAATAGCTTGGGCTTTTCAATGTTAATCAGATTAGAGGCTTCCGAAAGCTTTTTGTAAAGCTGTTCTCGCTTACATAGTTTTTCCTGCTTGCGCTACACTGCGGGCAACCTGTAGAGAGTAATGTGTAAAGGGCAAGAGGGAGCCACAATGTAATTCATACACTGATTGAAGCAAGAAAATATGCATCGGTTCTCAGCCACGGGGAACAACTCGATATCATTGTTCAAGAAATGATCGGTGCGTCAACCGAAGCATTAAGATGCACAGGAAAGCTAGAGTGACGGTGTTTCGTAAGTTCATAAAAAGCGCCTATACATAAAAAGCAAAGTACAGGAGCGATGAGTATGCATTTTTTATGAAACGTGCTTATAAAAAACTCCCAAGCATTTCCCCGAGGGTGAACATGGTTAAGTGCGAATACACGGGGTGATGCTATGAGGGGTATTTATTTATTTATTTATTTATTTATTTATTATTTATTTATTTATTTATTTATTTATTTATTTATTTATTTATTTATTCATTTATTTCCACGGTGGAAGTGAAACTACCAATTGGTTGCGATCGCGGCGTCAGGCGCGCCCACGCACTTAGCATCGTGCCTATAAGGACGGCTCCAGTGCTGGAACGAGCTGCAGCTCCTGTCAACAAGTACTACATCCAACTTCAGCATTTCTCAACAAAACTATGAGTCACCATAGTGCGGCTTCACATTTATTTATTTATTTATTTATTTACACGGTGGAATTGAAACTACCGATTGGTTGTGATCGTGGCGTGAGGGCGCGCCCACGCACTTAGCATCGTGCCTATAAGGACGGCTCCAGTGCCGGAACGTGAGGTCAAGCGTTCACATCGAGGCGGCAAGGAAATATGGCAATAGAAAATCACAAGTGACTTCAAAAATAGACAAGTTACTTCGATAACAGACCCGACTGCAATATCAGAAACTGATGATTATGGAAAAGCCCATGATTGAGAAGGCATCAGTTATATAAAAAAAAACGGTTCACTTAGTATCCGAGTCACCAGCGCAACATTTGAAGGCTGGTTTTACCGGCGTCGAATTTTCGCGCACTACAAACTCTGGCAATGAAATCTAACTCATAAACCTAATAAAAGAAAAAAATACGGTCGTGGGAAACGGGACGTGAGGTGTCTTACACAAGCTCATCTTACGTTATAGTTTTGTGAGAATTGTCTCGCGAGAAAGAACTACTTTTAAACTATGCAGGAGTTTGACCTCGATCCTGATTGTTTCATGGGAATCGGAGGGAAATTCCTGTTAAGCAGGAAAGCAGTTCCTGAGGGAAGGTAAGCAGCTTTTTGTTAATTATTTGTACATTTCAAAAGTTTGATTGATTGATATGTGGGGTTTAACGTCCCTAAACCACTATATGATTATGAGAGACGCCGTAGTGGAGGGCTCCGGAAATTTAGACCACCTGGGGTTCTTTAACGTGCACTCAAATCTGAGCACACGGGCCTACAACATTTCCGCCTCCATCGGAATTGCAGCCGCCGCAGCCGGGATTCGAACCCGCGCCCTGCGGGTCAGCAGCCGAGTACCTTAGCCACTAGACCACCGCGGCGGGGCCATTTCAAAAGTTTTGTTATTATCGACCGCAAAGGAAGGCTATAGCTGCTCCTTAATTATTGTTTTTCTTGTTCGGGGCCACCGAGTCACTAACCACTCACCGGCGCAATGGGTTCTTGAACCATGGCTAGGTTATTATTTCTCGAAAAGCAGATACCGAGTCTAAATTTACTTAAGCTAACGACATTCGAAGTAAACTCAAACTGATAGTTAACTAAATGATGCTATACCTAAAAAATGAACAAAGAAAAATAGCTTGGGCTTTTCAATGTTAATCAAATTAGAGGCTTCCGAAAGCTTTTTGTAAAGCTGTTCTCGCTTACATAGTTTTTCCTGCTTGCGCTACACTGCGGGAAACCTGTAGAGAGTAATGTGTAAAAGGGCAAGAGGGAGCCACAATGTAATTCATACACTGATTGAAGCAAGAAAATATGCATCGGTTCCAAGCCACGGGGAACAACTCGATATCATTGTTCAAGAAACGATCGGTGCGTCAACCGAAGCAATTAAGATGCACAGGAAAGCTAGAGTGACGGTGTTTCGTAAGTTCATAAAAAGCGCCTATACATAAAAAGCAAAGTACAGGAATGATGATATTGGGTCTTTTATAAACGAGCTTAGAAAAAGGTGCGAGCAGTATTTAGAAATAACATTAAAAAGGCCAAATGCGCACAGTTTCTATTTTGTTTCTTCTGCTCCCCAGCAACTTGTTGTCCATGGTGGATGGGGTCAGCAACGTCCCGGACAGTGTGGTCTTGTGGTGAGCATTTGTTCTGTCATTCAGAAGCAGTCTAAGAATGGAAAATAATTTGATTGAGCTGGTCCGTCCTACTTGACTTTTATTGTAAAAAATAGCTTACAGGGAGCGTGTATACGTGTATACGATGAAGTGATATTTCGTTGTGTATCTCGCTTCCATTTAGTGTCCGCCATCGTACAGCCAATGAGGTGACTGAATTCATCGTCTAGCACAACGAGGTAAGTCGCACCTTGGAGCCTCTTTAAATAGCCTGCAAACCCGAACGACTCCTTATGCATTTGCCTGGACGGCTATAGTAGGCAAAAGCCAGCCTATTTGTTTCTTCTCACTCGGTTGTATTTGAATGTATACGTTGTTAACTGCCCGCCACTCTGTCATTTAGGCAGGAGTGTGAGCGCGGAAATACGCAAGTTTGCGATCGCCTATGACGGCAACCAGTTCGCGGTCGTCGCTAAACTAAACCATCTCAATCAAACAGATATACATGCTGCACTACAAACTCTGGCAATGAAATCTAACTCATAAACCTAATAAAAGAAAAAAATACGGTCGTGGGAAACGGGACGTGAGGTGTCTTACACAAGCTCATCTTACGTTATAGTTTTGTGAGAATTGTCTCGCGAGAAAGAACTACTTTTAAACTATACTTACGTTATAGTTTTGTGAGAATTGTCTCGCGAGAAAGAACTACTTTTAAACTATGCAGGAGTTCGACCTCGATCCTGATTGTTTCATGGGAATCGGAGGGAAATTCCTGTTAAGCAGGAAAGCAGTTCCTGAGGGAAGGTAAGCAGCTTTTTGTTAATTATTTGTACATTTCATTTCAGAAGTTTTGTTATTATCGACAGCAAAGGAAGGCTATAGTGCTGCTTAATTATTGTTTTTCTTGTTCGGGGCCCCGAGTCACTAACCACTCACTGGCGCAATGGGATCTTGAACCATAGTTAGGTTATTATTTCTCGAAAGCAGATACCGAGTCTAAATTTACTAACCTAACGACATTCTAAATAAACTCAAACTGATAGTTAACTACATGATGCTATACCTAAAAAATGAACAAAGAGAAATAGCTTGGGCTTTTCAATGTTAATCAGATTAGAGGCTTCCGAAAGCTTTTTGTAAAGCTGTTCTCGCTTACATAGTTTTCCTGCTTGCGCTACACTGCGGGCAACCTGTAGAGAGTAATGTGTAAAAGGGCAAGAGGGAGCCACAATGTAATTCATACACTGATTGAAGCAAGAAAATATGCATCGGTTCCCAGCCACGGGGAACAACTCGATATCCTTGTTCAAGAAATGATCGGTGCGTCAACCGAAGCATTAAGATGCACAGGAATGCTAGAGTGACGGTGTTTCGTAAGTTCATAAAAAGCGCCTATACATAAAAAGCAAAGTACAGGAGTGATGAATATTCATTTTTTATAAAACGAGCTTATAAAAAGTGCGAGCAGTATTTAGAAATAACATTAAAAAGGCCAAATGCGCACAGTTGCTATTTTGTTTCTTCTGCTCCCCAGCAACTTGTTGTCCATGGTGGATGGGGTCAGCAACGTCCAGGACAGTGTGGTCTTGTGGTGAGCATTTGTTCTGTCATTCAAGAAGCAGTCTAAGAATGGAAAATAATTTGATTGAGCTGGTCGTCCTACTTGACTTTTTATTGTAAAAAATAAGCTTACAGGGAGCGTTTATACGTGTATACGATGAAGTGATATTTCGTTGTGTATTCTCGCTTCCATTTAGTGTCCGCCATCGTACGAGCCAATGAGGTGAGCTGAATTCATCGTCTAAGCACAACGAGGTAAGTCGCACCTTGGAGCCTCTTTAAATAGCCTGCAAAACCCGAACGACTCCTTATGCATCTGTGGAACACTAGTGGTATAGTTTTTCTACCAAAATGATAACGAAATGTTTCCGCAACATAGAGCTCGAGAAACTCACTTGAAAGCGCTAACATATATACTGGATGCATGGTATGAAAAAAAAAATCGCTGCATATCCACAAACTGAATGATGACGACTGGGACAAAGTGACCGACAGTCCGTCCGTTCGTGCGTTCGTCCGCACGTTCGTCCGTCCTTCCGTGCGTCCATCCGTTCGTCCGTGCGTCCGTCCATGCATCTGTCTGTTTGTCCGTCCGTCCATCTGTCCGTATGTTTGTCTGTTTGTCCGCCCGTGCGTCCATCTAGTGGACACTCCAACTACCGTCATCTCGCATCTTTTCATCATATACTCATCAGATAGAAATACCGCCATGCAGCGGACATTCCAAGGACTAAACGAGAGGTCATACATTGCGGACGCACGACCTACAGCATAACGAGCTTTCCCCCTAAAGAGTACTTAATACAACTGTAAGAGTATTTTCAAGCGTTTCCAGTTCGTCTGGTAGCTCTTACATACCTAGAAATGCATTACACAGGCTTTGGATCAGTTTTTTTTTTTTCTTATATATAGTCACATCACCATTTTCAAGAAACACGCACTCAATATTGCGTCTCACGACAAAGTGTCTATAAAAAGCCTTTAATGCGCTATTTTGTACAGATGAACTGAGCAGGAGTCTTCTTTTGTTTCATAACATATACTGATGCAGGGCGCACTACACCAGCTATTCGGAGGACTTGCTCGCCGCCTAGTGCCATCACCACCTACGGATGTCACAAGATGCCTCATAACGAAGCAATGAGACACGGTCGCTGTCCTCTCGAATCAACATTGCTCGTCGTGACAGTGTGAAATCGGCCCACTCTTACTGCCTGGTTTGAAAGCGCTAATAAACATCCATTGATCCGACACGATAGAGTTGAATCAATATTATTTTTTTTTCATCCTATTGTCACTGTTCGTTCTGTCGAATAAAGTAACCGAGAACTCTGGTAGAATAATGCAATAATGACGGTAATAATCAGTATTACTGAGAATGAGCTGGTGTGTAGCATGATGGTTCTGGACGATTCCGCTATGTAAAAGTGATTACTTGCCACCTTTTGACTGCTTATGCAGTTTCCATGAGCCAAACCGCAGCACGACTTCTAATGTTCTCATTCCAACACAAGGCGGCACATTTTCAGGACCACACAGCTTTTTTTTTTGTGCCCGGTTTGCTCAAGGATGTTGCTTAACGTGTAGATTTGAAATGTTGCATTAAGACATATATCTTAATGAACGTACGCGTCTAAAGAAAAATATAACATCTAAATTTTCTTCATTCAGAACAGATTATGGGTAAGGCATATAGTAGTCACGTTGCTGTTGTGAAACAAAAAAATATATAAAACCATGAAGTTCACGTGGTTCGCAGATCTGAGCAAAGTGCACTGCAAATAAATATGGCATGTATAAAGAGAACCACACAATATGTACCACGCAGTACTTGCCACATGTACAATAAAACACATTGGTGTCATAACTTATTTCTATTTAACTCGTCAAGGCTTCTTTATTTGCAAACTTCTTCACCACATGTTGACATCCTTCCACAAGGGGACATTGCCAGGGGCCGACGGTTGGCTAAGAATTGGCAACCAGTCGGTGACCAGTTTAGTAAGTGACACAACCGAAATAAGTGGTTGGCCCATGGCTGGCCATTGACCAGGTCGACAATAGGTCAGCCAGCGTGCTTGTCCCGACGTCGTAGTGGCCCAAGTGGCCCGACCTTCCGCCAAGGCCACTTGAGCTTGGTCAGCACTAAAGCGGTTCGGTGTACTTCAAAGAGAGGAGAGAAAGTTACTAGAAGACATAATTGAATTGGCCGATCAATTCTTGGAAGCACAAGGTGGCACAAATTTGGCCAAGGTTAAGGAGGAGTGTCCCGAAGATTCGAAGAAAGCGGCACCTGAAGAAAGGAAGCATGCTCCGGAGAGTGTTGCGCGATGGTTTCCTAGTAACCGAGAGGTTCATTAAGCTAACAGTTGTTGAACCAACTTTACGCGTTCCAGTGTAACAAAATGTTCCAAGTGTAGTCCGCCTGGGCACAAGGCATGTCGCAACGAAGCGAGTAAAACCCACCAAGTAGCCTGTGTGCATGCGCAATCAAAAGATGATGATGATGATGATGAGGAGGAGGAGGAGGAGGAGGAGGAGGAAGAGGAGGAGGAGGAGGACGACGTCAGCGACGGATTTTTGCAGTTGTAAAATGGGAAGAAACTTCCTATTGTGGGTACTGTAATGACAACACGTCCAACAGGTGTGACGAAGGGAATGCCCACGCTGCCTGGGAAAGTTGCGGGCAAGAAGATTAAGAGACACCAGAAGCCCCACTGTTATCATGCGGAGGAATTGTTGGTGTGGTAAAGCGAGTTAACTAAGCTGGTTTGCCTAATTGAAGGTTCGGTTTGGATGCTTTCTGGAGCTGAGATTGACGTTGAAACACCGTACTTCAGCGGGAAGGTTTCTGCACTGTGTATTGCAACCCCATGTACGGCCTCATCATCGAAAACATCGACGGAGCGCGAGGACCGAACGATCCAGAAAGTTTGGTGGAAGACCCGAAGATGGGGCCCTCGTCGACACAGAGACTGCAAGATACACTGGAGGAGCATCCCGTGACGGATTTCACCTGACCTCAAGATGAAGCCGTGATGCAAAGGAAAGGCAGTCATGAGGTCATCGTGACGGACGAGAAAACGTGCCGCAAAAGTGAGACTGCAGAAAAACGACCGCCGACTACCAACCGTGAAAAGGTGACGCAGTTAGTCGGTCGAACTCAAGGCCTTGCCGTGCACGAGCCGGCTGGTGAATAACCAGCGAAGACCGGTTGAACGTGACCTCAACTTAACAGTGTCAAAAGTGCCAATGATGCAGAGACGCCTCCTCGGGTGTACTGTCACTTGAAACGGCTCGCCAGATCAGAAAAAAACGAAAAATAAGAAGCGATCGAGCGAGCAGCGATAGAAAGGGCGCAAGCGAGACGTGAAACTTACAGGATAGGTATTGAGGTTGAATTTGAGTTTGTCTGGCAGTGTTGAACCTCAACGTGTTGTGTCATTGTCATCCTGTGTCACTAGTGTACGTCCAGTGAGTTAGTGTCTGTTGCGGTGACGTGACGTCATTTATAAGATTGTAATGTGTCGTAAAGGCAGACCCTTGTACGTTCGTATTGTTTGAAGTTCCGGCACCTGCGGCTCACGGATGCCTGGGAGTTATGGAGTGTTGTACTCATGTACCACTGGTTATATTTTATTATGTGTTGGAAAATTAAATTGCAATGTGAAATCGCATTTAATGTTTTATTGAGAATGTTATGAGCCATGAGCGATGACCTGAGTTAAGGACTTTGTATGTGGGACTTTTGTGAGGTAGCTGTTGGTTCGCACTCACTTGTGTGGTTTTGAATGTTATATGATAATACTCCTAAAGAGAGGGGCAGTGCCACAAACTAGCGCTCAAGAAAGCGTGCGTCTCCAAACTTGAGCGCCGGGCGCCGTCCGGACGCAGCAGAAGCCAGCCTAAAGAAGAAAACAAGCATCGAATTACTCTTCGGGTAGACCTCGGGTGCAGTGCTTCTCCCCCTCGAAAGCGTCGTCGGTAGCGACCAACCTCCTCGCACCTATCGCCGATCGAAAACAAGAAGGTTCGAGAAAGAAGGCGTGAGTCACTGCCTGGTTGCGTCACGTGGGGCTGAGAGTTCTCGAAAATTCTCGCCCGTTCACCCGCGTTGGCTGTGCAGCGCGCCGACGAAGCTTTCCTAAACCAGGACGAACGTATATAAACGAACAGCGGATTGTGGTGATCAGGAGATGAAGAAAGTTTTGCGCCAGCGTGCGTAGAGAAGGAGATGAAGGCAGTTTGCTGCCGTCGAAGTGCTTGTTCTACAGTGATCAAGTAGACGAGATGAAGGGGTTTTCCACCTGCGGGTGGTGGTGGTAGTGGTTAGAAGATGAGAAAAGGCACCTAATTTCTGCAACCCGGTCGGGAGCACGGCGCAGTGCCTAACCTGTGGGTGAAGGCTCGTGTTACAAGCAGGAGAAACGTGTGTGCTTACCGCCAGTGGGCGAATACGTGTTCTGCAGTCGCAGTGCGTGAGTGGCCGACGTGTTAACGGTGAAGAATCTTTAATATTGAAGAGTGGACATTTCACGACGCGAGGTTTCCTGAAAGAGAGACTTCGAGCAGCGGAACTACAACCGGCGCTGAACTTGGAGTGAGTGTTTCCTTGAAGAGAAGCATACAAGCTATGTTCCAAGAACTTTCGACCAAATTCATTTGACGGAATTTTTTGTCTATAAGTTTCTTGGTTGATTAATGCATGAGATTGCATTGTAGCGCGTGTTGTTACCTGTGTCCGTTGTTTTCGGTGTATCTGATTGTATTGTGCAGCCCGTTGTTTGATTGGTGACGTATTGTATTGGATTATTGCCGATTGTGCATATTTGTGTGTTGTTCTGCCGTATTTGAGAATACGGCAGAACTCTCAGCTCTGACTCGTTCTTCGTACCACAACCAGCGTTCGCTGGCGTGCCAAATAGGACCAAATATAAATTGTCCGTGCTCTCGTGGTGCGACTCGAGGGGGGTGATACGTACGCCCTTAGAAACGACCCGATAATTGCCTCCCTAATTAACGGGACTAGTGACAGAGAGTATGCTCCGATGACTGCGTTGTAACCCTTGGGTTCCCGGAGCTGAGGCGTCATCTGTGCATGACAGTGATACGCTAAAAGCTTCCATTCGAAGTTTGCGCCGTGCCTACGCCATCGTCTTGGCCTCGTGCAGCCGGCAACAATGTGCTCCTGGTGGAACCGGACGTGCTGTGGTCCGTTCTGGCCAATGGCGTCATCACCACAGCAGAGATCAGCGTTCTAGTTATGCGCGATTTTGAGCACTACCTGAACCCCTGCCACGCCTACCGCAAGATTATGCCGTACTTTCAGAGAGCACCTGGACGGAATGAGAACCCACCGGCTTCGACGCGGATCTTTGGCGCTCGTCGACGACCTGCAAGTATGCAGTCTAGAAGCTCTGGAAAAGCGCCCTGGAGAAACTGAGGACGCTTCTGATGTTGACGGGCTGCATGGCGACGCCCGTGAGGCCTCACGCCAGGGCGGTTGCACTCGAGGTCTACTTGCTCGAGTTGGACTGGTCGGCGCAAGACGGTTCCATCGCGTCCTGCTCTGACAAGCCCGAAATGCAGGAAGTCGTAACGACGCTACGTGAGCGAGGCATCGTCGCAGCTTGCAGCTTAGCCAGAAAAAATAAATGCCACGAATCTTCGGGCTGAATTTCAAGCGTTTCTGACGCAGTGTCAGAAACTGATGACGAGGCTAAAAGGTGACGCCCTATTGGACAGTGTTCATGGGAAGACGCTGGGTCTTATGTCCACTGTGGCCTCCCATCGGGACTTGAGAGGGTAGCTCCAAAGGTCCGTGGAGGCCACCCTAAGGCTCGAGGACGTCGAGTCCACGCGGACGTTCGTCCTGGTCGCGACCATGACTGACATACCCACCCTACGACGCTACAGCTGGGACGTTGTAGTGTTTTGCGACTTGCCTTTCGGGGAAAAGGTGAACCAGGCTGTCGCCCTTGCTACAGAACCACAATGAAAGATATGAAAGAAAGCCTTAGGAATGCATTGCGACTTGAACAATCTTCTTTTGCATGTGAACCAGTGATGTATCGAATGGTTGTCGAGAAAAATAAACTCTGCACTGGAGCACGCTGAGCGTATCGCACGAGCAGCTCTCAACTAAATTTCCTCCGTACATGTGATAGCAAGTCATGTATGTTCTGAATTGTATGAATCTTTGTTCCCGCAGGTCGCGGGATCGAATTTTGGCTGTGGCGGCTGCATTTTCGATGGAGGCGGAAATGATGTAGGCCCGTGTGCTCAAATTTGGGTGCACTTTAAGGAACCCCAAGTGGTCGAAATTTCCGGAGCCCTCTACTACGGCGTCTCTCATAATCATAAGGTGGTTCTGGACGTTAAACCCCACATACCGATGAATCAATCAATCAATCAATCAATCTTTGTTCAACAACGTTTGTAACCGTCAACGAGAAATCAACGTTATCGAGGAGATAGCCGTTCAATTCTAGAATTCTGCGAGCCGGTGTGTGTATCAGAATCGAAACTTATAGGGTATCGGGGCGTAAGGTGCAGCGCAATGGGGTTGCTTTTACTCACGGTTCGCAATGGGCACTCAGTTGTCACCACGTGATTGATCACGTTACGAAGGGAACGAAGCATCTTGTTTCGTTTCTATACGCCATTGAAATACAGCTGCAAAGCACTCGATTTCGTATGACGAGGTGGCCGAGAGGTTAAGGCGATGGACTGCTAATCCATTGGGCTCTGCCCGCGTGGGTTCGAATCCCATCCTCGTCGTTACTTATTTTTTAACGTCTAATAGTCGCCGCCACAAACCACAAGGGAAACTGCGAATGGTCGGTCCTTCAACTTTTGTTCTCCCCGCTTCTCGCTTCCACTGTCCTAAAACCTGATGTGTTAGCAGATGGCCGGGTGTTATCCTGTACTTTTCAGCCCGCCCCCCTCTTTTATTGCATTACGACAGCGTCAGGAGTAGAAACTGGATGCAAGACGTGCTTCTGTTCATGATGCGGGTACACAAACATCGCACGATGGGTTAACGCGCGCGCATGCTTTCAGACGTGTGTGGAGCGTTTTCACCATCACGTTGAACCATCACGAACCATCACGTTGTGGCGCTGGTCGCGTTTTCACAAGACTGTCTGTGTACGCGCGTTCTGCGAACCACTGAGGTCCGTGGTGCGGACAAGCGCAGGGTTTTCTATAAAGAGGGGAGGGGGAGAACAAAGTGGTACGAGCATAGTTTCACCCGTTCTATCGCCCCCTCCCCTTTCCTACTCTTACCAACCTTGTACGACCGAGGCGCTATGAGGACTGTGTGCGAAGAAGAGGCATTAATGGGGAATGGGGGCCTTGTGCACGCCTGTGCACACAAGTGAATGATATTTTACGTTCATGGCGGAGATGAGAAGCATGAAGCAGTGAAGTGCGATAATGAAGGTAAAGAAGGACCGTGGAAGCAAAGCAGTGAAGAACGAGAGCGCTTACAAGAGCCATTATGCCTAGAAGGATGCTGAACGCACTTCATGGCAGCGCTTCGTAGCTTCATAGGCATTTTTGTTTTCATTGCGACGCGTCATACTATTCCTACAAAAGCATTGCTGCATTGATTGTGTATTTTCATATACGGTATTAACGAAACTACTCATAAGAAAACTAAATTGAAAGCCCGTTGTGCATCCCGTGAGCTGAAGGATGAGTTTACTTAGCGGTCCGGTTACAACTTACATAGTAATGCGTGGAAATAAGACTGTACATTTTTAAGCGTGAAGGAGCGCCCAAAGATTTGGGAAGGAGCCGCATGCGACACGGTTTCCACTCCCTATTACTCTATTTGCTCGAAGGCCGCAATGATAGTTTATAACATGTAGCTTACAGTCTCTTATATATACATCATCATCATAATCGGCCTGACTACGTCCACTGCATGACAAAGACCTCTCCCACGCTCCGCCAGTCAACTCGGTACTGTACCTGCTGCTGCCATTTTATACCCGCAAACTTCTTAATCTCATCTGCCCAGCTAACCTTCTGTCTCCCCCTACCCCGCTTGCCTTCTCTGGGAATCCAGTCAGTTACCCTTAACGACCAGCGGTTATCCTGTCTACGCGCTACATGCCCGGCCCATGTCCATTTCTTCTTCTTGATTTCAGCTATGATATCCTTAACCCCCGTTTGTTCCCTAATCCACTCTGCTCTCTTCTTGTGTCTTAAGGTTACACCTACCATTTTCCTTTCCATTGCTCGCTGCGTCGTCCTCAGTTTAAGCTGAACCCTCTTTGTAAGTCTCCAGGTCTCTACTCCGTAGCTAAGTATCGGCAAGATGCAGCTGTTATATACCTTCCTCTTGAGGGATAGTGGCAATCTACCAGTCATAATTTGAGAGTGCTTGCCAGATGTGTTCCACCCCATTCTCATTATTCTAGATACTTCAATCTCGTGGTTCGGCTCCGCGGTTATTACCTGTCCTAAGTAGACATATTATTTTACTACTTCTAGTGCACTATTACGTATCTCGAAGCGCTTTTTCCTTCCGAGGTTGTTGTACATTACTTTCGTTTTCTGCAGATTAATTTTAAGACCTGCCTTTCTGCACTGTTTGTCTAGCTCCGTAATCATGAGTTGCAATTCGTCCACTGAGTTACTCAGCAATTCAATGTCAACGGCAACTCTCCATTAACTTTTATCCCTAACTCTTCCAATTCTAGGCTTCTGAAAACCTGCTGTAAACACGCGGTTAATAGCATTAGGGGGATTGTATCACCCAGCCTTACACCCGTCTTGATTGGTATTCAGTTGATTTTTTTATGAAGCACTATGGTAGCAGTTGATCCTCTGTAGATTTCTTCCAGAATGTTTATATATGGCACACCTAACCATTGAATATTAATTCATTCGCGTTTGCTTCGATACCGCGATGAGGAATAAACGTTATTGAAAAGAAAGCAATCACACAATCATTCGTGCGTAAGATATGGTATACTCCGTATGTAGTTCCGAATCGGAATTTATGAAGTTTTGTTTCTTGAAGTAACTACAATAGGACTTCCTTATTTTCTGTTCACAAGGTGCATTCAGTTGTCTCAGAATGATTGATCACGTTAGGAAAAAAACAAGCATTTGTTATTATATATATCGAGACTCGGTGGACATACAGTTGCAAACCACCCATTCCTGTATGACGAGGTGGCCGAGAGGTTAAGGCGATGGACTGCTAATCCATTGGGCTCTGCCCGCGTGGGTTCGAATCCCATCCTCGTCGTAGACTTTTTTCGCACTTTTTTTTTCTCTGCATGGACCTTACGCAGTCACCACAACAGCGTCACGGGGTCGCGACGTGGACGAAGGGAGCAGAGTGTAGGGAAGAGATGAGACTTTACTTGGCCAAACTTGTGGCCAGGAAACTGAAGGTTAGACTACAGCAAGACAAACTGACACTGATAGCGGCGAACCCAGCGTCTGCAGTCAATCAACTGACAAGTGGTGAAGCGCGTCGGCATTTATACACGTGCCGTGGAATATTCTAGCGTTATCGCTAGCGGCCGCGTAAGTTCCAGAATAATATGCAAAGTTCGCGAAGTGGGCGCAATTTAAAAAAAACGATCTACTACAGTCCTGAAGCCTCTCGAACACTGCAGGCGTGATTTACGCTCAGAATTACTAAATGTGTAACGGGACTCTGACAAAACATAAGTGAGGTATGTGGCATTACCCCCTCTTAAAAAGGCATCATCCCAATGCATGAACAACAGCTGAAAGTACAGTAGTAAAGTTAAGAAAGAAACAATAAGTGCAAGCAATAAAGCACAGCAACAACAAAATACAGTCTTCAGATTCGCGCATGAAGTGGCTTGAGGTACGTGGATGACAGAGACGACTTAGGTCGTACACGGCGTTGTCCAGTGTTCGTAATACCTTTGGGGACAACCTCGTTGCCGAGAGGGCCGAGACGTTGAACAAACCTGTACGGTCCGAAGTACCGTCTCAGAAGCGTTTCGCTTAGTCCACGTCAGCGTATAGGCGTACACACTCAAACGCGTTCACAGGGTTAGTATTCCACGAAGCTTCGTCTAAAATTGTAACGGTGGTTGTCGGTCGTCTGCTGGTTCTTGATATGGAGGCGGGCGAGTTCTCGGGCTGTGTTGCGCCACATGTCGCTCCATGCACTAACGGCAACGCGTTGATGGTGCTCACGGACATGCAGAAATGAATGAAACAAAGCAACATGTCCATATTACAACCAGGGCTGGCTAGACGCGAACTCTCGCAACGCGGCACGCCAAGGAGACTCTGTGGCCGGCAGCGCTACTTAGGGATAGTCTAAGTGACCACCGTAGAACCAACCTTCGTTCCTTCTTCGCTAGAAACGCACAGCCAGCCAGCCATATTATCTTGCATTAACTTTGCTGGAGGCGATTATCCTTCCCGAATGCACAACTTTGTTTTGACTATTCGCACGCGCTCTCGTTGGGAGTACGTTGCGTTACGGATGACTTTAGGGACCTGGTTTATCGTTCATCCATGCACTGTCATGCTGCGTAACCATTCTCTCAGGAAAGGGCTCAATACAGAATATCTAAAGACTAGCAACGCTGGAAACATAATCAAACAGAACCAACAACGTGTACAATAAAAACCGATAAAAACTACTCGGAAACCTGTGGCTGCCTCTAGTGACAGAGTGAGGAGCTACTAGATTTCCAGATGGCTCTCCCCTCGACCATTGTGAAGACGAATCAGGAAGCAATGAAACACCTTTGCCAGCATGGTGCCCACAAGATATGACTCGCATTCGGTATATGTCGATTCGCAGTGGTCAACACTCTAACTAGCGTCTGATAAGTGCCTTTATCAACCAACAATACCATAATGAAGAACATTAGCGATGGGACCGGTTATTTGGGACCTACAAAGTGAAAAAAAAATATTCAGCAGGTGGTTTATTGTACAGTATACTGTCGCCATGTGATCAGAATTCCCGCCTCTAAGCGGGATACGAATCGCGATAGAGGAGGGGTTTCCCTGACCCACGAGCTCTGTCACTGAGCTCCACGAATGGACCCCGGCTCAATGGCTCCTGAGGGTGGTCGATCGCTTGTAAGATGAATGTTGAGGATGTAAGGGTTCTCTTCTCTTGGGACGAACACTGGGTGACCACACTGCCTGCCA
Organism: Rhipicephalus microplus; assembly: GCF_013339725.1. Taxonomy (NCBI): domain Eukaryota; kingdom Metazoa; phylum Arthropoda; class Arachnida; order Ixodida; family Ixodidae; genus Rhipicephalus; species Rhipicephalus microplus. The sequence goes on from NC_051165.1 coordinate 120,601,231, forward strand.
GATCAACGTGAAAGAGTCAGCTTAGTATAACTCATCTTACTGAAACGGGGTTTATTGGCGCAAGTCATACTTGCACAGCAGGTCTATTGATGCGGAAAGCGGGCGGCAGGAACCGACGCAGGAAACACAACGCTCGCGGAAACAGCTCGTGCTCGGCTCCTCTTGCTAAAGGCGTGACCCACTGCGGCACGTTTTCTTCTTCCTCTCTACAATACCCCGGCGACGAAGACGAGCCATCCTGGCAAGTCAAAGTGACGAGATTAGGAGTGGGTCGTGATATGGCTTGAGACGACTCACGTGGACAGTCTCACGACCAAGCCATCGCCTGTCTGTAGATGGCGTGACCGGCTCGATCACGTATGTGACAGAACATCTACGTTCGACGACGCGATAAGGTCCGTGAAACTTGGGGGCAAACTTAGCGGACAGACCTGGGGAGTGGAAGGGCAGTCGGAGCCAGACAAGCGAGCCCACGGCAAAAGGCTCGACTTGCTGGTCGTGGTCGTGGTGGTCTTTTTCGAGTGCTTGCTTGTCCGAGGTGAATGATCGGGCCAACTGACGACACTCTTCAGCGTGGTGCAAAATTTCAGAAAGAGGGCTGAACTCTGAGACGTCGGGACGATACGGCAAAATGGTGTCAAGGGTGGAGCATGGCTCACGCCCATATAGAAGAAAGAAAGGCGAGAAGCCTGTGGTTGACTGCGTCGCGGTGTTGTACGCATAGGTCACAAATGGAAGAATGATATCCCAGTTTGATTGGTCGGAATTGACATACATGGCGAGCATGTCTCCTAGCGTTCGGTTGAAGCGCTCAGTTAGACCGTTGGTCTGCGGGTGGTAGGCTGTAGAGGTGTGGCGCACCGTGCGGCATGCCTGAAGGAGTTGTACAACTTCGGATAAAAAGACACTTAGTAGTTCACGTGGTGCCCCGTGACGCAGTACGAAGCGTCGCAAAACGAAATTGGCTACGTCGCGTGCACCAGCCGTAGGTAGTGGAGCTGTTTCAGCATACCTCGTCAGATGGTCGACGGCGACAATGATCCATCGATTTCCAGTGGCAGTGTAAGCAAGGGGACCATATAGATCGATACCAACGCGGTCGAAAGGGTGCGCCGGACACGGTAGAGGCTGTAATAATCCGGGTGAATGGGCAGCTGTCTTTCGTCGTTGGCATAATGAACAAGACCGAATGTATTTTTGTACAAAAGTGTACATACCACGCCAGTAGTAACGCTGGCGGATCCGCTGATATGCTTCTAACACACCAGCGTGATCATGTTGTGGGTCGGCATGAAAATACTCACAGACATCAGATCGCATGTGGCGTGGTATAACCAAGAGCCATTTACGACCATCCGCGTGGTAGTTTCTGTGGTATAGTTGCGCATCTCGTATCGCGAAATGTGTGGCTTGGCGGTGAAGAGCGCGTAGGTACGCAGACGTTGAAGAGTCGGAAAGAATGTTAAGGAGAGATGTTATCCATGGGTCTTTCCGCTGTTCAGACGACATGCTTGTGACGGAAATGGGGCGATAGAGAAGTTGGTGTCCGAATGCAGGTCTGCGGTGGATCTCACTGGTGATCGTGAGAGGGCGTCCGCATCAGAGTGTTTTCGTCTTGAGCGGTAGACGACACGAATGTCGAATTCTTGTAGTCGAAGAGCCCAACGTTCAAGGCGACCTGAAGGATCTTTTAGCGACGCCAACCAACAAAGTGCGTGGTGATCGGTCACAACGTCGAAACTTTGTCCGTACAAGTAAGGACGAAACTTGCTTAACGCCCAAACGATTGCGAGGCATTCTTTTTGAGTTACGGAGTAGTTCATCTCCGCTTTCGTGAGTGCGCGGCTTGCGTATGCGACGACGTACTCTTGAATACCGGGCTTTCGTTGCGCGAGTATTGCTCCCAGACCAATGCCACTGGCATCTATGTGCACTTCAGTGGGGGCACTTGGATCGTAATAGCGTAGAATCGGTGGGGACGTAAGTAGGCGGCGCAGTGTAAGGAAAGCTTCGTCGCATGCTGGGGTCCAGTTAGAAAGATTAGCTGGACCGTTCAGTAGTTGTGTAAGTGGGGCTATTATTGTTGCAAAGTTGTGGACGAAACGACGAAAATACGAGCACAAGCCGATGAAGCTCCTTAGTTCTTTGAGTGAAGTCGGCTTCGGAAAGTCGGCTATGGCTCGAAGTTTGTCTGGGTCGGGGCAAATTCCATCCTTTGACACAACGTGACCAAGTATAGTAAGTTGGCGAGCCCCAAAGCGGCACTTCTTTAGGTTAAGCTGGAGGTTTGCCTTGGTAAGACACTGAAGAATGGTGCGCAGACGGTCGACGTGGGTAGGGAAATCAGGAGAAAATACGATAACATCATCGAGGTAACATAAGCATATCTGCCATTTAAGGCCGCGTAAAATGCTGTCCATCATTCGCTCAAACGTTGCAGGTGCATTGCACAGACCGAATGGCATAACCATGAATTCGTATAGGCCATCCGGCGTAACGAACGCTGTTTTGGGACGGTCACACTCTGCCATCGGAACCTGCCAGTAACCTGAACGTAAGTCCAGCAAAGAAAAGAATTCGGCACCTTGTAAGCAATCGATAGCGTCGTCGATGCGGGGAAGAGGGTACACATCTTTCCGTGTAATTTTGTTCAGTCGCCGGTAGTCGACACAAAATCTAATCAAACCGTCTTTTTTCTTCACTAGCACCACAGGTGAAGACCAGGGGCTAGAAGATGGTTTGATGACACCACGCTGAAGCATATCATTCACCTGTTCTGCAATTACACTTCGTTGCTTGGGTGATACGCGGTAGGGGCGTTGCCGCAAAGGAGGGTGCGTTCCAGTGTAGATTGTGTGAGCGACGGTGTTAGTTTGACTCAGTGCCTTTTGAGGAAGGTCAAATGAATCTCGGAATTCATGCAGAAGGGTCATTAGCTGGTCCCGTTGATTCGGAGGAAGCTTGCTGTCGATGGAACGATTGAAGATATTCGAGGAGTAGTCATCCCGCGTAAAAAGAGGAGTAACGGCGTTCAGTTGAAGTTGCTGGCCAGGGTCGTGTGACTCAATTGGCACAATAACGTTGTCATTAACAAGATGGACATAGCCCAGTGTTTCGTGAGCTCTTAAGGTGAGAGGGCATCAGCTAGGATTGCAAACGACAATTCCGGAATTATCCTGGTGAGGTGGCAGAACGGCGTATGGCAGAGACGTACCGTGGCGGCGACTGAAAACGTCAGATGGGGAGAACACAACGGTAGAGCCGGATAATTCAGTGCGATTGACGGGGACAACGATGGCACTAAGAGGAGGAACATTAACGTCGGAAGCAACAAGAAGCTTGCCCAGGTGAGTGCACTCATTGTCGGTAGATGTCGCATCTGAAAACACAGATAATTCCACCTC